>JBAMCL010000207.1:0-700000 GCA_037075165.1 Hirtodrosophila histrioides
AATCATAGATCAATTAAGCTTCTTTATTCCTATGTAAATCGAGATCATAAAATTAATTTGCGCTATGGGTGTTTCTTTCCCTATAGAGAAAGAACTTAACCCGATTTAAATGTTTCTTTCCCTATAGAGAAAGAAGCTAACCCAATTTATATCTGAGCAGTAATATGATTTCAAATGTTGTATTAAATATATACAGAAGTACCTTAATGGAATTCTGTATTCAGGGAACTTTCACTTTTTATATGAAAACTTTCAGAAATTGCTGTCCTTTTCTTTTTATTAAAATTTTATATATATATATAATACCTATGTGAGAAGTAATTTTATTAAAAATTGTATGGTAATTATTTACATAAGTAACTAAATGGAATTCTGAATTTATTGAACTTTCTTTTTTTATATGAAAACTTTCAGAAATCGATGTTTTTTTATTTTATTAAGATTGTAGATATATAATACCTATGTGAGAAGTAATATTATTTCAAATGTTATGGTAATTATATACAAAAGTACCCATATGGAATTCTGTATTCATGGAACTTTCCTTTTTTATAGGAAAACTTTCAGAAATTGCTGTCCTTTTCTTTTCATTAAAATTGTAAATATATATAAGTATTATTAAGAAGTAATATTATTAAATATTGTATGGTAATTATGTGCATAAGTAACTAAATGGATTTCTGAATTTATTGAAATTTCCCTTTTTCATATAAAAACTTTCAGAAATTGCATAGTTTTTTTATTTGTATTGATATTGTAGAAAATTTATTAATATATAATTCCTATGTGAGCAGTAATATTATTTAAAATTGTATGGTAATTATTTACATAAGTACCCTAAATGGAATTCTGAATTCATTGAACTTTGTTTTTTAATATGAAAACTTTAAAAAAATTTATAGTTTTTTGTTTTTTATTGATATTGTAGAATATTGCTTAATATATAATACCTATGTGAGAATTAAAATTCTTTTAAATTATATGGTAATTAGTTACCTAAGTACCTAAATTTTTAAAACTTTCTTTTATTAGTGCTCAAATCTATTATTTACTTAATTAATTAATTATTTATTTTATTTAATACTAGGTTGGCATAGTTTAAGGTTTGCCCAATCTAGGATTTAATTAATTAACAATTAATTTTTGGAAGAAATTTCAGTTTTATTTGATTATCATATTATTAAAATTATATAAATATCAATCTGATAGTTACACATTTTCTAAATTCTTTATTTCCACCAGCTCGCACAATTTGAATTTCGCTAAATGCTTGCCACATTTTGCACCACGGTCTGTTAGCAGAGTGAGGCGAGAGAGCAGCGCGCTGAGCACGCTAGCTGAGAGCGTTAACAGTGCCAGAATGAGTGTAACAGCTGCTTAACAGCTGTAATGCAGCGTTTTGAACAATGTACGTTAATAAATTGTTGGCGGCGGCAGCAACGAAAACAACAAGAACAAACAAGTGCAATAGTGCAAACAACTGACAACGAAAAGATTAACTTGCCTGATAATTGGCTAAAATATTAGCATTTAATAAACAATAATGAACAGCTAAAAGGCATCTGATATCGTCAAGTGTCTGGGATCGCCTCTGCTCTCCAATTGCTGCATTTGCACGTACGTCCAACACAAAGCGAGAGAGCCAGCCAGCCAGAGAGAGAGAGAGCGCGTCTCTCTCTCTGTGTGTGTTTGTGTGAGTGCGAGTGCGAGTGTGAATTGTATCTGCGAGTCTGAAAGATACAGTTAGTTGTGAACGAACCGTCGCCGTGTGCAAACGTATCGCAGCGTGAGTCCCCAAAGAGGAGCAACGAATCCGAAGGCACGCACGTCTTGCCGTATTATAAATACACCACTTGGCCAGTTAGCCGCTAGCGCGAGTGCAATTGAATCGGGTAAACCGCTCAAAGCAAATGCGAAATTAATTGAAGAACGTCGCGTATCAATAATAATAATAATAAAAGAAGAAGTAACCGAAAGGCAATTGAAACACATTTGAAAAAAGTTTTAATTAGAGCAATCGAATACAATTCGAAAACTTGAAACTGTTGATGTTAAACGTAATAAGCAAGCATTTAGATCGGTTAAAAGGTGATTATGTCATGAAGAATCTTTAGAAATCTAACAGAAGAAAGCCAAGTAAAGAAAGAGAGAGAGAGAGAGCGAGAAATCTAAATTTGAAAGTGTGACGCGCGTGTGTTTTAGTTGAAACAAAGCGCAACAGTAATAACAACAATAATAATTATAATAATAACAACAACAACAACAAGGCTAGACACGCGTGTTTTTTTGCACGACTACAACAACAACAACTGCAACAGCGAAACTCTTCGCTTGCATGTGTGTGTGTGTTACGGCCTAACCGGCAAGTGCAAAAAGTTGTGTCTCTCTCGCTCCCTCGCTAGCGCTGCCGCTCTCTGGCTCCCGCTGCCGCTGCCGCTCCGGCTCCCGCTCTGCCGCTAATTGTGTGTGTTTGCGTGCGTGGGTGTGAGTGTATTGGTGTCGAACAGCTGTTTAGTGCAACATGCAGCCAAGCTGCCCAAAATCTTAAGAGGCCCCACAAGCACACACACACACTCGCACACACACATACAGGAGGAGCGTAACTCACACGCAGCAGAGAACGTCTCCCGTTTAAAGGTGTCCGGTTTTTGCATATTCCACATAAATTCGCAAAAGGAATTTCACACATACAAACATATGATGGCCGGCAGCATCTTCGGGCAGCAGCAGCAACGGCAGCAGCAGCAACTGACAAAGCTGCTGCTTTTTGCGCTGCTCTGCAGCGTTGGCATCGCCACGGCCAAGCACTTGGGCGACGGCGACGGCGACGTGGCGGCTGCCAACGACAACAACCTCAACGCGAATGTGCACCACCACAACCACCACCAGAAACAACAACAACAACTGCAGCAGCAACACCACCAGCATCAGCACAGCGCTGCCACGCACCACCGTCGACGCCTGCAGCGCGACTCGCGCGCCAAGGATACAGCGCAGCAGCAGTGCGAGACAGTCAAGAGTTACTTCGATTCGATCGACATCAGGTCGAGTGGAGTTTACAATGAAAAAGGTAGGTGCAACCTGACATCCATGAGACTAAACTAACTTGCCTGACAAACAGTCAAGCTCAAAAAAATACCCTTCCCGAACTAGTTTCCAATTGCACAGCTAACGCTTTCAATTTACAACAAAATATTTACCTAATAAGATTAAATTGTGGAAGCTTATGACTTTTTAAAAAGACTTCTTTCAAGGAAATCGTATTCAGAAAAAATACTTTATTTATACTTATTATTATCAGACTGATCTGCATCTACAGATCTCAACTGATAGATTTCTTTGTTAAAATCTGCGTTTCATTATAAAAGTATAGGGTTAAAACAAACAAAAAAAAATATCAAAAAAATTATATAGAAATAATGTCATATATGGGATAATCCTGCGTTGCGGACGTTACATATAAATTGAAATTTTTTATCCTATTACAGATTTCTTTGTTAAAATGGGCGTTATATTATAAAAGAATAGGGTATAACCAAAAAAAAAAAATAAAAAATTTAAAAAAATAATAAATAATGATATAAAAGTTTTTTTTTTTTTTGATAAACTTATATTTATTTATTTTTGATGCTACGTGTTAATTAAATCACTTTCATAAATATCTCGAGCAAGGAACAGATAGATGCAGGGGTCTAACACTGTATTAAATTATTCGGTATAATTTTAGGCAAGCCTTTACCAGATTTTATTAAGCTTGGCTTAATTCTAACAACCTTCCTGCAGGCGTCCTCCCAAAAATCCAATTATCCGATGGATAATGTAATGTCAATTACAAATGGCGTAATCCCGCGTTGCGGACGTTACTTTCGAATTGATATTTTTCATCCTAATAGCGCTCTATCTACAAATTTTAAGATAACTCACCTAATTATATGGTTTAATTACTTTCTGAGAGCACTTTCAAATGGCTTTAACAAAGAATTTTCTAACTTGTTTCATCAATAATCTTATAGAGCGTTGCGGACGTTACAAGAAACAAATTCTTCTCATTTTCATTAAATCTAGCGAATTCTGCAGTCAGAACAAAGAAAAGTAAATTAAAAGGAAATATTTGAGGATATTAAAAATGCGTTCGAGCTTACCTTATATAAATACTTAGTATGTTCATACTGAATATATATTGATATTCAATCGATAGATCGGAAAAAAAACAATTTGTTCTTCTACCAAATAGCTTAAACAATGAATTTTCTAACTTGCTTCATCAACAATCTAATCTAGGCCGTTGCGGACGTTATAAGAAAAAAGGTTTTACCATTTTAACCAAGCTTACCGAATTTTGCAGTAAACATAATTTTATAAGAGAAAAGAAAGGGAAATATTTGAGAATATTGAAAATGTTTTCGATCTTACCTGATACGAATACCATGCATGTTTATTCTGAATACATTGTTGGTCAATCGTTAGATCGGAAGAAAACAATTTGTTTTTTTTTAATCAAATGCCTATAACAATGAATTTCCCAACTTGTTTTTAACAAATTGTTTTTAATTGAGCGTAAAGAACCGTTGCGGACGTTACAAAAAACAAGTTCTGCTCAATGCCACTAAACTTAGCGTATTTTGTAGTAAAGACGAAACAAAAGAAAAGACTATGAAATATTTAAGGAGTTCAATCCGATTATGAACTATTCAGATCGGAAATAAACTGCTAACTTAATCTTCTAGATTCTAAAAATAACGTCAACTGTCGCAAGCTTCATCCCCAGCTGAACATACCCTGGTTTTAAGCACCCTTTGAGAATCAGCTTAAATCAAGTAAATCAGCTGCAGTCAAAGTTTAGCGCCTGCTTAATGCTCTGCCCAGTCTTCCGCACCGCCCCGGGGGCATGTGTATCTAACTGTATGCAAATTCATTGAGCTGACTTCGACTGTCAAGTGGGCAGCCGTCTGTCACTCGAGCTGCCAGCAGCGTAGATTCCCGCTTCCGTGCGTCGCGTCGCATCGCGTCGCTTCGCTCATCCGTTGCGAACTGAGATACAGATGCGAACTTTGAGCAAGTGCCGCGTCCGCAATTAGAAGCGTATTGAGCAATGCCTCAAAAAGTTGCTCGGCCTGGAAACTTTGTCCAAGAGCAGCCCACGCTGCAGGTTCATTATATTTGGCATCTGTATCTGAATCTGTAGACGTAGCTATAGCTGTAGCTTAAGCTGTATCTTGATGTCAGTATCATCATTTATTATTCTGGTTTTCGGGCATATCAAGTGGCACGCATCTAACTGTGTGAAGGCTATGGGCCAGAGTATGGCCATAATATATATAAATGTACATTTTGTATATTTACATCCATGAGATACTCGAAACTGCTTGGCATATTTTGTTTATGCATATTTCACACATGAATGTGGCTCGGCGCTAAGCCAAACAACAAGATAACATCGAATGCGCAACGAAATGGCCAACAGAAATCTACTATTGTATATAAACCTAATGTATCTGTATCTCTAGCTGTGTCCCAAGAATGCGAGCCACAAATAAACTAAAGAAACTCTTGCGGCACGACGAGCTACGCGGCGCGGCACGGCGCGTAATTGAGTGAAAAATAATTATTATTGATTAACCGACCTTGACTTGGTATTTACACGTTTACGCACAATTACAGGACGGACCAAACAAGCGCTACAGCAGCGCCAAAGATACTCAGATACATGTTACATATGTATTTGTATCTGTATCTGTGGATGTAGTTGTATGCGGCATGATGTTGCAACTTTGGTGTGCGCGTTGTCTGCAGTTCTGCGTGTTGTTACCTGCCTGCTGAGCTGTTTTTCTCACACGCAGGTAGTTAACAAATAAACACAAGTAAAAAAGTATCTGTAAGATACATGACAGCAACGCCCGCATCGCAGCAGCAGCGGCAGTGGCAGCAACTGTCTAGCTGACTTTTCCAAAGATTTATCCACATGAGCGCTTGCTCAATGGCGCTGACTTCACAGACTTTGACTTTGTTAGTTTGTTATTAGCGTTTTGGTCTTTTGTGGAATCTTAATTGGCGTCTTGTGTTTGTTATTGTTACTGTAGCTATAGCTGTCGCTATATCTGTATCTGCAAGCGCCAAAATCGAACAGCCAAAAAGCAGCGCCTCTGGCACGAGCACTGCCAATGTATCTATGTAGCTACGTATCTGTATCTCTTCCTGTGGTCGTTGCTCTTAATGGTCCGCTTAAGTGTATGCCCCGAACTTCATTTTCGAGCTCCGACCTGGCCTGGCCTGGCCTGCTCTGTCTTTTATTTACTGTTTACATAGTTCCAACTTCTCCACCTCTGCCTCTGCCTCCGCCTGCGTTTTATTTATGCCTTCAACTGTTTGTGTGTTACTTTTACGTTTATGTGCTGTTTGTGATGCTAATCTGATGTCTGTGTCATGCATACGATAAATGCTCTTCAGCTATTTACGAGCACTACAATAAGATACTCATGTATCTATGTATCTATGCATATGGCTGGCTCGACTATTTGGTATGTAAACCCGGCTACGCACTTGGGCGCACCACATAAAACTCAATTTCATTTTAATTGCGCGCACTATGCGACTGCTAATTGAGCTGTAGATACTATACACACTGTATAAATACAGTCCATGAAGCACACACACACTAAATACCACTCACCAAGAAAATAAGCCAACAAAACTAACAACAAAAAATATCTTTAGCTTTTTGGCCCACTCGTAAACACGGCCCATTAACATTAACACGTTACATACTTAGTATACAGATACATGCTCATAACAATGCTCTAAAACAAACAGGAAGTCGTATCTAATCATATCTGTATCTGTATTTGTATCTGTTGCTGTATCTGTATCTTGTAAGGCGACGAGCAGGTTACTAAATATTTAAGCAGCTCACAAGCAACTGAAATTAGAACAAACTATGAGATACATGCTCGGTTAGATAAGAAAAAAGTGCAAATAGAGTAGCCAAAACGTGAGTCGCTCAACAGAACGCTGCGTGCCACAGAACTTTTCAACAGTCTCCATAAACTGTGCGCATTATTTGCTCAAGATAAACTACAATAATCCACACTTAATGAAATTGTTAAGCAAGACTAACTAAAATCATAAATGCTTATGAGCCGGCTGTCTTAAATAAGTGCAGCGAAGAGATTATGATATTTTGGACCAAGTTTGTATCTGAGTAGTGTGAACTTATGAAAGCAAAGATCGTTCGCTCTACCAAAAGTATTCTAAGGAATCTTAATTATCTGTTTAATAATTAATAGTGGAAACATTAGAGCAACTACTTTTGCACCCGGAACTTGTTGGTTTTCTTTTAGCTTTCATGCTAAAATATCTTTTATTTCCTTCCCAGATTTCGTACGTCAATTTCTTGCCTAATTTGACATTCACTCTAGCAGCTTAACGCCAATTAAGGCTTTACTGCAGCATTAATCTTAAAAGCAAATCCATCATAAGGCAGCTATCCTAAAAATTCACAAATATTCCAAAACATTATAATGCCGCAGATCGTTAAACTCAAACAAAAGCGAAATTAAATATTGCAAAAATGCCGCATTGCCGAAAATTGTTGTCTTTCGCATTTATGTATATATGTATATATATCTTTGGCTATTCAAGTCATTTCTTTAAACAAATGAGCCAGAAACTTGTTTTGTTTCAGATACAAAGATACAATTTTTATTGCATTCGCTTGCGTTATGCCTTTTTGGTTTCATTTGGCATTGAACTAGCTGAAAAATCAGTATAAATTTTAAGATATTCTGGAGCAATATATCGCTTGATTTCCTTACTCACTAAACTCAATATATGCTTTAGGTGCGTCTTTTATTGGATTTCTATTAACTGTTTTACTATACCCTAAAAAAAACAACTTATACTTAATCCATCAATAAAGTTCGACTTTTCACTTAAACTTAATTGCTGTACTCTTAATGTGCTCTTCTATTTCGTACCTTCTTGCTTTTTGTAGACAAGGCCATCAATTAAACTCAAAGCCAAACATTTTTAATTGATTGAATGCAATTACAAGTGCATTTAAAGAGTTTTCCAACGATTTGTCCGCTGCCCTAATGGATTTAAATGAGCTCAGCTTCTTTTACTACTTTTCTGCATTCCACAAGTTTTTTTTTTTTCTTACTGAGTTCATTACAATTCTAAATATTAAGCATTTGTGTAGTTGGAATGAAAATTTAATACACTCACAAGTGGTTCCTTGATTGATAGTTCAACAGTCTTTTACATAGTCTCACAGTCCAGCACTTTGTCCAAATACTTGTCTAACAATTTACATAAGAGTTGAGCGATGTTGTTCTTATAAAGTCACAGTAACTACTTTTGCTGTTAACTAGAAATATCTATGACATATATCAAATCATCCTCTTTCCAATATTTTCTTTGCCTTAAAACTTACGGAACAGTTGTGCAATGATTTATTAATGTTAACATTTTCTGTGACTGTTAATGTTGATATCTCTCTGTTAATGTTCACAGAAATATGATTATAAACAGCTGTTAACTAAGGAATGTAGTGATTCGTTGATGTTAACATGGTCTGTGACTGTTACTATTGATATCTCTTGTTAATATACATTTTAACAGCTGTTAACTCAGGAATGCATTGATTCAGTGATGTTAACATTGTCTGTGACTGTTAATATTGATATCGCACTGTTAATGTTCACATCAATATCAATATTAACAGCTGTTAACTCAGGAATGCAGTGATTCAGTGATGTTAACATTGTCTGTGACTGTTACTATTGATATCCCACTGTTAATGTTCACAAAAATATTAATATTAACAGCTGTTAACTCAGGAATGCAGTGATTCAGTGATGTTAACATTGTCTGTGACTGTTACTCTTGATATCCCACTGTTAATGTTCTCATCAATATTAATATTAACAGCTGTTAACTCGGGAATGCAATGATTTATTGATGTTAACATGGTCTGTGACTGTTAATATTAATAGCTCACTGTTAATGTTTACGTCCATATTAATATTAAAAGCTGTTAACTCAGGAATGCGACTGTTAACAGTTAGATTTGTGACTGTTATCGATACTGTGGCTTTTGATATCATGAATTTGACTGTTATAGGTACTGCGACTATTTATATCTGGCTGTAGAGCTGATACTCTCGATATTCAGTCAAGTTTGTCATTTGGCAGTCACTAGTATGACGATATGCTCAACTTACACACACACACACACACACACACACACACACACACATTTAATTCATTAATAGTATTTTTAAGCATTTTGTTGGACCATTGACCGCGCCAAAGACCAATAGCTTGTGTCTAGCTCACAGCTGGTCGAATCGAAGTCAATAGGTTTGCTCGCCCATTGGCCACATTTTCTAATTTATTTTATTTTTTTATATTTGCGCTAATTAGTTTCAATTAAAATTAACGACGCCTGTGCGTTCCATCGTCCATCGATTTCACACGCACTTAAAAAATGCCCAGACAGAGTCTGACTGCTAAAACTCAAGAACTGAACTGAACGAGGAAATCTTAACTTTGTATACATTCGTATTGCGTGGCTGCCACTTTCTTAATGTTTGCTTTAAATTTGTGTTGTTTTTTTTTCTTTTTTTTACACTTTTGACCTCAATACAAAGTCAATTTGAGTTGGAACTGTTTGGGTTCTGTTTAGTTTCTGTATTTTTTCATCGTTCGAAGCGATCCAGATGATGTCATAGATGTGATTGACGATTGGCAATTGGCGATTGCTTTGGTTTCTTTTTGTTTTTGGCTGGTTTCAGCGTCAGCTGCCTGCATCAACGAACATTTTTAAGATATTTAAATTCATTCAATTTCAACGCGCAGCTCAAAGATTCATTCATCTCTTGAAATTTCGTAGAATTCCATGAGCTACAATTGACATTTTGATGTTGTTACTTCTTGGCCTGCCTACAACAAGTTTGTGTCGCTGCGTAAAAACATATTTCTCATTTTCATTCATGACTTGAAGTCACGTGGGCCAAAGGTAAGCCAAGATCTCTGACTCTGAACCTTTTTTGTAGCTTTTGTTTGTTGTGGTCTTGACTGGTCGTCTACACGTTTTAATTACAAGCGGGCAAAGCTTCGGCAATTAAAACTACTTCAAGTGTGTGTCCAAAGGAAGTTGTCAACTTGTTGTAGCTTCCGCCTCTGGCTGACTTGGACATGACCAGGTCGCAGAGGGCAGATAGCAGCTTTGAGATAAGCAGCGCATTGATAAGGCCAGACTGCAGGCAATCGAAAGATAAAGTTCAACTCATAAAGTACACAACTTCAAGATATGATTACAGCCTGGTTGAGTAACCGACGTATACGCAATTAAATATTTAGTAGTTGCTTTTCTTCCTATACTACTATGTATCTATATAGATGCCACAGGCAGCACATTAAACGTGTGAAATGCAGCCCAGACGCTGGCACTGACAGGTAGTAGATACATTTGTATCTCACGCTTGTACCTGCCACACGGCTGCAACTGTGTGTGTATTTTGTAGCTATTTTTAAACATTTTACAAGTGAATTTAACAAACAAACAAATGCGAGAACTTGCAGACAGCAATTGAGTTGCATGCGCTTGTGTATCTTATGGGTTCGAATACGAGTCGGAGTTCTGGGTCTCTCTGTGTGTGTGTGTGTGTGTGTGTTTGTTACAATTTTCCACTCATTTTGACCGATTCGCCTTGGTCAATGTCTCTTATATAACAGCACTCGTCTCATCCTCTCATTACGCTGATGTTGCAGCCACCGCCAAGTTTGTCGACTTACTCAGCTCAGACTCTGGCTCTGGCTCTGGCTCAGGCTGAGCTCAGCTCCACAGTTCGAGTTCCAACGTGTGTTACCTTCTGACTGACTGACTGGCTTATTGTTTGTTCATGCCTTTTGTGCCGCGTAATCGTCGTTTTCCAATGAACCCAGGTATGAGAGAGGGCATGAGATACAAACGTCGCCGGATTCTTTCATTCTTCGGTTTGGTTTGGTTTGGGTTTTTTGTTTTTGTTGTTGCTTTTTTTTTTCTTTTACTTTTTTTGATTCATGGATGCCATGTTCAGGGAAAAAGAAAAGGTTAATGCCTACTGAAGTGTGCACAGCATCGAAATCTAAATAGGCGGCACATAACTACGTTTATACATAGTTGGCATTTCCGCTCTAACTGGCGTTAGTTATGACTGCTTAAGATTGAACATGAGTAACAGGCCATATATCTTTCTGAATTGTTAAGTATTCTTCACTTTCCGCCTCCCTCTATCGATGTTCGTCACATACTTAAGTCTGAGTAATATGAGATTTCCTTAAATGTTTTGTTACTTTGCGTAAATATTAGCCAATTTCGCTTGTCTTCCTTTCTATCTGTCGAAACATGGTCTGTTACTGTTAATAACGATTTTTGAACTGTTATTTACAGCCATTAACCGTGCGAAAATCAATGTTAGCTGCTAACAGTGCTTGTTAGCGGCACTGTTAATATCACGACTGTTAGAGGTACTGTGGCTGGCAATAGTTTAACAGCGACTGTTACTGCTAACACCAGGACTGTTAATATCAGGACTACAACTGTTAGTGAGACTGTGGCTGGCAATAGCTTAACAGTGACTCTTACTGCTAATAACAGCACTGTTAATATCAGTACTACAACTGTTAGTGAGACTGTGGCTGGCAATAGCTTAACAGGGACTGTTACTGCTAATAACAGGGCTGCGACTCAGTCACAGATAGAATGATATTGTGAATGTTCAGTTACTTAGCTGTTTGACAACCATACAAATAAACCTTTGTGATAGGTCCTAACTTTCAGTTATCATACAGAACGTTCAATATATTGAAAAAAACATCGCACAGCCGGCTGTCAATTTGTCAATGAAATAGCCAAGAATACAACAATAAACTCATCGTGTGTTTAATCTAAAAAGATATCGAAAAGCGAGAAAATTATATGTGTATTTCACAGATCCCAGATAACTTCAAGTATAGTTATACTACTACTATTATCAACTGTTATCAGCGGACACGCTTATATTTATCTAATTACTTTCCTACGACTGATTGTAAGTGGTTAGCACATTTGCTTTTAACTACAACGAGTACTCGTAGAAGATACTTTTTTCATTTTGTTATCAGCCAGGTAGGCGCTTGTTATGTTCACATTGCACAACGCCGCATAAATCAATTATTTGCACCTAAAGCTCATAAATCAACTTATGACGAGATACAGCAACAACATGAAATATTGAATTGGTCAGCACAAAGCAAAAAAATGAAAAAAAAAGTGGAAAAAAATACAAAAATAGAATGAAAAGCCCTTGCAAGGGGCAAAAGGCGAGCAAATTGTGTATTGCTTTATAAATGGCATGAAAAGCCAGGCTAATATGGCGTTGGCGGGCTCTTGTTACCACAATGCGGCAAACAACAACACCAGCAACAACAAGGGCTATAACAAATATTTGAATGATTGCTTTTTCAACGCGGACAACAACAAAACGAGCATAAAACACAAACGGATTTCAATTTTTACGCTTCCAAGCCACTGTATGTCTTCGTTTTTTTTGGTTTTTATTCGGTTTTTTTTAGATTTTTAGCTTTTCTAACTTGATTCAATAGCAACCCGCTTGTATTTAGCCCAACCGCCAAATACACACACACCCCGCGCCCTCGCTAGCTCCACAAGCTGCTGCTCTAAAGAGTACACTTGATGTGTCTTATACCCTAGCATAGGGTATTATAATTCTGTCCCGAAATGTGTAATGTACTGAAGGAGACCTTTCCGACCCAACAATGTATATATAATCTGAATCCGCATGAATAGCCGAGTCGACATAAGGATGCCCGTCTGTTTCTCTGTTTCTATGCGAAGTAGTCTCTCAGTTTCAAAGCTATCATAATGAAACTTGGCACAGACCCTTCTTTTTGCTGCAGGCAGTACATATGTCGGAACGGACCCGATCGAACCACTATAACATATAGCTGCCATAGGAATGAACGGTCAACAACTACGTTTTTGTATGAAAAACTTTTTTGTTTTTAACGATATCCTCACCAAACTCACTCAAGCCGAGTCCCTATATGATTGATACAAACTGATTAAATTTGGTCAAAATCAGACCACTATATCATATAGCTGTCATGTGAACAATAGGGTGAAAAATTTCTTTTTGTATGAAAAACTTTTTTGTTAATAAAGGTATCCTTACCAAACTCACCCAAACCGAATCTCTACAGAGTTTATACAATCTGACTTAATTTTCTCAAAATCGGACCACTATATCATATAGCTGCCATAGGAACGATCGGGTGAAAAATGAGTTTTTGTATGAAAAACTTTTTGTTTTACATTCAAACTTGAAATAGTTTACTATAATTTGTATCAAAATCGAACCAGCAATCAGACAAAGTTTGAGATTTGTATAAAAGCATTCCTTATAGGGTATATAGCTTCGGCACTCCGAAGATATCTGTTCCTTCTTGTTTTTTCTGCTATTTGTTTGTCTGATTTTGTGGCATTTTGTTGTTTATTGACTTTGGTTTCTTTTTCGCACACTGAGCTCAAATCCAAACATCAAATGAAGTGAGTGCAAACAAAAACAGAAACTCTCCCAAATACTTACATATATCAATTGATATTGCTTGGCTGGGGATTATCTTTAGGAGTGTGTATGAAAAGTTAGAAGTTAGAAGCGCAGCGAAATTGTGTGTTCTAATGTGAAAAGTTGTCCAAGTCAGATCTAATCAGTTTTTTTTAATGAAGTGACACCCTTTTCAAGTTCCACACCTGTCTGCGTTTGCCGTGCATATAATTTCCCTTCAAAGTGGACACTAATTTCTAACTATTTTGCGGGTTCACTCTAGCGTTGCAGGTGCGTAGTCCAATTTTGTCAGCCTTATCGCAAAAGGCAAATACAACAACGAACAACGAATACCCCTAATTATCTATGCTCGACTATCGGAGCTGCTCGGCGTTGAGTTAACGCCCCAGCTAGACAGCTTGGCGGGTCGAGCCCCAGCTAAAATTATAATATCGCATAATATAATGTGTAAATAATGGCAGCGTCTGCCCCCGCCCCCTTGCCATTCGTGTGTGTGTGTGTGTGTGTGTGTGGGAGCGACCTTTTCCAAAGACCATCAATCATTTAACAACAATTGCGAGGCGCTCAACGCCAACACCAACTACAACAACAAGAATAAATAAAACAAAAAATATATATATGAAGCCACCCCACGCCAAATACTCAAAAAATATAAAAAAAGAAGAAACAAAGCAAGAAAAGGTGCGGGAGGAGGCAGAGGTAGATATATTACCAAATATGAATATAAACGCGTGTAGAAAATAACGAGGTAGCTCCGCTCTCTTCGGTGAGTCGAATATTAAATACTCTAGCGCAGCTCACATACTATTTCTATTTATAGTAATCTAATCTTGATCAAACATTGTTGAAAACTTTTTAATAGTTATATAACACAAAATGCGTGGAGGAAATGAAAGCGAAAGCGAAAACAGCGCGCTTTCAGTGTGCCGAAGCTTAAATACTCTTGCAAAGCTGTGAAATACAGACCTGTTCCCAATTCCGCTTTTACTCGAAAGTTGCGAAAGTGGAATTATGAATCGTTTTAGCTATTCCGAGCTCATCAGATCATCTGAACTCAAACAGAATGAGCTGAATGTGAACTAATTTTATTTAGTGTGATAATCTTACTAAGTAGATGCACTGCCTTAGCTAGAAGAAGAAATAGGGTAGGTAGGGTAGGTATATCCTTCATAGGGTATATCCTCCATAAGGTATATCCTCCATATGGTATATCCTTGGTAAGACAACAAAGGAACTGTCAACCTGTCGAAAATTCTTGCATTTGTGCAGCAGATAGGGTTGATGAGAGAGGGGGTACAATAGATCTTATAGATCGTAGAACACACGCCCTATACTATAGTAATTCTAAAATAATATCCCTAAAACATACTTATAACTTTAAGTATGTTTGTCGACTTAAATTGACAATTATAAACTTAAATTTAGAACAGCATTTTCTTTTCTGTGTAATAATAATAATCATTTTATTGGATGTCTAACAGTTGGTGATTTTAAATATTAATCAAGCTTAAGCAATTTAAACTCGGAATATTGAAACGTATATATGTTATCTGAAAATGCATGAAAATGTACTTATAATTTATAGGACATCTAAATATCAGATTCAGATTTATTCGTAGTTTTCAAACTATGTTTAAAATTAAGATACATTGGTTAGGAACTCGTAGTAAATAAATAAATAAATAAAGATACATTGACATAACTGATTCTAATAGTTATACCAATAAGGAATATAGTAAATAAATGGTCTCCTTTCACTTTTAGGAAGTTTTTAAGAACGTGTAAACTCTCCCATTTTCACTTTCGGCTAGATTTTGCGGTTTGAATTCACTTTTCTTTGCTCTACAAGGGAAATCACTTGCGAACCGCCACAATTCAATTCACCTACTCACCTCTGTTAAATGGCAGCCAGACTGCATACCTTTTAAAGACTTAATGTTACACAATCCACGAAAACATAAAAACACCCTTTGCAGGTGAATTACACTATTACAAAATGAATATAAGCACAGAGGCACTTAACTTTTGCCCTACACCCGCCTCCGAGCGAGACAACGTAGAACAGTAGGAACATTTTAATATTTTTGTCAACGGGGTTGGGGGGGCGTGGCAGATGTGTGTGTGTGTGTGTGAAACTCGACTCCGACTGCCATTCACTTTTCATTATTAATATTTTGTGTGTTTAAATTATGCTAATCCGTTGAAATATGATTATGCCAAATGACAACAGCTTGAAAAAATGAAAACTTTGCGAGCAGCGGCTGAGGGGTGGGGACTTAGGGGCACCAGGGGCACCAGGGGCGGCGCTGGTGGGCGGGGGCGTTAAGGCGTGGCCCGTGCAGGTGTGCCCGGGAGCTCAGCATAATTTGATTACCTTTCGCAGCTAATTTCGCAGCGACTTTTGTATAATTAAATACACGCAAAATGTAGCCATATTAAACCATTTTCTTGTCAGGGAAAACCAGCTCAAGTTTTTCAATTAAAGCGCAAGGGCAAAGCAAATACGCGACCTTCAAAGCCAAAACCATTTCAAATGGAATTGCAGTCGAAAAGTAATTTAATTAGCTTACTCGCGCCCCAGAAACAAATCACAGCAGCAGCAGGGGCAGCAGGGGCAGCAGGGGCAGCAGCAGCAGGGGCAGCAACAGCAGCAGCGGCAGCATTGGCGGTCCCTGCATGTCTCCACAATAATTTCTCTAAAATGAAAATAATTTCCGCGCCAGCCCGAAAGGGTTGTCCTGCCGGATGTCCTAGTTGTGCCCTGCTTAGCCTCTTCTCCGCCCCGCGGAGTCGGTCGCGTGTCGTGTTGACTCCTGTGAAAGTTTTTCGGCGGTGCCAGTCGCCAAAACTTTGGGGCGCCAACAAAAGCGAAACTAGCCATAAAAAAAATTGGACCCTGCAAATGCAGAAGACGTTTGGCTAAGAGCTATGCAAATTGCCTGGGCCCTCCTAGGACTTGCCTGGGTACATGCGGAGCTTGCAGGGGGAGGAAAGGGGCCTTGACCAAGTGTTGACTTCCACCATTTTGTGCGACAAAATGAATTTTTCAACAGCCATGAAAAGCAGCTAGAAATTGTTAAAAAACACAACTGGGCAAGTCCTGTAACCGATTAAAAGGAGCTATGCAATTTTGTAAGCTTACAAATAGAGGTTTGGCAGTAAATATAATCCTGCCATGAAAAGTTTTCTTCCTTTTTAATAAGCTCTGAATATATATCTCTAAAGAATGATCCATTCTGAGCACAGAAGTTATTATTTCTTGATTTATATATAGAAAACACATAAGTAATAAACAGAAAATCAGTTCTAGTACTCTACATTTTCCGGAGCTGTAGTTATTTTGATCAGGTTTTCTTTTCCAAAATCTAAGCTCATTTTCTTCAGGTTTCCCTAATGAAGTAGGCTCTCAAACGTACAATAATTGACAAACACTACACACACTTAGCTTATAGCTTGATACTTAGCTTGAATTTATAACTTTTTCTCAAAAATCTGTACCTAAATTCCTTTTGGGCATGTCCCGCAGTTTATTTACGGGCGCCGCGGTGTGTCGGCATCGTATAATTGTCACGAATATGCTCTGCAGTCCTTTCAATCGCTGCTTTGCGAAGGACGCTCTTGCTGAATGCCTGGTAACGACGATCACTCAGCAGAATCGCAGTGAGCAGTGCTCGAGGCGACATACACCCAGGCGTTCCCCGGATGAAAAACAAGTGCCCGCACGTAGGCAACCCTGCCCAAATCGGGTGCGCCGTGGCCGCGGGCCAGCCTCGGCGTCGGAGTCGGCAGAGAGTCCTGGCAACGTACAAAGGAAACGCTTGGTTGGGGTGCGGGAGGTCCTCGAGCCACGACGCATTTCACCGCCCCGTCAGAGTCTTAGCACAGCGACAACTATCGGCTTTTCAGCGCCAACTGAAGGGCCAAAGGAGAAAGCCAGCAAGGCACCCGGTCCACCAAAACCACCAGCCCCGCCAGGGCCACCAAAACCACCAGCCCCACCCAGCAAACTGCCCGCCGTAATACGCACAGCGGGTGGTGGCGGTGGTGGCGGCGGAGACAGCAATAAGGGCTCAAAAGGTGGCCCAAAGCCGCGCGTTGTAACCCTTATGCCAGGAGATGGCATTGGCCCGGAGATCTCGCTGGCTGTGCTGGAGGTGCTAAGGGCGGTCGAAGCGCCCCTGGTCTTTGAGCCCGTGGATGTGACGCCCGTAATGAATGCGGATGGACGGCAATCGATTCCTCAAACTGTCATTGACAGCATGACGCGAACTAAGCTGGGACTTAAAGGACCGCTGATGACGCCCGTGGGCACAGGATTTCGTTCGCTGAATCTCATTCTGCGCGTTCTGTTCAATCTGTATGCGAATGTGCGACCCTGCCGCTCCCTGGCCGGCGTGGAGACCGTCTATGGCGATGTGGACATTATCACCATTCGGGAGAACACCGAGGGCGAGTACTCGGGCATTGAGCATCAGCTGGTCGGTGGCGTTGTGCAGAGCATCAAGCTGATCACACGGAACGCCTCGATGCGTGTCGCCGACTACTGTTTCCAATATGCGCTGGCCATGAAGCGCAAGAAGATCACCGCGGTGCACAAGCGGTCCAGCATGCGGATGTCGGATGGCCTATTCATCAATTGTGTGCGCGAGGTTGCCGAGAAGTACAAGGATCAGATGAAGAGCAGTGGCATCGAGTATGAGGAGGCGCCCATCAGCAAAGTCTGCCTCAAGATCGTGGCCAATCCCAAAATGTATGATGTGCTCGTCATGCCCAATCTCTATGGCGACATCCTGTCCGATACCTGCGCGGGTCTAATTGGCGGACTGGGCCTGACGCCCTCCGGCAACATTGGCACTAACGGTGCCATTTTTGAGGCCGTCCATGGCACTGCGCCCACCATAGCTGGCAAGGACTTGGCCAATCCCACAGCCCTGCTCCTGTCTGCGGCCATGTTGCTGCGCTATATCAATCTAGGCAGCCATGCCGATAGGATTGAGCAGGCCGTTGTTAAAACCATCAAGGTGGACAATGTGCGCACCGTGGACCTGGGGGGCAAGGCCAAGTGCTCCGAATACACCAAGGCACTCATTAAAAACATAAAATCATAAATGGTAACTTCCTGTATTCTGAATACCATCATCAGGACCCGGAGCGCTAGAACCTAACAGATTAGAGCCTGTCTTTAATTCTCGAGTGATCTGACAAGAATGTGTCCAAAAAACTCTGATGCAGTACAAGACGTCATTATTTGATTATATTTTGTATTTACTTGTGTCGGAACACATTCAAAATTTTAATGTATTAAAGTACTTATGAAAAAGATCTGATTTGTATTGTATTGTTAGATAAGTCAGCTTGTTTCGAACTTTCTAAGCCTCGAAGGCTTCATAGCCCAGAAATATACTTTTAGTTACATACATAAGTTCCCAGTCAAGTAATAGTGGTCTATATCTTGCAATTTTTAAGGCCACCCTTTAGAATAGAGTTACCATATTACAATAAACTGTGGTAATAAGTTAGGTTAGGTTAGGTAGAAACGGTTGACCACCACATGGTGGTCACACATAGACCGTGTAGGTCCTTAGTGTCGCCGGATACTGAAGGTCATTAGGAGGTTTGTTTATCCTGTAGGATTCGTGTGCGCTTGGCAAACGCCAGCAGCGCATTGGGAGTGTGTCCGGCCGCTTCTTCTAGTGATGCGAGCCAGTGTTTGTTGAAGTATCGATGTCTTAGTGTTGCGAGTGCTGGGAAGCTGCATATAGGATGTTCCAAGGTTTCCACAACTCATGGTTCCTTACATTTCCAGCAGCCGTCTTCTGTTAATATCCCCAGCTTCTTAGCATGAGCTGCTGCTAGGCAATGTCCAGTTAAAAATATACTTTTAGTTACATACATAAGTTGCCAGTCAAGTAATAGTGATCTATATATTGCAATTTTTAAGGCCACCCTTTAGAATAGAGTTACCATATTACAATAGACTGTGGTAATAAGTTAAGTAAGTAATATGTTTGTAGTTATCATACATTTCTCTAAAAAAATTTCTATAAGTTTTCCTAACGCTGTTCTGGCCACTCTTGTCAAAACACATTAACCAATCTGGCCACACTCATTTTTGCGACTAACAAATGAAATTATGCAGGCGAACTAAGCGAACACACCACAAAACAGGAGAACATCAGAGAAAACCGACCGACAGAGCGACCAGAGCTAAAGGGAGGGGGATAGTGTAACTGCAGGAGTGGGGCCTTAACCCAAGCCCAGTTTAGTCAGCCATTCAGTCAGCCAGTCAGCCAGTCTAACCAGTGCCAAAGTCAAAGTCAGAGCCAGAGTCAGTCAGTCTCTGCGGGCCCGAAAGCGAGAGCCAAACGCAAGTCATCAACCGCACTGGGTTGCCCTTTACATCTGGCTTCGGGACCCTCTGTGCCTCAACGTGCCCCTCCGGGCCTCCGGGGCCCCCCCCGTCCCTGCTAGGGGCCCGGCTTAGGTTGCATTTTTACATGCATGTTTGGACCAGTACCACTTGAAACTCGGGTCTCAGTGAGCTGCGTTTAAAAGCACCGACCAAAACTCTAAACAAACCAAACTACTGGCCAACAGCAGCGGAGGGTTGGGGGGACGCATCTTTGGACGGGGTTCAGCGAAGCGTGCAGTAGGAACGAGCAGGAAGAAAATGCCACAGAGCCAACCAAAGAGCCATATAAAAAAATTAAAAAGAAAAAAAAAAGGAGAAAAAAAATTTAATTTTGTGTGTAAGCAGGCGAGCAGCTAGAGTGTGTGTGTGTAGTGTGTGTGTGTGTAGAAGATTGTGTGTGCATTTCAAAGAATTTTTATAAACAACAACAGGAGAACGAGAACGAGAACGAGAACAAGAACCAGAGAGCCCAAAGATAAACTTCGTTTTGTGTATGTGAAACAAAAGTCAAGAATTTTTCGTATTTTTGTTTTTCTTACTTTTTTTTTTGGAGTTGTTTTTTTCTCTGTGTGCCCACAAGGCGTTGTTGTAACCGGTTTTCGGTTTCGTTGCAGCTCCAATACCAACAGCCTCCTTGGCTCTAACAGCTCCCAAGTTGAAGCCGACACCAGCAAGGGGGGAGGTGGGGCGACGACGCTGTCAAGTGTATCTGGATCGAGCTCGTTGCGGCCTAGTTGTCGCTGCGGTCTTCATTCATAAATACAGAGTATGGCAAGTGAAGTTGAGGTGCAAGTGCAATTGCAACTGCAACTACAATTGGCATAGTTGGGTGAATTGGCCGGAATGAAAGCCCTGCTCAAAGTCGAAACGAAATGAGTCTAATTTCAATTGGCCAACACGCAAAGGCCAAGCAGCGCATGTCTGGTCATGTCTGGCCATGTCTGTGTTGACTTCAGCAGCTGTTCCAGGGAATTGTTGCAACAGTAGTGTGCTGGGGCGCCAGTTAAAGTGGGGGGTGGGAATTGGGGAGGGGAATAGACAAAAGGCGGCGCTATAATTGTCATGCCATGCCATGGGCCATGGCCGCTCATTAGAATGCTAATTTGTAAATGCAATTCGGAATTCAGAGTTCGAATCCTGATGTTGATGTTGTTGTTGTTGTTGTTGATGGCGTGCAGAGAGCTCTAAGCTGTGAACATTTCTGCTCGCTTAATTGTTTCGAACGAATTTTTGGTTCTATGGAAATTTTGAAAACATACTACAAAAACAAACCTGTTGGCGGTGAGGAGGGGTGAGTCTGTGGTAGCCGCGAAATTTGAATATACACCCGTTGCTAATTGCCGTACTCAGAATTGAGTTATGATCGCATTATCATTACAACTAAAAATTCCAAAAATCAACATGCGTTGTGGCGTAAATAACATTTCCTAGGGGAATTTTTGGATAAAAATGGCATACTTTTTTTGTGGTAAAAATAAGCGAATTATACAAAATATTTCACTTTGTTTAAAGTAAAGAGAAGAATGATAATTTATTTGTATTTTATTTATTTTTTAATTATTATTTTAATATTTTTTTTAACTGCAGTTTTTATTTATATAGTTTTACAAAAAAGAATACAAGATCTCAACCGGTTCGTTCAGGGAAGGATTTAAGAAGGGATTTAAGGGATTTAAGAATTTCCGAAGAGGAAACTCAGCTAAAAGTTCCTTATTTCCTTCAAATTCTTGTGTAAAGTATAACTAAATAAAATGAAATCCGATTTAACAAGCTAATATGATTCCTCTAAAGTAGATAATGATATTAGTTGGTGTTAGTAACATCCCCATATACTTAAAATTCCCCAACTGTAACTTTTGTAAATGAACTACTTCAGTTTTTACAAACTATTCAGCGCTGCATCTGTATATTGAAATTTGTAAAAGTGCCTGACAAACCTTTAAATCGCTTTTAACTGATTTTCCGGCTCAAAGCCGTACAGAAATTTTCACGCCCGCCTCGTTGCGGGTCGAACCCTTTGGAGTTGCTCCTCTTGACAAGGGTTACAACACTTTTAGAAAGATTTACGACCGCTGTCAATAGTGCTTTGCATGACAAGCCCACAGCCCACTCTCAGTCCTCTCCCCACCCCTCCTGATAGCGGACTCTGTCGGGGCACAACCCCATTGAACTCTCTTACAAAAATAGAGACAGGCAAAAAGCATTTTCGAATTTAAATCTATTTGTCACTTGCGAAACTTGTACTACCTTTGCTGCCCAACTTTTCACAATCAAAACACTCGTCGTCGGGCACGCACAAAGTTCGCCGTAAGCAAAAACCGGACCCACACAAAACCCGGAACGTACTATACTACGACACATTTCTATGCCTAGCTAACAAACACAAAAAAACAAAAAAACTTGAGGCAAAGTGACAGTTACAAATTTGCTGAAATAAAATGGGAGACCAAAAAAAAAAATGAAAACAATGGCCAATCAGAATGCTGGATACGCTACATTCAAATGAGCTGAACGCATGGGGGGAAGCTCTCCTCCACCCCACCCCTCCCAGTGTGTCCACAGCAGCCACTTATTGGGCCTGTCCAGGACTCATTCTTCATTTGCCTCCTCATACCCTCTGTCCATTGCAAATGTGTAAAAAGGGTGTAATCAAATTGTGCATTAGTAAATGGGTAACAGGTTCTGCCTGGCAGATTTTACTTTGTTATTCTCCTCCTCCCCCTCACATACTCATTTCACATGTTTGTAATCGGTTTTTTAAAATTAATCCTGTTTTCTAAAAGTCTCCCTATACTTCCGACTACCATAACTTTGCCAAAACTGAACCGATTTTCATTTGGAATGTCTTTTTGTTCATGGTTTTTGCCTAAGCTTGATGTGGCATTCAATTTTTAATGATTTGACAAAATAATTTTCTCTTGGATTTTTTCGGATTTTTTCCATACTTACCCCTGTCATTTTTTGGAAAAATATTTTTTTTTTAATTTTCAAATTATTTCATTTAAATCGAAAGCGGGCCTAAATAATTGTATTAAATTGCTATTGATAATTCATCCGGAGGTAAATTGTTCATTTTAGGATGAGAAATTAACCCAAAAAGTTAAAAAGAAATGTCCACCTATAAAGTTACAATCTTCACAGATTCGCTTTTACCAGATATCCTTGTGGAAAGGCGTTTTGCTTTATCATTTTAGGATGAGAAATTAACCCAAAAAGTTAAAAAGAAATGTGTACCTATAAAGTTACAATCTTCACAGATTTTCTTATACCAGATTTCCCCGTGGAAAGTCGTTTTGCTCATGGTTTGTACTCTAGATTGATTTTCTATTTAAAAATAGTAAATATTTCTTTTTTACTTCCACATTTGAGGAGTTTCTTTATTGGATTTTTTCACTTAATCTGACTGTTGAATGAACAACTTAAATTAAACTAAAACTATATTTACAAGAACTACTTTATTAAACTTAAATTAAACTTATGCTTTATTTACAAGAACTACTTTATCTTAAAAATGTTTTGGTTTTGAGGAATTGCAGACATTCAAAGTGTTGTAGACCTGAGAACAGGGTATCTCTCAGTCCAGTCAACCCCTGCAGCTCAGTCTCCTTTGTCGCTTGTGCTGTTGAAACAACACGCACTCGGAGTACTCGCAGAACCATTACAATATCACAATCGCAGTCGCAATCGCCAAATTGCTCCCCATCAGGAGCTCAACACTCTGGCGGAGCTGTGGGGCAAATACTAGAAAATGATTTGCATTTATTTATTTGTGTGTTCTGTTAGCTACCCTCCCTCCCCCCGCTGCTTCTTGTTTGCAATTGTTATTGTCGCACCGCCCGAAGATTGAGGACTCTAGCTTAGTCCTTGTGCTGTCTCTATCGCTTTCACTGGCTGCTCGGGCTCTGGCTCGACATTTGCTTGGCCTGATGATAAAATAATCCCATTTATTGTTTAATGCTTAATAAATAAAGCAATTTTTATTTATTTGCAGCGTTTTGTTTCCTCGCTTGCGTTTCTGTTTGTGTTTGTATTTTTATTGATTTTTTATGCTTGCGGCTTGTTTCTGATTTTGTTGCTGGCCTAAGTAAAATGCCATCAATTGTTTATTGTTTTGATAATGCGTTGTTTTCTTGTTGTTGTTGCCTTTATTGTTTGTACTTGTGCTCTTGTTGTTGCCCAATGTTGTTTATCGCTTGATTTTGGGCTTGTTTAGCGTTTATTGTGGCATTATTGTTAAGGTTTCATATTCACATTTTACTTAACTCAACTGCTCATAATTATGTTGGCAGTGTCCTGGCAACGCGGCGTATGCGTAATATATGCTTATAACTTACGTAACTTGACTTCATGAATCATACATTTTGAAGATTCCAAAGGTCTGCTCAAATTAACAGCTACCCAATGAATATATCAATCATAAAATGTTCAGTTTCAGAAAGAAGAACAAAAAAATGCAAACCATCAATTAATAAAGAAATAATTGACAAAGTGCTGGGCCAGACTGTGAAGCAAGTCCAGTAAATGGAGTGGCTGCCACTGCTGATTGGCATCGGGTACACACACACACTCACACACACACACACTCACACACATTCTTATACACACTTGTAGCCCAGTTGGCCCCCTCTGTGGGTCTTCTACCCGCACGTGGTCTCCACTGCATTCAATTAACACCGGAAATTCGACAGAGTCAACAAGGAAGGAGTCTCTGGCTCTGATAAGGATGCGGAATTGGAGGCAGCTTCAGCTGGCGACCAGAAGCGCATAAATGTCATAAAATGCACACACTGAAAGTAATGAATGTTAAGCATCTCGTGTTGCTTTAATTAATGCAATTAAACGGCATGCGGGGATAATTGAAATTGCCCATAAAAGTAATGCGGCACATGTGCAGCAGCAACGCACACTTGGGTCCCTTGTCACTCGTCCTTTGGTTGCATGCCACACTCGGACTGCTGATAAGGTATCTATTTAATTGACTCAAGTATTTATTTGAGTGTATCTTATGTTATCCAAGCCACAGAACTGCAGCTTAGCTTAAAACCAAGACTTGGACACTTTTCTGGTCAGTTTCCAAGGCTAAGAAGTCGACCTGACTCGGCTTATTATTGTATTGTAGATTGCCAATTGAGTCTAAACACGCACTAATTTACTTCAATCAATGAACACTGTCTGGTCACACAAATAATATATTATTTTGAACTCTGAACTTATAATATAAAGGCTTCTTTCAGCAAATATTTAACCAATCAGCTGCTTTAAAATATGAACAAAATCAGCATGGCAACTGTTGATCAAAGTTACTGACTGATTCTTAAACATTTAACTCAAAATTTATATAAATTATATGAAGTCAAAATACTAGGGACAGAAAATAATAATTACGTATTTTTAGTATTTTTTGACTTCTGAAAAAATACTGAAAAATCAAATTTTATTGTTTTCTTCAATGAAGAAAACTATTTCTATGAATTTGTTTTATGTGTTGAGCAATAAATAAAAATAATAATTATATTAATAACTAGACTTTCGCCCATACAACCTTGAGACCCCCATTTTCCACCCATGGGGGTGGATTTTCCAAAATCGATGAAATATGTGTCAAATTTATTTTTGTGTAGATTTCTGAAAATAAGTTTGAAGCTGATTGGATGGTAAACAAAAAAGTTTCATACAACAGTTTTCCGCGATTTTCCACGCTTGTGGGTGGAATTTTCCAAAATCCCGTCTTAGTGTGCACTTTTATTATAGATGGAACCTACTGTGAAAATTTCACTATCCTAGCTCTTATGGTTTGGCCAATTGCCAATCAGTCAGTCAGCACGAACCCTTTTATATATATAGATAACAAATAACGAAATAATGCCTCAAAAGTAATTTACTTTTAACTGTTACAGTCCCTGAAAAATACTGAAAGTTAGCTTAGAGTTTACAGAGTTAACGTGGATGAGGTGATGGATGAAAAGATCTCATGAACATCAGTGATATTATACTACTTTATTTATGCTTTACAACTCGTTTACTTATTAATATATCTCGACCACGGAGCTGTACCAGACATCAAAACGCGCGCTTGTAGAGTGAGACAGAGAGAGATGCGTCGATTCTCTTCTTCTTGTGCACCACAACCTCATACAGGGTTGTGTTTTTGATCAAGGCTAGTACGTAGCTCGGCTTTTAACTAATCGAAGGCGTCTATGCGCCACAGAGTAATCTTTTAGCCTTTGATTAAAATCTTCTATTCGATATTTCTTTCAAACACTTGCAGCAACTATCTATTTATTAACTGAAGTTCATCAGAGATATAACTTAGTCTCAATATGCCAAACATGAGTTATATATTTTCAAATTCAGCTGAAGTTCATATTAGATATAAAATTGTCTCAATACTCAACCTGACTTAGTTACTTCAAAATGTGCACTGCGTAGCCTTGGCGTGTCTGGCAGCCTATCGAACATTTTCAAATACCGGAGTGCTTATTCGAAATGAAGTTGTAACTAAATGCTGACCAGGCAAAACACTTAAGTTAACGAGTACAAGCCGCTACCAAAACAAGAGCAGCCAGCGACGGTAACAACCATGGAAACTTGTAAGCCACTTTGAAGTACATATCTGAGTACTTTCTTGGCCAGCTATCAGCTAAGTTGTTGTTGGAGTTGTTGTTTTTGTGGGTGTGTTGCCGTCACTAATTGCAGCTTGTTACCTGGGCAAACCTGAGGCGGCGGCTAGCAGCAACTTCCGGTAATTAAGAAGCAGCTACGTGACACGAGGCCGAGTCTAGGGAGGAGCAGGAGCAGGAGCAGCTTAGTTACTGGGCAGCTGCAGCTGCAGTCACTTGTTGATTTAAGGTCCTGTAACGCAGCGATATATCAGCACAAATTCCACTTAGTGTTTTTCAATTAAAACTTGTAAATTTGAAATGAGCCAAAAGTTGGGCAAACACAACCAGAAATTATGTGGCCATGGGCTGCGCTCAAATTAATAAACAGCATACAATTTTAAATAGCCAGTGCAGCATTCCAGGCTCGACCCAACTGACGACCTGGCCTGGTCGTTTGGGCCAACAATGGCCAATGAACCTTTGCATGCGCCTAGGCATTGTGTATGGCTAAGGTCAACATAGACCCATGTTGAGCTGGCCTGAACACATTGAAATCTATTATGCATGTGGGAGGGGAGGTGCCATAACAGAGAGAGAGAGAGAGAGCAGCAAGGTAGAAAGGCTGAGAGGCTGAGCAGACAAGTGCAGGCGAATTATGCAAAAGTTGTGCCCTGTGTGTGCAGCATATGGAGGCACTTGAGTGCGAACTACTTAACTGGGTCGAGCAGGCTTCATACTCCGGGCTTATTCCGGCTGCAGGCAGCCGTGTGAAATGCAATCAATTTTTTTTGTTTGCTGCACAATTGGGCAAAAGGCAAATCAGGCAGAAAGTCTATGCATACGATAGATGGGGCTGGGAAGGGAGCTATGAACAATATAAACTGAATCCAATGAGTATGAATTGAAACATGAGTTCAGCTCAAAGAGTCCTTGCAAATGCCTCAAATGCGAATTTAATATCCCGGCCAATTCAAGGAGTTTCTATAGACTTACGAGTATCTGACGTTCCAGCGCTCTGTGAGATTACCGCTGCTGTCCATAATGCTGCGCAGGAAGCACTTTGGCTTTCATGGACTGACTCTCTTACGAATTCGTATGTTTATTGTCCGCATATACTACCTTCCACCTGCCCCCAGCCCCCCCAGCCACCCTCTTGGGCCTTCAAAAGAGGCCAAAGGCCACGCGCCATCATTTTTGTCAGACACACGACTCGACTGCCGCTCAATAAATAATTTATTAAACAAAGAGCATGCTCAATGGCAACAATGACACTTTAAGCAGCAGCCAGGCAGGCGACAGTTGCCACACCCCTCAACCTTTAGCGCCCACCTCCTGCCCCCCCGCGTGACCCTTGGCCTATAGCCGCCCACTTCAGGCTACTTCACTCTCTGCGCCAGACATCCGGCCCTCATTGTGCCTCTTGCTCCACAACAGAAAAAAAACAGAATAAAACAAAAGCAAACAACAATAATAAAGCACATAAATAAATGATGAGCCTCGCACATGTACATTGACAGCACAGCGAGGGGGTGAGGTGCGGCAGGACTGAGTAGGTGTCCTATACTCTAATGATATTGTCAGCCTGTTCACGCAGGTCAATCTGAAATGCCATTGACCATCAACCTGACCACTGCCAACAGTTCACATTGTCAGAACCATCATCATTATCATTATTATCATTATCTGTGGCTTTTGAAACGTGAGCATCTCATAAACTGAATATTAATAATAAAATGCCACATAATAAATTTATATGGTATGCAAGACTTCAGATGAGAGGCTCTGCATAATGTAATTAATAATTATTAAATGCAAATAAGTCAACCCAAACATTAATAGCTCAATTTATAGTTTGAACTTTAAGTTTGCCTTAAATAAATAAACTAGGTGTACCCTGCCACACTTTGCTGTGGCATATTGTTCTTGCAGGGATGAGAAAGTAAGAAATTTAGAAAAATAACTTACCACTATTTGCCAGCTTAGAACTAGAAACTGATATAAGAAAAACCTTCTCCCAAACATTTGACCTTAAGCCCATTTCCCGTCCGTTGTGGCGAGTGGAAGTAGATTTTTCAAGGTTCATACAACAGTTTTTGATCCGTGGGGGTAAAATTTTACATAGCAACATAACATTTTGTATACATCTATAGATAAATTAAATAAAGTGTCTCTCAAAATATGTTTTTAGATATATTTGTTAAGAACCTCTTAAAAACCTTAACATTCACTTATTTTATTTTTGGCTTAAGATTGGAAGAGCTATTCTAAGTTGTAATCTAAAGATTTTCCCATAGTCTGTTAGAGTTTCTTCTTTATTAAATTTAGTAAAGTTTTTGATTTGCTGCGACGTAAATTTGAAGCTCAATTAAATTCTCATAATTCCGAACTAATGACAAGGCCAAAAATAAATGTAGAACCGCGCTTATCTCAGCCACGTTAAGCCGGCAACATAATAAACTCCAAAAGACACGCAAACATAGATAGAGCCAGAGAGAACACACACACACAGACATCAAGTGTTGGCCGCTTCCGTTTCCGGTGCCTATCGTGTAAATCCCTGCACTAAATAACTGTCAGGCAGGCATTTGCCGTCTGTACCGCCCCGACCCGATCAACCCCGTCCCGCATCTTCTTGCCAGACAATTTGGCAATCCAGAAAACAAAACTTTGACAATTTCTCAGTAAGCGCGTCACTTATTAGAGCAGACGACAACTTGCAGAAGTTTTTGCATTTGGGCAGGCTTACAGTCCCTATAAGGCAAACAAACCCAACTAGAACTGGAACTGTTACTGTAACTGAAACTGATACTCCCCATCCCGCCCCAAATCCTGGCGGAACTGTTTGCTATATTTTACATAACTCTGTAAGCAATAAAAATTAATTTGCTGCCCATTTGGAAGTGCTTAATTTGCAAACGAGACCATTGGGGTCGCCTGGAATCACCCCAACATTATTGTGGGGAGGCAGGATGGCTGCTTTGTGGACTCCACAGCATGTTGTACAAACTGTTCCCGACTCCCTTGTTAAATCTATTAAGCTGGGGTCATGAGAACTATGTGATGCCAGAGGATGCTTCGCAGAAGTGGCAAATGTTTACCCAATACTTTAAATTGTGTACTCATTTTACTTTCAAGTCAGGTTAGGTTAGGCATTGCGAACAAGATTTAATATATAATTTTATATATAATTGTCTTTTGTACTTGATATAATAATGTGAGTAAATAAATTAGAAATTCTGTGCAGAAAATTGCTATTTTCTATTGTAGTTCTAAATCTCTTTTTCGACATTTCCTATACTTGTCAGTCTATCTTCTGATACTCAGGTAGAAAGCATACATTCTAGAGTATATTTAGTTACTTTTCAAGTACTTTTCAAGTATAATAATGTGAGTAAAAATAAACTAGAAATTCTGTGCAGAAAATTGCAATTTTCTATTGTAGTTCTAAATCTCTTTTCCCTATTTCCTATACTTGGCAGTCTATCTTTTGATACTCAGCTAGGAAGCATACATTTTAGAGTATACGTAGTTACTTTTCAAGTAGTGTATACAAAATTCGACTTGTATTTCGTTGTTCTGCTCTGTTGTTTCAGTGATTTTTATCACCAAGCAAAACAACAACACTCAGCAGACTACAGTCGACATTTATAGGGCAAAAACGCAAATGGCGCTGAATGTTTGCAATAAAACAAAAATTTTAACAATGCCTCATTGTTGTATTTGTTGTTGGTGTTGTTCTGTCGTGTTTGACCCCGAGAGTTGTGTCGATTTTGGATGCTGTATTCTGGTAATTATGTCGTCGTCAGTACAAAATTTATTGCACTTGTTTTAAGAGGGAAATTTGCGAGCTGACGCCTTGATAATTGGGAAACTGTGCAGTTGACGGTTGTCAGAGTCTCAAGTAGAAACTTCCTCAACAATATTATCATTTGTCCGTACCTAGCCTGATTAATAATTGTCGAAAACTGAACAGTCTGCTCATCTGCTCTTGACTTTGACCTTTGTAACTGCCTGGGCCTCGATTGGCGCATCCGCTGCTCAGTGGATGCCGCTGTGACAGTCTGTGGGCGGACATAGACAGGGTGACAGTCTCCGCCCCGAGAGCCGACCCCCTTCTGGGCACAAAAGCGCTTGACAAATGTCAAGTAAAACGCGTCAACTGTACAGCCATGGAACCATAGAGAACGACCTCGCCAGCCAGTCAGTCAGCCAGCCAAGGGTGAATATGAATCTGTATCTGTATCTGTATCTGAATATGAATCTGCTGCCTGAGTCTGAATCAGAGAGTCTGAGGCTGGGGCTGTGCATTTGCGTAGGCTGTTTTGGTGGGGGGGGTGACAGGACGTTGCCAGTGGGCGGCATTACGTAAGTCTTGACGCAGTAAAATGTCTCTCTGCATTTAATGCATACAAATTGGTCTGATTTAAACACACAAAAAATAGATGAGAACCGAAACAGAAACGTTGTACAAATTTGCTAAGGCACTGCGCAGATTAAATGCTATAAGGAACAAGCTATATATCATCATAAAATGCACATAATGCGACTAAAGTGCGCTACTCAATACCCGAATGCTTATGGCTGTGTGCAGATACTGCACATATTATAAATCTTAAGCACAGGGTGGATGCCAGGACATTTGGGAAAATACGCTCTTTAAATACCCTACACTGTGCTGTTACTTCCTATATAACACACACACTCTTAACGCATTATTGTGAAGCTTTTACACACACAGCTCACACATATACTCCAAGCTTTAAGTTCAAGCTGCTTACGCTGCATAAACTACGCAGCTTTTAAAAGCTCACGCACACATGCACGTTTGCAGAGCTCAGTTGGTTTATTTTTAGGCATCTTCTGCCTGCTGCTGCCTTAATTAAACTCAAATAAAAGCTAAAAATAATTGTGAGATATAAATTAGCAGGCACACTTGCTGTCATCAATGCCTGTCAAAGTCAGTTGCCACAACTTTGGCAAACATTATGGCTCCCCGCAGCGCACTCATAAGTGGCTATCACTCTGCAGCAACTCCTCGGGCATTTATTATACGAGTGAAATGTATATTTTTGAGCACTTTTCGCCCTGCTACCCCCCAGCAGCAGCTGCAGCAGCAGCAGGAGCAGCATCAGCTCTCTGCAGCTGTGTGTCAACGCGTCTCAGTCGACGCGTTGCATGGCCAGCGAAATGTGTCAGCGAGAATGTGGCTGGGGTTGTCTGACAAACTGCAATGCGTGGCAGTATACCCCTGCCCCCAACAACGACAACGATACCGATACCGACACCGACACCGGCGCAGTTCAACCCGTTGCGAGAGGGAACGCAGCTCAAGCCAACCACTTGCCACAGCCGACGCGTTATTTGTCTTTCAACACGGTGCATCATCATCAACAGACGCTCGCTGGGCGGCAAGGGGGTTGCATGCCAGGTGCGGCACAGGCCGAGCATCGTCATATTTTATTCAAGGCAAGTGCCATCTGCACATGAACTCCGACGCCGCAGCGGCACTCAGTCAGTCAGGGAGGCACTTGGCCCAGGCAGCCGCTTGAACTCTGACTCGGTCGCCAAGTTTGACTTCAGTCTTTTGATTCGCAATTTGTGTATCTTTTTATATGCTGCAAGCCTTCGCTTGGGTCCAGTTCTTCAATGGCATTTAATCGTATTTGTTAGGTCAACATTTTCAGTCAATAAACTTTCTCAAAATAGACGCCGGCGTATTGAACTTTGACACGCAACTAAACAAATAAATTAACTGCAGCCGTTGCACTTTGAAATGTTCTTCAATGTTATATACACACACAGACACACACACACACACACCTCACAGCAGACGCACAACTCTTACTCTAAACAAATCCATTTAAATCACAGAAACCGGGCATGTCAGTCAGACCATCTCCGGGGTTGCACCGGGGAAAACCTGTGAAAAGTTTTCTGAACAGACGCCTGCTCGATTGTTTCCCCCTTTTTTGTTGATCCGCTTGTTGCCACATAATTAAATCTCAATTCAAACAAAATGCTAAACATTTCAAACTATTTTATGGCTGTCTGATGAATACACTAGCCAACATAATGTTTGAAAATGCGTCTGATGCGAGAGACTTTCTATAAATAGTCGTCTTTATAGTAGCTGAGATGAAGGAGATGAAATGTTACAAAACTATCGATTAATCTATTGATTAACTGTTGCCATTTATTGTTCAATAGTTAATAAGCTCACTTTTCTTTTATGTGATTTGTTATGCATCCTTTTGATGGTATAAGTCTCAAAACAATCGATTAAACTATTGATTAACTGTTACCATTTATTGTTCAATAGTTAATAAACTTACTTTTCTTTTGTGCTTTGTTATACATCTTATTGAAACTGCTTTAATTTAGTCAACAAAAGTTGCTACGCTTCACTTAAACTTTCATTTATTAATTGAAATCTTTTAACTCTTTTCATTGCAGGTAAGCACACAGTTTGACACGCACTGGCAGTTAGTTTTGTAACTGGCACAGTTGAAGACGCAATGCCTAGTTGAATTGCCAGGCACGCAGCGGAGAAGGCGGCAAATAAGTGCAAGTATTTGTATTGTGAATGTGAATGTGAATGCTGCTGCTCCAATGCCCCAACTACAGCAGCAGCAGCAACAACAAAACAACAAAAAACCAGAATCACAGCAATTGCAAACGACGTCTTCAAACGACAACCGACAGATAGACAGACAGACAATAGATAGACAGAAACAGGAGGTGGAAGGTAGCAGGCAATGCCTGGCTGACAGCAAATGGAGAGCAACAATTGTTGCAGACACATTGACGACAACAACGACACTGACAACGAGTATTAGGTGGAGATGGGGACGGGAACAGGAATGGGATGGGGAATGGGGAGCACTGGCACATGGCAGAGTGCCTAGTTTGTTGGCTCTGCTGCCGCTGACAGCTGCGAATGGCGACTGAGCTGCTGCACGACTGCACGCACATTTACGAGCTCTGTGCAACATTGGAAATTGATAATGAGCCGCAGCAGCAGCTCGAGGCAGAGACTCAATGGGCAGTGCCTTATTTGGCAGCGATGTTTGATAAAAACCAGAATGGCTTGCAGCATGAATGAATGGTTAGCCAGCAAGCTGATTGAATGACTGAATGACTGAGGCTGACTGTGTGACTAAATGAGCAGCTGACTGTGCTCGAAAGCGCAATCAAGCGCGAGATAAGATAAGTGAAGCTCTGCGGCTGCCAGGGTTGCCCAAAGCCCCGAAACCTCGACACCCCGACAACCCAACAAACCCCTGTATCCATCAACAGAAACTTTTAATTATGATTGACATGCGGCTGGCGTCGACGTCAGCAAACGGCTGCTGCCTCCCACAACTGGCATCGATTTCGACACGACTTAATTTTTGAAGAGGGTTGCTGATTGCCTCGCTGCCAGCGTGCGGTGTTGGAACTCATCAGTCAAACAGCCCAGCAACGAGACAGGAGACAATTGCAACACAGTTTCAGTTGCGGCCACAAGCCACCCCAAAACACAGCCCACCCTCCTCCTGCACTCCTCTCAGCGGCAATTGTAACAGTTTGCGAAAGCAGCGACAAAATATTAAATTATAGTCACATTAACTGCGAACACGCAACATGACAAAGTCACTTTTGTTGCGTGCTTGCATAAATCTGACACGAAGGCAAGAAAACACAACTATGAAATACATAAGCAACATAAGTAGCTAGAGAACAATATCCTTCCTCATCCTGGGGTGAGTCCTATTGATTTTATATATACACATGTCGGCTCCGCAGACACCCTGTACTTGAGCTGTGCGTGGAGTGGTTCGGGGAGAAAACGAAAAGGGTGTCTCTACTGCGTGAATAAATTGATTAGAAAATCTGTTTAAAAAAAAAAACCACTCGAAATGAATGGAAATTTAATTGTATTGGAGTCTTCAATTATGAAATGGCTTAAAGAAATCTTAAAATAGTCTAGACAAATTTGTGTTGAAATTGTCAAATATTGAAACAATTAAGAATTACATTTCATTTAATTTGGTTTTGTTTGCCAAATTTAATTGCTAAACAAAAATCTTTAAGCTCTTAAAAGCTTTTAGAATATTCCATTAAATTTTCATTACATTTTCTGGCAGCCATATTTTTTGTAATTTTTTGTTTTGTTTGGTTATTTGGCAGACAATTTTTTATTGGACTCGCAAATGCGTTATTAATCACGCTGCCATCAACAAAAAGTTTGTTTATATATACTTACATATATATATTTGCTTATATAATGGCAACAAAGTTGATTCGCTTTTCCACCCCTTTTTGGTTCATCCTAATTCGCCACTGGGCTTTTCGCTGGCATTTTCACATTTGGCTTATTTGCATATTAAAGATTATATGGCATATATATATACATATACATACATATATGTGTGTATGTGTAAGACTATATGACGCTGGCTCTTTGGTGAGTTGTCAGCAGTTGAGGCGGCCCCCTTGTTACCCGTCTCTGTGTCGGAGCCTTTGGCCAACCATTTATCCATATGGCTGTGCAAAGCAAACAATTTTCTTGTGACAGCACACCCCTCCCCCCAAAAAAAGAGATACGCGTACACTGCGAGAAAACTATCAACTGCAGAAGTTGTATATCCTCAATTAAACTTGCTCATCAGCTGAACTTCCGTTCCATTTAAGCTGCTAAACGCCCGACGCATTCATCTTAATTAGCAACGGGAGCCAGGTAGGTGTATGTCCACCCCACCGCTCCACCGCCCCAACAGCGGCCCCGTGCTCGCAGTGTCGTCTGGCCTATGTTAGTTTCAAAAAGCTGGCTCAGTGTACGGGGCAGGCAGCCAAAAAGTTTGCCGTTGCCTGGCAAAGCATGCAAAAAAGGATTCGTGTGCGCAGTGCTCGACAAAAACAACTTGGGATAGGAGCTGTAGCTGAGGCAGTGACAGTGGCAGGGGGCAGAGGGCAGGCGCAGGACACACAACAATGACGACGCCACTATGAATGATTGCCGCGGCGCGCTTTGTTCATGTACATTTCAAATTTGGGCAGGGCGCGGAAGGACATACGGGGCGGGGCCAGACAGGGAGGAAACGCCAGTCCACTTCGCGTCGCGCCGTGCCCTGCCACAGCGGAAGCGAAGCAAAGCGGAAGCGCTCATACGCCATGTTGGCCGGCGGCGTCGGCGGCGATGGCGGTAACTGAAAATTGAATAAGCGTAAGTTTTCGCGTGCCAAAAACCTGATTGTTGTTGTTGTTATTGTTGTTGTTGTCGCTGTTGCCCGTCGCCGACGCTCCCCTTATTCATTACCAAAGCTGCCACAACGAAATTACTTGAGCCGGCAGCGACTTCGACTTGGCGACTTTGTAGATACTTGGCAGACGATAAAAAGGTCGGCAGCAAGAACAACAACAAACGGCAATACTGCGAGTAAGGCTGTACAACTCAATAAGCCAAGTTAACAGTCTATTGAGTCGCGCATAATAACCCCCCTTCCCCTATCACCAGTTGTTGTTGTTGTTGCTGTTGCTGTCGTTGTTGCCATTTGCGGAACTGACAGTTACCTAATGGCAAACATACACAGATAAACCATTAACTTTTGGGCCAACAAAGTGGCAAGCAAAGTAAAAATTCTTTGGCCCCAGCACGGAGCAAGTTGCCGAGCGAGAAATGCCACAAAATCGATCGATAATTCGTGCTAAAAGATAAATTACCGTTATGCCTGCCGCCACTGCAGTCGCGACATTGGCCACTTTCTTGTTGTTGTTGTTGTTGTTGTATTCTCTCTCTTTTTCGGAGGGGAGAGATTCTGCTTGATAATATCATTGCCGTTCTGGTTGTAGTTGGCCGCAGTCGGCTAATAGCCGCGCTGATTCCATTAATTTGCCAAATGACAGCCAACCAGGAAAGCGACCAGCCACAGCAGGCAGATAGCGACTGTTAGAGGTGAGCGCGTGTCGTGCGTGACACGAGGAGGCAGGTGTGACTTCCCCCCAAAATGATTGCTTTTATGAGCAGCACAAAGCGTTCAATTCCAAGCTCTGAGTCAATGTCATGCCAAGTCGAATGTTGAAGCGTTTTTCGGAATTCAGAACAGCTAACATTCGATTTGAATTCGCGTGATTTGGAAAGGCTTAGCGCAGGTGTGACTTCCACCCAAAATGATTCCATTTATGAGCAAAGCGTTCGATTGCAAGCTCTGAGTCAATTTCATGTCAAATCGAATGTTTAAGCGTTTTTCGGAATTCAGAACAGCTAACATTCGATTTGAATTCGCGTGATTTGGAAAGGCTTAGCGCAGGTGTGACTTCCACCCAAAATGATTCCATTTATGAGCAAAGCGTTCGATTGCAAGCTCTGAGTCAATGTCATGCCAAGTCGAATGTTTAAGCGTTTTTCGGAATTCAGAACAGCTAAAATTCGATTTGAATTCGCGTGATTTGATAGAATGTTAATACATACTGTACATTATCAATACTAAAGTCTTATATAATGTACCTGATAAAGAAAATACGTATTGAAGTTTATTGATACTTATGTCCAATATAATGTACATAATAAAGAAAATATATACTGGAGTTTATCGATACTGAAGTTTATCGATACTGAAGTCTAATATAATGTATCGAAGATTTACTCCCATATACGCTCCAAATTTCAATGAAATCCTTAATATTTAAGCAATTTCCTTTACCTAGGATAAAGCTATTCATACTCGTATCTTCTGGATCACATTTAAACCAGTTCGTACTCGTATCTTCTGAATCACATTTAAGCCAGTTCGTACTCGTATCTTCTGGATCACATTTAAACCAGTTCGGGTTCGTGTGCCTGATAAAGAAAATACATACTAAAGTTTATCGATACTGAAGTCTAATATAATGTATCAAAGATTTTCTCCCATATACGCTTCAAATTTCAATGAAATCCTTAATATTTAAGCAATTTCCTTTACCTAGGATAAAGCTATTCGTACTCGTATCTTCTGGATCACATTTAAGCCAGTTCGGGTTCGTGTCCTTAAGCTCCCATCTCTAGCAACGATAGCCGGCAATGGTATCGTAGGCCACTTGGAGAGTGGATTGAATCGGACTAAGGAGAATAGATGCTGTTTCCTGCCTCCTCCCTAGCGCCATTTTGACACTAATTAATTAAGTTTCATTCTCTATTCTTTGTCATGTCTTTTTTGCTGTATGTGATTTTGCCTAGGCTTTATTTATCACAAGCAAATCAGGCAAATGGTGTCTGAATAACGACGACTATTTTCCTAGACATTTATATTGCGGCTTGATACTTGAGCATTTTCCCAGACATTTGTTTTGTGGTTTGAACACACGAATGCAGTAAATAAAATAAAGCACATTATTTAATGAAAATCGAACTGTAGTTTCGTTGTGGAAATGCGCTCTAGTTGTATTATTCATAAATGAAATGAATATCTTACACAACTTGCCACATGGAAAATCTCAATTATTTTCATATTCTCGTATTTTAGCAGCTGCAGCCGCCCCCTTCGCCCCCTTGGCCGCTTTAACCACACCAACAAGCTGCTAAGCGCTGGCATTTATGCTTTATTGCAACTACACATTTAAATACAATGCATAAATTTGTGGCAAGATATCACGCACACATTCCACATAAAATACATCAAGTTGCGGCATAACATAAATCCTCCGGGAGAAGTCGCCCCCTACAATCGAAAGCAAACTTGTAGGCAAAGTGTGCGGCGGATAGGTGGAGGGAGGGGAGGTATAGTGTTTGGGGCATTGCACAAATAATCGTCGCATAAAATATCGATTACAAGTGTCACAATAACAGCAGCAGCCAGGGGACAGCGGGGTCTGCTCTGCCCCACCATAAATAAATATTAATTAAATCCATGATGAAAGCCACAAATTCTGTGGGATGCATAAATCTCAAAGAAATGCATCAAATGCCGAGAATTTGATTTTTTATTTATTTATTATGCGCTCTCTTTTTGTTAGTATGGTCGGCGTATTTTTGGCTCTGATTTATTAAGCAAATATTTGGCCAATATAAATTGATGAAAAATTTTTCGACAACATATCGAAAGTTTAAAAAAGAATCAACACAAATGTTTATGCCTTACATATAAATTTGCTTTCGAGCGGTAACAGAAAAAAGAAAATAGTATAACTAAAAATAAGTCACGCGTATATCATTTAAAATGCTTAATTTATGCGCGTCTACAACATTTTGGCAGCTACACTTTACAGCAAAAAAAAAGAAGAAATATGTTTAGAAGACCAGCGGAAAGTATTCATTCAAATGGCCCGAACTGGCTTTTTTATGTATTTTGACGCGTCGCTAAATTTAGCTGGCAAATATTTGCGCCCCCAGGCAACCCGCCAATTTGATGCCCAACTTATGCAATGCATCCGGCAATGATATTTCGGGCCCGACAATTTAATTGCCCCCACCGCGCTGCGAGTGCTGAAATGTGCGGCCCCAAAAGTGTCAAAGACCCCGTGACCGAGTGTACCAGCCAGAGTACTGCAGTACCGCAGTACCGCAGTACAGCAGTACGGCCGTACCAGAGACCGGCTGAGGATCGAAACTGAGGAAGCAAAAATGTCACCGACACCCCATGAAAATTGTATAAAAAGCACAACTGTCAACTTGGCAACTAGTTGCAAAAATTAACGCGCTCTGCCTCATTGCGTCCACAATATTGAATAAGAGACAAGACTACCCGATATATGATAGGGTATATCAAGTTCTCTGATAGATACTGACACATTCTACGTTTATGACAAATCAATTCATGAAATGATCAACATTGCATGACTTCGACAAACACATGATTCATATTATGAATTCACAGGGGGCAGTACCTTAAAGGCGTCTCTTCAATGTCTGGTAACGCTGTGTAGCTCATTTCAAGAACTTTAAAGTGAAGCAAAAGATCAGGGCCTTTTAGAAACTCTAAGCCCGTTGAATACGTTGACAGCTGGGTGTTCTTTAGTATACCCTACTAAAATTGCTCATACAACTTTGAGACTCCTTTTCCCGCCCATGGGGGTGGATTTATCAAAATCGTTGAAATATGTGCCAAATGATTTTGTGTATAGATCTTCTTGCAAAATGAGTTTGAAGCCGATTGCATGGCAAACCAAAAAAGTTTCATACAACATTTTTCCACTATTTTCCACGCTTGTGGGTGGAATATTCCAAAACACCGTCTTGTAGACCGAACCTCTTGTGAAAATTTTAGCATTCTAGCTCTTACGGTTTTGGGCATTGATTATGAAGCAGCTAGTCAGTCAGTACGAACTCTTATTTATAAATGAACTACCATAAACTCCCTTTACAGGGTATCAATGACCGCAGGGCATAAAACTAACTATACGCAAAAACGCTATTATTCAACCAAAAAATTAAAAAGGCACAGACAGTGAGACTCCGAGGACGGACAGTTGTTTGTTTGGTTGCCAAATTAGCGGGGCACATACTTTTAGCACAGACTGTCGTCGCTGGCTGGCTACTGGCTGCTGCTAGCTGCTGGCTGCCAATTGGCGATGAGTCAGGCACAGTCTGCGAGGCAGTCTGGGCTCTCAAATGGCAGTTGCAGTTGCATTTTAATTTCTGGTGCGCATTTGGCTGTGAAAAACGTTTTTTCGATAATTTTATTCTATTTTGCAGTTCATTTGAGGCACCCAACTGTTTTGAATGAAAATGGAAAATAGAAAAGCATTTCAATGCCTTTTGTTTCAAGTGTTTTGTTTGCGTTACGCGCACGTGCTCTGAAGATGTGAAATTATCTATTGGAAATACCCAAAACTCATTTAATTATTTCAGTCGGCGCAAACAACGATTGGCAACAGCGCTAATTGTTAAACAAAACACGCGACTCACAAGCCAGCCAAAGATAAATAAATAGTTAAATAAATACCTATTAGTAAATGGCAAACAAGTTCAAAAAAGGCAATGGAAAATTGCCTGCAATAAATTGCACAAATGTTGTGCAAGTACAGTGAAGAAAAGCCAACTTAAAAACCCACAAAATACTTAGATAAATTGTTGCTATTAAGACTAATCTGGAAAACATTCGTTTTTTTGTGGAAATTAACTGACTAATTGTCGCAGTTAGCCGTGTCTGCACTTGATGAATGATACTTAAAGTAAATCACTTCACTTTGAGTAAAAAACTTCAATGATAAGCGATTTTTTATTTATTTATTTAAAGCGCCATGCGATAAGATTGGCATTTGATATGTGAAATATTAATGCAGTTCCATTATATTATTGTCTAAACTAAACCCCAATTCACTTCACATATGCTACAGTTACATAAACAAGATTTCCCACAAGAACATTGAACATAAAGTTTAAAAAAATGTAGTTAAAAAACGTAAAATTGTAAAATTTCTAAAAAGAATCTCAGTTATGCAACGATACTTATGTTGACAATACATATAAATACAACAAATTAAAAATATAAATAATAAAATGATTAAAATGTACAGTCTTAGTTTTAAGTAGCTACTAAAACATTAGTAGCTGAAGGCCCCAGCAGCCATTGCCTATACATACTTATCATATAGTTTTAAATAGTATATGATCAGTTTTTAAATAAATAACAAAAATAAACAATATATTTATAATATTCCCCAGCAAAACAAGCCAATTAGTAAAAGCTAGGAGACTTTTAAGCAATGAATTTCTTTTAAGGGTTCCAATAATCACTTGGAACAAGAAATTGCGGATTAAATTCACTTGCTGTTGATACGGGATTCCTTGATTAGGCAAGAGTGAAAATGTCCACAGTGGCCAGGCTCCACTGTAATTGCATTTTAGATTTCTCTGCAGCCAAAACCGTTTAGCGCTGCCGTTGCCGCAGACAATACGACGACAACAGCAGCGCCAACTGTGTCAGCAGCAACATACACAGCAGCAACATACACAGCAGCAGCAGCAACACACACAGCCAACAGCCAACAGCAACAACGTTGCAGCCAATGCCAGTTGATTGCTATTGTGCCATATGACAAGGCTAAGCAACTGACACATCTCTGCCCCCACCCCCGCTCTCTCTCTCTGGCTGCTGCTCCTTGGGGGGGACAGTGACATCATCCCCAGGCAAGCAATTAAAACTAATGTATCTGCCAGATTTGTTGGATGCGATTTTCCAACATATTGCCAACTCGTTGGCCCGGCATTTCAAATGACCCAAAAATGACTTCACATTTATAGCAGCAGCAGCAGCAGTTTGTCATGTGATTGATGCAAGTTAATGACATCGCGTGGGTGTTTGTTTGAAAAGTGCACGTAATTGTTTTTAAATAGCCCAAATGCAACTGCAATTTGAGTAGAAAGTTATGGGCCCAAAGCCATAGACTAATTAGCTTATTTATTTATTGTATTAGCTGCAGCTGAGCACACGCCTGCGTTTAGCACTTAATTAATGCATATTTAACCGCCGGCCAATTTGAGCTGGCTAATTACAAGCCCATTGCGACCCCAGGGCGTCGATTGGGTACATTCAAGAGGAGTCTCGAGCTCCAGCTCCAACTCCAACTCCAACTCGTAACCGGGCTTAAATAAACGCTGCCTTTAAAAACAACCCAAGCAAACACGCAAACTCGGTTCAAGCCCAGTTAACTCATTTGCCTAACTGCCAAATAGCCGCGAGACTTTGGCTCAGAGAGCGGGCCCTTTGACACTTTGTTGTTGTTGTTATTGTTGCTATTGTTGTTGTTGTAGTGACAGGGCCTGTCATTTTACATTTAACTCAAAACGTTGTAAAATGTCTACCATTATCACTTTATTATAATTATTTGTTTGCCTTCGCACAGTTTTCCTTTTTCATACTTTTATTTGTATTTTATTTTGTGCCTTATCAGCGGCTTTGGCTCTCGTTTCGGTTTTTTGTTTCTTGTGCAACATTTGCTGAAATGCCATAAATTTGCTAATTTATTGTTAATGTTCTTTTAAGTTAATTACGCAAAAGAAAAAACAAAAAACAAAACAAAACAAAACCTTTTAAGTCGCGCACACAAATTGCCAACGTGCATGCGGTTCAACTTTTTGTGTACATTGTTGAGAGAGCTTTATGTTTTTTATACTTTTTTCTTCTTCTTACAAATAAATAATAAGTCGGAGGCTGAGGCAGAATCTGAGGCTGAGGCAGAGGGGGCTGCTTGAAGGCCAGAGGATGATAATGAGTTGAGCGCGAAGTTGCTTCAAGATTGATTGACTATAGCACTTAAATAGTTCTAGCTGTCTTTTGTTTCAAGACTTCAATTTTAGCTAACCTAACTATATATTTAATAGCATACATATCTATCTATCCATCTACCAGAACATATATCAACCATATTTTTAACTTATTTCTTAACAATTTCTAAGCCATATTTGTCCGCATCAATGTTTTTTAATCAATATTTAGATATACTATTTTTTTAAAAATAATTTTGTGTTTTTACAAACATTAATATTTCCAAACAATAATTAGCTGCATTTTTAGTTATTTACACAATATTTTAAGCTCATTTGTTAACATTTTCTGTTCAACATTTGCCCTTAACTATTTAGATATAGTATTTTTGAACAATTTTCTGATATTTCAATTATACTTTGAACCAATTTGAACCAATGCCTTAATATACTCTAATTAATACTTAGCCGCACTTTTGACAATATTTTAAGCTCATTATTTAATATTTTCTATACAACATTTAGGCTTAACTACAAAATATAGATTTGATATACAATTTTTTGATATTTTTCTGGTATATTCACATTATTTTCCACTCACTTTGTAAAATTTAATACCTCGCCGCATTTTCTCCAATTTCAACCATATTTTGAGCTTATTCTCAAATTTTCCATTGAATATTTCACCAAATTTACCGCACACTTTTCTTGGAAGGCAGCTTGACTTTGATTTTAATGAAGTTTATTTTCATTAATTATAGTTGAAAGCTGCTTGCCCAATGGCAATTTATTAACAGCAATTAGTTCATTTAAGTTAATTTCATTTAATAGCTTTTGCTTTCGCCTCTAAAACACTTACCGCAAGCAGTTTGCCAACAGTCTGAAAGTGGCTAAAGTTTACCCTATAGCAGTATAGTATAGTATATATAAGGAATCGTAATTAATCAAAGATATCATATGAAATTCGATATGTGAGACATGGCGAGGCAAATTCGTTGCTGACAATTTCGTGACAATTTATTGTACATATCAATGGCTAAAAAGGCAAATGCAATTGCCAATGCATTTGGCATAAATATTTTCAATTCATTTTGGCTTTTAGCTTTTGGCTTTTGGCGGGCCTTTGACAATCACGGCAAATCCAAATCCAAATCTCCAACGAAAACAGCATGTGCCAATGTTTGTTTTTATTAAACATACTTGTCTTGTTGTTGTTGTTCTTGTTGTTGTTGTTGTGGCTTTGTTGGCTAATTCTCAAAATGTCGGTCTATGAATTTGACATAGACAATTTCTGTTTTCTGTGCTCTAACCAAAATGGTCAAAAGGCAAAATGTCAAATGCGTCATGAATAAAAATTGTTTTGGTCACTTGAAATGTTGATTAAAAGTCATTTGTTAAATTTAACTTGCGAGTAAGCTGAATAAAATTCACCCTGCAAAATTAAGAGATGGGATTCCTATTTTATTATTATTTATTTATATGTTTTTGTCAGATTAAGTAGTTTTTGTAAATATAGTTAAAGTTCAATTTAAGTGGTTCATAAAATTTCAGTTTAAATATGTAATTTTATATATTAAACAAGCTTTCCGCTACCAATAATGGCAGCTAAAGTAAGTTATACATAAAGTAGCTTTAAAGGCGTATAACTTTCACTCTTCGTCGTGCAAACATAATTTATTCTAGCGCGTAATTTTCCATGCGAGTTTTTCGCGCAACTTTCACAGAAACGTTGCTTTTCTATGCAAGAAATCAAATTAAATTTCTACCGAGTTTTTTTCTCTTGACAGCTTATAGTTTATTGTTGAATTTCAAACAAATCGCGATACAAGCAATTAGTTCTTAGTATATATTCTAACAAGCGCTTAAAGGCATTCAAAATATTCAAGAAAAGTGCACTTTAAACTTAACTTGAATTTAAACTTGAGCTGAGCAGCAACTGTAGTCCAAAAGGAGTGCATAAGAACTTCTTTTTTCTTGAAAAAACTTAGTTTTACTAGTAGAATGACACCATTTTATTGCTCTCTTGGTTGGGTTCTTTTTATCTGTGACCAAGTTGCCTTCCTGGTGAACTTTTCTTGTGCGCTGTCATCGTTGTCATCCTTTGAAAGCTGCTTATGCCACAGAGCCTGTCCCTGACAGCAGCGACAATAACAATAACAATAAGCAGACCAACAACAACAATAACAATAACAACAACCAGCTAATCAAGAAGCGACTGAACAACTTCATTTGCGAGGCTCTTGGCATAGCTCATATTACACGCACCTCGACTGCGTGCCCCTGTGCCTGTGCCCCTCCCCACGGCTCATCCCGTCCTGTCCCGGCCCGTCCCGTCTCATCCCGTGTCGAACTCATGCACAATTAGTCACTTGCAAGTCAATTAAGTTTCCAGCGCCAACCACAACAGACGCCGGGAGAGCCAACCCATGTCCCAGTCCCAGTCCCAGTCGCAGTCCCAGTCGCAGTTCTGATCCTAGCCCAGACAGGCACGTATGGGTGGCGGAGGGCCAGGAAAAAGGGCTAGGGATACCTGTGGCCGGGTCTGGGAATGCGGCTGGGTCTGGAGCAGGGACTGGGACTGGGACTGGGACTGCGGCTCGTTGTAATGCTCTGGCGCTTATTTGCAGTTAAAAGCAATGACAACGACGGCGACAACGACAACGACAGCGACAGCGACTGCGACTGCGACACAGGGAAAACTGTTGGGGTAGAGTGAAGGAAGGCAGGAGGGAGTAGACCACGAGCACGAAAGGCGCGGGGAAAAGTAAAACAAAACCATATTATTAACGCCTCATTAAACTTTTAACGATTTTAAATTACAGACTGTGAACGTGGCCAGCTAATGAATACAAATTAGCCGCAGAAGGTGTGCGCTGTGTCTTAGCAAAAGATACAACAAAATACACACACACACACACGCACAACTTGTAGATACAAATGCATTAGAATGTGTGTGTGTGTGTGTGATTCTTGGCTTGGCCTGCAACACGAAATTGGTAAACAATTGTTGTGTGTATTTAATGTTTTCATGTTTCTTGGCGCCAAATGAGTTTTCAATGTTCCAGCATTTGACACTCGCTGTGGCTAATTGTCAATAATTGTTCAAGAGAGCTGCCAGCCCATTCGAACTTGGCCTGGGCGTGAGATTAATAATTAGGCATTTTCAAATTGCCAATTGCCAATTGACAGTTGTCCAGTTGACAGCTCGGCTCGGCTCGCCAATGTTTAATTGTAAACACTTGTAAAATGCAAATGAGCTGCCGTCCCTGGAATCACACGATCCACACGACAGACGGTTCAGGGTCCGGTTCAGCGGCTCTTAAGTATAAATATATAGATACTATATCACGACTGGGGTAACAAAGCTAATGCTCCAAAATTGCTCATAAGACTAATGCATATTCAAAGATTTGTTTTCGCTGTCAGCTTTCAGCGAATTTAAATTGTTAAATATGCTCAAAAAATGTATTTATAGGCCTAGCCAGAATTTCAAATTTATATATATATATATATATATATATATATTTATGTATATATGTTTGCTTTGTACACTGTCATTAAACTCGCGTTCGCATGGCAAATTAAATATATAATTAAGAAATTAACTGCTTCCGTTGATGTTTATTGTGTGCCAGCATTTATTTAATGCTTTGTTCAACAAAAACAAAAAAAAAAAAACAAGCAAAGACTTGGAGAACACACAAAAAACAAGAATGCTCCAGTCGAGCATACCCGACTATTGGACTCCCTGTAGCTAGTTCTAGAGTAACCCTCAAAGTAAATTCACCAGAATTCGCCGCATTATTCAACAGTATAACGCAAAAAGCAAAAAGATTGAACGAACATGAATAAAGTAGATAATAGTGTTCTTAGTTTTAGTAATCTGGTCTTAGAATGGTCTTATTTTAAGAACAAAATATTTTAAATGAATATCCTTGATCTTAAGACGATTATCTTTTCTCTAAGCTTATGCATTATAGACATGGAAAGACTAAGGCAGAATAAATATAAACACGCCTACTACAATATGTGAAGTGCCATTCCCAAGTAGCTCCTCAGGTAACTCAGGCTTGTCAGTCTTGTCACTTGTTTCCCATAAACACCTGCAAATAGTATAACAGTTATTGCAAATATGTTTTAACAGGATACATAGTGCCTTTTCCGAATTCCTAACTATAGTTACTATCGCTAAAGATACTAATAACTAGTAAGAATGCTATAGTCGAGTATAATCAACTACGAAACGCCCTGTACTCAGGTCAAAAATTTTCGATCGCATCTTCGTACACTTACACATACAGCGCAGCGCAGGTGATAGCGCCAGCGAGGCATTTTCAGTGGTGGCAGTGCTTTTTCTTTCGACATGGCCAAATCGAAGTCTCTTTTGACTGATCAAGAATATATATACCCTATAGGGTCGGAGATGTCTCCGTCTGCCTGTTACATACATTTACACATATCCAATACCCCCCTTTTTACCCATTTTATGGTTACAGGGAGTAGAAAACAAAAGAATCACTCAAATCAGCAAAGAAACATAAATTTATTTTAAATATAAAAACTATCATCATGCGTAATATAATTAAAAAACTAAACTTATTTCTAAATGCGAAACAAACAGCTCAAAATGTTTATACATATAAAGTTCTAATTTATGCTTAAGAGTTATCAAATGTGCACATAAATCATAAACAGATGTTAAAACTACTTATTTTTGTATTGTTTGTAATTATGCCTTGAGATTGTTTTTAGTCTTACTTAACAACTAAAATACTTATGTTAGTTGAATCATTAGAGAAAACTCTTTTAACTAGTTGCACTTTCGTTTATTTAGCAAACAACTGCGCAGTTTTTGTCCTTCTGACATAATTTTATAAAATAATAAAAGGAATTCGTTCCTTGCACGCTCTATAGCATTTTTGGGTATCTTTTCAGTTGTTTCTGTTTCGGTTTCAGTTGTTTTAGTTCTCGTTGTTGTTGTTGTTGTTGTTTTGCTTCTTTTCGCCTCGATTTAATATCAAAGCAAGCCGACAGCAGCACAAAAGATACAGATACACAGATACAGATACATATGTATGCCGCCACGCCCCCCTCTGCAGCACCTCCTACGCGGTCTTCCACTTTGTTAGTTTTTGGCATTTTGGCAAGCAACCAAAACACAAAAAAATAAAAATAAAAATAAAATAAAAATAAAAAAAAATCAAATAAGAGCAACAACTACATACAACAAAACGGAGGCAAAACTCAAGTTGTACGTAACGTAAATTTTGTGTGCCGGCCTCTCTGGTAGCATTTTTTACAATTTATTTAAGGTCTTCTTCTGTTTTGGTGCAAGAAGCAAATTTGAAATGCACAAACCAAGCCAGAATGCCAAGCCAAAACCAGAGCGGAGGCTACAAATTAAAAATCGAGACAAAAACACAATAGAAATTGTCAAAATGCGCCAAAATTTATGCAAGACTCGCGCGATAAGCCATCTGAAAATGGTTTCTGACGGGGCCTCAAATGGGACGAACCAAGGAGAGAGGTAGGGGGAGGGAGGAAGGGAAGGGTAGAGTGTGGCACGGGGGGAGCATCGGAGGAACGGTCAGCCTTGTGTGGGCGCGTGTGAGAGTTGCCATTAAAGAAACTACTACCTCGGCTGTTTGGGCTTTTTTTTTGTATACCCTGTAGACATTACAAATGTCTGAGAGGGGTATAATAAGGCGGATGTAAGAAAAAAGCAGCTAAGAAGGTCCAAATATACCTAACAGTCTCATTCACCCAGAGAAATCCCTAATTAGTTGCAAACTATTTAACAGCACAGTTTTGAATATAAAACTTTAATATTTGACACACTGTTATTTATTAACATAATGTTAACTAACAGTTAAAACTATAAGTTAGGTATAAGTTAGGTATATTTTAGATACATAGAAGATATTCAAGAAATACTGAGGAAGGTACATATAGTATAACTAAAACTGTATGACTGTGGATTTCAGATACTTTGAATAATGTTACAGGATATCTGCTAGTTCACCATACTCCAAGCGAGCATGCTTACTTGTTTTGCATACTTTTTTATGGTGAGACAATCTGAATATTTTGGGAACTGGTTGGTTTTCATTCGGTCGTTTGGTCGTTTGTCTCTTGTTTGGGTATTTCAATTTCGAAAATAGATTTCATTTTTATTGAAATTATGACATTCATCTTAATTTGTGCTATCGCATAACTTATTAATTTTTATTTGTCTTCTCTTTGCAGGTGTGTATCTAATACTATCTATGTATCTATTGCAAATACCTGTGTGTCTGTGTGAGCAGGTTTCTTGGCCAGCATCCAGCAAACACAAACACAAGCGCAAATTCAAACTGAAATAGAAATCCATGCAAGTATTGATGCCATCCGTACCTCAACCGCCAAATACAATGTTGTATGTGCAACTAGATGATGCCAAAAATTTCGCTGACTTGCAACTCATTAAAATCTGAAAACTGAGTTTTAGAGCACTCAACTTATTCCAAACTTGTCTGCGGCATTCCTCATTATTATACCCTTGCCGCAAAAGGAGAATAATGTTTCCTGTGAGGCTTCAAATGCTAAGGATATGCAAATGGTGAAGTTGATTTAACTAATTGTTTCTTGCAGGCTCTTTTGATTGCACTAAATTGCAATGAATATAAAATATGAGTTTCTATTTGTTTATTTCAACCATTTATATAGTTCATAATCAGCTGGGAACATCTCTAATGTTTCTCAAAACTCCTTTAGTTATCGGCAGTTTGGGAATGTTTAGGAAAGGATTTTGACTTTAAGATTCTCATCCTATTTTAAACATCCTACTCCTCAACCTTTCCTTTTCTATTTAAAATAGTATTTTTGTTTCCTTTAGTAAACTTTTTCTTCAATATCCTACATTTGTTGACTGTCAATTCTAACTAATTATCTGGTTACGTAAAGGGCATTCACGCTTCGCCCTGCAATGTCATTCATCTCGAAAAGTGATTTGCATGCCACAGATTCAGATTCGTTGTGGCATGGCTCATTGCAGCTGCCACATGGAGAATGCGTTGCTCTCTTTCCATCTTCTATCTGGCATCCTCTATCTTTCTATCTCTCTAGCTGTTGTAATTTAATTAAAATGCAAGTGTATCATTAAATTGAAGCAGCGCCAAGGCCTTTGCATCATTTGTGTATGAGTACTCGCATCTATCCGCATCTATATCCACATCCACATCCACATCCAAGTCCATGTCCACAGTCATGTCCATGTGCTTACCCGATGTTGCTGCTGTCATTAATCTTTCGACAGCTCAGTGCTCCTCCTTTTGAATCAGCTCCGACAACTGGGAAATTCGTAGGCGCATTTTCAATGGCAAGTCTTTGTTGTTGTATTTGTCTAATGATCGCGTGCAGTTTTTCACATGTTTTCCATAATGGGGCCAGGCGTCATATATCATAATTGTGCCAAACTATATACAGATACAAACGAGAAATCGCTCCGCCTCGATACTTATATTTGGACTTGGACTTGGACTTTAGCTGGGGCTTTGGCCAGATGCAGATTTAAGCCGGTTGATTAATGTGCTCAATGTGCATAGTTGTCAGTTTTATAAATGTGCTTTGTTTCGCTTAATCACTGCAACAATTTCTATAATATTGCCAGTCAACTTACTCATTGTCTGATGTGTGAGTGTGTGAGTAGTTGTGAATGGATATGCGTGTCATAAATTGATGATGTTTTGAACAGAAATCGAAACTGATGGGTTACAATAGCTATTCAATTACTGTGATATCGAACTCGTAACATGCGACTCTTCTTAAAGCTGGCAGACAATCGATAGGCGCGCTCGATCGATAGTTTCATTAGTAATCGTTTTAATTATCGATAAACAAGAAAGGAAATTTTTGTGATACTATGATAATTGTGTAAAGCCTTTGAAAAATCAACTAAAACACTTATTAACTTAATCATGCTAAATCGATAACATCGATAGTGGAAAAAACCTCGATAGTGACTGAAAATACACCGATATTTTCGTTTGTTCAGCTCACACATGCCGCATACCTTTGCAACTTGTTTGTGAGCACAACAAATGTTAAGTCCTTTATAAATATATCTTTTAGCATATTTCACACTTTATTTCAAGCCACCCACAAAGTCTCGAGCTCAATGACAGCTCAGCGAGTGTGGCAATTGAATTTTAACATATTCATAAGCAAATTACCAGCACCATAGTAATAAAATGGAAAAAACTGTAACAGAAGTGTTGAGATTGCACTAATTACATGTCAAGCGGCACACACACACCCCACACACCCCACACACACACACGACAACAGCAGCAGCACACAGCCAACACCTTGGCGCATAAATTTACAACAAACGACGCATGTCACCGCGCCCGAGAGCGTAGCAGCTCTTCCCCTAGCCCTGCTTGCCCCTGCGCACCAACCAAATACCGCTGGCAACTTCAACAAAAATTGTTGCATGTGGCACTTTGTGCGTCGTCGCCGTCGCCTGAAAAGTGTCAAATGTGAAATTTATGTAGACAGACGCAGCTGTAGAGAAAAAACTCAAGGCGCACGCGTAGCACCCCTCACATGCCCAGCCCCCTTCACAGCCCACCCTTTGGAGCCCGCCCTCTCGGTTTGGGAATTAGCGCACGCAGTCTCACAAAAAAAACAAAGATTTAAATAAAAGCCAAAACAAGTTGTTAACTTTATTAGCGTTCATTCTTGTTATGCGCAGACAGCGAAGTGATTTGCATACAACGCGACTTGCAATTAGTTGGCATGCAAATCGCATATAGGCATAGACTCTAGACTGGAGACTGTAGACGGGAGACGGGAGACGGGAGACTGTAGACGGGAGACGGGTGAGGGAAGACTGTAGTCTCCAGACTGGGGCTTGGGTCATAACTCAAATGCACGCCCCAAAGGGCAGACAAAGTGTTTAACTGCAAAGCGTAAATACAAATTGGTTAACTATTAAGTGAGCAATTGCGCAAGTGATGTTCATAAAACAAATGCTCTTTAGTATTCGAAGAATCTAGTTATACAAAGAAACTACACAGAGAGAAATGTAGGCAAAATTAGGCACAATTCGTGCATTTTAGGGACAGCTGTTACAAAAGTTAAGCACAAAATGGAGCTTAGATTATCTAATCACAGATGATTGCTTAAGGGACCACTAGGAACAATTAGGGACAATTTATTCCCTGAGTGAATCACAGGTTGTACCTTGCTAATCACAGTTTATGCTCTCATAATCACAGTTTGTGCTCCCATAACCACAGATTGTGCTTTATCAAGCTTCAATTTGTGCTCTAAAATGTGCAATAAGGGCCTTAAAGTCCTTGGCTGATAGACAACTGTGAAAGTGTCAAATTTAATAGCTATAATTTTTTGATTAAAAGTTCTATGTTTATACTTAGGCAGAAAAGGCTATGAAGTGTGAACTCCTTATTGTAATTAATATTAGGACACACACAAATACACATAATTACTTTACTGTTTTTTTTTTTTTTTTTACATATATACAATATTTATTTAACAAATTTTGAATTCAGTAACCCTTAACACTAACTTTTTACATTTTGCTGTTACTCAAAGTTAACTTATAATGAAGTGTTGTATTTAAATATTTTATGTACAAATCGTGGTTTCAGAGTTTTTGTGGGTAGTCCTAGATGAAGGGGTTTCATCAGCTAATTTTTATTGTATAGGTATGGAATGAATATATAGTGTATTATATTCGTGATTGTAGTTGTGTGAGTAAGTATTTACAGGGTGTGGTTACTTATCATCTACGTGTCATAGAATATGTTATATTAGGTATCAATGGTGTTATTTACATTTGTGTGTTGTGGTATGTTGTGAAGTTATGAAATTTATTTACAATTGGTTTGTGTTTATTGTTATATTTACATTGGTGAGCCAGCTGTATATTTTTATTCATGAGCTACATCCTGCGATTTGCCAGATCGGCAGGGTGTATGCGCTTTAGCCTTCTTGGCGCTCTGCAGCCGTTTACTGTTCTTGCTTTTAGGAGTCTTCTAGCCAGAATGTTAGGGTGGGATGCTAGCTTGCTTAAGTATTGGGTAGCCTGTTTATTTATTACATCGCCGACCAGAGGTACTCGGCAATCCCTTTCTATGTCACGCGTTCTGATATACCATTCAGCGCCTGTAACTTTTTTAAGCAGTTTAGCCTGGAAAACACGTATTCTGTTTATGTGGGTTTTAGCGGCAATTCCATAGACCTGGAGTCCGTATCGCCAGATCGGTGCAAGGATGGCTTTGTAAATCATAATTTTATTGCTGAGTGACAGCTTGTTGATGGAATTGAGCAGCCAGTACATCCTGGAGGCCTTGGCTCGGAGATTGCCGACAATCTCAGTGATGTGCTGCCTGAACGTAAGTCGTCTATCAAGAGTGACCCATTACTTTACTGTGAATAAATGAAATGAAATGAAAGTGTCAAATTCGTGGAATATTTAAAAACAACTAAGGAACCGACTGTAGCGCATAATTTTACATTAGAAACCTCTACAAATATTTGAAATTGCCATATTTTTAAATACCTTAAATAATATTCAAATAATTACAATTGCTGTTGTTCTTTAGGCTTTCAAAACCCTTTCGATTTCGCTTATGCAATGCAAATTTGACAATGGAAAATGTAGAACAGCGACCTGTCTGGCTGTCAGTTGGTCAATTAGTCAATTGGTCAATTCGTCAATTGGTCCGTCAGTCAGTGAGGCATTCTGAAGGGCGGTTTCAGTTGGCAGCTCGCTTGCAATTCAATTCAAAAACTCTTTCATTGAGTGCCACGCAGACTCACAATAGTTATGCAAAGTATTTTGTTGGTTGTTTCGATTGTTGTTGTTATATTTGTTGTTGTTCCTTGTATAGCATTGTTTATTAAATGTTAGCCGGTTGTTAAACGACAACTATTGTCGATGTTCTTGCTGCTGTTGCTGCTGCTGCTGCTGGGCACACAAATAGAGTTTTTACATGTTTCAGCTCTTTTATGAGCATTGAAATATGAAGAAAATTCTTGTCATTCAAATGAGCATACAACAATGCACGCACAGGCAGTCACCCATGGGGAAAAACAACAACAACAACAATAACAACAAAGGCAACATATTTATTGCTGTTCCTGTCAATTTCCATAGATATTTCATGTATTTGTGTGCTATATTTAACATGTCACAAGCTTCCAGCTACCATTCGCTGTACGCTGCTCTATGTGAGTACTCTGAGTACACTCATTCATATGTTTTGCCTGTCAGTGCCAGTTCAAGGCCAGTTTGATTGATGGCTTATGGGTTTACTTCTGCTTAGCAGCAAACAGAACATTTGTGTGTGAGTCACGCAGCAGCTTTGATAGTTTCTGCTCCCTGTCTGCTCTGTCTACAGGCTACTCGTGTTTAATGCCCTTTTTTCTACAGGCTCATTAGTGCAATTGAAGAATTTACTGTGTGCATAAAAACCGTCAAAGTCATTTTCCCATTTCCTGCGCAGATGCGTGGGAAAGCCCAAAACAACAACAACAACAAAAAAGCCCTTTGGCAGGTGAACAGACGTTGTTTTAATACATTTTTAATTGCAAGACGTCCATAAAAAGTGGCAAATGGCATTTTTGACCTGCAACGGTAACTGAAACTGAAACTTTCACTCAAAAGAAATCTGGCCTCCCGAGAGTGTCTCAAATACACAGATGCAATTACAAATGACAGGCTGTATACACAAAAAAAAACAATCGCATAAATTACGGCCCAAAATTGGTAAAGTTGCCTGAGAAACTTAACAGAAGCAAAACATAAACAAACAGCAAACAAAAACTGTATAAGGAAGTTGAGTGCGGCACGCTCGAAAATGCGAATTCGACTGTTTAATTGAAAACAACACACACACACACGCACACCCAGCAGAGACTACTCAGATACGACCTACATGGCGTATACGTAATTACAAATGTATGTGAACGTCACTCGATATGTTCAATACAGAGGAGGGGGCCATAAAAACAATTGCAGCTAACTGAAAAAAAGGCTTGACACGAATGCATAATGCATCGAGTTGCAGCCCCGCGGCGACACTTGCCACGTTGCCACAGGAGTCGCCACTGACAGCAGCGGCTGCGGCGGCTGCGCCTGCGCATCGTTAGTTTTGCCACACGCAAATACCTTGGAGGCTACCTCGAAATCAATAAGCGCGCACATGCTACAAATTGTGGCAGCTCGACGGCAGGCCCACGGCTTTCACAGATTTTGGTTAAGATTTCAATTTCGTAACGCCTTTGAGCCAAGTTGGAAACTCCATGGCTCGTATCTAATGAGGCGCAGAGCGAGAGAGAGATAGAGAGAGAGGCGTGACAGCCGCCTGCTTGTGGCACCACAAATGTCAGCAGCTTTGCTTACAACACTTTGCACTTACTGCCTATCCACACTTGCCACTCTTTTGCTGTGGCCTGCCACTTTTTTTGGGTGGGACTCGCCGCCGCCGCCGCCGTCTGGGCGAGTGGGTCTAAAAACCCGCTCCTGGCAGCGTCCACTGGCGTCTGATGAAGCCATTACATTTTAAATTATATGCCAGTATTTGTTAATTGGCCAAGACTATTGAAATTAACGCTTGTTAAGTTTATGTGCTAAGCATACGTGCGAGCCAAGCAAATTACATATATCAGTCTGTGAAATTCATTTTTACAGCATAGATATTCTCTGCTCACAATATTTATTTCTATTTCAAATTTATACACGTTTTTATTCGCCACGAATGTTGTTCAACACGTCTTAAATTTATCTTTTTATAATGCATTAAAATTGTATAATAATTTACAAGATATTTGATTGCATTCTACAAAAAAAGAAACTATAGTTAGCAGATCAAGTTTCATTTTGTTAGACACTTGTTAGTTCCGAAAGGCGTTTGAATATATGTTTTGAATAGTTTTTCTTTTGGGAAAAAGGAAAGAAAAGTATTCGGAAATAACTTATAAATGAAAATTTCGATAGGGAAGGAAGAGTACTCCAACATCATTAAAGACTCTAAGATTTGTGTTTATTTGACTTTCTATAGAGAGTATCTCAACTTCAACTAACTATTCAAACTTGTGTACCATTCCCTTAAGATTTAACCCTTTTGCTATGAATTTTAAATAGCAATAACAATTATTCGCCGTATTTGAAAAGCTTTAAATAGAATTCACCTCAGAGACGTGGCTAATTCCCATGAATGAGTGCCTAAAATGCTCAAGTATTTCATGCACAATTTACTTTCGGGGCAAGAGACCAAAGCCAAATTTTATGAAAATTTATATCTATGCCAATACAATGGGAAGATGCCTGCCAGATACCAAATGTTATTCTTTCGAATATTCCCAACGATGACGTGAACAAATTTCAAAGACTAACTGATAAACTCACACAGGCAGGCGCATAGATTATCAAATGCAAAAATAAAATCAAAATAAAATCATATAACAAGCGAGTCACGGTGAAAATGACTAGTGTGGAACACCTTTGGTTGTGCTTTTACTGGGAACTGACAGATTGGGAAGCTGGGCACGCATGGGAAATTGTGAAATCATCATGAAAAACGCTGCAAATTCTGACGCCCAGCAGCAAATTACGTGAGACGCATGGCCAAAACAAAGGAGCCAAAAGCCCGAGCTGTCCAATGAATGAATGAGTGAGTGTGTGTGTGTGTGTGTCGAGGATGTGAAGGAGTCAGTGAGTAACTAGCTAGGTAAAAGATAATAAAACGTTGCTAAAACAAAAGTCAAAGTGAAAAACTGAGACGAAAATCTGTACATTGTTTGTTTTCGCGTTTTCCACAGCCAACGTACTTACTGACGATGCTGGCGGCGTCTTTAGTTTGCCAGTTTTGTTTACTTTGCGGCTTTAACGTAAACACTCAATATTTATTCTGCTGTTGCTACCCCGTTACCCCTTTGCCCCATTGCTCAGCTGGCAACCCTCGGCACAGACGCGGCGTGAATCCTTTGCATTAAGTCTGTTTTTTATGGGCCAAGCGTAAAGCGTAAAACGCTTTGGCCCAGCTCCGCCTCGAGTTGGCTCTCTCATTTATCGTGGGCGTACTTGAAGGCATCCAGCGTACCCACACAATGGCGCATAACAAATTTTGTAAGCCAACTATTTAGTGGCCAAATCAAAGCCAGCTGCCTTCGCGCCCGCCCAATAAATCCCATCCATCCACATCCAAAGCAGCCCTGCCAGCAGGCCAGCCGGCCACCGTGGCGTATGCGCAATCTGTATAAATGCAGCCAACGGCGCTGAGCACAGCGTTGAGGGGCACATGCAACACTTGTGGGCTATCCCAGCCACACTCCCTCCCTCCCTCGCCAGTCCCTGTCGGCAACGCTATCCTGCTTTCCTCCATCCTAGCTGCAATGGCAGTAATAAAAATGTCGAATGGAAGGCTGGTGGGCATTTGCCAAATACTTCGCAATTGTGAAACTTTATGCGATTTCAATGGCTTCATTTGTGTGTGTGTGTTTGTGTGTGTGTGTGTGTGTGTGTGTATTGTAGCTGAAAGCAGTGGCCAGCGTTAGGTAAATATTGAAGCATTGAACACGTTTTAGCCAAATTGCATTTTTATTGCCGCCTTTTGCAGTGTTTGTGGGTGTTGCCTGTATACTCGTATACTATATCGAGATGAATTCTTTTCCCATGATAGACAGAAACTGTTGTTAATCCTCTAATGGCACTCACACATACCCTACACTACAGAACTATAGTATATATGTTTAACTATAATTTCAGTCTCTATTCAAAGTCCACCATTTACATTCCATGGAGCATCCTTGACGTCCATTTTGCAAACTTTAGTTCTTTCTTATATTCTTGTTTAATACCATTTGGAGCTCGGAACGTGTTTTTGCTTAAATGTGAAATGTCCTTGTTGTCATTTTCAGTTGGTCCTCGCCCATTGAAAAGCTGTGGATCCTTTTCAACAAGTCTCGTTCATTTTCCATTTTCCCTTTTCGGTTGCATTCAAGAATTGGCAAATTCATTTGCATGCACGTAGCTTGTTTGAGTTTATTGATTGAAATTTTGGTAGCCCCCGGGCACAGTCATCCAATGGCCACCTTATTAAAACCCAAAAACCCTTACGCAGTCAACACGTGATGTCATGAACTGGAGGTGTGTGGTCACCGTGATTCATGTGTGACTGACAAAGAACTCTAAATCAAACATCATGACTACAGTCATCAAATCTGGTTGCCACATCGAAATCGAGTGGAAATTCAGAGAATCACGTATATTAAATCCACTTAAATCACAATTTTGAATGCAGTAATCAACTTTTTGCATGTTAACTGTCTAGTCGTTTAGTTTACCTAACCTTGTCGCATTACACAGCCAACTAGAGCTGGCCCTAACTTAGGTATCGATTCTTTCTTTTCAAATTACTATCGAAGTATTTTCTACTATCGATACTATCGAGCTAGTCGATTACTTTACCTACCCTCGTCACATTATACACCCACCTAAAGCTGCCCTAACTAAGCTATCTATTCTATCTTTAAAATTACTATCGAGTTTTTTTCTAACTATCGATACTATCAAACTTTAATAATTGATCGAAAGTTAGTGCCAATATATTTTAATTCAGATTGAATTTAAAAGTAACAACAATTTGGAGACAATCCTTAACGATTTCTTATAACTTCCTTTGCCTCATCGATAGTTTTAGCTATCGACAGGTGGAGTGAAGTATGTCGATAGCTATTCAGCTCTGCGTCCAACTGGCTAACATGTACAAATTGTGCAATCATCGCCTTATACACCCAACTAGAGCTGGCACTAACTTAGGTATCGATTCTTTCTTTTAAAATTACTATCGAGGTATTTTCTACTATCGATACCATCAAAATTTTGACAATTTATCGAAAGTTATTGCCCATATATAGTTTTGCTCCGATTGAATTTAAAATTAAACACAATTTCAAGACAAACCTTTACAATTTATTTCAAGTTGCTTTGCCTTATCGATAGTTTTAGCTATCGACAGGTGGAGTGAAGAATCGAAGTGAAGTATCGAAATTTATTGCCAATATATCTTTACTCCGATTGAATTTAAAATTAAACATAATTACGAGACAAACCTTTACAAATTATTTCAAGTTGCTTTGCTTTATCGATAGTTTTAGCTATCGACAGGTGGAGTTAAGTGTATCGATAGTTTTTCAGCTCTGCATCCAACTGGCTTAAAACTACAAATTGTGCGCTCATTCCACTTGATAGTTGGCTGTATTTAATAAACATTTACAAGTCCATGTTTCCACTTTGGGTGTGAGCGGGAGGTGTCGGAGGGATGGGATGAATGTTAAGAGGGGGTTTGTCATTGTTGTCATGCAATGCGCAAACACAAAACTAATTGAATTTTTCGTAGCTCTTTTTCTCTCTCGCTCCCTCATTTGAATTCTATTTCTATCTCCATCTCTGTCGGTGTGACTAGCTCTTTGGCATTTTGTGCAAGTCAGCAAAAGGGAAGCCTCCATTGTCTGCTGCTGGTACGTGCCACAATTTTGGGTTGTCACAGTCTTGTTTGGGTGCTTAGGGTGTGTCTTGTTGTTGTTGCTGTTGTTGTTGTTGTTGATTGTGCCCCAAAACATAATCAGCATATAATTAAAAGCTACTAACATGCAACAAATTACACGCAAAGTATCTCATAGTTTCACAATACAAACAGTTGCTCAAGGTTGTTCGTGATTGTGTTTTTCTTTCATTTGGATCGTTCGGCTGGCATCCTCTATATAGAGCGTGCCGGCGTGGCCAAGACTGACCCAAAAATCCATTTAACGCCCACAGAAACAAAACGAGAATAAAAGACCGCAAGCAATTTTTGTTTAAACATTTATGTTCATTTTATTTATGCTGAGTCCGCGCTGTATGCAACTGGCACCATTTTTATGGCCCGAATTATGCCTGTTCTTACGAGCACAAAGCAATGCAATTATACTGTCAAGTACTTTGGTTATTCAAGTACTCAAGTACCCGAATTCTAGACGCATTTTCATTGTCCAAAAATGTGACCCAATTTGCTTTTGAGGGGCATTGTATCATTTTCATATTCATATTTGGATTATTTTATTTTTTACTCTATTTTTTTATTTATTTTTTTTTTTTGTGTGTTGAAATGGGCAAGTCAAATAGTTTTTTACTCAAATTTATATGCAAATTTTGCATTTATAGTCGTGTTTTTGTTCCATGTAGGTAATATGAGTACAATTGCCGTTCATTGGCTTAGTTTGGGTTTCATTCAAGTAATCAGCCACAGTCTGAATCTAAAACACTTTAAAACTGCTTCGGCTGCGTAATTGTAGTCCAACCCAGCCCGCCTCCCCGGTTGACATGGCCCACTTACAATCACTTTGTGGCCCGTTCTTATCAGCCAATGGAACTAAAATTAATTAAAATACTCATACATATTCTAAGCCTATATATGTAATAGTATAATAAACTAGTGCACTTTATGTACATATGCCCAGCTTGCACAACAAACATTGCCAGTAGCAGCAGCAGCATCAAAAGTGTTGCTGCCACAGCGGCAACATGTTGCTGTTGTTCGGGTCAGACAAGCATGTGCATGATTTTCTGTGATATGCCCAACCTTTAGGCTACATTGAACAACAATCAATGGCACTTGCAATAACCTCAATGAGTTTTTCAACCATTATCGAGGTTTTTTCCATTATCGATAAGTGTTTAATTTATGAATTCATTTATTTTAATTTTCTCATTTAATTATTGAATTGTTTTGCATAAAGAAATATCATATTATACTCAAATTTGGCAAGCACTTTTTGTATTATCCCGAAATTTCTAGATATTCGTACTATCGATATTTTATAGTACTCTTGTAGACTTTCCAGCTCTAAGAGTTGTACAAACGAGTGCGTGGTTCTGTTATATTCCTTGCCAATTAGTTTTATAGAACCTAGAGCTGAAAGACAATTTATAGCATTACCGATAGTTGTTCTTGAGGCAGGTTTTTTACGCAATCGATACTATCGATATACATAGACTAGCTAACAAGCCTACATCTTTCAATTCTATACATTATTTAAATACTTTATAGCCCATGTACATAAATAACTGAATACAATTAAAGTTATTCATGATTTACATCAACACAATCGCTTTTATCGATAGCTTTAACCATTCCTGACTAACCCTCGCTAATAGAAACAACCATTTGACAAGCGATTAAGATTTCCGATATCTTCTAGATCGCTCTGTGTGTGTTTCATTTTTATAGCATTACCGATAGTTGTTCTTCAGGCACTATCGAGGTTTTTACGCAATCGATACTATCGATATACATGGATATGCTAACAAGCCTCCATCTTTTAATTCTACACATTATTTAAATACTTTAAAGCCCATGTACATAAATAACTGAATACAATTAAAGTTATTTATGATTTACATCAACAAAATTGCTTTTATCGATAGCTTAAACCATTCCTGACTTACCCTCGCTAATAAAAACAACCATTTGACAAGCGATTAAGATTTCCGATATCTTCTAGATCGCTTTGTGTGTGTTTCATGCTTTTTTAACAAAGTCTTTGATGATAATTAAGAAATTTATTGCTGTCAGAAATGCAAGAAGTTGCACGCACATTAGGCCCTCTGTCCGTCTGTCCCTCTGCCCGTCCGTGGTATTTCTGCCTGCCTGCCAATTGTGAGAGCAGCCAGCAAATGCGAGGTAATTATAATGCGCGCCAGTGGGATAAACCGCTAGTGCTCCCCGCGAATGTGGTGCTCCCCTTTTTTGCGGCATTCTATGGCCATTGGCATAATCTCATAAAATGCCTGATGCCCAGCAGCGTTCATTTATGCGGGGTCTCACCGTGCAGTGGCAGTGGCAGTGGCAGTTGCTGTTGCTGTTGCTGTGGCTGTTGCAGTTGCAATCGCTGGCCGCTGCTCGTTGATGCGTTAATTTGCATGCAACATGCACTATGATTACCCGCAGCAATTTGCAGCAACATCAGCAGCAGCACCAGCAATAGCCAGGGAGCAATTGCAGCTGCTGCTGCTGCTGCTGCCACGGGACAACAGCTGGCCAGGCCCATTGGGCGACTGGGCGCGCAGAAATTGTTGCAATTGAATATTTGTATGGGGTATAGGGTGTGGGGATGGGGTGTGTGGTGGGTAGTCAGTTTATTTGCTTGCTTGCTTGTTTGTTTTCTGTTTGCACATCTGCAATGCCGGCAAATGGCCGGACAAATGGTCAGTTGCTGAGGGGCAGCGTTTGCTGTCACTCGATTGCTGTGCGCCCAGTTGTATAATTTGCAATTGTTTGTTGTTGTTGCTACCCGCTGTCCGCTGTTGTTGCTCATCAGCAGCAACATGCAAGTGTTGCTGGTTGCTGCTGCTGCTGCTGTGTATGTTGTTGATGTAGCTGCTTCAGTTTTTAATTATCAAAATGCTGCTGCTGTTTCTTTCGATGTCAGCAATTTCCGCAATTGTTTGCTGCTGCTGCTGAGTTGAGCTTAGGTTACACAAAATATATATGTAGATATATAGTAGAGAGAGATGGAGCTCTGCACTCGAACCCCCCGATTCAGAGATTTCCCACTGCAGCAATTGTTGTTGACTTATTGTGCACACATTGTTTATTTTTGATTTGTATAACATTTGTTTAACATTTGCCTTGGGGGCCTTTGTCTTGCTGTTTACTTAGCATATTTGTCAATGTTGTTGCTGCTGTTGTTATTTGTTATTATTATTGTTATTGTTATTATTGCTGCTGCCTTTGTGCGGATCATCAGCTGGGCAGCTTCTTTATCGCCAGTGTGAATCATGCACTGCAGATCGAGTTGGAGATGTGCTTGTTTCTTGTTTCTTATTGCCCTGTTTTATTTATAGATTTGTAATTTCATTTGTTTGGCATGCTCGTGCATGCGGCACCGCGATTTATGTGCCTGCCACTTGCAGCAAATGAACTTGCCACACGCTGCAACCCCAGCACAGGCCACATCCAGCCAATGAACTACGTCAGCAGCAAAGTGTTGGCTATTTAGATTCCTGCCTGTCAGCTTGCAATTCTGCACAAATACGCAGAAATCTTCTAAAATGTGCCAGGTCAAACAAAGTACACCATTTTTGACGGTATTTACATATTTTCCAGCTGAAAACTTCATTCTTTAGAGATCATAGCAGAGCCTCCTGCAATCTCAGAGATTTCCTTGCTTCCAGTTTGGAGATCTCGCTTGGATACGTTACTTCTATGCACATTTGCATATAGATAGTCTTTTGCTTTTGCTCCACTATAAATCTTAATAATTAATATAAGCCAGTCCGCAGTGGCAACAACAACCACATCTAAACAGCAGCCACAGTTTGCAATTGTGCCACAAAATATTTTTCAATTAAATTTTTAATATGCTTTTTGAGGCAGACAATTTTTTGTTGTACCATTTTTGTGTGGAAGAGGCGTCTGCCCGGCGCCTAACCGAAATGTAAGCCAATCAGCAACAACAAGAACAACGCGAAAGTGTTGCAAGTTGTCGCTGCCATAGCAGTTGTTGCAGTTGTTGCAAGCGTGTGTCCAAAAATGTGCATGCAACTTGGCAACATGTCGACGACTTTTGCTGAACTCTTGCCGGATTTTGCTTGTGGGTCGCAGAAACCCAAATGACATTTTCATGGCAAAATTAGCACAAAGTGCACAAGATACTTGTGTATCTTATGGATACGTGGTGTATGAGCTCATATTCAAATGGGCAAGGAGTTTGTCGCTGTGGCAGCCGTCGCAATAAATTGCACATGCAACGCAGACGTGGCGCCAAAATCTGCCAGCTTCGCTGTCAGCAGCGTTGCGTGTTGCAAGCTGCATCTGTAAACGACAACCGACAGGCTGTGTGTGCATCTGTGTGTGTGTGTGTGCTTGCCACACGGTATTTGCCACACAAATTGAAAACTTATGTGCGCATTAACAATTTATCAGCGGAATCGTTGGGATTTTCACGCGTGGCAGCTGAAATGAAATGCAAAAAAAGCTGCAACAAAATCAAAATAAATAAATATTAAGTGCACAGCGCATGCAAAATAGCAAATAATTTAAAATACAACAAAAATGCGATTTCGAATGCGAATGCAGCTGGGCTTCCTGCAGCTTGAAGCGCTTTAAAAAGGTCGAAGAATCTTTAAAAACAATTAACATACAAGTCAAGTTGATAAGACAATGCTTAAGTAAACAAGTAAATTAAATATTTTAGAAATCGAATTCTTGCTTGCAGATAACCAATTATTAATAGCCCAAAAAATACTTTCTCCTATCAGCAAGCAGCCAACGGCTGATATAATTGAATATGCGATAACTGAAGAGTATAGCATAGTATAGTTATAGTATAAGCGCGTATACCCCACTAAGAAGGTACAGGAGGTACCTGGGTCTGAAGTTCCGAAACACACACAAGCAGTTCAGCGGCAGTGCAAGCAAGCAGTGCATTTCAATTGGCGGCTGCAGTGCTTGCCAGCACAAACACATGAATAACTTCTGTACTTATTATCCCAACCACATTATTGTACAAACACAAGCAGTTCAGCGACCGTGCAAACAAGCAGGGCATTTCAATTGGCGGCTTACCAGCACAAATACATCAATTAGCTTCTATACCTTTTGTCCCAACCACATCATTGTACACCCAAAAGCGGTTCAGCGGCAGTGCAAACAAGCAGTGCATTTCAATTGGCGGCTGCAGTGCTTGCCAGCACAAGCACATGAATAACTTCTGTACTTATTATCCCAACCACATTATTGTACAAACACAAGCAGTTCAGCGACCGTGCAAACAAGCAGCGCATTTCAATTGGCGGCTTACCAGCACAAATACATCAATTAGCTTCTATACCTTTTGTCCCAACCACATCATTGTACACCCACAAGCAGTTCAACGGCAGTACAAACAAGCAGAGCATTTCAACTGGCGGCTGCAGTGCTTACCAGCACAAATTCCTAAGTAGCTTGTGTGCTTATTATCCGATTGCGCAAAAGATATATCTCAAATAATCTTAATCTCTCAATAGTAACCTAAGAATCATGAACATACTATCAGAATTATAATTTTAAATAGTTCGTATCAATTTGCTGAACTGTGGGAGTTAATATCGAAAATTTAAAATAATCTTGATCCACATAACAAATTTGGTGTAAATAAGATGGACAGATAGATGTGCATGACTAGATCGACTTGGAGGTTAAAACTGATCAAGAATCTGTATATTTTATGGAGTCGTAGCTTCCTCCTTCTATCTATTATGGGTAGAGGCAGTTAAAACACGTTACAACCAAGCAAGTAAAGAGTAAGAGCCTATTTTTAGTCAAGAACAGAGTTCAACGAACCTGAGTACTCGTACTAAAGAGCACTCGGATAGATCTGCCACAACCGATGATGATCTACAACCCAGAACCAACAACTAACAGCCAACAACCAACAACAACTAACAGCCAACGAACCATAAAATGTATAACAGTTCAAGCATATCGATAGAGTCTACTGACCCCCTTCTAACCCCCTTCTAACCCCCCATAACACTCTTCGGCCATATACCATTCATTTCTCTTATGCCTATAATGTTTTTGTTTCGTTTTTTATGACTTTTCTTCCTTTTTTTGGCGCATTTGTTGACTTAATTGTTATCGCAGTCGGCGCTGCACAAATTGTTAGTGTTTGACAAGTAGTCAACAATTTTTGATAACAATTATTAAACGCGCCTTGACATGCAGACCCCGGGCCCAGGGGCAGGGCTGGGGGCAGAGCAGGTCTGTACAGCAGGAGGGGAGCCCACAGAAACCGGCGGATGTTTTTATTTGTAGTATGCATTGCAATCGAACTCTGGAAAGTATCGAATTTGAGTATGTGGAGTAGTTATTGTTCTTGTTGTTGCTATTACTTCCATACCTTGTTATTGTTGATTTAAAATGTACTTTTTAATTTATGGCCTTAGTCAACAGTTGAGTTCTTGGCCTGGCCTGTGAGCTGTGAGCTGTCGATGTTCTGTATGGTTCTCTGTCCAAGTCCAGTCCAAGTCTGTCGTTGTGTGTGCACACGAATTGATTTTCCATCAAGGCCATAAATTTCTGTGGAAATGTGTTATTATTTTTGAAATATTTATGATATATAGCCAAATGCTTGTTTGGCTTTCCGAGAAGACCCCATAAATGTAACCCGTTCGTCGTTTGACAAACAAAAGCTTTTATAATGAAATTTCTTTACAATACTAGCTAAAATATCAGCAAGAATAGGATTCCAATTCACTGAATAGCTATTAAACTCAACTTGTGTACTTAGTGAGCATTTTGTTTAATCATTTTGTGTTAGTAAAACTTTTAGACACACACATTCCAAAGGAATCCGCACTTTCCATTAGATTGTCAACGCAACAAATTCATGATTCTCAACAGATTTACACAAAATTTTTGCAAATTGAAAGCCCATATAGCAGCATATGTGCTGTGTGCCACATGTGGGGCAGAGGGGAGGCGAAGGACGCCAAAAATGATGTCAAGGTATGCTCAAGCTCCCGCTGAGCCAAGTGTTTTGCGGGCTAAGCGTTTTCTTGGCTCAGAGCCAAAGTCTGATAATGGCAGAGTCGTCAGCGCCAGCGTATTTTTGGTATATACTCGTACGTATGGCATTTGGCATGAACAGCAACACAATGGCCTAGACCAGTCAGCGCAGGGCTCCTCCAGCCACTCCCCCTTAACCCACAATGCCTGTAGACAATTACAGTAAACAAATTCGCACACGTTGCCTGCTTCAGCTTCAGCTGCGGTGACAGGCGGCAAAACAAGAGACGAAAATAGACAGCAGCAGTTGCAACAACAGCAGCAGTAGCAGCAGCAGCAACAGCAACAGCAAGCATGACTGAAAGAAAAGCCTTCGTGTGCGGAGAGGGGAGAAGTGCCACGCCTACATGCCTTGCGGTCATGGCCAGGCTGGGGCACAGCCCGTATTTTTGGCAGGCACAGTTTTTGGGCATGCATGAGATTTGCATTTTTTACACCACGCCTCGGTCCCAGCAGCAATTTGGCTAGGGCTGCCTGAAATACTTTGCCATAGCATACTTTTCTGGGCCATGACATGATGCATGCAGCATTGTATGTGTCTGTGTGTGTGTATGTGTATGTCACGTTGCTGCAATTCAATTGAATTTCCTCTACTCGAGCTGTGAGCTCTTGAGCTGCAAAGCAATGAAGCGAGCAAAGTTGAAAAACGAAGCATACCCCCTCGGCACCGCTCTGCTGCCAGTTCAGGTTTAAGTTACAGCCAGTCTCAGAGGCGGCAGGCAGCCGTTGCAAGAGTAAGCAGCCACATTACTGCTGCCACCGCCAGCTAGACTGAGTGACGCCGTGCCGCGTCTGTCAAGGGATCTGGCCAGTTGCCATGTGGTTGGCTCCCGATTCGGATTCGGATTCCGCTTCCACTTCCGATTCCGATTCCTTTGCCCTGTGATTGTCTGATTTATGAGCAGAGCAATTCGGTAAACGCATAAACACGCCATTTCAATGGCCTTAAAGTCTCTGCTGTGCTCTGTTGCCCTTCGAGCTGGCTACAATTGGTTAGGCGCCCAAGCGAATGTTCAATTTGAGTTGACATTTCATTTCTGAATTGCATAACTCGAAAATATGATACACATTTCCTTGATATGATAAACAGAATGCCTTCTATTACATTTGACTGACTCTAATAGAAATGCGCTTGATTTACTAAAAGGAAATACTTTTCAAATGAGTTACATATTGAAGTAATCATTCATTGGGCGCATTCAGCAGAACTAATCGCTGACTAATTTCCGCTGTTTTGCTGAATGCCGCCTGATTTAACTTTCCTGTAAGATAAGTTTGCTCTGTTGACATATGTATGTTGATATATAGAGCTGATTCCAGTTCCCGGACTAGAAGCAGCTAGGAATTAGTTCACTTTTGAACTTCACTTCAAAATTCAGTTCCAAATATATAAGCTGGTCAGCGCATAGATTGATTACTGATTGATTACAGATTGATTGATTATTTTTTGGCTATTCTATCTTATTAATTTTATATGTTTAGATGAAAACTATCTCTGTACTTATGGCTTCTACAATATATATTTCAAATTATATTATAAAGGGCACATTATTTCTCAACTTTTTGTTAAATGGAGCTAATCAATCTGTGCACAGACCGGCTCATACTAAAAGGAATTCTTTAACAAATATGTAGCTGAGACTTAATCAAATTAAATGCACTTTCCACTCATCGCAGTGCCTCCTAATAGATTTTTTTATGAAACTGTCAAGCGGTTTTTTATTTATTTAATTGCCAAGTAATGTAAAAACTTGTAGGCCAGAAATATAAGCTTTATTTTACCAGCTGTCTCAAATTTGTTGGCCTTGCGTTGCAGTTTTTTTTTTTAAATTTAGATGCAACACTTGTGTGCCACGTCATTTACCATTTTCAATTTTCAGTTTTCCATTTCATTTTATTTCGCTTTTGCAGCTTGTTGAATTTGCAATGCATGACAGGGAAAATATGTGTCATGGCTTCGCGGCGAGCGACGTCAAGACTCAGCTGCGGTGCAGGCCGTTTTTCTCCATACTTGCCACATGCCCCACACCAACCCACCCACCCCCCGAAAACCACACCACTGCTGTGCATTAACTTTAGCCGCAACCATTGATATTTCCCCCCGCGCCCTCTGCTTAACTTACAGTAGCTGCGACTTAAAAATAAACGCTGATGGATATTTGGCCGACTGTTTACAATTTAGTCAAACTCATTTCATTTGCTAATTTGATGGCTGCAACATATGGTCACCTAATCGGGCCGATTGATATAGCCAGACACACACATGTGTGTGTGTGTGTGCTCATATGCATATATAGGTGCAGCTACACACACGTAAATATCATGTAAAGGCCATTAATTTAAATTATAAGCCATCAAGACAAAATAGGCAACACTCAAGAGACGAATCTACGTATGCCATATAAGTCGATCGCTCGAAGCGCCCGTTTGTTGTTTTATTGCTTGTATTTTAGTATTATTATTGTTGTTGTTGTGTTGTTGTTGCTGGCATTGCAGTTGACATGAAATGCGTGTCATCAGCCCACGCCACCACATTCACCCCTTGCCCCTGCCTTCCCCGGCTATCTACACCGGCTCAATTGTCACATGAGCTCGCTGTCTGCCACCAGCAGCAAAACTATTAACACATACTATTTAGGCCATCAATTTACTGCTCTTGTTGTCAATTTAATGGGCGTGGGGAGGGGTAGAGATAGGTAGAGAGAGTTGCTATAACAACCTGTTGATAGAGATAGCTGCAAGGAGAATCAAAATAGTATTATCAGCCTTACTGTTGGTATTACTCCATCACCATTTAAAACAATAACTCTGCTCTAAATCGCTTGCGAAGACTTAGAGGAAAGATATAAGATTATATCACTAGTTACTGAATATACATAGATGTGTTAAACAAGCATTTTTCCAGATGCTTTGGTGTTGTCACAACCCCAGACACTTCTGTACTGTATATTCAGTAATTAGTGATTATATCTATAGTCTTTGCTAAGAGTCTTAGGATTGAAGTAATTCTATATTTGTTTTGCCAGAAAGATCAGATTGAAAATAATAATGTGAGTCTTACTGTTAGAGTTCGTCAATCAGCATAATTCTCATCTAAATCGAATCAGATGGCTTAGAGTTTAGAAATTAAAGTAATTCTTTCTTTATTTGTCAACAAAGTAAAAGTTTTGATTACAACAGTTCTCACCTAAATCGAATCTGATGGCTTAGAGTTTAGTTTTTGAAGTAATTCTTTCTTTTGATTGTAACTGAAGCTAGTTCTGATTTAAATAGTTAAGAAATTAAAATAAAAACACAATTATAGTTGATGCTACACGGAAACAAGCACGATAATATCAATATGACAACCCTCTCTAGACTTCAGTATTTTCATTAGCCCTCAGATAATTGGATTTATGGTAGGAGGCCCGCAACAAGGCTGCAGATCTTTAGCTAATATCTGTAGAATCTGGTAAAGTCTTATATATCCTGCAAACTAATTTTTACTACGCCCAGTTAGTATCTGTTTGTAAGATCTCAGTAACCCGTTGATTCTATGAATCTTTTTTAATTAACACAAAACATATTAAAATCTAAACAAATATTATTCGCACAATATAAAAGACAATTTGATTTAATAACAATTAAATGAAATAGATCATTAACAAACATTAAATAAATTAAGATAATGAATTTAGAGTATATTTATTTGTAAAATAAATCGCCAATTTGATGACCAACATTAATTGTTCCCCATGTATAGTTAATCAAAGTGCGTTTTTCCGGCTGGGGGAAACTATGCCTCGGTTTTGTCCAAGTTAAGTGAAAATTGTAAGCACTGCTGTAACCTGCTGTGAGTTTTATGGCCAAGCTTTATTTATTAGCCAAAACAGCAGCAGCCGCAGCCGGCAGACAGTAGCCAAAGTGTCTCCGACTTGTTACAAATGTTGGGATCAGCAAATTTGCAATTACGAGCAATTTAAAAGTTATTAAGACGCCCGGCAATGGTTGGTACATAAAAATAGTTTAAGCGAAACGATTGAAATGAACAAAAACCAAAAAAAAGACAATTTATTTGTTGTATATAAATGAGAAACCCACGCGCAGCATTCTAACATGATGGGTGGCGCCAGCCAGCACAATGGATCACCAAGACTTTGAGCCATAAACAATTAAACGAGACCCACCCACACCAAATGGAAAACAAATAAATAAACACAATAAATTGTTTGCCTATTCTCAGATAATTTAAAGATGATAGCAGCACAGAATGACGGAAGAGATATTCGATTCCCAGCGAGTCTGTAAAATTATGAAGACCTTACACTGCAGCTATATAAATAAAGAATTATAAATACGACTAGCGCTATAAAAGCATCGAAGCTTCTGTATTAATAGTCCAGTAGGGGTCAAAAATATACTCCAATCAGGTCAAAAAAGGTGACTTGCGAGGAAGTTTTTTGATGCCACATAACTTTCTCAAAACCTAACCGATTTGCATGCGATATGTCTTTTTGGTCAAGGAATGTTCTTAAGATTGATTTGGCATTTCAATATTATTCATATTCCAAAGTAAATTGGTTCGATTTTAACAGGGGGGACCCTTGTACATTTTGGAAAAGAAAGTAGTTGAAAAATTAAATTAAAATTACGCTCCCATTACACACTTTAAAAATGAAATAAAAATATGCTTGTACTTTGCATAATTTTGATTTTTATTAATAATTAACTTTGTCTGATTTGATAATATCATTTTATTTAAATTCAAATAAACCGTATTTTTTATTTTTGTAAGACATTGAAAGTAAAAGTTGAATAAATGAAATTACACATTTAAAAAATGAAATTAAAAAATACTTACATTTACAACTTTGATTTCAATTACTAATTATTATAATGTATGCATTAACTTGTTGCAGGCGCCATTTGCGGAGGCAGCTGCTGCAACAACGCCACCGAGCTGGAGCTGCGCCACAAGGCCGCTGGAAAGTTTGAGCAACTGCTGCACCATCACACGAGCAGCCTGCGTGGCATCCTGGAGACCACGGCCAGCCAATTTCAGAGTGAGTATGAAACGCAATTGAAATGAGTGCAGCCTGCAAAATGTGGCAATGGCAAATGGCAAATGGTAACTGGCAACTGGAGATTGGAGATTGTAGACTGGCAAATGGCAAATGGCAACGCTTTTATGCAAATCAGTCAGTCAGCCAGTCAGCCAGTTGGTTAGTCAGCGGCAGTCAGTCGCTGAGTCTGAAAAACTTTCGGAGCGATAGCACAAACATATTTTCGTGGCAATAAATTATTTATAATATGCAAATGTGAGCGTGGGTCGCAAAATTATGATGATAACTTTTGGCTTGCCAAGTGAATTTAACGAAATTAAACTTGAAACGCGAAATTGATTTGTAATTTGCATTTGTATGCAGATCAAAGCGACTGACGGCAATATGGCTACACTCTGTTACACACAAACAAATATACATATATATATATATATATGTATGTATATAGACATGCATAATGCCAATCCATATCCATATCCATATCCATATCCAGGTCTATCTGTTTCTCTGTATATCCGCTGTTAGCTGTTTGGAATGCAACAAAGTGTCTGCATCTAATTAAAAAGGCATTAAATATTGTTGTTGTTGCTCTGTTTATTGTTGTTGTTGTTGTGGTTGTTGTTGTTGTTGCCCATCGCCTTTTAAACAATTTGCAAACTTTGTTTGGGTCACGTTTTAGGACAACAGCAGAAAATTCTCAATGCCTGCAAATTGTTGTCGTACATGTTGTAAATCTCGCTTTAAGGCGTGCCCCCAGCTCGGGGAGTTGTTCTCAATGTTGTTCTTGTTGTTGTCAGTTGTTATTGTTGTTCTTGTTGTTGTTGCTGTCAGTTTGTCCCGACTGCAATTCTTGGAAATGGGCGCGCATTTAAAATTTAAAAATGCTTGGGGCTACAAACGCCTTTTGGCTCTGCCCCGTAGCTCGCAAATTTTGTGTTTCTCCTTTGTGTGAATTTTGTTGAATGTTTCACATCATTTAAATAATGCAATTCATTGATAAATTTGCATTGTTGTTCACTTCAATTGCCCGTTAAATGCGGGTCTCTTCAGGCATTAAATACTAAATTACCTTATTTATGACTTATATTAATAATTGCTTATTATATTAATAATGTCATTTTATCGCCACAGCTGCGAAACTGAATAGTGCTACTCATATTCATTTATTTATTTATATAGCTGATAGAACGCCAGCGTTGCCCGGCGAAATATTTAGATTAAAATGCATTATGCTGAACTTGACTACTTTTGTCCATCGCCAAAGAGCTCAATCGGAGCTGGTGATATGTCCACTCCGAAGCATGATCGTCACACACAGTTCTCCCAAATAGAGGACGTGTCCTACATCTATGACCATCCGCAGATGAGCACGCTGAGTGATAATTAAAATACAAATACAATACAAGCTCAGGTTCATGCATATTTATACATATTTCATATAAATTAACAACAATGTTAACTTTTATTTTACGTGTTGAGGGGAAATCTTTAAATGTTACCAAAATTCGGGTTGGCGATATATCGATCAGCATTCAACGATAATGGGTTCATCTGAGGACAATCGACCTTGTGGATTTTGACGTCGCAGCTTCAAAGCTTGTAAGTTCTGTGCAATATTTTTACGATCACAGGCTAATCTTAGTATCTGTTATCTACAGGACATTACTTTTGCCACAAGAACTACAAATTGCACAGGCATTAGGATGCACGGGTCTCTACTCAAGCACGAGCCTGTCCATAAATATCTCGGGGTCAACAGACATTGAGCTGGAGCAACAGCATATGAAAAAGTGAAAGAAAGACTCGAGCTGCACCCATATTCACTGGCAAGGCGTCTTATACTAGGTAGAAGTAAAAGCAATGCACGCAAAGAAGATTCAAACGTTTTCATCCCCAGGATCTGCCTTCCCGGATACTCACCTAATTCATGTTATTTATGACCTACTTGTAATGTTAAATGTAATGTAATGCCCTTGTCAATAATGTATATAGTGTTAATATGTAATTAATTTGTAAATTCAATATACATGTGTGTACAAACAATTCCTACATATATATAAAATCTCGTTTAATAAAGATATTTCTTTAAAACAAAACAGTCTGTTATTGATCAAACTACTGTTAAAGTAGCAGGGGAAGGGAAAATGCAGTATGCTTTTGGAACACCATGCTGTTAATATGCTGTTAACTCACATTAACATGCAGTTAACTCACTGTTAACTCACTGTTAAGTCGCTGTTAACTTTCTGTTAACCCACTGTTAACTCACTGTTAAGCCGCTGTTAACTTTCTGTTAACTCAATGTTAACTCACTGTTAACCCACTGTTAAGTCGCTGTTAACTTTCTGTTAACCTTCTGTTAACTCGCTGTTAACTGACTGTTAACATTCTGTTAACATTCTGTTAACATTCTGTTAACTCACTGTTAAGTCGCTGTTAACTTTCTGTTAACTCACTGTTAACTTTCTGTTAACTCGCTGTTAACATTCTGTTAACTCACTGTTAACTTTCTGTTAACTCACTGTTAACTTTCTGTTAACCCGCTGTTAACTTACTGTTAACATTCTGTTAACTCTTTAACTCACTGTTAACATTCTGTTAACTTTCTGTTAACTCTCTGTTAACTTTCTGTTAACTCGCTGTTAACTTTCTGTTAACTCACTGTTAACTGGCTGTAAACCTGCTGTTACTAACAGAGTAATGTTAAATTTAGAAACTGTTATACTGAGCAGCAACTGTTATACTGATCAGAAACTGTCCTAATAATCAGAAACTGTTATACTATTTAGCGACCTCTGCTGATTTCTGTTCGCCTGGTATATTTTGCCATTTTTCGGCATTTGACGCTCACAAATGGGGGAGGTTGAATTCTGAAAATCAAACTTCATCAAACCTGCCAAAATACCAGGCGAACAGAAATCAGCAGAAGGTTGCTAATTATAAGCCCCTAAAAGTATGCTACAGTTTTTTCTCATTATTTGAAATGGCAACCTAACGATTTCTGTTGGTAATTCTGGCCGATTTTTGCACGATTTTTGCTCAAAAAGTGAATTTAACTGAAAATTAATTCTGAAAATAAACAGATCTCCCATCCTTGCCCTTTTCATCAATAAAAAATTGTCGTTTAATTTTTATACGTTTATTTATTTAAATTTTATATTTTCGTAACAATAATGATTAGAATTAATTAACTAATGAATAAGATTGTATTTATTACAAAACTGTTTTATAATAAAGAGACTAAGAAATACATCAATTTATGTAAAATACAAAGCACAAACTCTTTCTCTTGCCATTATTATACTCTGTTTAAAATATAGATAATTATTTATATTCTATTTATAATATTCTGGAATTATTCATAATCTTAGTTGGACTTTAATATCGACGCTTGGTGTGCTTGTCGCCTGTGCATTGTTTTGTTTGATGTTGCGCATTTTGGCGTATCGATGCTCTTGAAATTATATAATACATTCTCAATCAAATATCTGCTCCATTCAGAAAAGCCTCCATCCCTGTTTAAGGCCATCTGCCTTTAAGCGGGTGCTTCTTGGCTTCTGGCTTCTGTAAATAAGAAAATAAAATAAAACAATAAATAAAACCAATTTTTGCATCCATTTCATTATTTCTACAATAAAGTCTTGTTCCGCCACTAGAATTTGCTTTTTAATGTTGAGACGCGTCGATTAAGACCAAAGTCAGACATTTTGAAGCAGAGGGGTCTATACTAAGGAACTATCCCCCAAAAATTTTTTTTCTTCATATTTTCATACAGTTTTCAAATACAATTTTCCCATACTTCGACAGTTTGAACTTACTTTATAATGAGGCTTCCAGGCTTCCAGGCTTCCGTTTGGGCTGTCCAAATGTCACCAGTCAGTCAGTCAGGTTCAACCTCTTTTATATAAGTAGCATATAGATACTCTGTAATTAAGTAGAACTTAAAAGCTAGTAAGGGGAAATTGCTTTGGCTACTGAGCCCTTGAGATAATTATACCGGGAAAATAGTACTTACTACTCATAAGCCCGCAATCTTTATAAGAAAATCATTTGTGGTGATTTTTTATAATTCTTCAGAAAACTACACAAATCAACCTCAAAGTGTTTAGAATTCAGTTTGCATTCATCGCATTTGCATGATGTCACATCGGGGCGTCATTGAAGACTCCCACGTTAAATTATAATGAAAAATTAATATGCAATCGGCAAAATCATTTAGCTTAATATTTGAACAGGCACTGAACTGGCATTATGTATAATATATATAAAATAGCAATTTGTTTTATTGATGAACAACAAAGTTGTATAAAAAAAAAAACAAAGGCGGGCGCGTGCTTTATAAATGCATAAGCTGCACAGTTTTTTTTTATGATGTTTGTTTAATTGCAGATTGCATATTTAATGAATGTGCGAAATAATTTATGCATGGCATCAATTAAAGCTGTTTAAAGTTTGTTCACTTCTCCATTTCACTAAATTACTTATGGGAAAGCAACCTTTTTGTTTTGTTTCGAGCGTCTTCACACACTCTGGCCATAAAAATTGATTTAACTCGTGCCAGTTTGTACGACCCGGCGTATGCGTAATATGTGCCAAATGCGCAACTATAAAATTTAATGTATTTTCACTTGTACTCTCGCACACACAGCAGGAGAGTTATCTCTTATTTATATTTATATTTTGCTGTATTTTTTCTGTATTTTTTTTTGCATTGTTTTATGTTTTTCTCGGGTTTTTCGCCCTGCGGCACTTACGCATAAAATATTATTGTATGAAAAATAAATGCACATTTCTATTTAGTGGCATAACTCGTACAAACAAACACACGGGGGCAGCCATGACAGTCGCATCGAGAGCTTGCCATATGCAGCTTTCCTGACGCTGCCACTCCACCTTGCCCCCTGGTTGCGCCAACTTCTTTCCGTTTCCTGGCTGATTGTTGTTTGTGTGCTCTGTTCAGTGTGTGTTGTGTGTGTGTGTTTTTGTTGTGCGTTGCTTTGTTGCCTCAATGGCTGTATGTGTGTGTGTAATGCTGTTGGGCTGGCATTGTTGATGCTGCTGCTTTGTTCGAATGCATGTTCCGTATTATTTTTAAGCAAGTATTTGCGTGTGTAAACACGTTTCGCAGCTTACGAATTATGCCCCCAGCCCTCCGCCCTCGGCCCTTGGCCCGCCCTCTCCCTCAGGGTGCTGCAGCCAAGTGGCAAGACTGCCGCGCAGAATGTCTCCATTGCACTTACCACGTCTTCTCGCTTTTAATGCGTTTGCCTGCCAATCCCCCTTAGCCCCCAGCCAGCCCATCCAGCCCACCTTGCTGCCTTTTCTCGAACTTTTTTGCTAAATGGGCGTGTGCCTGCATAAAAGTTCCAAATGCTGACTTACTGATCAGCCAGCTTGGCTGCCTCGCACAGAGCAACTTTTGGCCCTTTTCCAAAGAGTGGCAAAAATTATATTTCATTTTTCAGCATTTTTTATACCCTAGCAGAGGGTATTATCATTTTGTCACGACTTGTGTAACGCATTGAAGGAGACGTTTCCGATATATATATATTCTGAATCAGAATCAATATAGTTGATATAGCAATGTCCGTCTGTCCGTCTCAGTTTTAAAGCTATAGTAATAAAACTTGTCACAGAACCTTCTTTTCGCTGCAGGCAGTACATATGTGGGAACCAGCCGGATCGAACCGCTATAACATATAGCTGCCATAGGAATGATAGATCGACAACTGTGTTTTTGTATGAAAAACTTTTTGTTTATAAAGATATCCGCACCAAACTCACCTAAGCCGAGTCTCTAGATAGTTTATACAATCTGATTGAATTTGGTCAAAATATGACTTCTATATCATATAGGATAGGAAAATGGGGAAAATTAGTTTTTTATGAAAATTTTTTGTTTAAAGTTTTATATCATATAGCTGCCATAGGAACAAACGGATGAAAAGTGAGTTTTTGTATGAAAAACTTGTTGTAAACTCCACAATTCAGAGTTTTATTAAACTACATATAATTTTCTATAATTTTATCAAAATCTGACCACATTATTATATAGCTTCCATAGGAACAATCGGAGGCAAATAGAGTTTTAGCATAAAAACATAGAGTATATAGCTCGAAGATAGCCTTTCATTCTTGTTTTTTTTATATATATTTGCAACCACAACAGCAACAATAACTGTTTGCAGTGCGTGCACTTTCATAAGTCGCAACTTTTGTGGCACATTCCGGAATTTTTTTCGTTTTATTGTTGTTGTTGCAGTCTCTCACTCAGTCTCTATCTGGGCTCTTAACTTGGCCCGTGTCTGTGTTGGCCATATCTTGTGCTTTGGCTGCTTGGCAAAAGCTGAAGTTGAAGCCAGAGGAGTTGTTGTTGTTGCTGCTGTTGCTGTTGCTGTTATTTTGTACGGGCAAAGTGGTTTTTGGCCGTCATCGTTTGTTAACTGCTTTTGTTTGGCTTGTCACAAAGTGAAGCTGTTAGGTAGTTGCATAGTTGGATAGCTTCAAGTGCCTGTGGCTCCAGTTGTTGTCATTATTTTTTACTGCCAACAGCGCGCAAGCTGGCCAAAACGAAACTGCAACAATGTGCCAGCTCAAATTGTGGCTAAGCCACGGATTTTGAAAACTAATGAAGGTGTTATCTGCACCAAAGAGAACTTGAATATATATATATATATATATAGAAATAGGGTTTATGGTAAGCTTTCTTCGGTTCCAGCTGAGGTTCCCCGTTTCAAACTTGTTTCTGTGGCCATAAAATGCCGACAATCAACACGGTTTTATTTTAAAGATTTGATTTTTAATTTAAATATGTATTAGGTTCAAATTTATGACCTTGTTGCCGAAGCTACAATTTCTGAATGAATCTCAAAGACATTAAAAACACCTGCAACAAAAAACCAGCTCATAATTATTTACGCATTTGAAAAAATCGAATATTGAACCGAATTAATGGATTCATTTGCGGTTTGTCAAACAAAACTGCGGTATATACAACAAAATAATAATAAAAAAAATAAAAATATCACAAAGATATTTAATTCAATTCCAAATCTCAACAGGTTTTTGTATTAATTGCCAAAGGCATCGACGGAGCCATTTTGTCTGCCCATCCGACTCTGTCCGTCTACAGTCCAGCTATTATTTATAACTATTATCATTAGTTAACAACAAATGAAATGCTTCGAGCGCGCGCTTTTAATTAGAGTGCCAGCCAGGCTGAGGGCAAACTGAAGCCAAGCCTGGTCGAGTGTGCAGAAGGGGCTGAGGGAGGGAGGTAGGAAGGGTACTGCCACAAGTTTGGCACATCTTGAGCTAACAATTGAGGCATATGCTCTGAAGCACAAAATATGGAGCTGAGTCACCAGTCGAGAGTCATCCAATTACTTTGACATTGTGTGCAGAGAAGCCAAGCAGCCAAGCAGCCAGGCAGCCACCGGATGAGCTGTGGCTGCCACCAGCACCACACAGCCCCCGAGAGCACCACCAAGTAGTCCACAGCTGTTGGAGTGCCTCTGCCCGGGCCGGCTGGAGGGGCGTGTCAAGTTGGCACGCCTGCCTGCAGATGGCTAGTTACAAACCAAGCTACCAAAGTGCCGATGCCACAGTGTGGCAAGTATCGTTGAAAGGCGTGCAAACCGCATACAGATAACAGCAATTATCATAGAGCAGATTACACAGGTTTGCAGGCTGCAATTATTTGTGCTCCACCTTTAAATCATCCAATCAGTGAGAGATGAGAGACACCTGCAACAGCTACACACCACTGTGCCTCCCTCCACACTGAGACATGTTCTTGCCTCAGTAGATACTCCAGACGGAGTAGGCAAGAAACTTGCCACAGTTCAAAATGAAACTAAACGCGGCTAGGAAGCTGCAGCGGTGTGGACCATAAAGCGATAGCATAGACACACAGATACACACACACACACACACAGAGATAGAGAGCAAAGGCTAGGCAAATCAAGAAATACATGCATATAAAATGCAAATAAAAAAGCGGCAGATACTAAAATTGTAATATCCGCACAGGAACGCAGGCAGCAAACAACAAACCGTGGAGTAAAAATAATAATAAAAAAATACAAGAAAGAACATTGCCATTGGCAGCTCCCGACAGCGTTATACTCTGTTCACAATATACTACTAATATAAAATAATAGTTTTAAAGCCTGGGTGAAAGGTAGATCTTTGTTTTTGTTAACCAAAGTGGGGACAAAGACATAAATCCTCTTTTTTTATACCCTAGCAGATGGTATAATAATTTTGTTTTGTATTATAATAAGAATACGATTAAAGAAAGAAGTCTACCCAGTTGAGATCTGAAGATCCAGATGCAGCTCAGTCTGATTACAATAACACAAAAACAATAAATATTGTTAATCTTATTCAAAAAGCTGAAGTATAACTGGTAACTGTAAACTTAAAGCTTATTTACGGGACTGGGAACAGGCGTGTCAAAGAAATCCTTGAACTTTAGGGATCCTTATAGATTAACGAACTTGCATACCAAATTTGCTAGCTGTATGGAGCCAATACGCTTCACTTTTCCCCTGGGCATAGAGTATAGAAAAATGCTAAAACTACACAAAATAAAGCGGCAAAAAAACGGGGCAAAAGAAAACTAAACCTGTGGGCTGTCCCTGCATATTTGCCCTGGCGTGGGAAACAAAAACAAAAACAGAGAAGGCCGCTAACTGCGAAACGCGGTCGCATCTGCCGGCGACGGGTCCGTTTTGGGGCTGGGCCCAAGGCGCGGAACCGGTCGGCCTGGTACCAGCTTGGACCTGGATGGACCCAGGCCCCAGACCCCAGACCCCAAACTCCATATCCCAGACCCAATGCCCCGTCATGCTAATACCGCTCCTGCCTGCGCCTTCTAATGGGCCAATGAAGCCTAGCGCTGATATTTGTTGTGAGGAACCTCAGCTTGTGCCACATGAATGGATTTTTAGTGGCCCTGACTTGGCCTCTTACTTAGTGCTCCTGGCGTGGGCTTGGTCTGGCCCTAACTCTGACTCTGGCTCTGGCTCTGCCTTAGACTCTGATTACACCATACTTTGTGGGCCCAGACAGCACTGAGCGTTGTCTAATTCAATTTCATTGTCCGTTTACCCATTAGACTCGTCAGTGCTTCATGTGTGCCGATTGCGACAATGTTTTCTGGCCCATGGAAAACCTTAGTCTAATGAAATTTTCATGTTTCATTGACAGATCCATTTGCTGTATCCCATATTGCCTTGCCAGTTCGTACCAACCATATTCAAGTGCTCTATTAATTGCCAGAACCAAGAGAGGTCCACACAAATTGCAATTAGTTGTGCACAACACACATTTCTAATGTTGTTGTAGTTTTGAGCCTGCCCTTAGGCAACATGTTCAGCTTATGTAGGCAGATATAGCCACTTAGATACCATGTGCAGATACAAATGTATCTGTCTGCATATAGCCCGAGGTGTGCTGTGTGGGCTGTGTGAAAACCTCAACTTAATTGCTCATATTAAGCCGACAAAGCAACTGCAATAACATTAAGTATACGCAGTGTGTGCGGTCTTGACAAATGTCAATTTAAGCTACAAATGCAAGCTAATTTAAATGTTAATAGTAGACTCAATGGATTAGAAACTGGAAAGTTGAGTTGAGTAAAGTATATCTATAAAATTATTATGTTCGGTATATTCAAAAGTCAAAAACTCAAAAGGTTCTGTACCGATTAGCTCAAGTTTTGACACAATATACCGTTTCGCTTCAAGGATCATGTACATGCTGTGTACCAGCAACAGCAGGCATTGCCGGGCGGGGAACTTTTAAAAATTTACCCCTACGGGCGGAAAACTGTTGTATGAAACTTGAAAAATCTTCTCCCACATATCATAACGAACGGGAAACGGGCTTAAGGTCAAATATGTGAGAGAAGTTTTACGTTAGATCGGTTTCTAAGTTCTTTATACCCTGTAAGACACGGGAGGGAAAAAGTGGTAGGTTATATTTGTTTATTTCTTACCTTCTCATCTATGGAACAGCAAACTGTCACAGCGAGCTGAAATTGTAAATAGTTATGCATATATCTTACGAACTTTAGGAATAGACTGCATACCAATTTGGAGTCCTTGAATTTATCCTTAAACCAAAGTTGACTGCATTTGTTGTCTGACTGCATATGACAGCTTAACTGGCAGCTTAACAACATGACAGAGTCAGCCAGTTGGTCTTTGTGGTTTGACTCTGACTCTGTCAGAACATTGTTGGGGCTAAAGGTATGACAGCTTGTCAGCACTGGCCCCAATAAAGCCCCAATTCAGCAGTTACAATTACACTTAGTGGTGCAATTACAATTATGTGGGAATATCCGCAAATATCAACGCGTTGCGAGCTGGCGTGTTAATTATTAATACATCCGCCAGTTCAGAATGTGGCAACAATGAGATTAGCGACAGGATGTGTGCGCAGAGGGTGTGGCATGCCCCTCAGTGCCAGGCACTGTTCATAGTTAATTGAACAAGAGCAATGTTATTGATATAGGGCAATTGTTTCGATCTATCTCAAACATATCCTGTAAATTGGCAGCAGCAATTGCAGGCCGAATGTTGTTGTGTTTCCTGGACGTTTGTTTATTTGGAGGGCAGCCGGCAAATCGCAGTGAAGCTAATTAAAAGGGGTAAGCTCTGACGCATCAAAGGCCATTAGCCGATAAAAAGGCAGGCAGACAAACAGACAGTCAGCCAAGACAAGACGAGACACGACACGACACGATACGACAAGACAAGGCAAGCCAAGCCCAAAAAGAACCCAAGGCTGAGAACGGAAATGCTCCAAGCAACAACAAAAACAACAAAAACAACAAGAACAACCTTAATGTGATACGATGAGTATAAAAAACACTTTGCTGAAATGTGTGTTGATTTTGTTCGTTTTGGTTTTTGTTGTTGCCATTTGCCAATTAACAAAAAGATTGACACTTTTATTTGAAAATCGAGTTTGAGGCTCCACAAAACAACGGATTGCAATTTCGAATTTGCCACGCTTCCAGCGGGAGGAGAAGCGGGGAAGAGCAGAGCTGACAGCGTTGCCAAATTGACAGAGAGACTGATATTTGGTTGCCTGGCACATAAGTATCTTGCGGATTTGAGAGATATGTATGCAGATTTGCAAATTGACAATCGATTTTGGCATTTGTAATCGCTGTATTAGCCACGTTAATGACGCGGCACAAGCCAACCGACGGCTTGCAGCTGGCTGTGTGGCATGCCTCCTCATTGGCCAATCAATGTGGCATCAGAAATCCGACAGACAAATGCGGCGACACTTTGACAGCTTATTTTGTGGCGTTTTTTTGAGCAACGCCTGTGATTAGCATTCTCAGGTTGAAAGACCTGACTGCTATTGGATTGATTGGTATTAGCATTAGATTAGCAATGAAATGGATCAGGTTAATGCCAATTGATGCCACAGTTTCTGTTTCGCTCAACATAGAACGGCTAAAGCGCTTTTTAAGCAATTTATTTCTAATTTAAAGCGCAATTTCGCGTGCTATTTGTCACGCAACTAAAAATAATACTTCTAACAAATTATACAATACTGATTTCAATCAAATTATGAAGAAAGCATTGCTCAATTGAATGCCAATACCATGAATATTTCATACACAAAATCTCGGTGCCAAAAAGCACATAAATTTGATTTAATTAACTAAAAGCAACGAAAACATTACGATAAACTTTTGGCACAACCACAGCCAAATGGTAACAAATCCCAGAGAGGCCATTTAACTCGGCTGAAGCTGCGGGCAAATTCCCAGCAGAGATTGAGAGCGAACTTTGCACGGCAGAGTGATTAAATTTAGCTAAGATGCCGAAACAAGGACTAACTTGAGCACTTTTTGGCTATTCGGCAGGTCACGTACTGGAACTGGCGGAGCAGTCGGAGAACAAAACCTTGAATGTCTTCTCCAGGGTTTATAGGCGAATGGTGCCGCTGTCGAAGATGCTGATACATCAGTTATACACGGAGATCATAAAGTACGTAGAGCAGTTTGCCCCAGCAAGAACACTAACAATAAGTAACATCCTTTCTCTCCCTCTCTGTTAGTCACCTGAAGTACACGTCGAACTACAGCAGCAACAATGGACAGGGCAACAGCATCCTGCACAGCCAGAGCAGCCTGGAGGATGCGCTGCACAAGTTCTTCGAGCAGCTCTTTCCTGTGGCTTACCACCAGGCGGTGCATTTGACCACGGACAACTATGGCGAGCTGCATGAGGACTATATCAACTGCCTGAAGCACAACTATGACGACCTGCAGCCCTTTGGCCAGATACCCAAGGAGATCCAGGCCAGTCTGGTGCAGAGCGTCCACATGTCCAACATCTTCATGAACGCCCTGCTCCAGAGTGCCGAGGTGCTCAGCGAAACGGATGCCCTCTACGGCAAACAGCTGACGGATACCTGCAAGCTGCATCTCCTCAAGATGCACTACTGCCCCAACTGCAATGGCCAGCCGGAGCACAGCAGGTCCAAGATCTGCTACAGCTACTGCATGAATGTGATGCGGTAAGTACGAGCCGGCTCTCCTCCAGCTCACAGTTGTCCTTGATCTGTGCATGTTTGTGATTTCTATAGCGGCTGCTCGGCTCAGTACTCCGGCCTGTTGGACAGCCCCTGGTCCAGCGTGGCGGAGGCCCTCGAACATCTGGTGACCACACAAATTCGCCCCGACATCGGCATTATGACCATCATCAAACAACTGGACACTAAGCTATCCGAGGCTATTATGAGGGCCATGGAAAACGGACCTGAGTTGGAGAAGAAGGTGAGCAGGGATGGGAATTGAATGGGTAAAAAGGGGGTACTAAATCTAAATGTAACAGGCAGAAGGATAGATCTCCGACCCTATAATGGAATATCTTAGAATAAAATAACGTAAAGTCGAGGAAATTGCAAAGAGCATCAAGTAACTCAAGCAAAACTAATTTCTAAGTATTAATTTGACTAACAAGAGATGTCGTTTAATTGTGAAACACATTAAGTTTGAAGTTATACTCTTGTGGAAACCTGAATTAACCAAGTGCAATTAATATGTTAAGCTTGGTAAACGCTTTGTTTAGTGGCGTAAATTAAAAGCTCACATTACGAGAAGTATTTCCTCTTTTAAATGACAAACCCGTGCTCGTCGCACAAGGACGTCCAGCAGGCTTTAATTGCGCCTTAATTTATGAACATTTTAAATTGATTTTATGGCCGGCCTTCAAGTGACCCGCGGCCATCAACCAGTTAACAGAATGGATGCAGAATATTTGCGGCATTTTTCGAGTGCATGGCGTTCAATTAGAGTCGGGGGTAAAGTTGCCCCGTCGTAATTGGAATGCCGAAATGGATTTAAAATGTTCAATTAGACGGCATTTATGCAGTCGCTGCAAGTTGCCATTTACATGCAACGCGGCGTGCAACATAATCAGGCAATGCCACCGACATGGCACGGGGCACAGTGGCACGAGCTGGGGCAGGCCACGTGCATGAGTGGCAACGATTAGTAGCCGTAAATAGTAAATGCAGGAAACAGTAAAGTGTAACTCGTCATGCACATATGTAAATATCTATAACTCGTGTCTGTTCTGTATCTTTGTTTGCAGGTGAAGGCAACATGTGGCACGCCCAATCTGATACCCTCACTGAACGCCGAGGAGGTGCATCCGCTGCAGCAGCACAGCAGCATCAAGTGGGCCACGCCGCCAGATGCGAGCATTCTGCATTTCCTGTCCACCATTGAGAAGTCCAAGGAGTTCTTCACCAACATTGTATACAAGTAAGTAGACCAGACCACAATTGACGATGCCACAAATCTCTCAGTGTGTAGTATATTTGTGTATGGAATGTACAATGATCGACCTATGAACGAGGCATAACATGCGCCAACAAGGATCTCCTACTTGCCCCTGCTAATCTTGTAGTTGAAGTCGCGCAATAGTCCAATGGCATCCTTGAGGAGGCACATGTAGAGGGGCGTGAATATGGCAATGAAAAAGATCACATTGGCCCAGAAGCAGTTCCTGATCTCTGGACGACAGGCCGACTGTATGTGGGAAGGGCTTTTAAGGGAGCAAGGATACTTGTGCAGGAAGTATACTTACGCCACGTGGCAGGACTGCAGGACGCACCAGGCAAAAGTTGCGGGCCGTTGAATGCACGAACAATACAAGTTCCTTGAACATTTTAGTTATTTTTGTTTTTCGAATAGAAATGGGAAATTTTTAGAGAACGTTGTTATCGGTTGAGTTGCCAAATAGGACTGAGAATATAGTTAAAAGTATGACAAGCTAACTGAGTTTTCCTGTTGTTTTCCTGGCCAGCTTCTGTGATGAGGACTACACACAACGCGACGATCATCTCTGCTGGACCGGAGACCGTGTTGGAGACTACACGCAGCTGCTGATGACGCAGGGCACGGATACGCAGCGCTACAATCCGGAGGTGCCATGGGAGAAGGAGTCGCAGCTCAGCAAGCTCAACGAGCTGGTGGACAAGCTCATCAAGATTCGCACAAGCATTGGCGTGTCGGTAAGTGGAATCGATTAACTCCGAAGAGTGCCCAGTAATCATATATATATATATATATATATATATAATTATTTATTTGTCATAGGCACCTGTTTCCTCTACCCAGATGCACGACATACAGAGTGACATGGGTCACGAGGGCTCCGGCGGCGGCGGCGGCGGTGGCGGGCACATCAGCGACGACGATGAGGAGTACAGCAGCATACACGGCTCCGGCGATGGCTCTGGCGATGGTAAGTATCCTGGCAGCTCTCAAATGCTAACGCCCCACACTAATCCCCTTTCGTCTATAGGTGCCACATCCAACTACGGCGCAGCTGGAACCACGCCCATTGCCAACAATGACATCGAATCGCGGGACAATTCGAAGGCAGCGTCCAGCGCACTGACAGCCACTGCGATCAGCCTGCTCCTCACACTAGTCACACTCTACAGTAGTTGTAGTTAAAGCAGCAGCACCCAAAACCTCCTCCTCCTCCCCCCCAATACATAACTACTTATATAATAATACTACGACAGGAAATGAATAGAAATCCCAAGCGGAGGAACGCAAATTGAGCGCGCACAAAGTTCGACGCAAGCAAAACATTAGTTATGATTAATATGATTATTATTTGGATAATTCTTAAGTTGTTACAATTAATTTATTAGCCACTAAGCGATAAACACAATTTGCAATCAACAGGCGCGTTTGAAATGCAGCAAAAACTTCTTCACAAATTTAAAAAAAAAAAACAACAAAAAACAACAAAAAAAACCCAAATCGAGATGCGAAACGTCTCTCAATTTGGCGTTTCGAACTCTTCTAGCTTTCCCACACTTAAAACTCCGAATCCAACTAGACTTTTGTGCCATATAAATGTGTTGGAGGTTTGCTTAAGAAACAACAACAATCCAAAATACACAAAAACAATTAAAATAATAGGCTCAAAAATAATACCCGTCGGCAATCGAGTGCAGTTTGTTCAGATACACAGGTTCTTAAACTCATATATAATACATACTTATATAGCGTACAGTACGTAATATATAAAGCTCAATGTTCAAAGCGAATTGTTCCTTTTTGGTGTAATTAAAACAGGCGAAACAAATACAGAATGAGAGAGAGAGAGAGTCCTTGATCACAGAACGAAGAGTAATACGTAAAAGGAATTTAAGGATTTAAATCTATTAGCGAATACGCAGTGAATGTTATTAAGTATCGAATTATTGTTGTCAACATTTGAGGGCTCAAAGAATAATATAAAAACAAACAACAAAATGCATATAAATGGAATTTAGTTGAGTAAACGCACTTTTGGGAAAGAAAAAATAACTAGAAGACTTACAGCTTTATACGCATGAAACGATGAAAATCTATTAATGGTATATACCAATGTATATCTATAGATGTACTATTAATATCTAATATGTAGCATTATTTAAATTAATTATATAAAATATAATAACAAACAACAAATGAACAAACAATTTGAGGAAATGTCATGAAATGCATTAAACACTTTATATAAAATAATAAGTATGAAAAGTATAAGTAATCAGCACTGGAAAATATGTTAAAATACTGAACAATTTGTTAATTTAAGTTGGCCAAAAGTTGGGAACTGATCTTGCAACGAGATTCAGCTTTTGACCAAGCCAATATGCCTCTTGAAAGAAAAAATAACTTTAACTGCAAATGCTGTAGATGTTTACCATTAGAAACTAACTAAATTCACAACTTATACATTTTGAAATGCATAGAAAGCGGTGCAGGCGACACTCTAAAAGAAAATTATTGAATTATGCATAAATATATAAATAAATATATGAATATTATAAAGCAGGCACTGGCAAAATGTGCTAGAGTTAAGATAAACAATTAAAAAAAATACATAAAGTGTTAAGTGCAAGAAATAATTACATATACATATATTAGCGCGTAAAGTGTAATAATTTAGCGTGTAATTTGTAAAAAGAAAAGGTTTAATGAGATCAAGAAATTTAGTTAGTAGCCAATTAACAAAGGATAATAATACACAACAAATTGATCTACTTATATATATATATATACATACTATTGATTAATAGCAACTAATGACCGGGCGACAAAAACAACAACAACAACAAATGAGGAACTATAAACAACAACAACAACAAGAGCGGTCACATGAATATGTGTATGTTAAACTATGTATAATTATTATTTTTATTATTTAACTATTGCATGTGATTAATAATATTTAAGTTAAACGTAAACACAACATATTATACTGTAACTTATGTATACCGCAACAACAAATTTGTACATCTATTCGAAAGATAACCAATGCAAATGTGCACAAAAAAAATATTAAATGTACTACTTTTTAGGCGCCTGAAAACCAATAAATAATTATGTAACAAAAACAACGCAAGTCCAAATATTTATTGACAACGTAACAGAATGATTTGAGTAATTGAGCAATTGCAATTTATATTAAATACTTTTGTAAATTTAATTTAAATGCCAATAAACGTCTACACTTAAAATTCAAAAATCACGCGCCAAACTTTTTACTATTGCAGCGTTGCCACTGTGGAACTAGCTCACGCGAATATAAGTCCGGCGCTGCCAGCCCGTTGGAAATTCATTATCAATAGCGATAACATGCGTAAATATCGCTCCGTTTACCAAAAAACGTGCAGTTTCAGTCAATAATTTCATAATCAAAGAAATTGATTACGAATTTTAGGCAGTTTTTAGTTGAAACTGTATTATTTAAAATTTTGCGCGCTTCTAATATAATAGGTTGGCATGCCTGAAGATGGCATCACTGCAGTGTTGCAAAATATCGAAAAATGGCCATAACATTATCGAAAAAAGGCGCGAACTGAGCATAACGCGGACGAAGACAGCTGGCGGGAAACGGCGTTTTGTTATATTTTGATTGCATTTTACTGCAAACAAGCGAGGAGTAAAGATTGCTGTTTAAAATTAAATATTCCTATATTAAATACTGTACAAATTAACCAATGGCACGCCGTGACTACGCTCAGGATAGAGGTAAGCGTGGAAAACAGCAGCACAAAATTAACCATAAATATAATAAACAAAATTTCACGCAGAGTCGATCAAAACATTTTTGGCCGAGTTCTGCAAAACCGACGACGATGGCAAGAAGGAGTTTGTTTATGGCTCACAGCTTGTGAAGCTGGCACATCGCGAGCAAGTGCTAATCACCATAGATCTGGATGATCTCTCGGACTTCAATGAAAGCCTCGCCGAGGCCGTCATTGAGAACTGCCGACGCTATGCGTCTATCTTCAGCGATGTTATAGCCGAGCTGCTGCCCAGCTACAAGCAGCAGGAGGTTCACGCCAAGGACGCACTGGACGTGTACATCGAGCATCGTCTGATGATGGATGCGCGCACGCGCAATCCCATGGAGCAGCGGGACGAGCGCAATTCTTTCCCCTCGGAGCTGATGAAACGATTGTGAGTACGCCGAAATGCGGCATACAGTTCGCCCAAATAACACTTACCTTTGCAGTGAGGTGGGCTTTAAGCCGCTCTCCACGGAGAAGGCGCACTCCATACGCGAGGTGAAGGCGCAGCAAATTGGCAAGCTTGTTACCGTGCGCGGCATTGTGACCCGTGCCACGGAGGTGAAGCCCATGATGGTGGTGGCCACATACACTTGCGATCGCTGCGGCTCCGAAACATATCAGCCTGTAAACTCGCTCACCTTCACACCCGTGCACGACTGCCCCTCCGATGATTGTCGGGTGAACAAGGCCGGCGGTCGTTTGTATTTGCAGACGCGCGGTTCTAAGTTCGTCAAGTTCCAAGAGGTCAAAATGCAGGAGCATAGTGACCAGGTGCCCGTGGGTCACATTCCACGTTCCATGACAGTCCTTTGTCGCGGCGAGGTGACGCGTATGACACAGCCAGGTGATCATGTGCTTGTATCGGGCGTGTTCTTGCCCATGGTTCGCAGCGGCTTTGCCCAAATGATTCAGGGTCTGCTCTCTGAGACGTTCCTGCAGGCACACGTAAGTTATATACAAAACTGAGAGTTGATCTTAGGCCTAATCCTTTGTTTTTGCTAGCGCATTATATGTATTAACAAGAATGACGATATCTCGGACAAAGACTGCGAATTGACGCCCGCCGAGCTGGAGGAGCTGGCTCAGGATGACTTTTACGAGCGCCTGGCTACCAGCTTGGCGCCCGAAATCTATGGTCACTTGGATGTCAAGAAAGCGCTGCTGCTGCTGCTTGTAGGTGGCGTGGACAAGCGGCCAGATGGCATGAAGATTCGCGGCAACATAAATATCTGTTTGATGGGCGATCCTGGTGTAGCTAAATCCCAGCTGCTGGGTTACATAAGTCGCTTGGCTGTGCGCTCTCAGTATACCACAGGTCGTGGTTCGTCGGGCGTTGGTCTAACCGCGGCTGTGATGAAAGATCCCCTCACCGGCGAGATGACTCTCGAGGGCGGCGCTTTGGTGCTGGCAGATCAGGGCGTCTGCTGCATTGACGAGTTCGACAAAATGGCTGATGTAGATCGCACGGCTATACACGAAGTCATGGAGCAGCAGACCATTTCCATAGCCAAGGCAGGCATCATGACCACTTTGAATGCGCGCGTTTCCATTCTGGCTGCTGCCAATCCTGCCTTTGGTCGCTACAATCCACGACGCACAGTGGAGCAGAACATTCAGTTGCCCGCAGCGTTGCTGTCTCGCTTTGATTTGCTTTGGCTCATCCAGGACAAGCCGGACCGCGACAATGATCTGCGGCTGGCTAAGCACATCACCTACGTGCACAGTCACAGCAAACAGCCGCCATCTCGAGTCAAGTCGCTTGACATGAATCTGATGCGACGCTATATTAATCTCTGCAAACGCAAGCATCCTACCATTCCCGACGAGCTAACCGACTACATTGTGGGTGCCTATGTGGAGCTAAGGCGCGAGGCTCGCAACCAGAAGGACATGACATTTACCTCAGCGCGTAACCTGCTGGGTATCCTGCGCCTGTCTACGGCTCTGGCACGTCTGCGTCTCTCCGATCGCGTTGAAAAGGACGATGTGGCCGAGGCGCTGCGTTTGCTAGAGATGTCCAAGGACTCACTGAATCAGATACACGAACACCAAAAGGGACAGTAAGTATTATACACTGCTTTAGTTTTGCCTTGGTTCTCATTATAACCCACCACTTGCAGTGTTCCAAACACTTCGGATCGCATCTTCGCCATCGTACGCGAACTGGCCGGCTCTGGAAAGGCTGTCAAGATCGCCGACATCATGGACCGCTGCACGACGAAGGGCTTCAAACCCGATCAGGTGGACAAGTGCATTGACGACTACGAGGAGCTCAACGTGTGGCAGGTCAACATGGGTCGCACAAAGATTACATTCATCTAGATCACGTCAAGGAAGATCCAGTTTATCTATTTCTATTTAGTTTGTAAGTACATTCACAACTCAAATTCATTGCAACTTTGGGTAACACACTTTCATGTTTCAACATTGTCATATACATACATATAACTTATAAATAAAACTGCAATTGTGCAAGATTTCTGTATAGTTCGCAACCTATTGGAACTATATTACATGCATAAATTGACTTTATTTAATTGGACTAGAAATAACAGCATATATACGTTGAAATACACAGATAAAGACATTTAAAATAACATTTAGTATTACAGAAATTTAAGAAAATCTGTTTAAATTGCATATAATACTCGCAGACCTCAATTTTTGCCTTTAAATTCGTCGATAGACGTGGATAATTTAGATGCGATTATTTATGGATGCAAATCATTAGATAAACTTTTGCCCATATAGAAAATGATGCTACACACAGCCACTAAGTATAGCCAAAGGCCTTATAAATACATATATGTATATTATAAGGTCTTTGGTATAACGTAGGTTTAAGCCTTAGGATCCGCACCTGCATACATCCTCTATATGCCCTTGTTGAAGCTCAAGGCGGCCCTCAATTTGTTACGTATTCGGGGAGAATTCCAGCGATTGTTGCCCGCCGAGCTGAGGCCCACAACGGAGCGCAGCTCGTTGGGGGAGATGCCCTCGTCGACGTCATCGGCCTCCGTTTTGATCTCCATCTTTTGGACAATGAGGCGGACCAGCTGGTGTTGCTGCTCCAGCATGCGGCTAATGTCGCGCAGCTTGCGACGCTGGCGATCCATTTCGGCATTGATCAGATCATCGTTGTTGTCAAAGCCAATGACATCCATAGCGGCTGTGGAGATTAGCGCAGAGTGAGTATTAGTTCGCCCCAGCTGTCTGGGATACCTACAATCCTCGGTGAATGGATTGGAGAACCATTTGCGTAGTATAAAGTCCAAGAATCCAATTTTACACTTTATGTCATTGGGATACTCAATTAGCTCCATCTTGTCCACCCTTTGCAGCCAGACATGGGGCAGCTTCCGCTCCAGTTCCGTGTGCAGCACCACCTGCATGGCCAACCGCTTGAGCTGGGCATTGCGACGCACCGACTCGATGTCCCCAACAGCCAAACCGATGAGCAAATTCATCAACAGAATGGGCATCAGGATCATGAAAACGCCTGCGAGTAGTATCATTAGCAGAGCGTCCTTAAATCTGCATAACTGTCTTACTCAGTATCAAGAAAGAGGTCATCGGCACCTTCAACTGGTCGCGATAGTAGGTGTTGACATAAGTGCCCACGAAATCCAGTTCGCCCAACATCATGGAGAAGGTGCGCAGTAAGGACATGGGTATGTTTGAGAACGACAAGTGGTTCGGCTGGGGGTCGAATATCTAAAAAGAAAATGTTAAGAGCGTATCCGATTTTAAGCGAAGGATCAATCGACTATTACCACACACTCACCTTTGAGAGCAATATGTAAAATGCCAAGCCAAAGGCTATGATCAGTATCGAGAAGACCAGCAGCACCTTGATTAAGGTCTGCAGAATCTCCAAGAACATTACCACATAGATGCCAACCTGATCGAAGCGTTGTAGAAAGAGCAGTAGTCTGAACCAGGACAAAAACACGGCGATCGATGCTGCCGAATAGTGTACGGTATTTATGGCGCCATCCGGCTTAAAAGCGGGCGCTATCATTATCAATGCTGATATGTAGAGTACCCAAGATATCAGATTGACGGTCTCTACCAAATAGTGCAGGCGCTGCTGATATATCTGTATCAGTTCCCGCATCGAATTGAGCAATATATAGACCACAATGACCCCGGCACAAAAGAGTATAGCTGTGGTGCGATTGATGTTCTCCACGCACGAGTCCAGACGTATCTGTGCGGCCACCGAAGGATTCTGCGATAGGTTCACTCTGAGCGCATCCCAGCTGCCAATGCAATAAGGAAATATATGTAATTGCTCTTTGGATATATGCTTAGTTGTAGATCGATTCCCGAACTTACCCCAAGGTACAATATTGGCTCATTGTTCTGTTTCCACCAGGTCTCAGCTCAATGTTGTTCATCATGAGGGACGAATAGATCGTGACAAAGACCAAGAAAATCGAGTAGATCAAGAGATTAGCCAGATGAAAGTATTTGCCATATGAGTTCCACTTCATTTGCAGATACTTTTGACTGAGCGGATGGGCCAGCAGCTCCACGCGTCCGTGGGTAACCATAGTCTAGTCGAACAGAATATCATATTAGTGAAGAGTAACTTCAGATATCGAGTACAACACATACAAATTACAGTAACAACGAGAGTCTTTCACGAGTGCACTTGTCTGACCAAGCCAAGCAAGTACTCAAAAGCTCGCTTAAAAGCTCACTTGAGACGAGCAAGCTACCAAGTGCAAGTGCTTGGCTTGATTTTTGTAAGCTTAGCAAGTTACATGAGTTGCAAGCTTATTGATTGGTACAGACTGTACTCGTGCAGGACTCTAGTAACAACAGCAATACAGACTCATACAACAAGATCACACAACATAGTTACGAGTAGCAAGTGAGTAGACTTGGGACGTATTCACAGTTGCCCTTAGATAATTAAAGTAGCGAAAATGTTAAATGTTAAAAGCATTGCATAGAGTTTCAATTTTGATTTAGACTCACATTCACAACAGCCAACGGCTGCGGACGCCATTTAGGATCATTGAATTCTTTACGCTTTTCCTCAATTTGCCCGGGTGTTTTTTGGTATGGCCAAAATGAATATTTGATCTAAATTTTTGAGTTGGTTATACAAATTCAATTGGATAAGGGTAGGTGCGTGTGCATGCGTGTATGGCTAATGAAACGGATGAAGCGGACTCTAAACAAGGGATACCAAATAAAGCTATTGGGACTAAGCTGACATTGTTCTCGCAACACATTTCGGATGCAATTTTCGGGACTATCTTGTTGTAAATATCATTATCTATAGACAACAAATAACACACTCAATACACATGCGTCTGCTGTTCATTTCTGCTTACATTCAGCGCCGGCAATGGAATGGAATTAGATGTCATAATAGGTTCTCCGGTTTTCTCATCGATCTTAGCATACATAAAGGGGCATTGCAAGAATGCGAATGAGTACCTAATCTATATATCGTATTGTCAAAGAAAAGAGTTTCGATTAGCTTCCAGCACTCAGCAGGCCAACAAAGTGATGAGTTGATGAAATGGATGCCTAAAATTCTGTCTTCTATTTTGGTCGTCGATAAACTTACGTAAAAGCTTTTCGAGTCCTTCTTACAATTGGCCTTGGTAATACACTTATCCTGCACCGCCTCAAATACCTTCGGCATGGAGGCAATCAGTGCCAAAGTGACGCAAGGATGTTTATCGGACCGCAGCGCCATAACCTCATTGGCTCGCTCCTCGTGCGTGACCATGGCCAGAGCTGCCTCCGGATATTTGTAGTAGATGGCATAGTCAATCGCGCTCATATCCAGCACATTGTAAACCAGCTTGCAGCCCATGGACATCAGCACTGAAATTGCGTGCGGCTTGTTCTCCATGGTGGCCAAGTGTAGAGCCGTGTTCTGTAAAAAATGAGCTTGGAAATTAACTCTTACTCCTAACAGTGCACAACTCACGCCATCCTTGTCCACCTGGTCCAGCAGATGCGAGTGCACCGAGTGCAGCAGCTCAATGGTCTCGGTATAGCCGGACATGGCAGCCAGCTGCAGCGGATTGCGGCCGGAGTGGTCACGGTGAAGCAGTGCTCCCCGGTTCAGCAGCAGCTGCACCACCCGCGTGTGTCCTTGCTGCGAGGATATATGCAGCGGTGTCATGCCAGCACCATCACTCTCGTTGATAATAAAGGAGCCCTTCTCCGAGTCGAGTAGCTGCCGCACCGTGTTGTATCTGCCATACCGAGCTGCAAAGTGCAGCGGGCTCTCGTTGTTATTGTTCTTCAGGTTGATGCAGGCACCCAGCCGTATGAGATTCTCCAGTGAACGTATATGCCCATCCCGGCTAGCATAGTGCAGCGGCGAGCAGCCCATGTTGTCCTTCTCATTGAGCAGCAGTTGCAGCTGCGACTGCGTCTGGCAGCTGGCCACCTGTTCGGCAAAGTCCGTCAGGCGACCTCCATTCATGATAACAAAGTGCAGGACATTCCGTGCGGCGGCGTCCTTCACATCAATGCTGGCGCCCAGACGTATTAGCAGATGCACTAAGCCCAAAAAATCATCAAGTTAGTCAACTATAAGCAAGGACTTCACCTGCCACCCTGTCCTACCCGTCTTCCAGCCGCTGCGTGAGGCAGCCAGCAGCAATGGCGATCGATGTTCCTTGTCGAGCGCATTGATTTCCGCCCCCTCGTTCACCAAGTACGAGACAATATCCGGATGATCAAACATCGAGGCGCAGTGCAACGGCGTCATCTTCTGTACGTCCGTGCAGCTAAGACAGATCCTTTTCTCCAGAGGCTGCATCTCGAACATTAGCTTCACTATATCAATGGCGCCCTGAGTTTAATAATAATAAAAAGTACGAATCATTCAGAAGCAAACTTTTCTCATCTTATTTCCTTGAAGCTCGTACACTCAACAAGTTTTACAGGACTTTTATGAAAAAATAAACTGTTTTTATCCACCATCCACTGAGTTTTCCCACAGTAAAATTAAAATCAATTAAAAAATCCATTAGAATTTCTGATGTTCTGTGAATGAGTGCGTTAAATGTTACACTTGTATAAAATTTATGTTTCATACCCTGCGGCATCGCTTGATTTGCCTTTTGCTTACACACAGCCCTCCATTCAACGTTTTCGGCCACAAAGTCACGTTCCTCTTGGCCAAAATTTGCATAAGAATTTGTCAAATTAATGTCCCACAAGCATTCACACGTAGATGCCTTAGACAAGGAAGTCTCACAGTGCGCGGTTCTTTGTCAGATCTGAGTGCCATTTCATGGAACATTGTAAGGCTATCAATTGCTGAATAAACTAGGAGCCTCCAGCAGCAACTAGTACTTGGAAATAAGAGCACTGTCAAGCATCCTGGCTGAGAGCTTAGCCCAGCAGTGAGGCCATGGCAACCCAATGCAGTTACAGCCACCCGACCACACAACCACCAAAACACCCAACCACTCACCTGAGCACATGCCAAGTGGACTGGAGTCGAGAGATCATGTTGCTGTGTAGATATTTTTGCGCCGGACTTGAGGCAAAGTTCCACCGCCTTTATGTCGCCGCCGTGGACCGCCGAGTGCAGCGGGACGTTGCCCTCCGAGTCGTAGAAGGATATCATTTCCTCGCGAGTGCAGCCCCGTTGTTCGCCCCACTAAAATGGTCAACGGGACGTAAAATTAATTAGAGTGCTTTAAGGATCTATTTGTAGAATATTCGGGACTGACTAACAAGGTTGATTACTGTGTTTTCAGTTTAAATCTATCATATTTTTGTAAGGTAAGAAGTTTTTAAAAGTCGTTGACCGACACAACATTTGATATTTTATAAGTTCTGCCAGGCCGACGAGTTTTAAGCTGTTTCATTTTTGTATTCAAGCAGATTGACAACATTTCAAAGCTCAAAAGGTTGAAAGGAATCAATGATTATAAACCAACCCTAAACTAATCGAAATTGATTCGTTTATAATTGGCTTCATTTTCCAACCAGTGTCCGCTGTGGCAAACACAGCGCATACGCTGTTTCCAGCTAAAAACATCAAAATATAAAAAAGCTATGCAAGTGCAGGAAAGGTCAACCGACAGCTAAGACCGGAAGGAGGGGGGCCATTACAGACGCACGCATCAAATAAAGTGGATAAGCGCCCAGGGACTTTGATGGGAAACCACTTAAAGCATTGACAACAGATCAAAGTTGCGGGGAGTTGGCTAATCAGATTGCACATTAGTTGGCATGTATGGCGAGTGCTCTGTGTACGTGTGTGTGTGTGTATGTGTGTTGGTTGCATGCAGCTCGCATACTTGCCTGAAAGAAAACCTCCATTGTCTTGGAGCTAGCGTTCTTAGCCGCCTCGTGTATGGGATAGTAACCATTGTTGCAGGGTCTACGGGGACATGCATCGAACTCTGTTATCTGCAAGATACGACATACGCAATACACAACATTACATCATTTTATATTTATTCACTACAATATTATATTAACTACACACACAAGCATACTTGGCAAACACTTGATACGGCTTACAAAACTGTAGCATACTTCTCTGCGCAGGCAAATAGGATTTTGTGTGTACAAACCTCTTCATGATAAATTACCATGGAGTACCTTTGAGTGTGTTTGTGTGTCTGTGTTTCTGTGTTTGAGAATTTTATTAATGGTCAACTTTGCGTATCGCAATGGTACAACAGCAACGTGTAAGAATGGGTAAGAAAAATCTACAGGGTATATACTTATATACAAGGGTTGTATGGACTCACACCACCTACCAGGATACGGGCGCATTCCTCGTGATCGTAGATGGCGGCCAAGTGCAGAGCCGTGCGTCCGTGCTCCCCGCCCTGCTGTATGTTGATGACATTGCGATATTGGCCCATCACCCTTAAGGACTTGACCTTGTTTAACTCCGTGGCCAAGTGCACCGGCGCCTGTTTCTTCTCATTCAATATGCTCGTGTCCACTGGACTGTTGTTAACAGGATAATTCTTGATTATGGCCTTAAGCCCGCATTGTAATGCACTTACATGCTCAGCAGAAAGTCCAAAGCATCGTAGGCATCACATTCGACGGCAATATGCAGCGGCGTATTGCCCGCATTGTCCTTGGCATTAAAGTCTGCAATATGAGTAAAGCTTTAAGGAACGCAACCAGTTGTTGCCACTTGTTTCACTCACCCCCGCTCTGATCGCAAATATAGCGCAATATGTTGACACGATTCCTGGCCGCGGCCTGGTGTGCTGCGGTACGTCCTTTCCCATCCTTTAGCGCGATGCGCCTGTTATCCGCGATAAACAGACGCTTAAAATCATCCAAGTTGCCTGACTCGGCGGCCTTAAAGGGGACAAAGGTGTAAATATAATTAAATTAAAACAAATTCAACTGTTTGCTCAAGAATCTACAGATTTAGGAGATTAGAGCCAAAAGTATCAGCAAACTAAAAGATAAACATTGTATCCTTGAGCAACTTTCTGCACGCGCAAATATCCTGGCAGCTGTTACGATTCGCTTAAAGGAGCTTGAAGCTGAGTACTGACCAGTATAGCAATCATGTTTAATCAAAATTCTCCTGCAAATTGAGCAAGGTATTCGTTTGTGTCGCCAACACTCGAGCCGGCTTTGACAAATCTCAACAAGAATGTCAACAGCTTTTTAATCAAAACGACTCTTAGACTTGGTTTGTTTTTTCCTTCGCCTTTCAAATTCCATTGTCAATTTGTGCATAAATATTGTTGTGCTTTTATTGTTGTTAAGCAAGAGCTTCATTTAAATGCAAAGTTTGCTTGCACTTCAATTAAATTTCCAGAGAAAAACTTAAAAAAATTGTGAAATGAATTGCGCTTAGCACGTTCTTCACAAGACTTGCAGAGGACACGTCCGGAGATGCCTGTTACTGCTGCAACAGCCTAATCCCAGGGTAACTTAAAGCAACTTCTTGAGATGCTGTTCCCGCTCCATCAGCCTAATCCCAGGATACTTTAAGGCAACTTCGTGAGATGCTGTTCCTGCTCCATCAGCCTAATCCCAGGGCACTTTAAAGCAACTTCTTAAGGCACTTTGCTAATTTCATTGTCACCCATTACCTGCATAAAGTCGTCAATTTGTATTTTCGGTGCAGACGTCATCCGCAGGATGCGAGCCCATTTGTTGGGCAGATTCAGTGGAGCCATCGCTGTTACCTTGGCTCCCCCAGCACAGGCACTAATCAAATCACGCAAGGGGCTGACGACCACGTCCCGTTTCGGGGTGTCCCGGTCGCCAGTCATTGTCTATGACTTTTCATTTCAATTAACTTGTTTCTGTGGACAGCACATATAACTGCTGAGGACATGTTTAAGACACATGTTTAAAGCGCTTTTATTTTAGCTTAATTCATGTCATGTTCTGAGTGCACTGAAACTCTTTGTCAAGTTAAACGCTTTTAGTAATCTTTTTTGTAATTTTAACTATTTTTAGCTGAAGCAAAGATAATTAATATTTTCACTTAAAAAAAAAAACAAGAATGAAATTATTAATCAAATCTAATTATAACAATTTCAAGAATTTATACTATAAAAAACTTGCTAAACTTTTGAAATTAAATTTCAGTATATTATTATAGCATATATATTTTAAGATTATCATAATATTGTGACATTATTTCATCCGTAATTGCTTAACACACTTTAAAACACTGAATGTTTTATGTGTTTTAAAGTTGCAATTATTTGTTCAACTTTAAATCTTCTTTCTCAAAACCACAAATTCTTTCTTCTCTTGTTAATAATGACTGGTGAGCACTACATTTCTTTACTATTTTTCACTTCTTAAATTTGGTTGAACAGCACAGGAAGTCCTGCCAGACTGAAATCTCTGCCCAAACATCCTTTGTTTTTATAGCTGTTGCCGTATCGCCAGCGGCAAAGATTTGCGTCCTGCGCGTCGCGTGGTGAGTTTCCTTATATTTCCCATTCAATTTTCATTTGGTTTCAATGTGTTGTGTTTTGCACTTGTTGCTGTTGTTTTAGCTGTTCTCAGTGCCTGGAAAACATTTTGCGATGCGTGTCCTGACGATATATTATTAAGCAACGGCTTTGATTATCTTTAAGCTTTATTGTTATCTAGTCGTATATTAAGCTAAATGGTGATATAACGCAGGAAGCCATTGAACTTCGCGTGAAAATCTGACTGAATGTTCTGGAAAAACTAGCTATTTGACTAGACGTTTTAACAACGTTCGTCCGGGGAGTTGGCAAGCGAGGAGCGTTTTATTGTATTCGCGATAAGTAGGAACTCACCCGCAGTATCCTGAAGGGGCTGTCACGCAACAGGCAAACCTGCTCGGCTTGAGGCTCGGCTGGCAAAATGGCCTCCAATGGGGTATCCACGTCATCCCCGGCAATCTCCACACGCTTGGGACCGGCACTGCGCTCAATTATCATTGAGAATATCCAATACTGAAAACATATAAATGAAAATGCAAAAATGTATAAGAACAATGGGAATTACGCTTTTTACGCTTATAGAAATGTGATTATTTTCAATAAACAAAGAAATTAAAAGATTAAATGGCACAAACAGTAGAAAGATTTTAAATCAATTTCATTAGATAGTTCAATAGTGGAAAAGCCTCAATATTGGTTTCAAAAAGCTATCGATACTATCGATATATTGACATGAGCTTTGTTTGATTGTGGGAAAGCCTCAATATTGGTTTCTAAAACTTATCGACACTCTGGATAGATTGCATTAAGCTTTGTTCGATAGTGGAAAAGCATCAATATTGTTTTCAAGAGTTATCGATAGTTGGAAAACCTCAGTATTGGTTTCTTAAACTAATCGATACTATCGATAGATTGCTTTGTGTTTTGTTCACTAGGCAAAAACCTCAATATTGGGTTAAAAAGCTATAGATTGCTTTCTGCTTTGTTCGCATGTGAAAAAACTCTGTATTGGTTGCAAATAGTTATCGATATTATCGATAGTTTGAGTTGTGCAGACTCACCTTGCTGTTGCGATTAGCTCCGCTGCCGCTGCGACTGCCGCTGCTACTGCGCGTCTTGGGCAACAATTTGGGCTGTGCTTCCATAAGATCGGGGGGCGTCAAGGCCGCACACTGCGCATTGTAGACCCCGTTCCAGAGCTTGGGCATGCTAGGGTCGCTCTTCAGTTGGAGATCTCTGGCAGCTGTTGTAATGGTGAAGGGTCGCAAATCGCGACTGTGTGTGGAATGGCGTTTGTTTAGTATTGGGGTATTTCACAATAATCCGCAGCACAATTATCAGCCACAATCAGTTGACTAATTAGTTATTGATTGGCCTAAACGTTTTGGAACATGTCTAGATAAACCAACTGTCACATGATACTCACAGAGATAAAGGAGACCGAAGCCCAGACATATTTGCTCGCAACTGTACCGTGAAAATTTGATTTGAATGTAACTAACTGCGTTGCAGAACTAACACTGTCAATTGCTTCCATTTGAATGTTTAGTAAAATTTAGGTGCGTGAGTATAACTCCTATTTTACAACATTCATTTGTCACTTTTATATTGGACGCCTCTCAGAGGAATTGAACTCTAAGCGCGTTTCGAAACCCCATTAAGCGAGAATGGCTAATTACGGGGCGGTTTATTTTTGGCAGCCACTGTCAGCGGCTTGAGCTCTTTATGTCAGTCTGGTGAACGCATTTGCATAATGTTGAACACGCCCTCAACTGATCCAACTCAGCTCATCATATCAAACACTTCTCACCTGACTTCTTCCAGCTTCATTTCGAGGCACTAAACGAACCAACTCCTTCGAGGACACAATACAAACTGCGCACAAATCAGTGTCGCACTATTTTGTTATATTGAACATGACTATTGAACCATAACTATTTGTACAATTCTTGTTAATTCAATTACGGCGATCTCTATCAGCATCGCGATTTGTTGTGCCAATCCCCAAACACTCATTTGCCTAATGAAAATTCAGGACAAAGCCCTCAGTTGAACCTGCTTTGATAACTCACTCAATCGGTTAATCGACAGGATGAGTTGACGAAATTCGAGTCATTCGATTAGTGAAAGTGGGTCTAAATAGCAAATAGAAACAGACACACATATTTTGTTGCATATTTCAACGACCTTAATATCTAATATTTGTATATTTATGTAAAGTTTGCATGGAAGTTCAATTTAATTGGGAGAATGCAGGGTAAACTTGTTTGAGAGTTCATATACTAGCATGAACTATTTCCAAGCCCATAATAACATATAGTTTTTTTCATAATTTACCTGATTTCCAATGTCAAACGTTCTACAGTTAATTTCTCCTCTACTTCCTTCAAAGTGATCATAAGTAGGAAACTATTTTATATTATCGTTTGTAGTCCGCGATTAATTTACATTTTAAATAGACCTTTAATGGTAAAATTGTAATTTTAATAACGTTTTTAGTATCAGACGGAGGCATTTTTTAACGTACTGCTATTAGACATTAATCTTTCATCATTTTTAAAGCAATCACTTCACAAACCACAATCTCATCTCACTTTAAAAATCGCGCAAATTAATATAATATTCTTGTAGCAGGAAAATAGCCATAGCATTCGATACAGATATTTTCAATGCACACAACTAAACATTATAAAAGGATATGCCATATGCTTCAATTCTTAAGCGATCCAGTCACAAAATACTGTAGTCGGGTAAGACGCTGCGAAGCAATCAAGGACACACACAATGTATAACACGAACAACAATTTGTGCACCTTTAAGGAGAGTCCCTGCCAAGGTTCGGTAGCTGCAGCGAAAGTGTGAAATTACTATGATGGATTGTGCACAACACTTTAATTATAAAACTTAATTAAACCCTTTGAGTGCAGTTTTTGTAGTATTTTCTTTGAAGTTTGGACTCAATCGTACCGACAGCTTCGCTGGCTGGACATCAACTGAACGCTGCAGCCTTTGACTAGCGCCTGTTAAGCCAGTCTAGCCCTCTACTCTGGCCAGGAGTTGGGGCTGGGGGCTCCGTTGGGGTCTGGTTTGGGGCCTGATAAGCAGCACATAGTTGACAGCCGTTCGTCAGTTTGTCACCAGGCTCAACTCAACTATATAGTCGCGAACTCACCCGACTCGCCTCGACGCGACTCCTCTGTTTGTTTTGCGGCAACAAATGAGACACATTTGCTTTTGTAATTAAACTGTCGGCGTTCAAATACGCACATCGCACATACAATGCTGCCCACAAATCATATTAATCCTAAACTTTAATCAAAAATAACAACTTTATGTTAATTGAGTTCAGATTTTTCTTTTCCTTATACATACAACTTATTTTATAAATATATATATGTATTAAATAAACACTTATTTTATTTTGTAGTATTTGAAGGACCTTTTCAGATGCGAAAAATACCAAGCAAAAAAATACCAAAAAAATCCCAAACTATTTAAACTCAAAAGTTGCCTTTGCAAAGTTGTGCTAAACTTGTGGACAGCACTGTACCTATTTAGCTTTGTTCCATGTAATTGTTTTATTATTATTACTTTATAACGTGTGTGTTTGTGTTTGTGTGTGTGTGTGTGTGTGTGCTTGTGTGTGCGTGGGTGTATGAGTGTCTGCGTAGAGCCGTCATTCATATGGTGAAATAACCCGGTCAAAGGAATTTACTATGCTTCTGTGCAAATGTAGTTTTATCAATGGACTAACTGCGTTTCTATTGGAAAGGGTATGGCATTAGGTACTACACAGCAAGCGTATAGCGATCGACAATCTTATCTTACCTAGTTGTCTAGTATATATATATCCCGAGAGATACAAGGGAAATGGACGATACTTAAAACTATGAAAATGTAATTGACGATTTCAAGGATTAACCGTCGCCAGAGCTTCTGAAACATATTTATAAAAGTCACAAACTTGATTGCTGATATGAATTAAAGCAATAAATATACTGTCAACATATATTTGTCATAGCTGAAAATAGAAACGGTCTATGAAGGATTCTAGAACATATCCTGCTATATAACGAAAGTTATTCCCACAATTCATCACCAATGTAACGTGGAAAATATGTGTGTATGTTAGTACATATATATATATAAGGATAGTCTTATCGATAGCACTTGAATGCATTTTAGATTAAACAAATACAATTGTAAGACCAATTAGCAATTGCATTTAATTAACCAGAAACTGATGCGTCATTTAGATAGATATTTAATAACACTTATAAAGGCAAGAACCAAATGAATAAAGTACATGTTGAATAAAAAAGTTAAAGGAACGAAAAATATTGAAAATTACTGAAGAGGAATGGACATTAGTTTGTTTGGCAGATTGGCAAAAAACAGTATGAGACCCAAGGCAATCAGCAGAACTAGCACAGCCAGAAGAACATATTTGCGTATGGCGGGCCAAAGGATGAGATGAACGGACTTCAACGGATGCATCAATGGATTGAAAGTCGTCTCAGGGCGGCTGCAAGGCAGAGGAAATGCAAAAGCGAATCATTTGAAGTGCACATTAGGACATACTGGGGCTTCTCCAGTGCCATAGGCGGCTCGTGACCCAAGCCAGCGGGTGAATTGGCGGCCTCCACCTCAGTGCAAATATCCACATGCAGTTCAATTTTGCCCTATAATTGCTCTTAAATATAGCTGGTTATATGTATTTATATACATAATCTACATACACCTGGCGGAGGGTTTGCCCCAGTTGAGTTCTTGGGGGATCCGTGCAGTGGGAACCAGCCCTTAATGGATTTACGCGTAAATAGATTAAGACGCATGCGTGTGCTGCGAAAGGGATGGCATCGTTTTTCAGTGGCATAGGGCATTTGGAGATTGGACAGGTTGAGCTCTATGTAGCCCAGATAATCATCACGCGATATGATATCCTTATCCCAGACCTGCAGATAGATAATGGGCGGCCGCTTGACTTCGATCTCCTCTCGCAGACCACCCCTGTGCCGTATGACCATCTGAGCAATTTTAGTGAGCAGCTCATTAATTAATAATAAAGAGCAAAAGTATTATTTAACGCGGTATAATTAGACAAGAATCTGACAGTCTGTCCCGCTGTTTCCCCTACAACCTACCATGTCCTCATTGGGTGAATAATTCACGGGAAATATCATGCGCCAATTAAACGCAGCGTCGCCCGCAAATGAGCGGTAATGTATATCGGTTTTTTGGTTCTTGTTTACGTCGTGGCACCAGCTGGCAAAAAGCAAAGGAAAATGCACAAAATGTTTCTAATTGCATATCGGTTACAGGCATCAGTTGGCCCCCTTTAGCCCCCCGCTTACCCAATCACATAGACGTCGCTCATTAATTTGCCAAAAACATTTTTATCGTCCAGATGTAGGCCTCTTAGATTTTTGACCACAACACGAACCTCGAAGCCAATGGGCGGAATTGGCACAACATCAATGGGTGGCGGTATAAAATGGTGGCTCTCGAACAGTTCAATCCACATTTGTACTTTGCCCTGAAATTGAATAGTGGGCCAAAAGTTGTTGCCAATTGAATTAAACCAATCCAGTTAGGGCGAATTACGCCAAACCTGTTCGACTCCTGGATGGTCCTCGTGGTACAGGGAACGTGTCTCCACGTGCTCCGGGACCAGGTTGTAGCCAAAAGAGGGTAGCTTTTCCAGATTTTTAAGCACTGTTAGACTAAGACGCTCCTTCAGGTCCTCAGCTATGGATGTGTATGGAGTTAATTTACTCTCGAACAAATAGACACAATCATAACAAGAACCCACCCTTGGAAATGATGGTCTCATCCCCAAAGAGCATGCCATCCACCTCAACGACATTGCCATAGAAGTAAGGAGGTTGAATGCCACACTGGTGGCATAGCTTGGTCAGGAGAAGCGATGGCAACATAATGTCGTGCCACTGGTTATAGCCAATCTGTGTATACTCCTGTGGCAGACCCAACATGGCCCGATGTTTGCTGTGCCACCGATCCTCCAAATCAATATGTGTGTAACCGATGATCTCGTCGTTGGTTTTGTCGTGATCGTAAATCGCCAACTCAAGCATGGGATCATTGGGCAGCCTAGTGTCCAGCTCGAAGAAGCGCCCAAATACGGGATTGCTTTGATTGGGTATATAGTGTGCTTGATCTGAAACCATTTTGCCACCGAGCACCAATCTGACATAGCAATCAGATTCGGAAGTCCAATCTCGCGGACGAATTTGTAATCCCCGAACCACGTATACTCGGACAGTGAGGTCCACCCGAGCCGTGAGTGATTTGATTTTGGTATGTTGACGTGGATTCATGGTGGCAGCTAAGGGACGCAGAATATCCCCACCTCCATCATCTTTCTCAGACTCACATTGACAGGGCGTTAGCTTAATCTGTACCTTCAACGTGGCATAAATATCCTCCTTGGGGGGTCCTTGCTTTTTGTACTTAACACCGTGCACCATCTGTACAGGCACAGCCCAATCCTGGAGGAATCCGAACTGCGCTTGTTTCTCCAACTCATTGGGAAAGATGACCAGCCTGTGTTTGCAGTGATGCGACATGTCCGTCTTGACCTTGTTCATGGAATTGTAGAACTTTGTCCACCAGGTGAATCTCATGTCCTCATGCAGATCGCTTGTCTCTGCATATTCATCGTACTTGATGGTACGCCTGTTGGCATAGGCAACAGTGCGAAGGCCCAAGATGATCTTAATGCGTTTCCACAAACTGTCTATCTTGCCTAACTCATCCTTATCGTCATCCGAATCCTCCATCCTCGATGCGTCATACTCACTCAAAATTGTTGCTGTGGATGCAGCGAAGGCGTCCCCGGGTTTTCTAAAACACTTGGCGCTCTTATCCTTTTGAAGGAAGCTCGTGGAATTGGGTATCAGTGCAGCTCCAAGGGTTATATCGTTACAGAAGCTATTCACCATCACGTCGGTGGCTATCATGGCCGGCCAGTACTCCTGCTGATCGGGAAGGCTCTAAGGAAACGAAATGTCGTATAAAATCATTTACAGAAGATACCCAATTGACCTACCACTATGCCCGCGGCATAGGCCACCAGAAAGTTGATGCTGTTCTGTACTCGGGTTGTGGATAGACCACTGTAGAGCACCAGGTCACCCATCATGACCCTGATGCGTCGCTTGCCCGCCAAGTTGAGGCTCGTCTTTTTGTAGTTACGCAGGCCAACGAAGATGATCTCTAAGCTACAGAAAGGAAGCTCTTTAAATAAAGCACGGATTTTGGATTCCGTTGAGACTTACACGTAGCTCAGCATAGTTGGGCGGATGGACAGTGGAATGCCAGTGGTGAGGGTGGGGAGATCTTCAGCCAAATACGCTTCGGGTACGTCCACCAGCTCCTTGAACTCGGCTGACATCAGTACCTCGGCTTGAACCTGGCCGTTTTTGGCCACGGGCACCCATTTAAGTGGTGGCGGAGAGAGTAATTTTAATTTTTGCAGCTTATCTATAACACTTATGCCCCAGCATCGGCCTTCACCACCCAAGTCGGCGCTCATGTCATTATCAGCGCTTATCACACTCACAACAGTCTGGCCAAAGGCCACGACATCGTTCTGTGAGCTGAAGAACTCCAAAGAGATCAGCGGGGGATTTTCCAAATACCAAGAGAAGCTGCCTGGCAAAGCAATGAGGTAAAAGGTAATCACAGCATCCCATACAGGCGTCAGGGTTGCATGTGCTATATAAGTTTCCGCTGCTTGCCCCGCAAAGAACACACGTACATGTCCATCAAAGACGGCCTTTTTATCGGCACCAGGACGCACCTTGGCCTGATGCACATAGACATGACAGCGGAAATAAGTTTGCGCCACAGATGTCACCCAACGCGTGACATCTGGGGCTTCCCAGCCGCTCCTAATACAGGAAAGGAAATCATGACGCTCGCGTTCCAGGACAATGGCTAAACAGCCCACGACAACAGCACAGCTGCAGCCACAATGGGCACAGCTGTGTACGCAGCTGGCGCTCTTGAAGATGAAGCTCTTCACCTTCCAGCAATAGTTGCTCGACGGATTCTCCTTGCACTTTTGGAGATTCATAAAATGCTTGGCGTTGAGGCGACAGATGCCCAACGGTTTACCACCCGCACTTAGGGAGATCACAAGCTCCGGCCAATCGTTCTGGTTGCGCATCATATGACATACGGAACTTATTTCACCAATTAGACTATTCAGCTCGTTCACAATGTCTACAATGGTGGCATCTAGGTGCTCCTGGTAACTAAACTTTAACTGTTCGCGCAATTCGCGCAGCTTCTGAGGCAGCTTATGAAAGTAGTCCAGCATATAGGTCTGTCTATTGTAATCCCAGGTGGTGTCGTCGACATCCATTTGATAGTCCACCTTGTATACGGAGATACCATCTTTGATTTGCTGTATTATTTTGGATATGATAAACTTAAGACACTTGGCGTGATTCTGATGCTGATTTGGGAACTTTAGCTGAAAGTTTTTAAAGTTGATCAGTTCAGAGCGCTGCGGTTAAAAGGAATGTAATGAGTCCTTAGCCTAGATATGTAGTTCAAGTCCAATCCGTTCTCACCATGTAATTTATAAGGTCAGTCATAAACAAATCGCTCCCGAACTTGGTGCGATTGTCGGGCAGGTGGACTCGAAACAGACAGGAATTGTAGGGTGGCTCTTGGCGAAACCATTTCGAATGAGTCAAGGAGCGAAACTTGCCCGAAAGCGTCCTCAGTTGACCCTCAAGCTCAGTGGACCTGACCTCGGCTAATTGGACCACAAAACCGTAATTAGTAGCGCTAGTAGGTATATGATCACCCATTAGCGGGAGGAACTCCACCAAAAAGGTCTCATCGACCCAATTACGTGTCTCCACTGGGCTAGGAACCGTTTGAGAGCTCAGCACATGAGAGGCCAGATCGTCAGACAACTTTTGGGAACGCAGTTCCATTAAAACACGGCCAACATAGTTCAACGAATTCACAGCTTCGTAGAAATGCAGATAGGTGGGTCCCAAGGCTGGTATACCTGCAAGTACACTTGTAAATCAACTAGGACATTGCCCCATTCAAAAACCAACTATTGAACGCTATTTCATCAAGGGCCATCTCGTATTCGGAAATGCACTTCCACTGTATATTGTCGTTACTAAAAATGAGTATGAGAAGCCGCTGCGCCAGTGAGGGAAACACCCAGGCAAAGCTTATCTCATTGTTCCACCGCGGCGTTGATGTGTTCCTTACTACGCTCGTTTTGCCCTTGAAAGGATAGGATCTGTAGTTAAAATCAGGAGCCAAATTAAGGCAGATACTACTTTGAAGCCAGCGAACGCTATTTGTATCATGTAACTACTCTTTTTCACAAAATTTCCTTTAAAGAAACTGATAAAATACCGAACGTTGTTCGGAGAATAGGTGAAAATATCGTGCAGCATGTTTCTGTGGAATTCACGATACAAGGCTGATTAGAGCATATTAAGTACAATTTGTATACGCACTTTTCAATATCGTCATAGTCGTGATGCATCGTCAGGTGTTCCCCTCCAGGCTCTGCCTGCGTTAAGGTTCTCTTCAGCGTGCTGTGCTGTGATACAATAGCCAAATCGATTTGCAAAAATCCAAAATTTTTATTATCTTCGGTCCTCTCATGATCGGATAGGGGGCCCTCTAGGCGTCCCCATTTCTTGAAGTAATTATGATTAGGCTGACTCCATACGGTGTGCAAGTCGAGGAGTAACTCGCCCAGAACCACATTCTTCTTATAGAGCACATACTTCTTTAGCTGGAAGAGTACGGTCAGGCGCATCAACTCAATGAGAGAACAACGGAACTCAAACACAAAATACTGCATTTAGGGACGATAACGGTAACGATAACTTGCTGAACATACAAGAGTCTATAATCAGAATGTTACGTACCTCATTAAAGAACGGATTTTCCGAATTCGCTTGTGTTTTGGTGTTTTTGACCAATTTATCCATACTGACTTTCACATAGAGCTCCCCTCTGGGGACGCCCGTGTTTGCCGCCTTATGCACTGTGATGCAGATGAGAAAATCCTGCGGTACACCAGCAAAACACTCCTCCATGGTACGAATATACTTAGTTCAAATAATCCACGAAATAATTATTATATATATTCATATTCTGAGTGAACAATACACAGTTGAGTTGTTTAACAAATTTCTTAAAGCTTACATGGTTTGAATTTGAAAGCTCACAAACGGTTACAAAACTTGCAGTCTGGCAACACTGTCAGCTTCAAGAACACCACAACGACTATGCACAAAAGCTGCACTTCAAAGCTCGTGACCCAGAGCCGCAAGCTTACTATGGAAGCTCTAACAGACAAGCTGTGGTGGTCGTCGTTGTTATTATTTGATGTCAAGTGGAGTTGCTGAAGCTTTCAGCTGGCCCAACCTGCTATTTGTGTGCGTATATTGGTGACTGTGCTGTGCAGCTGCCCAGTAGCGTACACAGAGGGAGCGAGCTGTGCAACTGCTACGAAAGCTCCCCTTTAAAAATAGTTAACTACGCTGCTGTTATCTGCTCGTGGAGCTTGTGCTTTTGAGCTCAGCAGCTCTCCAGCTCTGGCGCTGGGACCATCAGTTTCAGTTCGCATGCACGGGCCAAACAGTCGACACAGTTTGTGACGTTCTCTGCTGAGTTTGAGATTCGAGTCGGAGCACTTTAAGCAAGCGTCGCAGTTTGCAGCGTTGTTGTCGTGGTCGGAATTGTGGAATTGTTGTTGTCGTCGCAGTTGTCGTGGTCGGTGTGGTGCCTGGAATCGTTCAAGCGGGAGTTGCTTGCTCAGCCTCCAGCATTCGTCTCGCCCAAGCTCTCGGTGCGTCTCTCCTGGGTGCCTGTGTGTATGTGGGTCTGTGTGTGTGTGTGTGTGTGTGCGTATCTGATTTTGTGTATAATTTTTTGCGCGCGCTCAATCAAAACAGTGCCATATACTGCCAGTTTATCCAAGAAACCCACAACATACTCGAACCACTAGCAGCAAATTGTTATTTAACACATATTTTAATTGATTATTAAACACTGGCCAAGTTTTAATTTACACATACCACAACAAATATCAACAATATTTTGAAGGCTGTGGCCGAATGTGCCTCAGCTGTCTACACAAATGCATGCAAATTATTGAAACAACGCAAAAAAAAAGAGAAAATAAAAAGGTTTTAAAATTTCCTAAAATCATTGCAGCTTAAACATCGAGAAGGCTTCGACGCTTTTTGTGCCGTTTAAATAATAAATAAGCTCGCTCGCAACGCGTGCCAAACATTTTTACAGGTAAGCTTGACTTTTAGTTTTATATTTATGATATTTATGTGAGCGTGTGTGTGTGTGTGGTGTGTGCGCATACATAAATCAAAAGAGCAAGAAGAAGCAGAGCCAGAGAGCTTGCTCCTGTTTCTGCTGCTGTTCTCAGCATTCACACACATTACCACCCACTCGCAGCGCCCACGCCCTTAGGTTAACCACCCCACCCACCCCACCATCATCCCCCTTCACATCTCCATCACCAGCCTCCGTTTTGGGATACGCACACGCTTTTGCGCCGTTGCCTACTCATCTGATTTCTGATGCTGCCCAGCACTTTGCCTTTGCCTTGCCGTTCATTTCTTTCCTCCTCCCCCACTCCCTGCTCGCAACCTTCCTTCCTTCATCTAGTACTTTGCCTACCTTTTTTACCGTTGCGCTCACAGCTTCTTTGGCATCTTGTGCCACTTTTCATCCGTCATTTACGCATCATTTCTTCACGGTTATCACATGTTCTACCTTGTCTTCCAACTCCCCGCTCTTCACACTGTTTGCTGTTGGCATAGTGAAAGGCTCGCGAATACTTCCGCCGCCCAATTGCAGTACTTTTGCCTTGCATTTTCTTATCGCTCTTTTTTCGCGTGTCTCCCCCATTCGCTTTTTGATCTTGAAACCATGATTATCGGATGCTCTGGCTCTCCCTAACCAAGAACAAGTTTATGATAAAAAGTGCCTCGAAACAGGAAAACCATTAAGGCAACCCAAATTGTTTATTGAAAAGAGAGAGAAAAAAGTGAGAATCAAGAAATTCTGTTCTTTATTTGCTTTCGAATGGGGCTGAGTCGTGCTGATTCTGCAAAAATTGCAGACTCACTTTTTGCCCCACTTGCAATTAACTAGTTTTAAATGATTCCCAACTCAAGATGAACGTAAATCTTTTCAGTGTTTGAGTTTTTACCGATAATGTGATAAAGTTGAAGTGCAATTAATCAATTAAGTGCCATAAAAGTTTCACAAACTTTACTTTAAATATTGATGAAGGCAGAACACACAAATTCAATTCAAATAATATCAATTTATATAATTAGATGACAATGAAGTGTGCAACTTTCAGTTGCGATTTAAAACTGACATTATGCAATGATTTCCTATGTGTACATTATATATAAAGACTATAAAAAGTGTTTTCAAGTGATTAAACAGTTTCAGGAACGTTTAAAACAGTTCAATGATTAGTTGGCTAAAGAACAAGAGAATGTTCAAATTAGTTGAAGTCGATAAATTATATTTTTTGCCCAGCTGGGTCATAAACACATTGAACCAAGCAACAAACCAAAGCGAATTGCTAACTGTTAATTCCGGGCAATGACCAGCAAATTTTGGATTCCAGCTGGAAGTATTTTTAGCAGCTAGGTAGCTATTCCAATGCCCAAAGACCTGCAAGGAAAATGACTGAAAACTGCACAACTCTATAAGCCATACACAAATGGTAAAGTTGTGGTAATAACTGAGTTACCAAATATCCGCAACGGCAATATAAAGAAATATGTTGCACAGAACTCGAAGCCCCAAAGAACACATGAAGCATGAAGCAGCCCCAGCCAAAATGTGCAACATAATTCAATTAAAAAGAAACTAACAACTAAAAACTAGATCGAATCGAAAGGAAGTTGCCTCCCGGCGATTGGCGACTCTTGATGCGCCTGCAAGCGTGAAAATGGTACGACAGAGGCAGCTGGAAACAAGTTTTGGGGCATACAAAAGGTCGCCAAAAACCGCAAATTGGCCAAAACATACACTGAAGGCAGCCAAGTTGGCGACGGGCTATGGGCATTGCCGACTGACACTTGACCCAGTTAAAAGCAATATATATACATAAACGTAAACGTAATTTGATAAGCTTCTTTGTTGGATTGCAAGTTTTGTGGGCCCAAAACTGAACTCTAGGCTCCAAATTGAAAGGCTATGCACAGAGTGACCACGTCTGGGCCATAATAAAACACAAATAAAACATAAATATTGCGACTCAAGGTGAGCGAGTCACGAATGATGGCTCTAAAGTATCTGTAAAATGTAAAATGTATCTGCAGTCGCCCATCGTTCAGGTTACGGTCACATGCGTGTTGCATATTTTATGGTAATCCGAACTTGGCCAACTCTTTGAGCCTGAACTTTCACACACTTCCCTCCCCTCTGGTTACTCCCACAGTCAGCTACAGTTTCAGGTGTGTGTTTCTCAAATTACAGCCGCCATTTGAATTTGCAGCAAGTTCACTGCACCGGACAGTAATTAAAATCAAGTGAAGACTTACAAACATGCTGACTTACGTGTGTGTTTTAGAACTAGTTCGTTTTCTCACAGTTACCCAACTTCCCTTCTCTTAATGGCGCTCAAATCATTGGCAACATTTCATTACAGCTACCAAGGCAATACATTAGAAACCCCTTGCCCCTTGCACCCGGCAACTTCCCTGCTATCCTCGCAATGCATCACTTTCTGCGGAAATCCTATGCGCACTGTCCAAGTCTTTATTGGCTGCAATTGTCCAGTTCAATTGCCTTGGGGTTCCTCTAATCGATCGCTGCAAGTCTGTCAAGCTGAAGTATCTTTGTGGCTTCAGTTCGATTAAGCTTCGTTTGTCATTGTCTTGCGAACAGCGCAACAATCGCTGCACTGAAAAAAAATAATGCAATGTATAAATAAATATGTTTATATTTAATTTTAATATGCATTAATGTATTTATTTATTTCAGTCATAAAACCTAATTACTGGCCTAACTTTAAATAAAGTAAATTATTTCAATGATTTGTTATGTAAATTACCATCTTTCTAACATAACTCTGTTAAGCTAAAATGATTTGTTCTGTAAATTACCATCTTTCTAACAGAACTCTGTTAAGTTAATACGATTTGTTCTGTAAATTAACATATTTCGAACACAAGTCTGTTATTCTTAAAATAATCTGTTATGTTGATCTTTAGAGCTGAACTTTGGGCGATCAGAACTGCTAATATGTTGAAGCTTTGAGATTAATTTTAAAAACATTTCTCAATGTTTACAGTAAAATAGAAATAAGTAGAAATCCTTAGACAATAAATAATATGTAAATCAAATTTTTGTTTGTTTTTTCTTCTGGCTGGTTTTCCAACAGATTATATACATAAGTATGGCTATGAAATTAATTTCATTTAATTCAAGATACTAAAATATGGCTACATTCACTTATTGTACTCCAAGTAATTGTACAGCAAATGTAATTTTACAAATAACAGGTTTCATTTGTAGAACATAAAATGGAAAGTTTGTTGAATATATGTACTTTTGTAAAGTTTTGTAAAACGTGGCCTTTCCACACTTAAGCCAGCTTACACTGAAATAAACTAATTGTGAAGAGTCGCTAAGGCTTAAGCGGATCTCAATTTCTGGACATGCTCTGTGTCTTTAATCTTTGCTCCACATTTTCTTTGGCCCATTTCATCAGCGCAGCAGGTGCACATATTTGTGATGTTTACATCTTTTACTGCACTCTTTTCTACCTGCTGCCAGAGTTGATTTATGAATCGAACTATTAATAACTAAAGACCTTATATAGGAAGCCGAAAAGCGAACAGTAAAAATATAAAAAATATATACTTATACTTACTTTCGCAAGCCATGAAAATGACTCTAAAATTGTTGATTGCGCAATCAAAAATGCGTAACTTTGATTTTGTAGCTCTTGTTACGAGTATCTGGGCCTAATTGAGCGCTTGAAACTTGGGCGAAAGTGAACAAAAAATAGGTAAAAGATACAGCAATTAACGGGGATTCCACAGCCATAATAAACAAGCTCTAATCGCTCACCCACCAAATTCGGAAGCGTCAATAAAAATGGGTCTATTTTATATACGATTATCACATCATTTGTAATTGAAATAAATTTGAAGATCGCAATAAAGACATACCTATAATTATGGGCATATATTTGTGTTCATTTCATTTCTTTTCCTTTTTTTGTTGTTTTTTTTTGAAAATGAAAACAAAAAGTGAAAGTCCAAATATGCATGGCAACGCAAGCTGGCTGCAACAATGCATATTAATTTGTTTTTATATTTTTGTGTACGTTTTTTTTATTTGCTGGGACGACAGACAAAAGCATTCGGGCTGTAAATATTTTCCATTGCCTCAAGCTGGCATGCAAAGCAATCCTAGAAAGCGTTTAACACCCAAAAGCCCAAATTGTTTAACATTTAAAGCCTAATTGTGGCTGTTGTTGCATGTGTGGCCCAAAAGAGCCGCCAGCAGCGACTTGGGCAAGTTTTCCACCACTTTTAAGTTGGTTTCGTTTATTTGCTGTGTTGCCTCTTGGCCAGCTGCATATTTGCACGCTGATGCAATGGGCGACAGTGACAGCAAAAAGTTGTCTCACAGGTGCAAGTTATAAACACAGCTAACGGCTGTGGACTGGACCGTGATATAACCGAGCCGACTATCTAAGTTATTACTGGACTCACCCTGCCAATTCCTACTTACACCAAAGAGTCTATTCAACACTGCCAACTACTACTACTCACATCATTTTTTTAAAGTGTTGTACTCCAGAACTTAAGATTTGTACATTATCTTTATAGATCTAGGCAATTTAGAGGCATTCTCGTTCCCAGCGGCTTACAGGAAACGCCAACTGTTAGTTATTAGATAAGTTTCCACGCGGCTGCCAACTGCGGGCTTTCTTACCCAAAAACTCCCACATAAATTTACACAGATTTAAATTTACACTCACCACACACTGTGTGCCAACGCCCGGCAATATTTCATAGTCTTGCATTGGCAACAACCACAAAAACAACAACAACAGCAACAACTTTAGCCAGGCAACTTCATTCATGCACTTTTTTGTTGCTCTGGACTGCCGGGCTTTGATTTGGTGCGTCGTGTAGATACATTTGGGTTAGAGCATAGCTTGCAGTTAGTTACGTATACATTTCGCTGTTTGTATACCCTGTGCCCATTCATAATGAGGAGAGGAGTTATAACAAAGCTATGCAAAATATGTAACAGCCATAGGAAGGTAAATGCGACCCCATAAACTATCTACATTCTTGGTAAGCCTAAACAGCCTAGTCAAGCTGGCAAATCCATGTGAACTCAGGAACTATAGCAGCTAGAGTGATTAAATTTGGTATGTAAGTGCTCGTATACAGTACCAGGTTTTTTTGAATATCAGAAATGATCTATTAGCACTTTCACAATTCAATAATAGCTAACAACAGCCTCAAATTGGAAGATATGGTCTTCATTTTAGGTACACAGAATTCTGTTTTCTGTACACGAAAATAAATACCAAAGGTTTTCAAAGAAGTTAAGCGAAGAGAAGCTCTAATTAAGTAACACTTAAGTAAATCACACACAAATCTCAAGTCTAAATTTTGTAATAGTCGTCTCAATTCGTTTTTATTGATTTGCGGGGAAGCGGGGGGAGATTTCTGAAATCTGTGTATGGTATAGAGGAACCTACATCCAAAATTTGGTATCTCTAGCTATTATAGTTCCTGAGATCAACGCGTTCATATAGACGGACAACAGACGGACATTGCCAAATCGAACTTTCTTTTGATACTGACTAAGAATATGTACTTAATAGTGTCGGAGATGTCTTCTTCTGCCTGTTACATACATTTGCACAGATCTAATACCCCCTTTTAACCCATTTTATGGGTACAGGGAGCAAAAACGTTATGTTACTTCAGACCTAGGTGTCTCCTAGCCAATCACATGTGCACTCGATTAGAGCGTTTGTCTTTATTCGTATTGCATTTGGCAGACGGGTCTTCGTATTGCGCTGGCCTCAATTGCATTGCGCTTCCAGTTGGCCAATGGTAATTGGCAACGGCAACGGCAACGGCATCAAAATCGAAATCGAATGCGTTAATAGATATGCGTGCATATGTTTTGTTGAAATTTTATAATGGCACATATATCGTGTGGCATAAGGAAGTGCCAAAGGTTGCGTTATAGCAGCTGAATGTGAAAGTTGATGGCTAAAAGGAAAAGCCAACAAGGCAACAAGCCACAAAAGCTAAGCGCATTGAACCCGCCCCCTGGCCACAACAAGCGAAAAACCAAAAACGTAAAACGAAAAACTCTTAAAAGTTCAAAAGAAAGTTAAATAATAAGCAAAAATTATAAAACCAGCAGCCAGAGGCCTATCCGATTGCAAGTGCAGCAAGCGCTGTGTATCTGTCAGATGCACACAACATTGTATCTGACAGATACACAAGCTGGCTGGCTGGCTGGCTGGCTGGCTTATTTAATTTAGTTGCAGTCGAGCAATAATATAAAATGAAATGTGTAAATATGACTACTATATAGAAATTAATGTGTGAATATTTTTATGGCACAATTTGTGGCCCGCAGCTTTTGTCACTTGTATTGTTGTAACTATTTGTTGTTGCTGTTGCTGCTGCTGCCGCATGACTCAAAATGTAAATTATCTAAAATGCTCGACGTGTGGGCACCTTTGCGCCATGGGCTTAGAGGCCCTGGGCCTGGACCTGGACCTGGACCTGGGCCTGGGCCTCTTCAATCAGTTGCTTCACTCGAGCGCTGCGCATCTGTTTGTTGCCCCGCCCGTGCGAGAGCGCAGGGGCTGAGGCTGGTGGCAACTTTAATGGAAATTTATATGCATGTGTTATGAGTTGAAGTGACAGCGGGCGTTGCTTTTGCCTCATCACGAATACTCCGCTGCTCTGCTCTGCTCTGTTTTTGGTTGTTTCATGCAAATTGTCGCTCACGCGGCGTATGCGTAATGTGAATGAAACCAGTCAGAGAGGAAAACTGACAATTGCATGTGGGTCTTAATTGGCAGCCAGATCATTGGGCCTGCACTTTAAATAAAAGTTTTTGCTATGCTTCATCATGTTCAGATTCGATATGTATGCAAAAGTATATTTGATTTGCTGCTTAAATTAAAAACAACTTTTGCAATTTTAAGACACCATATTTAATTATTACTCTATTCAGCTTAAAAATATGCTTTCAGTTGCCTAAATGGTTTGTTTGTAATACTAAACTGATTCCAACTTGTTAATAGAAGTCTATTATCTCGTTTGCTTTATAAATATTGAAGATTCTACCAAAGAATTTAAGTGAACTACAAAGCAAACTATTGTAATAAAGATATTGCTCTTAAATGATGTACAAATTGTATATCTAACTCTTTATTATTTATTCAAAATTGGTAATACGAATGATAGGAACTCGTAATAAATAAATATAGATAAAATATCTTAAATCTGTGTACTGGTTATTTAGCTGTTCCCCTCATATAAGAATTTAATGTAGGTTTAAACAAATGGATTAAAAACAAATTTCAAGCGATATTTGAAAGATCTTACCTCAATATACTGCATCCGTAGTTCTTGGCTCCTCATTTATCTATCCTGCATCTAAAAGTATGTATATTTATTTGTTATTGTATTGAAAGCCTGGGTTTCTTCAGATAGATACAGAGTATCTGCCAGTCGAGTATTCCTAGTTGTTTTTGAAGCTTTCTGGCACTTATCCAACTGGTGTAGACTTGTTATATTCTCCTAATGCATCATTATGCTGGACAGACAATGGTAAAGGGGCTCATTCTTTATTTTTATTGATGAAAAGTGAAAATGAGGCAGAGCCGCAAACACACACACACACACACACACATACACACACAGATACACTCAAGAGGCGCACACCAGCAATATGATACTGACATAAGCACTCGCTACAGAATAATAAGTAAAACAAATGCAAGTGTGTCAAGCGTGTTTATGGCTTATGACAGTCAGCGTTACTCGCTTAACAACAGCAACAATAAGTGGCATCAAGATACAAGCTGCCACATAACTAGAGCAACGGGCAATAAATAAGCCAACAGCCCAAAATTGGTCAAGTTCTGCGAGTTTCACTTTCCAACCCACAACCGAAAAAAGAGTTATTTAAATATATCATATTTTTATAATATTTCTAGCAATTGATCTGTGCAATTATGACACAAAAGAATTTCAACATAATTTCATATTTTATTTGCAATTTACCAATTCGATATTTGGGTCATTGTCTGTGACTTTTGCCATTCGAATTCAGCCTGCCATGTTCTTGACCAATTTGATGCAATTTCTGCGCATTTTTGATGAGCCAGCAGCTCAATAAATATTTAATTGTTCCGTTTAATGGCAATACTCATAAAAAGCGTATGCAATATGTGCGGTAATTAAGGGTACTCGTCAAAAGAATGGCAAGTTTCAGAGTAACTGGTAAATGCTTAGAATCCATCTTGGGTATGCTTAAAAGAACAAGGCTGTCTGTGTTATAGATTTGTGGAGAAATACTTGGAGATTAAAAAGCAATACATTTCAATTTTAGTTGAGTATTTGCATCAGTGATAGCTGATGAGCTTACCTGCTGAATGCACTGATTACTGATTTCGAAGCACAAATTTGATCAAGGGTTTCACAAAAAGAATTGCGCTTAGTGAAAATACTTAGAAATAAAATAGCGATGAATTTGAAATTCAACAGAGAATTTGCATCAGTGATAGCTGCTGAACTTACCTGCTGAATGCACTGATAACTGATTCCAAAACACAAATTTGATTAATAGGTTTCACAGAAACTGTCATACAAATGAAATCAAGTTTCGTATATCAAAAAGTCTTCTAGCTGATAAGCTTACCTGCTGAATGCACTGATTTCTGTTTCCGAATCACAAAAGTTTGTAATTGATAGCACAGAAAATATATCATACAAATAGGATTAAGTATCACTGATCCAAATTCTTCTGTAGTCGCTGAGATTGATAGATGGCTAAACTGAATGTATATATTACAAATATTTGCACAAGAATTCTGCGAGTACAGGGTATAACAGGAATAGAGTATGAAGAATGTGTGCTATACAAGTATTGGTATCTAAATCGAGTTCAGTCAATGCAAATAGCTATTGTTCTTCAAGGTCTTGCTTCTTCTTGGGTAGCTGTAGTTGTGTTTGTGAATTATAGATACGCTAAGCGCTGAGAAATGGGCGACAATAACCAGTTTGATTAATATTAATGTCTGGCCCATTTATATTGGCTAGCTGTGAAGTAAATAGTTTATACTTATGTTATATAAATATTTTAAGATATGCGAATAAATCTCAAATTCATTGCACAAGAGAATGAGAAAAATGCTCACAAAAATATCACAGAGTGTCGCTAAATAGCCTGACATGTGTCTTGGCCTGTCTGCCTGCTACTTACAAACTTAGTTGGCAACCCGCCTGGCTGACTAACTCCCAAAACTGCCCCTGCCCCTGCCCCGCTTCGTCTGTGTGTTTGCTCCTAACTGGATTGGGGCGTTGTCGTCGGCGCTTTTTGGCACACGGCACACGGCACAGAGCACGGTCCAGAGAGCTCAGCCAAGTCAGAGACTGGTTGTCAGGTGTTAAATTGGACTGCCTTCAAATGGCGCAGATTTTGGTATGGCAAACGTATGGCAAGAGAGTTAGGGCGACCATTGACCCAAAAAATACAAAAAACACTACAGACAACAACATCAAGACAAACAAAGGCTGGCAGGCAGGCGCCTTGAGGTGCGCAGACCTTAGACGCAGACTCGTGCCGAAGACCCCGCAATTATGTCAATTAGTTAACGCAGCTCCAAGTGCTCCAAGTATGTCCAAGTGTTTTGTATAAGCAACAACTACAACAACGATTTGTCGACTCCGGAAGTTGAATGACATGCGAGAGTGAGAAAGATATTATAAAATAAAGTAAACATTTTATGTTGACAATGTTGGCACTCAATTGGCTTTTTGTTAGCCAGGCTTTAAGTTTAATGTGCTCGACTCCCAGCTGCCTCAGTTTCGTCCTTTTTTTATGCAAATAATCTCTGAAAACTGAACTGAAATTTGTGCAGCAAAAATATGTTTTTATGCAAATTAGTTAACGAGCCGTAAACAAATTCATTTTTATTGCGGCGTGTTTTGTATTTGCATTAATTAAGCAACATTTATAAATAAATTGATTGTGTGGCTCGTGCGTCGCTGGGCGATGCCAAATTACAATAATGAAAACAAAAAGGTTGCGCTATAGTATTAAATGGCTTTCAGACCAGTTGGATAGGTTCGGGTTTAAAGCTGTATTTAATTGGGGACAGGCATCTTGCAACAGCATCTAAAACAAAGGCAACCGAATATTTGCTTTGCTTTTCAACTTTGCCATTAATATTACAATTTTTTGGCAAGAGATAAAAGGTTCACTTAATCAACAAATATTTTTTATCAATTTTATGGAGCAACGAATAAGGTTTTGTAATATATTTTGGCGTTGCAAATTATTTATAAAACACACAAAACATATGCAACATTTAGCAAAGTTATGCAGAAACACGTTTCTGTAAATCTAGATAAATTAAAGTGTTTGTGAATTACGCTTCATTTGCTTTGCCGATCGAATCGAAGACAGTCGAGATTGGTAGCTGTTCTGAATTCCGCAAAACGTGCGAATATTGGCCTTGGAAGGTTCGTCCTTACAGCCAGTGAGTTGTAAACTAATCAAAGATATTATCGAACAGAAACTTGAGTGGAATTTCATAGGAATATAGGGATAACAAGTTAGAATGCTATGGGGTATTCCAAATTTGGTGTCTCTAGCTCTTATAGTTGTTAAAATCGACGCGTTCATAAAGACGGACAGACTGTTCGGGACATGGACAAATCGGAATCTCTTTTAATACTGATCAAGAGTATATATACTTTACAGGGTCGGAGATGTCTTCTTCTGACTGTTATATACATTTGCACAGATTTGGTCCTCCACTTTTACCCATTAATGGGTACTGCGAGTAAAAATGTAGAGTTCTCGGATACATAAACACCCTCTGAAGTCCCTTTCACATTTGCCTGCATCCTTGATTATAAAAAGCAAACTTTTAAGAAGTTTTATATGACATATTCTTTGAATTATGCCGCCAGATACTTTAGTATCCACTTAGCTAACATACTCCTACATACACATCCAGCTGCCTTTCTTTGTGTTAATTAAGAACTGCTGTCAGGCTGTTCAAGAGTGTGGAACTCCTACAAAATGATAGCTCTTATTTTATGGCCCATTCGCGCTACTTTCATATGTAAATTACAAGCACTGAGGCCACCCAGCTGCATTAGCTGCTGATATATTTAAGCAATTACTTGGTGTGGGAATGCATGACACACTGCTGACCCAATTAAGCCTCATTACCAGGTAAGACATTTAATTGCCAGGCACAAAGCCAACAGAGCTACTTAGAGCCAAAGCGAAATAAGAGAGAATCATCTTATTCTCACGGATGGAGAAGATGAGCTAAGGAGCGAAGATGTTGGGGCAGCATATAACTTTTGGTTTCGAGCTGAGGTTTTTACTATTATTGCTATTTACTGGTTTTCATCAGCCACAACATACTAACCGAATTGAAGTTTGTCGAAAATAGAAAGCATTCGCCATAAATACAATTTCTAAATTCTTGGCAAGCAAAAAAAAACGAACGTGACAAGTGCCAATGCCTGCCCCTGTTCCCCCTGGCTCTGTGCTGTGGCACATTGTAAGTACAAACTAAGTACTGAGGAGAAAAAAACGAGAATGTTACGAACTAAAAGAAATCATTTATGGCAATTGTCAGACGGAAAAGTTGCACACGACTTTATGGGCTAAGAGCAAAGTCGATTTCAAAGTTGTAGACAAGTTGCAGAAACCTTTTTGTTTTGCCCAAGTGTTGCCTTTCAACTTTTGCCTTTTAATTAATACAAGTTACGACTTTCTTTAACCCATTTCGGCCTGCACAAAAACACACAGCAGCAGCCACTGAGAAAATTACAACTAAATTACCTACAATCTCAGCTCTCAAGTCTGGTCTCAAGTCTCAGGTCTCAATCTCAACTTTGCTCGCATTTCCTTTAGCCGCATCATTGTAATAGAAATTTTAATCACACCCCAGTCTACAGTCTCTACAGTCCGCCAAAAAGTGCATTGTCGGATCTGACAACGACAACTTTCTATGGTAAAAATAAAAATTAAAAATCAAATTAACGTGCAGGCATTTAATTGCCCACATAATAAACAAATGCTCAACAATACTCCACTCCACACTCATGCCACATAAATGTGCAATTTTATTCATTGTACACTCAATTACACACACACAAATACACACACGTTTCAATCAGTTGGTAGTTAGCCGCATACCAGTTACAGCTGTACCAAGTTTCATTTATTATATGGATAGATTGGGCTCACAGTTATCAACTAACTGGGCTCAAAATGTGCAAAATTTGCAAAATGTGCAAAATCTGCTTTAATTAGCCTTTAGAGGCGCCAATTAAAACTGTGTGCCATTTGATATTTGAATTGCCCGACTGATTATTCACATGCTTCATATATCCTAGTATATACATATATATCTATGCATTTAAGTACTAGCTGTTAATACGCCAGCGTTGCCCGGCAAATTATTTAGATTCAAATGCATTATGTTGCATTTAACTACTTTCGTCAATCGTGAGTAATACACAAAAATGGCTTAGAAGTTGATTTGCCAAAATCTTTAAGCAAACTTTGTGTAGAACCTTGAAAATGAGTTTGATACCAATCGCAAGAAAATAAATTCCAGAGCTTTTTAAAAAATTTTCCGAACATGCGGATGAACTTCCTAAAATTGTTGAGACGCGTGTGAAATTATTTAATGTGTAGAGTGTTAAAATTGAATTTGAAGCAGATGGGACTAAAATTGGACTTACAGTTACGAGAGCCCCATTGTACGCCCAAGGGTGTGGATTTTCCAAAATCGGTGATTACGTGTCTAATGATTTTTCGTATAGATCTTGCAAATAGAGTTTGAAGCCTATTGAATGGTATACAATAAGAGTTCATAGAACAGTATTCCTCGAAGTTCCATGGTAAGCAATAAGGGTTCATACAATAGTATTCCTCCAAGTTCCATGCTTGTGGGTGGATTATCCAAAACGCCGTAATAGTGTGCACTTTCATCATAGATGGAAACTAGAAATTACTGTGAAAATGTGAGTATACTAGCTCTTAGGGTTTGGGCTGTGTGTGGATTGCCAATCAGTCAGTCAGTTAGTCAGTCAGGACGAAGTATTTTATGTATATAGATATACATAGTAAATAGCTAAATTTGATGTTTGAGTTGGACTCCATGAAGATGATTATGATATGATATGAGAAGCGAATGTTGAGTATGTGGTGAGCCTAGGGAAATGTGCTAATATTTTCCATGCGCCACTTGAAAGCTAATTAGAAGAGATATATACATGTGTGTGTGTGTGTATACTAATGATAAGCTCTGCATTTTATATGGCATATGTCAGCAGCTTACTGGGCGGTGGCCTTTTGAGGGCTTGGGTGCTTCAAAAGGGCTCTGAGAGCTTAACTGTGTGTTGCATTAATTAAAACTTGGAGTTCCAGCCGGTTAAATACAGTTGAAATTGGCAGCAAACAGTTTGCAGATAGACACAATTATAATCTTGGCTAAAATATAGATAAAATAGTAAATTAAAAACCTTTTAAGCGCATTAAAAGTGAATTATTGGTAAAACTATTATATTTCGGTATAACATCGAATGACCTTCTATAAAACATGGATTGGAATAAATAATACAACGCCCTTAAAGACTTTTTTGGCTATGATTTTTGATGTTTCGAGTGCCTCTTCTTGAAAAGAATTTGGTTAAATTAAATAAGGCACATTTTCTATACAAAATTATACACATTTTCCACTTGTCAAACGATTATTTTGGTATTAATAATTATTAGATTTCTTTTATATTGATAGGCATAAATCAATTCTGCAACTTCACAGCTAATAAATAGAATTTTCTGCTAATAATAAGTATTTCTTTTGAAATCTCAGTGTCATGAACCAATCATATAACTAAAATATGTACATAAATTAACAACAATCCCAAACGGAGACAAGTTTGTAGCTTGATATCCAACCATGCTTATCACCCAACTCCGCAAAACAATGGAAAAGCAATTAAAATTTTGCTGTTTTTCCTTTCAATTTCCATGGGCGGAAAATTGTTTAAGCCGTGTGCGGATGTGGGCTCTAAGCAGAGGCAGGCAGGCAAACAATACTTTGATAGATGGAAGTATATGGCAGCCTAAGCCTTTAAGCACTTTGCAGTCAAGTACCTGTACTTGCTTCTGCACAGGATTACAGCTTTTGTGTATGTGTGTGTGTGTGTGTGTGCCAAAATAAGTATGGAGAGCGGAGAGAGGGCTTGCTTTTAAGCAGCTAAAGTTGGCCAGGAAAATGTTTGGCCGCCGCGAGCTGGCAACAACTGAAAACTGAAAACTGAAAAACCAGCATCAGCCTCAAAGCCGCCGACTGTTCTACTTTTCCGACATCAATAGCTCGTGACATTGTTTGTGTGTGTGTGTGTGTGTGCGTCTGCAACGCACAGAGACTCGTATTTAGTCATATATGTTAGTATACTAACAGTATCTACGCACATGTACTACGTTTATTCTATGCTCAGTTACCAAAATCATATCACGACAAGGTTGAAAAAGGCCCGGACAAACGCTAGTTCATGAATTCGAGCTACTCACGAACATTGAACTATGAGCTAAGCCTCAGTTCTGGAGTTACTCAGGCGCAGATAATTTGAATAAAAGGGAAATCGTGAAAAGCCTAGCATAAATTCAGTATATATATGTACTTTGTATACAATAAATCTGGCGCAGACAACTTCACTTTACCAATTTTCATATTTTTGTGCTAGAAATTTACAGCTGCCCAGTTCGTCATAAGGTAAATTCATCAATTTGGATTTTACTAACAAAAAAAGTCGTGTAATTCATAGCATAAACATTGGTAACACACATACATTCAACTGGATAGAGAACCGAAAACATGTTTATAACAAGTATGAGAATGGCTTAGAAGCGTATGAGCGACTAGCAGTTACCCTGCACTGAGTAGAAGCGTAACAATCATTCTAATAATCTGACAATGAAATTGCATTCTTAGGTAAAGAAACAATAAACCATTAAATTTAAATTCATATAGTTCAGTTGAAGAGAGAGCAACACATAAGACACACCTTGCCCCATTTAAATATTATTAATTTTTCCTTTCTTTACAATTCCTGGACTCTAAAAAATTGACTAAATTTGTTACTGAATCCGAATTCAAGTATTATAAGTATATAAAGATATTATGGTTACATTTCTACACTTAATCTCCGCACGATTACAAATGTTGTATCAAACACAATATACCCTTTTTATAGGGCATATAAACATGCTTCTAGCGAAGGCAGCTGAAAAGAAAAGTGCCCCCGAGAGCCAAGGCGTGTTGAATTCGACAGCTGGCTAAGCGAGAGAAAGAGATAGAGACAGCTGCAGATAGAGATAGAGCGAACGGGAGAAAAACCAGAATCAAAACCGCGCTCAGTTATTTGCTGTTCTTAATTAGAAATTTCTTGAGAACTGCGAGTTCCTTAACTGAGATTGAGTGAATGAATAGTTAACTAATTAAGTGCAATTCTTTATAATTAAACACAACAAAAGTAATTACAGTTCTAGCGAGCGTATAATAAATATTCATTACAGTTTGCAGTAATTTAAGATGAGATTAGAAATAGCCAGCTGTATTAGAGAAAAAGAACTCAAACCTGTGATCTAACGAGTATTACAAACTGTTTCTAATGATAGAGAACTGTCCAAGCTCTCTGTGGAGTTATAGAAAGGGTATTACCATGTCGACTCTTCTCTCTCTCCCCCCGTTTAACCCATTCACAACTCATTCTGTACGCTTGCTTCACATGTTAATTTATTAGGCACGGACACGTCGCACTCTTAATTTCCCCTACATATGTATATGAAAAGAAAACATATTTCTCCTGTATTTGTTCTTCTGGGTATTTGAGCATTTCGTGACACTTTCTTCTGTTCCACAGTTTGTGGCACTTCGCATAATGAAGAGGCATTTTAATTAAATTAGAAATTATTTACTTTAGCTCGTTACACGGCTCTTTATCGTATTTATATTTAAATTTATAATATACGTGCTTGTGTGTTAACTAAATGGAATATCTCTGTTTTATTTCTTCTAATTGCAGCTTGAGATCTGCAAAACAGCCGCAAAATTTCGAAAACAACGAAAATGGTGTTTGATTGTGGAGTCTGGTGTGCAAAGTATTTGCTTTGCATATTGAATTTTATATTTTTTGTAAGTATTACAATAAATGCAAAAGCTTATAAATATTTTAGACAACAGCTTGTAAAATAATTGGCAAATTTATATAAATATTTCACAGTGAAATTATGTGAGTCAGCAAACCGCAACAGTTTGAAGTATTTTTTTTATTCTATTTCAATTTTTTAATAATCATAAATATTAAAGACAACAGCTTGCAAAATATTGAAACCAGACAAACCAGCTAAACCAGCAACGGCAACAATTTATAAATTGATTTGACTATTTTCTTTTATTTTGTATTTAAACATAAATTTTGTAAATTTAATAAATATTTCTCGGCAAAAGACCAGCTGCTTTAACAGTTGAAAATTGTATTTTTCTATATTTTCTTTTGACTTGCAAATAATCATAAATATTTAGGATAAACGCTGTTCAAATATTTCAAACATTTGGAGAAATATTTCCCAGAGAAAATATATGTATGCCCAGGCTGGGTAATAGTTTGAAGAGTTTATTTATTTCTCTTATTATTTTGTATCTTTTTTTTAGTTTTTTTGTTTAGTTTTTTTTAAATTGCATTACAAATTGTATGCTGGTAGGCGCGGCTTCGTTGCGGCTGCAGTCAATCAAGCAAATCTCTGCGCATGCGCAGTTTTTCTGCATTTATGTCGGTTCATTGACTTCACCATCATCATAGTAGTAGTAGTTATAGTTGTTGTTGTTGTTGTTGCTGTTGCTTATCGTCATAATCATCAACAACAGCAACAACAACATCAAATGCAATCAACATGACCGAGCAACATATAAACATAATCACGTTGTGTGGTGTTGTATGGTGTTGTGTTGTTTTGTGTTTAATGCCTCACAATTTGCATGCCGCAGCCAACTGAGTGAGGGTTTCTTTCTGAACGTACACCTCTGTGTACCTTTTTTGTATTTTGCAGGTGCTGGGCACAATTATATTCGGAGTCGGACTATGGCTTGCCGTGGACAAGCACTCGCTGATTGCTCTGCTCAAGCTGGTCGAGAGCGAGCGCATTGAGGTAAGTGTGCATATCGAATCCCAGGGTGAAAGTGTAGGGAAACACCCCGGGACCGGGTCCCGCAGCAGATTCTCCCCCCGAAAAGAGCAATCATTACATTGAAAGGCTATTTATGCTTAATATTTCTACTCCTAACTACCTCAGCTACCAACCAACCTAAATAAAAAAAAGCCACCCCAAATATTATATATTAAGTATAGCTTTATATTACCTATGTTTATTCGCTGAACAACATCACGTGCGAGTGTGTCACGTAATTGTCAATATTGACATTGCCCTCCGGCATATTTAATAGAATATAGAATCCGGAGTTTGTAATTATAGTGGTGTCCACTATGTCATTAGAAAAACAACTAAAACTATTGCATTAGAAAGTTATCCGCAGCAATATACCCTGTTTTCAGTCTATGCACTTCATTATAAGTAATACACGGAGGCTCATTTCTCAAGATGATCGTTAGTCATCCGTTTATCAGATTTCCAACTATCATAACTTTGACAAAAAAAATCCCATTTTCATGCGGAATATCATATTGCTCATGGTTTGTTTCTTAGATTGATTTGGCATTTCAGTTTTATTCATATTCGAAGATAAATTCTTATCGTTTTTTTTTCAAGAAAAAAAGAAAAAAAAAATTCTGAAAAAATTCTAACCTCAAAATTTCACTTTCATTCAATTGCGAATTTTTCCAATTATAAAACATAAAAATTATATTATATCACACATAGTTCGCTATTTTAAGACTTATTTTGTGGTAGTTCATATTTTGGCCAAAATTCATGCCAAATCTGATAACATTTGTGACTTTAAAGATCTTTTCTTCATAGTCCTATATACTTCTGATGCTTCCAAGTTCCATAACTTTGTCAAAACTGAATCGACTTTCACGCGAAATATATTTTTGGTCAGCTTCTCATTAAAATGTTGTTAAGTATTGAAAAAAAATTGTATCAAAATTGGTTGCTCTAGGAACTTTAGAAGGACCTTTTGTCGTTAAGAAATTACGCTCGTTCTGACAAGCAAACATTGGCAAACCAATAAGCTCCTTTCTTACTTGGGAAACAGGGTATCAAGTCGTATTACCAATAGAGCAAACATGTGTTATTCTGCTCCAAAAGCCAACAAAAGTATAATGTCATAAATAATAAAAATAATAATAATTAAAACCATATTTATTCAAAATGTATTTTAATTTGATTTTCGATTAGGGCTGCGTTTTTCATCTATGATGCATAATAGTTTCTAATTGCGTGAAAGCCACAATCTAACATACAATGCTAAATATGAACTATTTGCAATATTCAGCGTCTGTAAAACCAATATTGATTCATTATCTAGATTAGTTCTATAAACAAATGAGGTTACCTTACTCATTGGCGTTACCTTCGACTTGCGAGCTGATTCAACACAATACAATCAAGAGAAATATACTTAGTTCTTAATGTGATGAAATAGTTGATTAAACAAATCATCCCGTAGTCGAGTCATGGCAAATTCCATGCCACAGTTGCGTGCCACAGGACAACTACAAAATCCAACATCCTGTCCGTCAGTCTGTCAGTGCAATTAGTCGAGTTCTTTTACGGGTTTGACACAGTGCTGAAAATCGTTTTGGAAAACAAATTTAAATTCAGCGCTGGCAAAGTGCATGTCCTCGTAGCACTAATTGCAGTGCCAAAGGACAAAGGACAAGCGACAAAATACACATGCAGAGGCTAATTGACAAACTTTTGCAGCTTTATAGTATCCTCCCCCGCTACACTTGTGTCTTTCCTGCTGGTCAACGAACTTGGCTCGTTTCAACAACACTTTCGAATGCCACACATTTGAAATTTGTCTTCGCTTTTAAGTATTTAAAACCCACGCGCAATTGTCAACTTGAAAAGTACTTAAAGTTTGTCCAAATGGAATGTCTCAATTAAGAGAGCTCATAATTAAATTACAAAATGTTGCGAAAGTTTTGCCAGTCCAAAGGTTAATTACTTGAGAGTATCATATGCATGCCATAAATACCATCCATCAATGATTCTCAATTCTCAATTCTCAACTCTCGATTCTCTCATTATTCTCGTTGTTTAGCATTTTACACAGCCCCAGGTCATAGAGCAGCTGGCCTACGCTCTGATCGTCATTGGAGCTGTCATGTTCTTCATGAGCCTCTTGGGCTACTTGGGAGCGATGCGTGAATCTCGCTGCCTGCTGACGACGGTAAGTACAAGATACAATTACGATCTAGTTACAGATACACAAAGATACAAATCAGGCGCTTGCACAACAGCCATTTTGGGGTTGCATCATCCCAAGCGTTGTTGCAACTTTCAATAGCGCCACGGGAGACAACACAGCTCACAAATATTCCACGCTTATTGAGAGGAGCTTGCATATTTCAGATTTGGTATTCCCAGATAAAGACATTTTTGACTTTTTATTTGACTTTGACTTTTGCATTGGAAAAACTGTTGAAACCTTCGACAAGCCAAGAGAAAGTTGCAACAACTTGTGGGTACACTTTATGGGCCTCTGTTTTTCTTTCTGTTAACATATTTCATCTGGCATTTCCACGAACTGAAACGTGTTTCAGCACTTAATCAAGTGTCAAGTGAGGTGCTCACATGTGTGGCTAGCCCTTCACTTTCGGGTCTGTACTTGATCTTGTGTGCTTTGAATTTTAATATCACCTGCACACAACTTACAATTTACAATTTACACATCTAGTCGGTCACTCAGGGCCCGGCCCTGAAAGAAATTTATACGATTGGACCCCAGAGAGACAGCTCAATAGTTAATTCCAGCAATGTTAATTAATAAACAGTTTATCACAGAGCTCAGTATTTACGCTTTTCATTTCCGACCAAAGACTTACGGGCTTGGCCAATTTAATTGCAACGCCAAACAGGTGCATGCTCCGCTCGAGTGTGGCAAGAGAGGGGTAAGCTGCTAGCTCGTATTTATTATACTCTGGCCAATAAAGTAAGTATATACATTCTATAGATATCTACTGTCTGCCCGTTTGGCTGTTGCTAGGCAAACTATACTCTCGGTACTGTAGTTCTCTGTATGAAACTTGATAGCATTGTCCGAATACCAGATCGGTTCAATGCTTTCAAAAATTAAGTTTTAATATATATAAAAAAACACTCATCACTTGCAAGGTTAATTATGCAATTTAACACTTCACCAAGTTTGATGAAAATCAGTCGAAAGAGCGGCTTTAAAGTTAATTGTGGTATGAACAACTTTTTGTTTTACAAGATACTTTGGCTAATGCAAGTTATATTGTACTCCAATACATTTTAGTAACCCTCACCCTCTGCCAACTCCAGTCAGGCACATTCATCAGTACCCCAAGCTCACAGCTTGAGCTTATAAACTAGGAGGTGGTAAAATCGGACACTTCTAAAATTCAGATATCTTTCACCGCCAAAGCCAGTCCTGCTAGTGTTTATGAATAATATTATAATGAAGCTCTCTTGTATTAAATTACCATATACAAAAGAAAAACCCCAGGAAGACTTGCAGAGCAAATAGTGTGCATCTTTCTTTGTCAGAAAACTTATTATTTGAAAATTGCTTTATGTAAATATATATTATATAGACGGCTAAAGGACATACTATAGTATGTCATATCAGTTCTTCTAATCTTAAATTAGTTATGAATGAGTTATAAAATAAAATAACTACTACTTATAGTCTGCTGAAATGCAATCAAAATCGAATAACTATATTACACAGCTGCCATAGAAACAATTGATCAAAGATTGAGTTATTATCTGCATACCTTTAGTTCACTCTAAAGTCTACAAGAGTTATGAACAAATAGTAAAGCTGTCAATACAATTAGCATGTTTTGGCAGTGTAATAAATCGTCGGCACTTCAAAGCTGAGTGTTCTTTCACGGTGTCTTTGTCACATTTGTTTATTTTGATTGACAAACTCGCAACTCACATACTATATAGTATTTGCCCTCGGGTGGGGGGCGTAGTACAACAAAATCTGTATGCACAATTTGAGCACAATTTGCAGTAAGTAAAGCAAGGGCAATACTTTGGCCAATACTCAAGGCCCGTGCTTAACATGGCTAAAGTGTGTTAGCATTGGATATTTTTAGAGTGCGAGTTACCCATTGGCAAGTTCAGCGCTTAAAAAGGTTTTTTATTTATGTTGTACGACACACATTAAATCCATAATAATGCCACAAAGGTGTAGACAATACAGATTGTGGTTTTATTGAAGGCGTCTTAGTTTTATGTCCATTTTTGGCGTGTATTCAAGAGCATATGTTATGCGAGTAAATACTTGACAATAGAGCAGCATTAAAATCCTTAATTATTACAGATATTGTGATTAATTGAAGCATGGGTTAATTTCAAATGTTTTTGGCATTCGGATGAGGAAGCCATTAATTTAAAACATTGTCATTCTGCGTCATGGCAAATCCATTAGGCTTGTGTAAGAGCATACTATTTGCGTGTATCTGACAGATACATTAGCTGCCGTAGAGCAAACTTGGACAGCACGCCCACAAATAGCTGTGAATGAGATGCTGCCAGGCGTAACCGTAACCAGCACAGTAACATGCAACATTATTGGGGCAACAACAGCAGCAACAGCAACAGCCACAGCAACAGCAACATGGTTGTAAGAGTGAGAGAATGAACACCGCAAGAGCTTATAAAACATGCAAGCAGCATTTCAAAATGACCTTCAGCATTTGAGATTGGCTTGCGGCTGCAGTGACATCTTAGTGTGCGTGTGTATCTGTGTGTGTGTGGTGTGTGGTGTGTGTGGGCCAAACTCACCACTCGTCTAACGCGTGCTGCACATTTAGCTCAGGGTCAAACGCATAGATTTTTATATAATGCTCACCACTCGACCGAGTACGTAAATCTTTTAAAATTGGGTCATCGGCCAACTCATGGGGCGTATGCGCAATTTAGTGGCAGTGTTTTTTCATGCTTTGATGACAACTCTCTTGTTTTTTTTGTTTTCTTTTTGTTCTTTTACACAGTATGGCACTTTTCTGATACTGCTGCTGGTGGCTGAGCTTGTGGCCGGCGGCTTGGCCGCCTTTTACAAGGATAAGGTGCGCAGCGAGAGCAAGAAGTTCCTGCAGACCACAATCACAAGCTATACGATGGGCGAGGATATGGATGCCACATCGCTGATGTGGAACCAGCTGATGGGCAACTTTGGCTGCTGCGGCATCAATGACTATCATGACTTTGACGGCTCGGAGGCGTGGAAGAACACAAAGGGCAATCGCACCATACCCGAGGCCTGCTGCATACTGAAGGATGTGGCCAGGCTGGTGCCCCGTGATGAGGACTGCACGTCCAATCCCAGTGATAGCAATAGTTTCTACAAAAAGGTATGTTAACAATGAAACTATGCATACATCTGCAGTATATTAATCAATTGAATCGCAGGGCTGCTATGAGGTCTTCACCGAATGGTTAATTGGACAGCGCGAACTCATCATTGGCGTCATTGTGACTGGCATTGTGCACTTGATCCTGGTTATCCTTGCCTTTGCGTTGTGCAAAGCTTTTGCCAAATATGACGATATGCGTCTGTAAATCTTGCGCACAAGGACATGTTGAAGAAGTTTTTTTAGAATGTAGCCAGGAGGACATGCTAATCTACATATAATAGGCAAACAGTGAAGCGTATAATGAAAACCGAATCTGAATCTGAATCCGCATCCCCCTAAAACAACAAAAACCACCCTACCGAAACATTGAGATGTGCTCAAAGTGAAAATTCAAATTCAAATGCATTTCCCACACACACACACACACACACACACACACACTAGTTGTATTACAGTTCTTATAAAATAATGCAAAAATATCTAATCACATTCAAGAAATGTTGCTCAAAATTTGCCACCAGACAACACAGTGAAGAAGTTTTTATGGAAATTGCTACGCATATTTATTTGTGAGTGAAGAAATCTGTTTTGATAGCAGTTTTAGTTCTTAAGTAGTATTCTACTATATACATACATACATACATGCATACATATATATAATAATAATAATAATAATGATAATTTTTAGTCCTATTTCATTTAAACTTTTGCAAAAATGACTTTTGCAAGAAAACGCGTTTGAAGAAAACCCACTCAAATACATCACAGCATAAAAATCACATTTTGAAGTAACTAAAAAAAAAACAAGTATAAAAAGCAAAAACGATAAATTCAATTTTTAAAAAAACGAGGCATAAGTTGAAATGCAATCTGCATTATTCATATGAATATATAGACGAAATCGGCAACAACAAAAATGCGACTTTAAATATTGAAATTGTACTATGTGTATTAGATGGTAAGCATTCTATGGTTAAGTTCTAATTTTAGTTGTTTGCTATTGCTATATTCAAGTTTTTAACTACGTATTGAGAAAACGCGCCGAGAATCGTGTTTAACCTTTTTGTTAAAAATGAATGTTGTACATTTTTGAATTCTATATATGTATACATATTTACAAATACATACATTATACATATAAATATATATATCTATTATTAATGCATATTATAAACACGTACTTGTATGTCTGTAGTTTACTTAATGTACTTTTGAAACAAGCAAAACATAACTGAAAACCCAAAACAAAAACAAAAATATTAAACAAAAATACACAAAACAAAAAACTCCCCAAATACGACAAAACTTTAAAAATGTACATTTCTGAACGTGAATGAAAAAGTAATTAAACATAAATAAAGAAAAATAAAACAAAACTTTTCTCAATTTTAAACTTATTTGCCATCATTTAGTATGCCAAACCATTAAAAGTCATTTTGGTAAAAGCCGTTGACTGTATCCTTTATTTCGTTACATAAAATATACTTGTATTTTAGTTAAACTATTATTTGTTCTCTTTTGGAATAAATAGTCACTTGTTGCAACCATTTTCTTGTTCTTTAGCCAGCCTTGTAAATGATATTTAGAGTTCTTAATTTGTTGCTCGTAAACTGGAAACTATTGGGAATAGTTATCCTTTGGCGAATGGTTGTGTTCCATTGGTAATTATTACATAAAATTAATTCAAATATTTTAAATATATATATTTTACTTAGTTGATATATAAAAAGGAATTCAACATCATACCAAAGATAAATAAACGTATTTGCTTTTGATAAGCATTTAAAATTCACACTTATGCTTAAATATAAGCTTGGAATATATAGTAGTATGTGGGTATTTCATTATAGGATAGTTGTCGCGGTATAGTGTATATAGTAATGTCTACGTAGATATAGTATGTATGTATATACATAAGTTAAGAGCTATGTGCCTGCATTATGCTATTGGAATACTATACGTAAAGATTTCACAGAGCGGCTGCTAGCGTCGTTCCTTAAAGAATGGTTAAAAAAAGATCCTCAATTTTTATTTTTGGTTACACAAAATCACTTTAGGTAAGTATGTTCACAAAGTGTGTAAATACAAAAAAATAATATAGTAGTTAAGCTGTTAAGAGATCGAAGTTTTGGGGTAAAATAAGCGCTTCGAACTTGTCACTTGGAATTTCTTGTTGTTCTCCTATTGATAAGTACTCATACCATGATCATGCGAGATCGAAAACTAAGCTAAGCTTCTCTTTTTCTTGTAAAAAAACCCTTACACACTTTGTGTTAAATTCAGTTGGAATAACGATTACATCAATTTGTTCTCTTGTTTGAAGTTGGTTTTGATAACCAAAAATTTGTCTTTTAATTGAAAGAGCCCGGTGGCTCGTCTTCATAGCTGGGCTTGGCAAGGAATGGTATTGTAAAATCGACCATATTGGGATAAACCAAATACTTATTGACCGCCTCGCACAGCTTGCTCTCAATCACATTCGTTACAATGGACCAATCCACTGACTTATCGCCTACCTGTGGCTTGGTGGATATCCACAGACGCGGTGGCCCACGGAAGCATAGCCACACTCGATCGGAGGGCGGCGGCGGTATATTCAAGGTGCCACGTGCCACCAAACCCTTGAGGTCCACGCGCAACGTTATGTTGGCGCTCATATTCTCCATGGCGCGTTGCACGTAAGGCAGCTCCGTGGCGTATTGAAACAAATTGGAAGTGGCTATGCGATCGACAATCTTGAAAATGCGACGAGCATTGCCCGGAGAGTTTTGGAAGAATCTGCAAATTACAAAATGTACATCAAAAATTGTACATAAAAGCCATTGAACAAGAAAAACCTACTCAGTGTTGCCAGCTGGCTCAGCAGCTGCGCCAGGAGGTGGACTTTCTGATTCCGTTGTGGAACCACCCGAACTCTCAGCGTCGCTGTCATAGATGGCGTTATTAGAGTCCTCCGCACCGATATCATCGGCTGCGCTGCGCGCATCCTGCGGTTGATCCTGTGCTGCAGTTGTATCCGCAGCAACGTTTGATGATTTCGGCTTGCTCCGCACACGCAGCAAGTTCAGCTTGGTGGTCACTGTGATGTGCGCCAGTCCCTCGTAGGTGATGTCTGCGTCCAGCCACATACCGCGCTCATCCAGCATGGGCTGCGACATCCGATGAAACAGCACAGGCGACTTACCCAAGTAAATGTTGGTTATGATAACATCCTCCATGAAACTGGGTAGCTGTAAGGCAATTCAGTGTGAGCAAAGATATAGATGAACCAATCTAAACTTACCTTGATCGAGTTGAGTTTCTTTTGCATAAACTCCTGGATCTTTTCATGCAGCGCCGTGTCGTGCAGCCAGCTGAAGAGGCAGCGACCCATGACGACATTGGCCCAGACCACACTGCCCGAGGGACCCAGAAAAAGCGACTGATCAATGCCCTTCCACAGCTCATCCTCTTGGCGTTTGGCACGGCGATTCTGGGGATTCAACAGAAGCATTAGACATGTGCTTACACGGGGTTATTCAATGTGTAATTTGGCAATTGTATGTAAAATCAAAAATTAAATCAAAATGCGACATACTTTTCTACGACGATGACCGGGATTGTGCACATCTTGGCGTGGATTGCGGCATACGGGAATGTGGCTTTGATTGCAAGCTTGCTAAGTGGACAAAATTATAAGAATCAAATAATAAAGCCACAAAACGAATTCTACAACACAAAATGCTAGAGGATAATCAGCTCAATTGGAATACCTGATAGACAGTCATAAACTTGACATAATCTGCCGGATTTCTGGCCACATCTGCGTTCATGATCAAGCCCTCGTAAATATCCTTGTCCGGCGTGGTATCCTCCTCTAGCATGTCCTCAATCTGAGTATCGGGCGTATTGATGCCGACTTCCTCGGTGTTGGTGTTGGAGGCCAGCGAGGGTTCGGTTACCCCAACACTACGCTCCTCGCCATCTTTGGTGCGCGTCTACAATAAGATAGATATACTTGGACAAAAATCAAAAATCTATGTTAAAGGTATATGCACCTTGCTGGAGCTCATCAAGAGGTTAACAGCCTGTTGAGCAGCGGCTGCCTGCAGATCTGTGTCCTCCACAAAACGTGCCAGCGGCACCTGCAAGTCCTGCTCGTGCACGATGCCTTTGCTGGCGGCCTGAAAGCGTCGATACCAGTCCTCCTTCTCGCGATCACAACGCGCGAAGATCAACAGGCGCACCTCATCGCCGCAGGGCATGGTAATGTCCTGCAGGCCCACGTCAGGATTAACGGCATTACGCAGCTGCTGCAGCTGTAAATATATTAAATGCCATCATACAGATCGACTTAGAACAGAGCTGGAAAATCATTCGATCGGACTATTGACACGAATAAGTCAACTTATTGCAATCTTATCATGATTTTGTAATTCTATTAAAGGCATGTTTTTATTTTCATTGCTTATGAATTGCATCGATATTATCGATAGTTTCAACGATTACCATTGAAACTATCGACTAGCAGCCCTATGAATGATTTTCCAGCTCTAACTTAGACCTACATCTGCCTGCAGGACAGCTGAAGCGAAGTCAATGGGCTTCTCATTATCTTCGACAATGGTGGGCGTGGCGGCAGCTGCGATATTCGCGGATATGCTGGACTTGACTTCATTGGGCTGAACATCCGATTGGCCAGAGGGGGTGGCGTAGCCATTGCCGCAGTTCTTGATGATCAGCTGGATGGGATACTTGCGATTGAAAAATCGCTTCTTAGCCAATCCCACGGGCAGCAGCTCAATGCGAGAATCCCGCAGATCATAGGATCGATGATCGGTGAACAGAACCTTGTTGCGATCGATGGGAGCCTCGTTCCACATGCGTCGCTTGGGTACGCGAGCATTTGTGCCGGATAGCTTCAACATAGTGCCGTCCAGGCGTACGTACACTGAGCGCGTCATGGAAAAGGAAAACGTATTGGGATCATAGCTGTTGATCTCATTCAGCCAGCCCGCATAGGCTTTAATGGTCTTGTGCTCCTCAACGGCGGGAATCTCACAGATGGGCATGCTACCATAGTTGGGTAGTTGAAACGGTGTACGCTCTGGATGTGTCTTCAGCACATAGTTCTCAAAGATGTAGCGTATGTAGGAGCTGGTAGAGTCCAGCAGCATTATGAACAGTATGGTGGCCACGACCCCACGCAGGAAGTCAGGAAGCGGCAGCACCATCAGCACAACCATAATGGCCACCAACAGCACGGGCTGGGTAACGGAGCGGGATCGCCAATTGATTGAGCTCGTGGTGCTCCAGAGACTGTAACGCGACCCAGTGATCTTGGACTTGTTCGACACAGAGTCGGTTGCTCCGCGGGAGTTAATATCTGAGGTTGTGCTTGGTTTTTCCAGTGGCAATTCTAGCGAAACACGATCCCTAAACGTACACGTGCTCTTTGCCTCGTCAAAAGTAGACTTCTCCGAGGGCACGCCAGTGTCGGCACTATCTGACGGTATCATGTCCTCGTGCACTTCGACGCCGGACTCAATCTCGACGTCCTTGCGTCCTTGCAATATGCCACGCTTAGCCTTGCCACTGGCAATGGGTATATCTGGAGCGGATGCTGTCTCGCGAGTCTGCTTCGCCTCAGCCTGGGCACTGGTGGATGCCTCTATATTGGAGTCGGCATCTTTGCGTCTACGCAGAAAATTACTACGCAGGGACACTGGCGCACTGGGACTGGTGCTCAGCTCCTTCTTGCTCATGCTGGCGGCCTGTTGCTTGGCCTTGACCTTGGATTTGATGTGGGCCAAGCCACGTCGGAGGCGGGAGCGCTCTGTCGAAATAGCAGCTGCGGCGCCAACGTCGCCGCTGCCCAGGCTGCTACTGTCGTGAAGGAGCAGCTCGGCCTCCGCGTCGGAGTCGGAGTTGTGCTGCGCCTGTGCCAGCTCCTCGCTTGTGGATGTATTAATCGTGATGCACTCCGTGTCCGAGTCCGGCTCGTTGGTCCAACCCACGGCGGAGAGACTGGCTGTTTCGGCCACAATAACGGGTATGATGGATGTGTGCTGCGAATGATGCTTGGATGATTTGATATCCTCAATGGTCTGCGACACCTTGCCCTTGATCAGCTTCCAGGTGCCCACTGTGGCGGTACTGTTCTCACCGCCTACTCCTCCGCCAGCAGCAGCAGCTGTCACGCTGCTAGACAGCGCCGATATCAAATTGGGGCCACTTGAAGTCGGTGAAACTCCTTCAATGCTGCCCGATCTACAAAAATAAAAAACAATTTTGTTAGAAATCTGTCAGTTAGTTTCAAGACAAACATGTTTGCTAAGCTATGCCAATTATAATAAGGTCCTTATACCAGTGCTCTGAAAGTGATCAAAAATTAAACACTCTAAAAGATAGAGTCAGCAAATTTGGTATGTGGGTTCTGCTATGCCAATACTATCGAAATTCTTTAATTTTCTCTAAATTCCTCTCAAATCGGTAAGAAAAACAAAATTAAGAAAATAACGTTGAAGTCAAGTTCCGATTATTATGAACTTTAGAAAACACAGATATGATATGAAAAGGAAAGGCGTTAGTGCGGAAAATATCATTATATGGATATGAATAGTCGACATCTTGAGTTCCTTAGTTATATCCATTAATAAGATATTAGATGGTTTTGGGGAAGAATTACCAATTGTATTATAAGATAAGATAGTCAGCAAATTTGGTATGCGGGTTCTGCTATGCCAATACTATCGAAATTCTTTAATTTTCTCTAAATTCCTCTCAAATTGGTAAGAAAAAAACAAAATTGTTGAAGTCAAGTTCCGATTATTATGAACTTTAGAAAACACAGATATGATATGAAAAGTAAAGGTGTGAGTGCGGAAAATATCACTATATGGATATGATTAGTCGACCTTGAGTTCCTTCTCCTCTATATCCATTAATAAGATATTAAATGGTTTTGGGGATGAATTACCAATTGTATTATAAGATAAGATAGAGTCAGCAAATTTGGTATGCGGGTTCTGCTATACCAATCCTATCGAAATTCTTTAATTTTCTCTAAATTCCTCTCAAATTGGTAAGAAAACACAAAATTGAGAAAATAATGTTCAAGTCAAGATCCGATTATTATGAACTTTAGAAAACACAGAGATGATATGAAAAGGAATGGCGTTAAAATATCACTATATGGATATGAATAGTCAACATCTTGAGTTCCTTCTACTCTATATCCATTAATAAGACTTTCGATGGGTTTGGAGAAGAAATACTAATATTATGTAAAGTTGACATCCTTTCGAGCTGCTCTACTCTATAACCATTTATAAAGATTATAAAGATGAAATAATACAAACGTTCTTTTTTAATTATTCCAGAAAAGTTATTTTTATTTATTTGAATGAAGATATATGTTTTATTTTTCATTTGTTCTATAACCTGCATTTTGCGTTTTCCTCTGTGTGTGTGTGTGTTTTTCATTTTCATATTATTTTTTTTGGGGCGCCCCCATTTTGGGCGCCTTAGAAAAGGTATTGTAATATATTTTGTATATATAATCGTATATGTATATTTCATTCGTTACGGTTTTACATATTTCCATTAATTATTCATAGTTGATTTGTTTTGGTTTTTGTTTTTGTTTTGGTTTTATTTGAAATATTGCATTGTAGTACTGCTGATATTTTAGTTTCTTTTAGATCTTCGATTTTTCTTGGGGAGTTCTTTTCATTACTTTCGAGTTTCTTGCATATGTGTCTAGTAGGTAGTATGTATGTATATATGTATATTGGTTTAATTTGGTATTTCTTAATTGCACATGACAACTATCATGGATCTCTATTTATGTATATTACGTTAGTATTATAAACACCAACACCTATTTTAAAATATTTCGTTTTTTTCGGTTTGAACATTTAACTGTATCTGCCATTTGAATTGAAGAACGTATTTCATTGTCTGGAGGAAAAACATGATTGGAAATCGAAAGTTCATTATTTGTATTTGGTTGTTGATTTTAGAAAACTACAAATATTCTTTTATATTTTTTTTGTTTGTTTTTTTTTTGTAATATTTTTTTTTTTTGCATTTTTTTTCAACTTTAATCTTGTAAAAATTAAAAAATTACGTTTATTGAAAATGACTATAAAATATGGAATATTTCGCTAATTTTTCATACGCTTTATATATATAATGTAATTGGTATATATGTATGTATATAATTATTTGGTTTACTATATAGTTTTCATATATGCCAACTTGCTTTAGGTTTTACTATTCATATTTATACTATTGGTTTTTTTTGGTTGTTTTTTTGTTTTGGTTTCAGTTGTATAATGCTAAAAAATTATATGCTCTTGCTTGTATTTCTGAATATTTAGCTAAAGGAATCCATTAGTAAGGGCGCTCAATTTTAGTTTCTTTGAAGGACTAAATCTTATAAGTATGTGTGTTCACCTAGGACACACACAAAATTAAAATGGAAGAGCGAATGCCTCTAACACTCGCTATACAGGCTACATTTTCTCAATCAGATTCATTATGTATTATAAAAATTCTTTAATAAGTTTTAAAAGGTACCAAATTTTATAACCTTGTATATTTTTATGTTTTATTTTTTTTGTTGTCTTGTCGATCGAAGCATTTTCCAATTAGCATTTAAATTGAAAGTTAATTGGATTTTGTCTCAAAGGTATCAGTTTAAAAAATTTTCTATTTAAAAACATTGCGTTTCTCGTTTTGTTCTTCTTCATGCAGGTTATCCTCATTACGTTCACTTTTCTTAACTTTTCTTTGCTTTTCACTTTTCACTAACTACAAACGAAACTCTGTACAAAAATTGTGCTATGAAAATACTCAAAAACTAATATATATAATTCATTTAATAACAAATCATAAACGCTAATTCATTTCATTTTTTTCGTACTATTATTATTATTATTATTATTTTATAGTAATGCCAATCCGTTTCATATTGCATTATTTAGCATGTAGAACATTTCTACTGGAAATATGAAGTAAACAAAATACGGCTCAGGAATGCATAGTGCACTAAGCAGGATTTCAATTTTGTTATTATATTATTATTAAACTGTATTGTTTTTATCTATATATATATTTATTTTTATTTTTATTTTGTTAGCAGTAACTTGAAGCACATATTCAAGTTTTGGGTTTTGTCTTCAAAAATACATAGATATTACGTTTTATAAATTTCTTCAATTGTACTACGTGTAAATTTCATATATTTGTTTTGTTCATATTTGGTATCAAAAACACATATTGACCAATTTTGTTTTAGTAAACATATTAAATATTTAATAATAAGTTCGAGTTCCAATACTTTTTTTTTGCAGAGTCTTTTTTGTATCGTTTAAGTATTTAGTTATGTATTTATGTAATCAGTATATATGTAACTAAGAATATATATATATATATATACAATAATCATATAAATAAATGGCTGCCTTTTTAGCTCGTATAAGTGTAAAATAATAATAATAAAAGAAACACAATTCACTTGATGTCCATTTATTAATAGCAAAAAGGTTTTGTATAAATTGCATATATCAAATATTCATATATATATTTTATTCACATAGAAAATAAAAACAAGGTATAAAAGTGTATCAACGCAATTATTTTGTTAAAGCTACAGGAAACTACAAACTACAAAACATATAAAAATATATATAAGAAAATATATATAAATAACACTAGCTTCGTATCAAATGTTTATGAAATCAAATATAACAAATAAACACCGCTATATATGTGTGTGTGTACCTACATAGTGTGTGTGTGTGTGTGTGTGTGTATATATATATATAACAAAATTTGTATAAAACTAAAAACAATAGTCCTAGTGGCTGCTTCCGAAAGGGCGTATAAAATGATTTTATAAACGCAAATGTCTTTGACTAATTCATTAATTTACTTTTTTGTTGACTTTTTTTGTTTTTGTTTGGAATACTTAAATAACAAACAATTGATGCTTAAATTAATTATAGCACGCTATACAAGATTCCAGTTTTTGCAAAAACATTGAGCGTTTGCTTATGTATTGTTTAAGAGTTTTTCCATTTAGTATATGTAAAATATTTCCATTTAATAGTTTTGTCATACAACTTTTAGCATATTTAAATAATCATTTATATATAGATATATATTTTTTTGGTGATTTTGTTGTTTTTTTCTGATAACAGTTTAAAGTATAAAGTATATGTTTATATAAAAGTATAAAAATCTATAAAATATTGAATTTCACTACATTTAAAAAACTTCATTCTCATTACACATTGCCAACCGTTTTTTTTACATATTTAGATGCCTTGCTGAAGACTAACTTTTCATTATTCCCATTGTTTAGCACAAAATTAGCAACATTTGTTAAAATATTTGCATAAAACATTTACACTACAAAGAGCAGGCTGCATTTTAGTTTTTAAGGGGGGCGTAGATTCATTTCATAATTCGTTTAAATACAATTAATTAATTCGCTAACAAGTTTCATTTAAAACAAACAAACGCTTCAAGTCCTCTAATTTGTTTATGCAGTTTCAAAAATATATATAGTATATGTATAATACATATGTATTAATATAGAATTACATATGCCCATATATGTATGCCGTTTCAGTTTTTGTTAATTGTAATATAAAAATTCTAGAAAATTGCTATTAATTTTGTTGTATTTTTTTTGTTTTCTTTTCATTTTGAAAGTGCCACGCGATCGAGTTTAGTTACAAGTTTTGTGACTTAGAATTTCATTTATATAAAGTTTCGTTATCATTTTTTAATTTCATTCATTTTCTTTTCTTATTTTTTTGTAAACAAAGCGCGAGCAAAAATTTGCTAATAGATTTGACTATCGTATAATACACATTTAAAAGTCCAAAGCGACTTGTACTTATTTTGTTTTTGTTTTGTTTTGTAATTTAATAATTTGTAGTATTTTGTTGTAGTATAGAAAAAATATTGTATTTTGTTTTCGCTCAAGTGCCATTAAACATGCATTTTTAAGTAGCAAAATTTCGTATATAAATTGGAAAATCAAAATAACTATTACATTTTTTTTATCCATTTTTGAAGTATTATTTTTCTACATATTTAAAAGGTTGTTTGTTTTTTTTTTTGCTATATGTTTGTATTTTGTTTTGAGAGAGAATCAAGTTATATATTTTATTTATTTATATTGCCGTCAAGGGGGAGAGTTCCAATTGATGAGCTAAAATGCCAAAATTAATGAAACATTCAGTTTTTACAGGCAACCGAATAAATACTGCAGATATTTAGCCCTCAATTGGAACAAACCGCAGAGTTACAACTTTACTTCTGGTTTCACAAGTAATTTATTTGTATATTTTGGTATTTTTTAGATATCTTTTAAGCTTTTTCATATATATTATTTTTATACACATATGCATATAACTCAATTAACATACACATAGTTGTTATATATTGAAATATATATATTAATATATTGGATTCTGCACGAATTAGTATTGCACGAAAGTATGTATTCAGTTTTAATATATATTTATATATATTAATTTGCATATTGGTTTTTCGATTTTAGTTTACTTGACTAAAAAACAGTTTATACAAAAATTGCTATATAAAAAGTTGTCTAATATAATTATGTAAGTATTTATATAATTCGTATGTCATATTCTCATTTATAAAATTGTTACACATTTTTGTTTTTAATTGTTTAAGATATTTCTTGTTTGTTTTTGTTTGCAACACGCCCAGCTAAATTTGCAATTTGCCACAACTTACAAAACCAAATAAATAACTAAGGTAAACAAATTACAATAAAAATAAAGAAAATAATAAGAAATATTAAACATAATACTGAACACAAGCAATTTGACTGTTTAAATAGCTAACAATAATATAATATTAATTTATTTATTTATATTTATTGGTATTAACAAGGTGAAAATAACATCATTTAGTTGTTTGTTTGTGTTTGGTTTGTGGGGAGTAAAATATGTGTAGCTGAGGGCGTTAATAGTATATATTTTAAAATGAGCGCAACAATCGTCCAGTGTCGATACTAATGTGTTTGTCAAAAATATTTAAATGGAAAATTATATTGAGTTATATTGAGTTGGCTTTAATTCGTTTCGTCTCTTTCTTCAAAATCACGAGGCATGTCAAAATCGTAGTGTATATAGGTTTATTTTTTTGGTATTATTGAATTTAAAAAGTGTACTTTAGCTGATTTGTTTATTCTATGTTTGATATTTTAAAGTTGTTTTCTTTTGTTTACTCGTACGATTTTCACATGCATCGTCAATTTTGATGTTGTTTGTTTCTTTAACAAGCATAGAACAACAACGATTTGAAATCGTATATATTGTAAATACATTTCAATTAAAATATATACGATTTTATCGAGCATAATCCGCGAAAATTACTTAATCACCTCTGATTAATTGTATTAGAATTCTGATTTGAAATGGCACGTGTTGGGCAAAACTATTTAAAGTACATTTCCAGCAACCGAAATGTTCTTTGATCTCTAATTTTAAATAAATACTATTTTGAGTGTGTATTGAAAATAATATTAACCGATTATGGCGCGTATTGAAAACAATTGTGTTAACTTAAATCTAAGCTGAGTTCTTGCTCTCAAGAACTACTATCGAAAAATGTTTTCAAATTATTGTGAGTAGCAACAAAATGCAACTATTATTTTTGGATCTCTAATTCAAATAAAATAGCTATGGGTGTGTGTATTATTAGTTGGTGTATCGTGCAACAACTATACGATTAGCGCCTACTGAAATATAATCATATAAATTACAACTAATAAGGTTCCTTGCTCTCAAAAAACAAGCTAGCAGATGTTTGACATCTTTGATTGCAACTAATTGGGGTTTGATCTCTAATTTAAAATAATTATCTAGATTGTTTGATCTCTAATTCAAAGTGTGGTAGGTGTTGAAAGAAATCATCAACGATTAGCGTACTGAAATAAAATTGTGTAAACTTAAAATTAATATTGAGTTCTTGTTCTCTAAAACAAGCTTAAAGATGTTTGACATCATTGATTGCAAAACAATTAAAATAATTATCTAGTTTGTGTATTGCACAAAATTGGGGTTTGATCTCTAATTTAAAGTGTATATAGGATGTGTTGAAATAATAATTACGATTATGGCGTCTACTGAAATATAATTGTGTAAACTTAATCCTAAACTGAATTCTTGCTGTCAAGAACAAGCTAAAAGATACTTTCAAAATGATGTTTTCAAATAATAATAATAAAAAAAAACTGCATCATTCTTAAATGCTTTACATCATTTGTCGAGTGTCTTCAAAATTAAAGATATCGAAGCACTTAATTTAAACAAAATTGCATTGTTATGCAGGTTTTGTTTATCGATTCTTAAAGGTAGGAACTTGTGGGTTGCGATTTTGGTTATCTTTCTATCCGACACCCTCTTCAAATATCTTTTCGAGCAGCTGACTAGTCGAAATTATAGATGGTATCGTGGTATATATATATATATATATATACTATATATGTTAGTTGCCTCTCGAGGATTTTTGGCTGACTACAGGGAGGATAAAATGTCCCTAAGCATTTTATAGTTTTTGGTGGTCTTAGTGAGATATAGATGGCAATATTGTTCACCTATGCAATCTTTTCTTATTGTTTTCGTATAAAAATTATAAAAATAAAGTATAAAAAAAATACTGTGCTTACATTTTCCAAAAGAAAACAACTCAGATTCCAAAAAAAAATTAGTATGTTGAAATAAATTACAACTTAAGCTACGTTGCGGTTTCTTTTCTGAGGCGAGTGTTACAAGAAAACTTAGCCCACTAAATGGACTCCCTAGACTCTATAAGCTTTTGCGCATATTAAGGGCTCGTTACTATCCGAAAACCCTGCGCTATTGCACCTTTGTTGTGATCATTATCCATGGGTCTGTCCCTACCAGCGTCTGGTTAGGGAGGCTCATCTCTTTCTAGCTGTGTCTGTGACAGTGTCTTTTCATTTTGTTGTTAGTGAGTGTATCCGTGCGTCTGTGTGCTTGTCTTATTTTCTAATTTACGTTTTTGTAATTCGCTAGCGACACGCTCATTCAAGCGTTCGGTGCTCGTGCTCGGCTTCCCCATGCTCCTGCTGATCCTGTCGATCCAGTTTGTCCTTTTGATCCTGCTGATCCGTCTGTTCCTCTCGCTCCTCCGCCTTTGTTCTGGGTGTAATAATTCTGGGCACTGCCAGCGCTGCGTCCAGCAACCTGTGTCGTTGCTCTCTCTGTTGGCGTCTCTCGTCGTGCAGCGCGGCCTACCAGCGCCGCCGTTAACACCATCGGAAAGGCACCGCACGCGGGCGGTCGGCGCCCTCCTTGACGAGGGGCTTGTGGTACTCGCGGCCAGGACGCGAGTGTATAACCGCCCAGCAGTGCTCGCAGTAGTACTGCAGGCAGGTCACATTGGCGCAAAAGAACGGCGCAAACTTGCCACCGCAGCGCTGACCCTCGCACTCATCGCACATCTGATCGTCCAGGACATAGGGCTTCACCTCCACCCGCTTGTCAATATCGCCATGTTGCAGCTGCACAAACCTGGCTGAGATGGCCGCTATGTAGCTCTGCTGATTCGAGAAGGCCACACGGCCAGCGCCCTTGGGATATTTGAGCTCGGGATCGGTATCGATGCCCGCATAGCAGACGCCGCCGTACAGGCGATCCATGATCATGGCCAGCTCGAAGGCCTTCAGTGGGCGTGGCACACCGCCCACAAAGACCGTCTTGCGTGGATCCAGAGACATGGTCGCATCCAGCACATAGTCGGCATCGGCCAGACGCCACGGGCGTATTTGTACGGCCTTGTCCTTGATGGTGGGCGAGGAGACGCAAAGGTATAGCTTGTCCTCATCCGTAATGCACGAATCAATAAGCTGCTGCACGCTGGTTTCGTCCTGGAACAGCAGGAAAGCATAGCCCTTGGGTGGAAAATATGACTTGGACTCCGCCTTGTGCGGCCAGTCGACGACGAGCGGTCCGAAGCGGCGGAACGATGTGGTTATCTCATCCTCATCAATGTCCGGGGGCAAACCACCCACAAATACCTTCCTGGAGAAGCGTGCTGTACCGTCGCCAGCATTGCCGCCATTGCCGCCCTGTATGGGCGAGTGCGGGGAGTGCGGCGACAGACGCGATGGTGAGCCCATCTTCAGTGCATTCAAGTATACTGTGGGATCATTGCCCGCAGCAATGGCCATGGCATCCGCCTCGCTTAAATGCTTGGGTCCACCACCGCCAGCCATGGCCCGCATGCGATCATTTATCATGGCCATGTTGTCGCCCCCGGCGCCGCCCAGCGACATGCCGCGCATATAATCACTCAGGGTATTCTCCATGCCAACGCCGGCCACATTGCCACCTTGCACATGATGCAGCTGGCCATTGGCGGTCATCATGCTGCCATAGTTACTGCCCAAATAGGGGGCATCGCCGCCACCGCTGGCGCCTGCCGTGCCCATGCCACCTCCATTGCCAATCGATAGTGTTGGTATGTTCATGTGGCCGGGGCCGGGTCCAGCACCACCCATGCCATCCAGGTGTGTGCCGGCGCAGCCATAGAGCGTCGTCGGTGAGCCGCCCTTGATGGGGAAGGATATGCTTCGTCTGTACTTGGGTGACACGCCCGGCATTGACATTTGCGGTATGGGCGAGATGCCGCCGCTGCTGCAGCCCGCCTGGGAGCCATTGTAAGGTGATCCACCGCCACCACCACCGCCGCCGCCACCTGGCGAGGATGGACTGTGCGCTCCGCCGCCGCCTCCATCCCGCTGCTGCTGCTGCTGCTGATGATGATGATGCAGTGCGCTCAGATTCGGTGAGAGCTGCTGCTGCTGCTGCTGTTGCTGCTGCTGTTGTTGCTGCTGCTGCTGCTGGAGTAGCTGCTGAGTCGGCGGCTTGTTGAGATTGAGATTGGGCGGCAGGCCGCTGCAGCTGCGGGGAAGGTAACAGAGATGAAGAGGCTTTTACAAGTTTGGAATTTGATTTGGCATTGCGTTCATTATAGGGTATTTATTATAAAAAGGAGCAATTTGTTCAAAGATTTGCTTCAAATTGAGAGTTTCGGGTGGGGGATAGATAATGCAATTAGTTTTGTGTATGCTTTCAACAAGGCCCTCGAAATAGTACAATATTATCATTATCATTATCATTATCATTGCCGCCCAGCGTTTGAGAAATCAAAAGTTAAACAAAATTCGAATAAAACATAAGAGATCTCTTCGAAATCCATAGAATATATGTAGTATTATTTGGTATTTGTTACACTGGGCGTGGTTGTCTTTAAGCAAGCACAATTATCCTTGAATTGATTGATGTTTAAAGGATCCAAGGATCGAATTCTTTCTAGACTACACAAGAACTATCTCTATTGAATAAATTGCTCCTTTCTCATATCTGATATTATTATAACGTTGCTTTTATTTTTGTTTTAGTTTTAGACGATTTTGTTGCTCTGGCTGCATTGTCGTTGTTTTTTGTTGTTGTTGTTGTTGTTGTTGGTGGTGGTTGGTGGTTTTTGGTGGTTTGGTGGCTTTGGTGGTTGTGGTGTAGGATACTTGTTGTGGTTGGTAATGTTGCTGCTGCTGTGGTGAATGGTGTGGGTGGTATTTTTGGTGGTGCTAGTGGTTGTTTTGTGGTATTGCGACATCCAATCAAACATGGAACAGTTACAGATGCGCTGGCTTTTATTTTTTATTTTTTTGTATTGGTTTTAGTTGTGGCGCAGTTTTGGCAGCACTGTTTCGGTTAGTTTTAGATGCACTGTGCACACGCTTTTTATTTAATTTTTTTTAAACACTGCACTGCACTTGATGCATTGTCTGCGATACCGATAACGATACCGATACCGATAAACGATACATACAAATTCCTTATGCCTTAGCTTTAAATCGTTCTCATTGCTTCTAAAAAGACTCTGCTGCAAAGATAGCAACGGCCCAGAATAACAAATTATTGCCAAAAAATTGGCAAAAATGTTGCTCAAATTAAAGAAGAAGAACAAAAGTATTGGAAAAAACACGCAAACACGCACAGTGGGCGGCAATGGGTTAATACGTAGTGTGTTTTATGCTAATGGATATTGAAACTAGTTCAAATTTGTATCATTTGTCTCGCTTTTTGTTGTTGTTGTTGCTGTTGTTGCTACACTCGCACGGCCATGCTAATTGATTGACAACGCCCAGTGGCTGCCAAACTGTAAACGGTAGGCTGTAAAACTGTAAGGCCAAGCCAGACATTAAATTGCATGGAAAAATTTTATAATTTCAAATGTCGACAACGACAACGACGACGACGACAGCGTTGCCATGGGCCAGGTGGATGGTGCCGCTGGGATTAAATGCGGTTGGGGGGGTGGTGGTTTTAATGAGCAAGATGGCGATGCTGGTGTTGTCTGCTGCAGATGATGATGATAATGATGAAATGTATGGCATGCAGGAACGTGTACAAGTGTAAATAGATAACATAAGAGCACAGCTACGCTCGGCTGTTGCAGAAGATAAAATACCCTTTCCAATAGAATCAACCCTTTATATACAAAAAAAAAGTTCTCATTTCATATAGATCATTTTTAAAAACCGAGTTTTCCTATGGCACAGCCATCCAATCCGTCTGATTCCGTCATATACATATACTGACTGCAGTAAAAAGCAGCCTCCGTACCAAATTTCATCACAATAGTGAGAGGAGATGAATCAGAATTGATAAACATGGAATCGGGGAATCTCTTTTTCCATACATTCAAATTTCATGACTAAATGTGAATACCCTTCGCAAGTGTATTAAAAAGCAACGTCTATGATGAAAGCGATGACTATGTTTTGGTTAGATGGATGAGATGATGGGGGTGAAGCAGATGGAGTTGGAGGTGAAGGTTGTAGTTACTTTGGCAGCGTGTGTCTGCTCGATAAGCAGAGCGACGCAGGTGTCGCACGCGCCACCCACTCCCCAACGGGAGCAAGATTGACGTACTAAAGCTACTGCCAGTGTTGGAAAAGGCAATTACAGAATGCAATTAGTAAAAAGTTAAAAGTTAATTGAAAAATGGTAACGGAAATGAAACAGCTGAGTTGAAGCCGGAGCAGTTCAAAGAATTAAATCGAAAAATTTGATTCGACAGGCAAATCGGAAAGCTGACAGCAGATGGGCTTAAATATATACATATGTACTACGTACGAAAAATCAATAAAACGAGTGCCAACCACAAGCTCTAGGCGCACAGGTAAAAAGCCTAGACATGCATTTCAATATTTAAAACGAGAAATGAGACGAGACGAGACGAGACGTCGCAAGTCCGTCAGATGACGCCACAATTCAGGTCGTCCCACACAAAACGACGGCCAAGACCCAGACGGAGCGCCAGTACTTAAGCGGAAAGTTCTAGACGTACGTACTTAAATGCTATATACATATGTATATAAACGAGTCTGTTTGTATGTATGGCAAAGTTGCATGCATGCACATAAACAAAGCCCAGTGGCTGCTGTAGTGCACTTTACAGAGTCTCAAAGGGTAAGGAGTGGAGCAGGGAACGGCTTTTAAAGTCACCTTCCATCAGTTAACTGCCGGCTGGTGGGTAATGCATTAAAAATGCATTAAAAAACTGCACAAGTACGGCGCAAAAGAAAAGCAAATCAAAGTCACTAACTTCGGTCAACGAACTTGTCGCAAAATTGTGCAACAGGCACACTGTTGCCAAAACAAAGTTCAGCTGGCTGCACTGTGCGTGCAACATAAAAGCATTTGAGTTGCAACACATTAGCACGCACACACAATAATGCATTGCAAGCAGCTGTCCAAGTCTAAGTACACCCTTACTACGAGAGCACGTCCATTTATCCATGAAACTTGACCATGAAAAGCATGCGAATGTGCCGCAGCCAACTTAACTCGGTTCGTTTTGTGATATTAGTTTTAATCGCTTGTTGCTATTACCGTGTTTAAGCGAGCGGCATTTTACAATGTCATGGTCCTGTATAGCGTGGGAAATGCATGTATTATCATGAATTAGTAAGGCGTTGCCACGTAGTTTCTAGCTTTGAGCGAGATTTTTATATTTAAAAATGAAGAAACCGCATTAGAATTAGTAAGGCGTTGCCACCTAGTTTCTAGCTTTGAGCGTGATTTTAAAATTTCAATATGAAGAAACCGTGGATTCAACCGCATTAGAATTAAGGTGTTGCCACCCAGTTTCTAGATTTGATCGAGAAATTACGATTTCAAAACGAAGAAACCTTGAATTCAATCGCAAAAAATAAATACGGCATTGCCACCTAGCTTAGCTTCGACCGAGATTTGCATATTAAAAAAATGAAGAAATCGTGAATTCAACCGCATTAAAATTGCCTTTAAAGTTGTCTTTCTAGATTTGAACGAGATATTTAGATTTCAAAACGAAGAAACCGAGAAACCGACCGCAATAATAATAGTACGGCTTCGCAACATAGTTTCTAGATATGAACGATATTTAGATTTCACAATGAAGAAACCGTGAATTCAAACGTAAGCAAAATAGTAAGACGTTGCCACCTAGCTGCTAGCTTCGACCGATTTGTATATTTAAAAATGAAGAAATCGTGAATTCAACCGCGTAAACGTGGTTATACTGAATAACCCGTGACCTATCGAACATTTGTTCATTATCTAAAGTGCAGCTTTAAGCAAAATGGCGTAATCGTAAATTTTGTAGCATCGATTCACGGAATTGTAAGCGCAGCCAACTTAACGCACCCATGAAAACTTTACGTGCTGCCAGATCGTTTTAAAATAAACACAAAGTAACAAAAATCAACAGCTGCTACCTAAACGGGGGAATTTTTCAACTGAAATCAAAAATTGTATATAAAAGTATATATGTATGTATGTATATGTATATGGGTATTAGTGTATGTGTATGCTGGTATGATTGTTAGACCAATTTGGCAAATAGGCGAATTTGCATGGCGTACATGTAACAACAACAATAACAACAATATGTCAACGAGGGTTTCAATTAGAATGCATGTACATATATTTCTGTTTGTCAGGTTGTGTAAAAATTGAATTTGTTGTCAGGCACTCACCTCTTGCGATTGAAGAAGCCTCCTCCTCCTCCGCCGCCGCTGCTACCGCCGCCGCCACCGCCTCCGCCGCCTTGAAGAAAATTGTTGCGCAGATTTACCTCCTCGGTCTGTGAGCGTAGGTGTTGTGGGGGGAAAAACATTTTGCAACAATGAGTAACAGTATTTTGCCAAGTGATTTTGCAATCAAATATCAGCAAAAGCACATCTGCTGAACAATTTTCATTTGGCAGAGAGTTTTGCGCATAAAAATAGATGCTTTGAATACAAATTGAATGACACTACCGCGAGGCACTAAAATAAAACAGCAAACAGCTGACCGAGGAACCCGCAGATAACCAAACGAAAACAAAAATAAATTCCGCTAAAAAGTGAAAACTATTATGAGCCAAAAGTAAACGCAACGCGTTGCAAATCAAATAAATGTCGCGACTAATTCAAGCAAATGCTAATTGATTATTGCCGGACAACAACGGGATGTCAGCTAATACTGCTCCTCTGAGCTTCTAATTGCGATTAACGCTTTCTGTTATGACAAACAATTCTAAAATGATTCACTGTGCCCAGCCGACTCGCTTGATAATTCCAATAAGTACCAGAACGAGTGGGTATTTCCCCAGTGCCGAAGCTGAAATACCCTTGTATTCTGTTGTGAATTTAGGAGAGATTGGAAATGAAGTGAAGCTTGTCTCTTACTATTAACTACTACTACTATTACTTTTGATCGCCTTTCTCTGCGATTCTCAAGAATTAAAGGGAGTTCAGTACTATTAACTTTTTTGGTGGTCTAATGTGGAACGCCCTTCTCTGCGATTCTCAATTATAGTTTTAGTAGTTGTGTATGTGAATGTGAATGTGTATGTGAATGTGTATGCGAATGTGTATGCGAATGTGAATGTGAATGTGTATGTGAATGTGCATGCGTATGTGTATGCGAATGTGTATGTGTATGCGTATGTGTATGCGTATGTGAATGCGTATGTGAATGCGTATGTGAATGGGTATGTGAATGGGTATGTGAATGGGTATGTGTATGCGTAAGTGAATGCGTATGTGTATGCGTATGTGTATGTGAATGACTATGTGTATGTGAATGTTTATGAATGTGTATGTGAATGTGTATGTGTATGTGAATGTGTATATGTAAAATATGAAAAGAAAGCAACTAAATTTTCAATCGATTGTTCATGCCATAGGGCAGCTATAGCATATTGTAATGACATTTTAACATATACAAATTTGAAAATTATCTGCAAGGCTATACTCTAATACTAGTATATGGGTATGTGTATGTGCCCCTATTATTATTGTATAAAACTATTGAAAATAAATTACAAATTACGCGTGAGTCAACTATTACAATTGGAGCTAGAAAACAATCGGCGGCACTATCGATAGTAGCGAGAACTATACTTTGAAGGATAGAGAACCTGTTTTGATAACTTTGAAATCCAACGAGAAATCCTTTATATATAATATCGATATCTATTCGAATACTTACACCAAAAAGCTGTTGCTGTTGATGATGATGTTGCTGCTGCTGCTGCTGTTGTTGCTGTTGCTGTTGTTGCTGCTGCTGCTGCTGTGAGGGGCTGCTGGAGAGGGAGTGCGAGTCACAGGCATTGACCATCATTCCCAATGCGGCGCCCACGCTGCCATTGTTCTTGATGCCCAGCAAGGTGGATGTGGGCGAGGCGTCGCCACCACCGCTGACACCACCGCTGGGACTGTGACTGTGGCTGTGACTGTGACTATGCGATTGTGTGTTGTGATGAAAGGACTGCAGTATGTCATCCAGCGACTCCTCGTTGGCATTGAAGCGCACCGAGATGGGTGTGCTGCTGCTGTTCAGGCCGGGTGGTGTGTTTATTGTTGACGCCACTGTTGCTGCCACCGCCGATGTGGGTGATGTTGCCAGGCTGCCAACAACGGATGTGGATGCCGAACCGGATAGATTGCTGTTGCTGCCGCTGGCGCTGCTGCTGGCGCTGCTGCCTGTAACAGAACAAGATGGGGTAGAGGAGAAGAGGGCGTTTAGGATTGCCAGCCACATCATCCGCAGCCTGCCTCTTCGATATGCATACCTTTTGGTAATTTTAGCGAGTCCATGGTGCCCGCACCAACGTACACGGCGTTATACGGCTGCACTTGAGCTGTGTTGACGGCGTTGCCTTAGCCTACATTGAATGTGGGCCACAAATACACAATATGTATCCAAGACATCAATCAGTCGCAACGACAGCGACGACGGCACATGAAAGTAAAATGGAAATGGAGAAAAAAGATAGGCAGATAGTTAGAAACACGTCATGCGATTAGTTTATCATATTTCTGCTGTACACTCGACTCGCATTTAGAAAATGTGAACGTTGTCAAATGGTCCCGCACGTAATTGCGTTTAAAAATAAATAAAGCACACGGCAGACAGAGGCAGCAACAAAAACAAAACAAAAAATACAACAACGTCAACTATTTGACATTAATTATTTGCCTATTTATAAAAATTTTAAATACTTTTCCTATTGCGGCCGTGTTTGTATTACCAGGCCGCATTGATAGATCATCAGTTGAGCTTACATCAAGTATAAAGGGGAATCTTTTGTAAGTCGAGGGAACCACTTGAACTGGGAACTCACAATGCTGATATTAAGCTCGTTTCGCGTCTAAACTAATTCAACTGTTATGCATCGAATCGTTCAGCAGAGACTAATCAGTCAGCGGTTAGCAAGTTAGTTACGCTTATTGAGCTTATTGTATGTTACATCATTGCAACTTCCTGTACCCATAAAATGGGTAAAAAGGGGGTATATAATAGGTAGGAGGCATTTCCAACCCTATAGAGTATGTATATTCTTCATCAGTATCAAAAGAATATAAGATTTGGTCATGTCCGTCTGTCTGTCAGGATGAACGCGTCGATATCAGGAACTATAAGAGCTAGATATACCAAATTTGTAATGTAGGTTCGTGTATACCATACGCATTCTCCCGTTCCCCCGCATTCCTGTCCGTCTGTTGTATGAATGAGCGCGTAGATAATATAGCATTTCAAAGTAGGTTTCTGTATATACCATACGAAGGTCTAGTTCCGAGATATTCCCCCTCCCCCACACCCCCTGCAATTCGATAAAAAGGCTTTACAGCAACAATTTTAACGATATAGTTTTGGGATTTGGCATGTTTACTACTTTGGTTACTTTTAATCTACTGCCCAAATTTCAAGTCGATCGGATCATAAACACGGAAGTTATTCAACAAACAAGATGCAGTACTCTACGGCGGGGGACAGAAGAAACGCAGCCTACGCTTAAAGTGCCCCTTAGCACTGCTGCTGTGTATGTGTATGTGCAAGTGTGCGAAGATATGTTTGGAAGTTGTAGACCTGGGTACAGGGAGATTCTTAGTCGGGTATACGCGACTAGAGCATTCTGACTTCTTACACCCCAATTCTCGGGTATTTCAATTGATTCGGTTAAACATCAAAGTTATTTAAGAAACTATATTCGGCCGTATATAGAACTGAGCGGGCACATTTGGAGGCGATTTGGAAGTGCCCATTAATTAATCTTGCATAGAATTGTATCTTGATAAAATAGCTTGTTAAAGTCGCTTTAAAATTGTTATCAGATTGAAATGAAAACAATTCAAGCAAGACCTTGAAAAAGAAACAAAGGAATCAAATTGAAAGCGCTTGGGAATTGCAAACGTTTTGATTTTATTAAATTACTTGGAAATGGTAGCAAACCTGATAAAATGCTACTCTTTTTTTCCACCGGATGAAAAACAACATCCACTTCTTTGCACTCATATATATAATTACATTTGTTGAAGAGGGACCTCACCCGTGCCGTGGTTAGATATCAGAGAGGCCCCTCTCCCTTCTTATGCGCTTACTAATTGCATTTCAATGTGACGGACGCGATTTTTATGTCCGTACAAATGTGTATCAGTGCACGTTTATATCGGCAAACAAGCAAATGGTTTGATAAATGTCCCCATTAAATGTGCCTTGCGTGTTTTCGTTGGCCCCGCACGCTAATAATAATAATGCCAACAACAAATATTATCAATCTATTATTGATAAAGACTGAAACAAAGTAGCGTATGCGTAATAAAATATGAAAATATGGCGCAGTTCTCCAATTTTTGCACTTCCCCACCAAATTGTCGATCAAGTACGATTATGTGACCCATTTAGCATATGGATAATATCTCTTAACGCACTCCATTTCGGAACTGGCACCGGAAGGCGTCTATTATAATGGTTGGAGAGCATCAGCGGGGCAGCGGTGCAGTGGGGGATCGTTTAATTAGTTAAATGCAAAGAGACAACGACAACAAAATTGTTATGCCAATGAAAATGTGCGCTGGGGCATAAAGAGCTGACCGCAAACCTCCCCTGCCTACCTCTCGCCCCTAAAACAATGCAGCGCCCACGACATATGCGTATGTAACTATAAAGCCAAGCAGCAGTAGATAAAACTACTGAAAAGTGTAAATTAAGTCGACCAGCAGATACCCTATAGCCAGTAAAGGTAATTTGAAGCAGAGGTAAGCGAATTATCAGTAGATTTTAACTAGTAACATCTATATTCTAGAGTACAGATGGTAGCTTAGTATGGAACCAAATCCCAGACCCATATCTTTAAAATTGTGGAGGATCAAAGGAGATATCTGCAATCGGAAAAAACAGGGTCTGCGTATGATATATAGGAACCTATATTCTAAATTTGATGAATTACAGTGGCTGAGATCAATGCTTCTTTTGATACTGATCAAGAATATATATGTACATATACTTTATATGGTCGGAGGTGTCTCCTTCTACCTGTACAGATTTAATACCCCCTTTTCCCCCATTTTATGGGTACAGGGAGTAAAAAGATACTTTAAACCAGAATAGTTGATTTGGGTGCGGCGTAATATGTAATATATGGGTAGAAATATGGGTAGGGTATTATGTGGCCATACCATACCAAGTTTGGTATCTCGACGTGCTCTAATAAACGGATACGGAACTGGAATACATATACATACATGCTATATGTAAATTAGTGGAATATGCTTACCCCATTAAAACAGTTTGTAGGTAAAGGGTATAAAAGCGTAATCAATACATAAATTTGTCCTATAAACAGGAGAAAAGCGACCCCCAAAAAAAAAAAAAAAGTAACTTCAATTACAGAAAACGACGTAGGCAGAGGCAGAGGCCGAGGCAAAGGCGGAGGCCGAGGTAGAGGTAGAGGCAGCGACAGAGGCCGAGCCATAACAATGACAGTAACGCCCCCCTCTCTACGCCCACACACGTACACACATCGGAAAAATAAACAAGTGTAATGTACCGCCAAAAGCATAGACAGCTTGGCTCAGGCTCAGCATCCAAAAGAGAGAGCGTGAGAGAGAGCGTAAAAGTTGCGCGATATTTCTGGGAGAGCGAGAACTGCGCTACAAATGTGCAATGTGCGTGAGTGTATGTGTGTGTGAGTGTGTGTTGAGTATTGAAACAAATGTAGAACTCATCTTAAAGGTACTCAGAACAAATGAAAATTTGTTTTGTTTTCATTGTATGCTCAAGAATTTGTATTATCACACGTCTGCAATTAGATTTGGTAACTGGGCCAAAAAGGCAGCGAGTGTTTTTCTCTCTACTCTTTGCTCTCGTGTCGTGAAGTGGGGAAGTGGGAAGTGGCAAATGGGAATTGGGGAGCTGGCCTGAGATTTAGGGGTTATTACGGTCTTTGCTTTGCTCAACTGTTTCGTTGTTCGCTAGTGCCCCAATTTCAATTGGTTACGCACACACACACACACATACATACACAGACACACAGAAAAAGGCAACCCTGCTTTGGGGTTGCTGTCAAAATTCAAAATTAGGCCAAACACTGCGCACGTATATACATTAAAATCAACTGACATTTTGACAGGTGCAGACAAGAGGAGATACATTTAATATGTACCCAAATAGCGCTAATAACACTAACCTTTAGTACTTTAGAATTTGGCACTGGCACTGGCACTCGGCAGTTGACAGTTGGTTGCAACGATGCACGAGCTGGCACGAGCGTCCCACACGAAGGCTGGACACACGAAGGCGGGCCACGAATTCACAACGACACTAAAACTTTCAGGTGCAAGTTTTTCTTTGGCTTTTGACGTCTGCGTTAGTGTGCGTGCGTTACATTTCCGGGGGTGCAGGCTCGCCGTCTCACTCACACTCTCGCACAATTCTGTGACGTATATGGGCACTTCGTATTTTCCTCACCACTTATTTTTTTCTCCTTTCGTTTTGTTTTCTGCAACAGCAGCAGCAAAAATTCCTTCGCTGCGGCAGCAAAACTTTTTCCTCCTTTATGTAAATGTTGCGCGAGTGTTTTTAAGCAACTTTTGCACTTTTCATTTTCTTAAACGAGATTACATTGAATGCTCCGCATTTAATTCACTTGATGATGCACATTTCCGACGTTAACACACAGACCACACGGATTTTATTTAACAAAAAATTTCGATTGCACTATAAATTTGATTTAGAAGAAAACACAATATTTACACTAGAATTTTAAACTGAATTTCCAATTTTTTTTTTTTCCGATACTAGAACTGCGTCCGCTCACCAGCGCGACGATTGTGAGACTGAGAACTAAAATTTTCACTGCTGCTTGCGTTCACACAAGCTTGTTTTGTCGTCGAAGTCGCCTGCTTTTCCGACACACGACGAAAAATCAATCATTTTCGGTTGTTTTGCTTTCGTACGGTGTTTCGTGCTTTCCTGACAGCCTAACAACAACAACAGAGACACGACAGCTGCTTTCAGCCCAACGCTGCCACCCTGCATTACAACAAATTGCTGTAGATGCTGTTACAGCGCCAAGCTTAACAATGTAATTTACTTAAAATGCATTTCAGTTAACAGCAAATCAAATTTGTCTAGCCATATATAAATATCAAAGCATATATTTGTATAAATCATATATGAAAACATGTAATTTTCATGTAAATATTTGCAGCCATCTGGCAACGCCAGAGCGGCTTGAGGGGGCAGCAAACAAAAGATATACAAGTACACAAACGAATTACATAAAACAGCGCTACTTACAATAACAACACCAACGATTTTCTGTTTCGCTATTCTTTAGATATTTTTCGTATGCAATCAGCTGCTTCTTGTCAATATCACTAACAATTCACCCGCGCGCGATTAGAATTATTGTTTTTCTCTTAGATTTTGACGATTGTGTGTTAATATATACAAAATATACGCGCACCCTTTTACCCCACTAAAAAAAGATTGTGTCTTGTGTTTTATGTTTTTTTTTCACTAACTTATGTACATTTCATGTTGTTTTTTTTAGTGTTTTTTATGTAAATTTTTATACAAATTTTTCTAGACAACTACGTTAGCTGTTTCGATAAGCACTCGACCTGCAACTAAACATTTATAAAGTAAGCTTTTCACAGCTGATTCGTCGCCTGCTGCGATATTTTTTACTGCAATCAATGTGGACACACTGAAGCGAGCAGACAGCGCGCGCAATTATAAATTTAAACCATCGATAATTAAACTGAGAATGCTGATTACTAGTATAGATAATTATATGGCGCATATATGCATGTATATGTTATATGCATCCAACATTTTATTGCCGCTCTCATCCCTGTTGATGATTACATCAAAACAGACAAGTTTGAGCTAGCGTAGAAATCATATATATATGTACACAAACAAAGAAGACCGGTTTCTTGATAAGCGAGTCTAGATTGAGAATCTTGGCTTTGTGCGCATTTGTGATTCTCAGCGCTATCATGTCGCATGAATCGCGCATTGTTTGTTGTGGGCTATTGCTGCTGTGCCTGACACTGGGAAGTTGCTACAAAGCGCCCAAGGCCACGATTCAGGTGTTCTATCCCAAGGGCTTTGAGGTATCTATACCCCACGAGGAAGGCATAACTCTCTTCGCTTTCCATGGTAAGCTGAACGAGGAAATGGAAGGTCTTGAGGCTGGCACCTGGGCGCGTGATATTGTGAGTATGAAAAATGGACGTTGGACTTTCCGGGATCGTCAGGCCGTGCTGAAACCTGGCGACATTTTATACTATTGGACCTACATTATCTACAATGGCTTGGGTTATCGCGAAGATGATGGCGTCTATGCGGTAAATGCATACAGTGAAGGCTCACCGAAACCGAATGTGCAAGCTACGACTCCAACTTCGGATATACCGGAACTGGACATTAGAATGAACACTAATTGCATAACGGCCAAGACGCAAGTCAATGGGATTCCCACTCGATGCGCTAATCAGCTAATCTTTGTGGATGAGTTTAACGGTGGCAAGTTGGACGCGTCCAAGTGGCAGGTGGAACGTCGTTTCTCTGGACCCCCGGACTATGAGTTTAACATATACGTCAATGATGCATCCCAAACGATGAGCCTGGCAAATGGACAGGTTAAGCTGCAGCCTTATCCCACGCATCGTTTCTTCAATAAGGGCCTGGAATCTATGATAAATCTTGGCAGCGAATGTACTGGCACAAAGGAAGAAGACTGCGTCCGCGATGCCAGGAAAAGAAACAGGCCCGAGAGGCTGCCCCCTCTAGTCTCTGCACAATTCTCCAGCAAGCAGAGCTTCTCCTTCAGATACGGACGCGTCGAGGTGCGTGCCAAAATGCCGCGGGCCAAGTATTTGGTGCCACAGCTGTGGCTGCAGCCCAAGGCCCATGTTTATGGCAAGGATGACTATCAGTCTGGTCAGCTGCGCATCGCCTACTCCCGCCAATCAACTGGAGGACAATTGGATCTGTATGCGGGAGCCTTGCTCAATGCCAAGGAGCCATTGCGATCAAACAAACTGTGCCACAAGCTGGGGTCCAGCGATCATAACGAAGATTGGACCGAGAGCTTCCATAATTATACTTTGGAGTGGACGCCGCGAGAGATGAAGTGGTTTGTGGATGGCCAGGAGCTGTGCAACAAGGGCAGCAGTACGGGCGCGTTCAGCGAGACATCCGTGACTAACCAACGACTGCCAAATGCTGAGGAGCTGGAGAAGGGCACCGGAATCGCACCTTTCGATCAGGAGTTCTACTTGACCTTTGGCCTTGGCGTTGGTGGATTCAATGAGTTCTTTTACGATACCGAAAAGCCTTGGCATGAGTCAGATCCCCCAGCAATGATTGATTTCTGGAGGGAAATAAGACCACAGCGCGATCAGTGGTTAGACGAGGGACAAATGAAGATTGATTATGTCAGAGTGTATGCTTTGTAAAGTTTGATTTCATAGATAACCTTAAAGAAGGGTCGCCTAAAACATTTCAGACGTTTTTAAATCATCTTATATGGTATATTAATTTTTGTCAAACAAATTAAAGAAATATAATAAAAGCTTAATCTCTAAATTCATATACAACCGATCTTATTTATATAATGTGAGAACTCATATCAACTGGTTATTTTGAATATCAATAATTAATTTAAGAAAGATGGTCTCACTGCTCATATCGATAACATTGTCTTTAACAGCTGTGTGCCTATCGCCACTTTCGGTTAACTCATCACTAGTGCTCACATAACCTGCTGCGGCGTTTGCCCCCAAAGAAAAACATAAAGTAAAGTATAAAATATTAATATTTAAAGTACTTTGTAACTTAAAGCACGTTTCTAATGCACAGCTAAATACAAAATGCAAGTCACGCGTCTCATGCTGCGTCAACTAAGACGTCAAATCCATGTGCAGCGTTCCTACAGCGCTGCTGCCCCGGCCGCGGCTGCCGCAGCTGAGAAACTCGTGCCGCCCGCACCAGAAGGCGCCGCAAAGCCACCAAATCCCAAGCTGGACAGTATTGTGAACAATATAGCGTCACTTAACCTGCTCGAGGTGGCCGAGCTGAGCACGCTGCTGAAACAGAAACTGAATTTACCAGAGACTGCCTTTGCGCCACAATTTGCCATGGCCGGTCCCGCGAGTGGAGCTGCTGCGGATGAGGAGGAGGCGGCGCCGAAGAAAGTACAAACGTCATTCAAAGTGAAGTTAGTCAAGTTCGATGAGAAGCAAAAGGTAGCGCTTATCAAGGAGATTAAGAATCTGCTCGAGGGCATGAATCTGGTGCAGGCGAAGAAGTTTGTGGAGAGTGCGCCAACTATTGTGAAGGATGACATACCAAAGGAGGAAGCTGAGAAACTGAAGGAAGCGCTCACCAAGGCGGGCGCCGTCATTGAAATTGAATAAACTAATGTCTTATGCTGCTAGTTATTGTTGTAATAAAAACCTGAACAGCATTTGCTGTACTTTTAACGGTACGACTTGTAAACCAAGAAAAATCCGCCGGTACGACTTGTAAGCCAAGTAAAAACCCCAAGGCTTGCACGTGTCAAACGTATTAGAACGTTTTAAATCAGCCTACAATGTTGCAACTTTCTATGATTTCAACCGACCACTTTTACCTTTCTGAATGAGTTTAAACCTTAATTAGTAACCGCATTCATATAAACTAACTCCACGCTGTGTTTAGTGGGACTGTGATAATTAAAGTCGTGCGTAGTGCCTTCTAATACTTCTAAAGGCCAATGAATGCAGCCGACTGCGCCTTCGGCGTTGCCACTGCAATGCAAACGGAACCGTTAAAGAGCCGTTACATCATGGTGTCGCACGCGCCTACGGCGTTGCCACTGCAATGCAAATTGTGCCGTTAACGAGCCGTTACATCATCTGTAATAAAGCCGCACTTAAAAGACGCTTGTTAACTATAAATAAAATCAAATTGAGCGGCAAATTCAATTTAGGTCTGTGTTTGCATATCCAAGCGAAAGCAAACAGAGCACACTTTCTACGCTGAGAAGAATCATGGGACGTGTTTCTAAATGATAACTTTGATATCGGATGGCCGTGTGTCACTTTCATCGACCCGCGGATTTGTTTGCTGTCATTTATTAATGTTTTTACAATACTCGGGCAGTTTTGTGAAGAATGCCAGAGCAAGTGATCAACTGCTTGTGCGTGTATGCTCCAAATATTTGCAGCCGCCGAAATAAACTCCACACGACTTGCGCTGCATTGGCCGCCCCCCGGAAGAATGGGGGGCTCAGCAGCGCGTCGCTGTCTTCCAATTAGCACCTGCGTCTCTGGCTGTGACACAGTAAGCTCCAAAGCTCGGGCCCGTCTCAGTTCAGTCTCAATCGAAACATAGACGCGTACACGACGTACTTCTCGACGAGATTTCGGGCTCAAGCAAAAACCGAAAGTGAATTGGACATAAAATATCAACACTCATCATGACCAAAAGTCAACATTCCACGCGTATTTTGGCCATTGTGTCCATCTTCTTTAGCAGTTATATTTTGGGCATCTACAGCGCGGCACGCGCTAGCAGTCAACTGCTTCATTTGGATGCTTCACATAATGAGAGCCGCGCTTCCGAGGCTACGTTGGATATGCTAGACCAGGAGCTGCAGTCCGGCAGCTTGGCACGGAGCAACTCGAGAAATCCTCGCTGTAAGTTCCAAGTAAAAGTTTGTTTGTGTCTTTAGCATTTCGTGCTGGTGTTTGGATCTCAGGTTTGAGTGCTGGCCGTTTGTTTTGACGTCGTTTAATGTATGTATGTGGGTCACATTTCAATTATCACCCAGTGCAGAGGTTCCGTGCTGGACTCTTTAGTCTTAGACACGCTCTGTCACCGCTTGACAACGCTTACATTCAGTCCGGTAGTTCTTAGATTTCCAGATCGGAACTTTGCTGTAAGATTTCCAGGAAAGAATTCGCGCTTACTACTACTAGTTTATACTTCTTCAGACTTGTACTATCCTGAATATTTCTAGCTGATCACTAACAGCTAGCAGATCTCATATTTCTATTGGAATGTCATATTCTTCTAGGTTTTACTATTTTCTTGCTCCCTCCTATACTTATTATCCTAATTAGTCAATCTTGATTTTTCCTGAATAAGCCACTTTCGAACCAATTCATTCAACTTTTCTTTTTTATAAAACTTTCTTCAAAGTATGTTAGTATTTTACCGCAATTGAAGGATCACCTAATCATATAGACTCCCAACTTTCCAGGGTTTCCCTTCTACACAATCGGTCGCTTCTCCAATGACATCTGCAGGGGCAACAATCTCCTGATGGGAACCTGCGTCATCAATGGTGAATGCGCCGACAACAATGGCGTGGCAGCCGGAAGTTGCTCTAGTATCACTCGGCAGGCCATTTGCTGTATATGTAAGTAGCACCAAATACAATTTACACTCCTCCAGCTCACCAAGCGGGCATGTTTTGCAGATCAGCGCAGTTGCGGCGCCAGTACCAGCTACAACAACACCTATTTCTACAACAGCAACTATCCGGCACCCTATGCCGGTGGTGGACGTTGCTCCATTGTGGTTACGCCGCCGGACTCGACCATTTGCCAGCTGCGTATTGATTTTCTGGCCTTGTCACTGGCTCCACCGACCGGCGATGGTTTCTGCAGCACGGATGCCTTGACGATAACAGGCGGAGCCTCGCAGGTACCGACCATTTGCGGCGAGAACGCCGGCCAGCATGTCTATGTGGACTTCAATGGAGTTAGCCCCATAACCATATCGGTGGCCACATCTGGCGGCTATACGTTTAATCGCCAGTGGCAGTTCCAGATACGCATGATGGGCTGCACCTCGGCGACACTGGCGCCCGCTGGCTGTCTGCAGTACCACATGGCATCCAGTGGCGAGATTGCCAGCTTTAATTACGTCTCGGCTGCCTCTTCGGCCCTCAACTCCATCGGTGTGCAGGGAACGCGACAATTGGCCAACATGCGCTATGGGATTTGCATACGCAAGGCCACTGGCATGTGCGCCATCACGTATAGTCAGGTGGGCTCGGATCCGTACTCGTTTACGATGACGAATGATGTGGGCGCCGTGGATCCCACGCTGCTGGCCACGTCCGCGGTGCAGAGTCAGGACTGCACCACAGATTACATAGTCATACCGGCTCCCACTCAGAATGGCAGAAACATGCCCAGTGACAGGTTCTGCGGCTTGGGCTTGGTCTCCACAACAACTTCTGCGAAACCCTTTGTGGTCTATTCCGTTACGGATTCGAACGAGGATATGGATATATCGAATCGGGGCTTCTATCTGAGCTACTCGCAGAATGCATGTCCGGTTTTATAGGAGAAATCTAACGACAATAAAGAAAGCTGTAATTATGTTACTAAGAATAATTAAAGACTATAACTATTCGAAATCTATAATTATTTTATACAGGCAATAACAAAACACTTAGTCGAGTCTACATTTAAGTCTAGCAATATAAAGACATCGAATTTACTGTACATAATGAGTCACTTGTGTCAAGTGAGATGCCTTTTACGCGGCCAAGCGTATAAGACTCTGAATCTCAGCCTCCAGTTCCTTGATCTGGAATTAAGCGCAAGGATTAGCAAATGTGGACTAGTGTGGTGTCTGAAGTGAAAACTCACCCGGTTCTTAAAGTGCACCTTTGTTGCAGTGTCGGCCATCAGCTGGAAGGCTTCATTGTCCACACGCAGGCGATACTTTTGCAGCTCGTTGACCAGTTTCTTCAGCTTCTTTTTGTTTTCCTTGATCATTTCCTCGCGCTTCGCTGCGGGCACTGAAAACTCATCGTTCATGGAAATGCCAAAGGAACAGAGCGCGCCCGCAGTTGAAAAGAAGTTCAATTTCTTTGAGAACTTGGACTCCTCATTAAGCAGATCTAATTCGACGCCCTCGCAGCGTGTGAGCACGCCAATCTGCTTGAGATGACGACGCAAAATGTCCTCAGCCTCGGCATTTTGTGCAAACAGATAGAGTTTTGGTGCATGGCGTTTGCTAATCTGATTGCGGCTCTTAACCTGACGCACGCTCGTGCAAATGCTGACGATATCACCGACCTCAGCCTCCAGGTTGGAATCCTTATACTGCGACAGCTTCAGCTCCAGATTAAGCGGCACATGTTGCAGCAGTTCCGCGGCAACGAACGGCGTAAACGGAGCCATTGCTTGGAGGCCCCAGCTAAGACAGGCGGTCAGCGTGGCCACGTTGACGTAAGCGATGGTATTGCGTTTACTTATAGCCGCCTTGGTGGTTTCCTGCAAGGATTAAGTGGCAATTAGTACAGCATAGGGAGTGGTTAGTGACTAGAACTTGCCAAGTAAACATCACATAGATTTTGATAAAAGAAATGTTTCAGTGCCGCAGTTGCCATGTGGAAATTGTAGTTGCTGTAGCAGTCGGAGCATATGGACAGCGTCTCAGCCAGTCGTCCAATAATCCAGCGATCCCACATGCCCAGCGATACGCCTTCCATGGTCTCGAACTCATGCACACTAATGCCCAGACTTTGGGCCGAGCCCAGTGTAAAGCGCATGGCCTGCCAGATTTTGTTGAGGAACAGTTTGTTGGTGTGGCAGGCGGTCACATCGAAGTTGATGAAATGATTCTTGATGTTGTGGCTTAGCAGAGTAAAACGTAGTGCATCCGTGCCGCACTCCTGAATGCCGTTTGGAAACATTTTGGTCATGCCTTCAGTAGACGTTTTCAGTTCGCTGGGTTTAATGATACCCATATCGCAGGATTGCTGTAACACCGACTTGAGACTGTCCAGGCTGGCGCCCTGGACCACCTGCTGTGGGGCCACAATATTGCCCAGACTCTTGGACATCTTGCGGCCCTGAGCGTCGCACACGATGCCATTGAGCAGGACGCGCTGAAAGGGCGCCTCGCCTGTAAGCTTCAGGCCCATCATCATCATGCGTGCTACCCAAAAGAACAGAATGTCATGGCCAGTCTGCATGAGATCTAGGGGATACTTCTCCTTATAGGACTCATTGGGCCAGCCGGCCACGGAGAAGGGTAACAGCGAGGACGAGAACCAGGTGTCCAGCACATCCGGATCGCGGTTAAGCGTTAGCTCCTTGCTGCCCAATATGGCCGCTGCCTTGTCATGTGCGCTCTGCTCGTTGAGTGCGGCCACCCAGCAGCTTTTGCCCTTGGCATCGAAGGCCTGGTAGGCGGGCACTTGGTGTCCCCACCACAGCTGACGCGAGATGCACCAGTCTCGCGAGTCCTGCAGCCAGCGCTCCCATTCCAGCTCAAAGTTAACCGGTGCGATTTGCAGCCGGCCACTGTGCAGCTCCGACAAAGCCGCCTCGGCCATGGCCTTGGTGTGCAGAAACCATTGTGGCACAATCATGTACTCAATGATGTCCCTGGATCGCGAACAGAAAGGCAGCTGCATGGTGTGGGCGCGAACCTCGCGCAGTAGCTCCAGATCCTCCAGGCGATCCACGATGAGATCGCGTGCTATGAAGCGTGGCTTGCCTTGGAACTCTGGATAAGCCACCACGATATTGCCGCTCTCGTCAAAAACTTGACGCAACTCCATTTTGTGGCGCGCGGCCAGCTCAAAGTCGAACTTGTCATGGGCTGGAGTTATCTTAACAGCGCCCGTGCCAAAGTCCCTGTTCACGGCAATGTCGAAGACCAAAGGAATTGTGTCCTCGCGAAAAGGATGCTTCAGCTGGACATTATCCCGGTTGCGATATTTGGTGTAGCGCGGATCGCCCGGATGCACAGCAACCGCTACGTCGCCTAGAATGGTCTCTGGTCTAGTAGTGGATACCACAATCTCCTCGGGCGTGCCATCGGCTTGAGTTTCGCCATTAACCACGCGATAGGCAACGTCAAAGATGCGACCAAAAAGCACGTTCTGCTCGTAGCCAGGTACGGCTATTTCTACCGGCTCCTTGATCTCCACATTTTCAACCTCAATGTCCGAGATGGCGGATCGCAGGGTACAGGACCAGTTGACCAGCGAGTTGCGTCGCTTAATGAGACCCTCCTCGAAGAGCCGCTCAAAGGCCACATTCACCGCATGTGCCTGCTGCTCGTCCATGGTGAAGTACTCGCGCTCCCAGTTGAGCGAGCAGCCCAGTTGATGTAGATCCTGTACAATACCCCTGCCCTTTTCCGCTTTCCATTTCCACACCTCCTCCAGAAAGGCAGTGCGTCCAATTTCCTGACGCGTTTTACCCTTGCTGGCGGCCAAAGTGCGCTCCACAACCACCTGGGTGGCAATGCCTGCATGATCGGTGCCCGGCACCCACTCTACGTCGTAGCCCAGCTGTCGATGCTGTCGTGCAATCACATCCTGCACTGTGGCCATCAAAGCGTGCCCCAAATGCAGATTGCCGGTCACGTTGGGTGGCGGCAACAGCATGCGGTAAGTGCCACGCTTGCAGGTACTCTCTGATGTACCCTTCTTGGACTGCTGCTTTTCACGTGCCCAAAATGCTTCCTCCACCACCTTTGGCTGGTAGCCCGGCGCAAGGGCCAGTTCGGCGTCTGTGATTCAAATGTTTAGCCGGCAATTTATAAATGAAAATGGCGGTGAACTTACGCTTAGCCGTAGTGTAATAGACCGTGGCTGTAACATTGCGCAATTTTGGCTGGCATAAGTGTTTGTGCTTTACTAAATTACGAGTAACAACTTTAATAATTTGCATTATTTCTATTCCGTGGGCCGCTGCAGTTGTTGTTATGTCAACTGGTATTGACAGTGTGTACACAAATTTTTCAAAAATCAAAATACTAATAAATTCAAACAGCTGATTGCTGCTGCTATGAACGATTATTGTTATCGATAACGTAGCCAACTATCGCAGTGTTTAAAACGAGCGGGTCCATTTATTGCAATTTATTCAATATATTTAACGCATTTGCCGACTGTTTTTGTATATTTTTGCGTATAAAAACGCCCAAAGAGAAACAGAAAGGATATCATATACGCAACACCCGTATAGCTCAGCCATGGATGGTACTCGCACCTATTAAAAATAGCCTGGGCGCCCCAAGCCAGCCCCAAAACAAACTGCAACAGCTGCAGCACGGTTAAATAGCGTTTCCACCAAAGATACGGGTATAAACGTGGCCCCAGAGCGCTCAGCGCATAATATCCATACATGATAATGTGCACAAATGAATTCATCATAGCCGGAACAAAAGCTGCAAGCGAAACTCCTTAGGTAAATACAATTAAAAGCGCCAAAACTTACTCGATCCTGTGGGCATCCACTTTATAACTATCCAGCACATGGCAAACATGCTGCTGTGGTGATAGACATGCAGGAATGTCAATTGGGACCACTTCTTGCGCAGTATGAAGAAACCCGTGTCGGCAAATTCCAATATTTTTGTTATATAGAACCACCAAAATGCTGTGGCAATCTGTTGATCCAAAGCGAGTACTAAATTAGTTTTCACAACTGCTGAGGACAGGCCACAAAGTGTGGCAACTTACGCGTATTTCCTGCGGATGATAGCTCACCCTGCACGGCTGACACTTGGCGCTGTAGTTAAGCGCTCGAGCTGCCACGTAGAGCTCCAGGCAAATGTGGGCATTGAGCAGGGCCATCAGCAAATTGTAGCAGAACAAAGGCCAACGCAGCTGCAGCGGTTTCCGGCTGGAGGAGGAAGACACGGGAGGTGTATTTGCAGGCGCCTGCTATTTGTATGCCACACCCACCTGGCCATCCATTTGGGCGCAAAATGCACCAGCAGCAGATAGAAGCAGAGCAGAGCGGCGGCTTGCCAAGGCGATGCCACCAGCGGCCAGGATTGTGTGCGCTCATCCACCAGCTCGGCAAATGGATAGCTGGCCAGCAAGGCAATCTTCATGCTGCCATTGGACACTGACATGACCTGGCTGGGGTTGCTTCTTATAAGAATTCAAGTTGAAACTAAGTGCGCCTGCTGGCAACACGCTGGCTTTTTATGTGTTTGGCCTGGCCATTGATGCGTTTAAATGCCGGCTGTGGGCTCATATACATATGTATGTATACTTTTTGATTTCTTTTAATTACAAACCTTGCCATCAAATTGAGAGCACACTTTTCATTTGACCCCCAGAACGATTCGAGCGTGAACAGCCCAAGAGTCATTTAAGCCCCAATGCGTAGCAAGTGTGGCTCAAATGTTTATTAAGATGTTGTAGGAACTTTAGACTTATTACTTAGACTATTTAAATACAAACTGAATGTACATATCCTTGACTTCGTGTTGTTGAAGTCTTAATACTCTTACATAAGTTCTAGAAAGATTTCTTCCAAGACAACTATACAAAACTTTAAAAGCTCTTCCACAAAAAGGCAATATTTGTTAGATTCTTTCATGGCAGCTCTATAATATAGTGATCTGATGTGGTCGGTACTGCCTGGAGAAAGGAAGCTTATGAAGATAGTTCTAGATCTAGACTAGTTTCCATAGAAATAGACAGAGAGATGAACAGAGCAAGATTGTCTAGCCTTACTTACTTACTTACTTACTTACTTAACACATATAAAATCTATTTCTTTTTGGCAGGTAAAGATGCTGGAGATGCTACTCTTATGTATATAGTACATTACTTTCGAAATAATCCGGATATTGCCTCTTTTTATTGCCAAATTTAAAACACTTCGTGCCTGCAGCTCCAAGTGCACGCGTTTTGATAAGACAAGGTAAGTAAACCTTATCATGCGGCAAGTGCAAAGTTTCAATTCATATTAATAATATTTTGGTATTTTAGAATTTTCTTTTGGCTCCATCTTGAAAGTGCAGCTGCAGGAGCAGATGAATAAAACGTGTAAAAGCCAAACGTGAGTGGAAAATTAAAAGCCAAATGGTAAGTAAACATTTGTCGAAGAAATACTAAGAATTGCATTGCCAAAATGCGCTACGATGTGCAGTTCAGTATCGGGCATATAGATTTTATAAGCTCCTTTGATCTTTGGGTTCCTTAAACTTGAATATCTTCTATACACAAAATATACATTTGGGGCTTGTGGTATACTTATGTACTTGATGTGTACAACATACGCCAACAATACTAAATAGAGGCTACAATATTCATTGTCTTTGACCTGGCATATCCTGTGCCCTGTGGGCTGTCCCTCTGCCAGCTGTTGTTGGCCTTATTCTCTACAGACTTTGGCTCCATTTTATATTATTGTTTTCTTTATTTGTATTGCCGTACGTGTCTGCACCTAGGGCTCTTAGTGTTTTGCCATCTTTTGCTGGAACAGCAAAACGACGTCTACATTTGGCGGCCACCAGAGCAGCTGGGTCCAGGAGCCGTTAGTCAAAGGGTTACCAGGGAGTGCAACATACATATTTGTATTTTATTCTTTGCCACAGCAGAGCGCGATACAAGTGCACCCTGGCCGCTGTAGGTTCCTTCCGTCTGCAGGCAGACTTTTATCAGGATGAGAAATGTGTCTGAAAGCAAGAGTCAATTTTCATTAAACCAACGTCACAGTTGCCAGAGCCTCAGAATGGCATTTCAGCATTTATGTCCTTGCCACGGAGTGTGCGGTTAACCACTTGGCTTTGCTTATCATCAGACAGAGGAAGCTGCACATATGCCTTCATGTCCTGCGGCGGCGATTGTCCTTTGCCAGTGTTCGTGCTTATGTATGCGTATAATTAAGTTAGGAGCGATTGTTATAATCAGCACAGTTACACATACCAGAAGGTTATAACACTGAAGATGGTTAACTAATCGAAATAATAATGTTTAAAGGCTGTTTTAAATTTCATTACTTAAATTCCATGTTTGAGATATAGTATATCTTTGCAGCAATACCAACATTTTTTTGATAGATTTGCTCGATGTACTCCGATGATGTCATTTTGGTCTCCTCGTTGCCCTCTCACCTGCATATTTATGCACTGAAGGGGCCTTGTCGGAGCTCGTTCTGCTACGTTAGGTTTGCCATTGCCGCTGTCCGTTGTGGTTAAGGCTGGCAAGGAGTCGGTGGTGACCGGTGGATGGTGGATGGTGGGTGGTGGTTGGTGGGTGGAGGTCGATGGGCGGTTGGAATGTCAGACGAGGCGTGCCGGCACACAGGACAGTCAGTTTGAGTTTATCGCGCCGACATTGTCGCCCCGTGTGCACCACGTGAGTTATTAAATAGATTACAGTTTTGTGTTCGGGGGCTTTCCATATGCACAATGTGTCACCGAACATGTCCTGCAGTTGCTGAAACGGAGCGGAGTACGAGTCCGAGTGCCCCACTCACATTCATACAGGTACAATGCCCATCATGACAGCATGCATGAGCGGTTCATGAAATTGAGTTTCAGTTTTGTCAACTTCGCCCCTCGCTGCTATTTATGTGCTCAGTCTGTGGAATGGTCTATTGAAGATGGGTCACATATTCCGAATTTCCAGAAAGAAGAACGAGAATATTGTATTGTGTTTTCCACTGTGGCCAAAATATGTGAGTTTTCAAAATGCAAGGATGCAATTACTTTCAAATTCGATTGTCATATAGAGAAGAAATGGCATTGGATAACGTTGATATATCAAGGTCCTGTGAGCGACTTGCTGTGCAACTGTTTGAAGTTCGAACCTTTAAAAGTTTAGGAATAATTAGGAAAGAGAAGACGCATAGTGAAAAGTTTCAGAAAAATAGACAATATTGTTCAAATATTGTTTCAGATAAAAAAAATAATGTTGTTTTAATGTTACAATGTGTACAACTTGCTTAAGCTGCCACGATAGGTAGCAGAAAACTCGTTTAGAAAAAAAATAAATTAAAAATTATATTCAAATTTTTCAAAAAAAGAAAAAAAGTACAATCTTCATAGTTGCCTTTGAGATTATAGTTAATAAAATTCTCAATCAATAACAAGCAGGAAACCTTAGCAGGCCTTTATCTAAAGCGTTCAATTAACTACATTTAAAAAGATGAAAAATGCGATGAAATAATCTTAAAGTTTTGATATTGCCCTTTGTAACATAAATTGAAATATACTACATTGTAGAATGCTTAAATACAAATATAGTTTATAGTTTTTAAACTGCATAAGAATAGCCAAAAAGTAATCGCCAGGAATGTTACAATTTGTATGTGATAATACATTATAATATAAGAATTAAGTGTGGATAGATAGATAGGTAGATAGATAGATAGATAGATAGATAGATAGATAGATAGATATATAGATAGATTGATTGATTGATAGATAGATCATATAGTATAGAAGAAAGAAAGAAGGAAATATTGTATTTTATAGCAATAATAAGTGAATATTTTAAATTTAAGTTTTGAAAACGAGCAAATGAGTCTAAAAGTTTGTTTCTTGCTATTTTATTTTTATTTTTGAAGCTTCCTCATTACATGGAATATCAATTTTCAGTAACCATCAGTCATTGCTCAGTGGAACAGGACAACAAAGAGCAATGGCTGACAGGTAGAATGTCATAGGGCAACTTGGCATCCTTGTTGGCGTTGTCCTCTCTCCGTGATGTTGTTGTTTGTGTTGTGCCTGTTTACAAGTATAGTGAAAGAGGATGGAAGCCAGGTCAGTGGTTTCAATCTCGATGGTCATCCATTGACCATTGCACTTTGGCTGAGTTTCCTGCATTTCCTGGTCATGTCCGGCTCAGGCTCAGGCTCCATGGAAATGTGACAAACTGTTGGGCGCTATATTAAGAAAGCATTTTGAAAAGTGTCTTAAAGGATTTATTATTACTATTGGATGGTTGTATTCAATTTATTGGTGGTGGTGTTGTTGTTGTTAGTGTTGCTGATGCTGTGGTGACTGCACACATAAATTGCATAACATGAGCTGTTTGCTGTCTTTGTTGTTGGCCCAATCTACTTAGTTGAGTCATTTCTTCCTTTCATTCTTTTCATTCGAACAGGAAGGAGCAGCAGCACTCCACTTCAGGGTGCAACTGTGCGTGGCAAAGTGTGCAACATATTTTATTTGTGTTTCCGTTTGTTGAGTTCTCGCTAGATCGTTCTCAGTGCCGTCTCCTTGGCCAGGACATGTGGCATTCCACATACGCAGCGTGGGATGCCTTTGGCGTTGTCACAACACTTTGATACGCGTTATTTACAACACATTTGTCTTGGCTTCGGTTCGGTTAGCTTGTGGATGCAACCAGCAGGTTGCAGGTGCTCCGTTGCATCTTTATTACGCTTGGTCTTATTGCTTACCCAAGTCTTATTTTAGCTGCCAGTGAAAAATGTACTCAATTTTACTTTAACTTTAAGCTGTTGTCATTTGTTAGCTTTCCTTTTTCAATTAATTTTTCAATTTGCCCTTTTAATGATAGCCCAGCATTAAGGCTTCAACCCGATGCTTGCAACGGGCTAAGGTGTTATTCAAGGATTGTATAGCAAAAAGGAATCCGATTGAAGTAGTTGCCTCTTCAATTTAAGCCAGGATTTGTGTGTGTAATGGAATCGCACAGCAAGTTAAGGAAGCTTTCAATAAAAATCTACCCCCACGGGCGGAAAACTGTTGTATGCAACTTGAAAAATCGACTCCCACCCGTCACCAAAGACTAGGTTTTTGTTAGAACGGTTTCTAAGTATTTAATACAATTTAAATTAAACAAATCGTAACATTGCTGTCCTAAAAATAAGCAACACAAATTATGATCAACTGTCTAGACTATAATTATAAACAAGAAAGTGCTTTGTTCGAACTTTCCTGTTTAAATCTTTTTGATTTAAAGATTATTAAGTTCAATTAATCAACTAAATACTCTGAGGTTTGTTTCTATTTGTAAACATCTCTTACACTGATTGTTCTACTTCATTTGCAGCTGAAACTACATATTTGCATCATTTGTTTAACCAATTGGCAATTTGTCAGAGTCCCCTTTGAAGAACTAATCTCTAAGCAGCCCCAAATTGTACTAGCTTCAACTGGGTCATAAGACCCTCTTCACTTGAAGTCAACATATTTCATACATCAAGCACCTGGCAAACATTTTGGCTTGCTGTGCTCCCAAATTTGCGTAATGAATTAAATTAAGCCAAGAAAATGTATTTAATGTTTACAAGGGCTACAGCCTACAAGACAACAGTTTCTTCCACAAAATATTAATTGCATTTTAATGACTTTATTTTGTCGAATATTGCCACACAAAGCCATTAAACTGATTAGTTACATAGCCATTGACACCTTGGGGCTCTACACAACTAGGGCAGCTTGTGTGGGCCAAGTTGTACTCCAGCTCCGGCTACGGCTCCGTCTCCGGATCCGACTCCTGTCCCAACTCTTGCAAATGTCAAACAAAAACAGGAAAAGGAAGAGAGCTGCATACTTTTTGTACTGCTTTTATATGGGGAGCTCTATCGAAAAACTGGCACATTGGCAGTTGTGAGACGGTTTGATGGCTTGAACAAAAAGTAAATCCAACAATTGGCAGTTTCACAAAATAAGTTTTACGTTGCCTGTGGCCAAAATAGCCGACACAGCACATATATAAGTAATACTCTCGTTTACCAGCTGACCACCAGAAGCGCCTCCAGCTCCCTTCCCGCCACCCCCTTGACAAACCACAAGCCAGAACCCAGAGTCGACCCCCAACTGACCAATGGACAATAAAACAAATCGCATAGAACTTCATTTTCTGTGCCACTCGGCAACGTCGTTTTCCCATAAAAATGTCCGTAAAATGTGAAAGGAAAATCAGTGTTTAATTAAGTTATAAAAATGTTTAGCTCATTTGCGCTGGCAATACAAGAATTTTCTTGTCTTCTGGCCTTCTATCGACCTCAATGTGCCAAAAACTACTATGTTGTAGGCTTTAATTGCTTCTACTTTGTGGTAGATAATTGGCAATAAGTAAATGTTAATATTAAAGTTATTAAGACAGCAAAATTCCAAATATAATTATTGTTATATTAAATGCTGATACACATTTAATATTACTATTATTGCATCATTTTAAATTCAATAATAACTGAAGTCCCTGGCAGCCATGTTAATTTATAGTTTTCACTATAAGTAAACATTATAGAAGTAAAAAATAAATAAATAAATAAATTCAATTGCGCACACATTTAACAAAAAAATCAAGTTAAGGGAATTATGTTTTATACAAAATTTAATATTCCCATATTTTTTAATCATTGTTAAGCCAGAGAAAAAAGTTGCAGCTCATTATGTTAGTATTTTAAACGGATAAACATCAATTTAGTTGTCGCTGCTGATTTAGAATATAGTACATAGCATAAAATTCAATTTATTTTTAATGATTTTTAGAAAAAATTTAAGAATTCCTATTATTTTGCAATCGAAAATAATTGTGAAATAATAATTCAATTTTAATTTTTACTTAAAAATAATTATATGGCTCTTATTTTCAATTAATTTTTTTTTTATAAAAATCAATAATAAAAGTTTTTCCTGTTTGCAGGTTACTGCATCCCAAAAGTTAATATTTTTCCATTCATCTAGATAATTTTGCTCGGGTTTGATTTTTTTAAACTCATAGCTGTTATTTGCGATCCCTGGTATATACTAGCTATAAAAAATATACAAATATATTTATAAAATTTATATTTAATGCCGCCTGCTACTTACATTTATATGCAATTGCATTGCACTTACCTGAAATGTTGAGAGTCTCAGAAAAGGGCGCACAACAGTAGACCTTGTCAGGAAGGCGACTTTTCCGAGCCCACAAAGTATATATATGCTTGATCAGCATCGATAGCGGAGTCTATATAACGATGTCCATCTGGTTCTATGCAAACTAATCTCTCAGTTTAAGAGCTGTCCTGCTGAAACTTGACACAGTTGCTACTTTCTGCTGCAGGCGGTACATACTGTCTGAAGTTCTTTGCCGCCAGGCCAGCTCATAGAAAACAACATTTTAGAGTATTTTTGTACACTGTTCCATATAATCCACATAAATACAGTGCATCTGGGAGGGATAAGGTCACGTAGTGCAGGCACTCACTTAAATGTTTAATCGTCTATTGTTATACTGAAACTACTGCAGCTTTTAAACAATGTCATGCCATTTGGCATTTGTTTTTAGTTTTCTACACAAATTATAGTTGTTTTTTTTTTGCACTATTTGTTGTGCAGCTAAGAAATATTTATGTGTATTATTTTGTATAATTTACGAAATTCGCACAAGTTCGTGCAAGTTATTTTACAACTTCTTTATCCGTTTCCTCATGTGAATGTGAATTCTTAAGCTGCTTTTCACACTCACACACACTCGCTGGGATTACTGAGCTGAGCTTAACTGCTGGCGCATAAGTTTCAAAGTCAGCCAGGACCAAAGCGCAGCCGGCGTCTGCAGCAGCGTCTTGCAGCTGCAGCAGCGTCTTGCAACCTCTGCCGCATTGTCGTCTTGGGCTGCTACTCTAAACTCTGAAATTTATCTGAGCACGTCGTCTGCTTTCTTTCATGCATGTATTTCGAATGCAAGCCAGCATTGTGCTCCCAGTGCGTCATTGTGCGTATATGTGTGTGTGTGTGTGTCTCTGTGTGTGTTTCTTTATGTCCAGTCTGTTGTTTTGTGGCCAAAATCCAAGTCCCGCGTGTGTTTGAAAAATGCTTCGCCTGGGGCGCTGCGCTTGCACTTTGCAGCAATTTTTAAATGCCTTTCTAATGCATTGCTCGAAGAGCTGAAATTGCTGAAAAGGAGCAGGACATTGACCAGGCATCCGCTCGTAAATCCTTGCTCCTTATCGTAGCACACATTACAGGAAATTATGCAAGGCGTGAGTGTGTGTTTCCTTGTATCGCTTTTGTCTCGATTTCGCCAAATCTCTGCTAATATAAAGCATAGCTTTAAATCGAATTTCAAGCACTTTTGCCATTTACAACTGACAACAAGAAATAACGGCTATCTAGTGAAAATTCCAGATTTGAATTATTTGAAGAAATTTTTTGAAAATGTGTAAGGGGGGACCCTTGTCAATTTTTGAAAAAAATCAAATATTTTTTTTAATAATATATGAATAAAATGAAAACACATAGTTAATTTAGAGCACAAAATATGATCAGAAACACATGTGGTATGGATATCCGTTCAGTTTTGACAAAGCTATGGGACTTGATGTCTAGGATGTATATAGCTTCTGTAGTGTCTATAGCTTTACTTACTACTCAATCGATAACGTTTGATACTTCATTAAAAAGTATAAATTAATATCGAAAACGTGAAAATCACACGGAATGGATAACAGGCCTGCCTATTGATGCAAAATATCTGTTTCAACAAATTCTGTTTTCTGGAACACCATTTGAAACGCTGTTGTGGCTTAAATCGCTTCATTATGGCAGACATGCGAAGTGTTTGATTGACGGATTGAATAGATCACAGCGAAATGCAAAATCAAATTATGTTGCTGGCCGCCAAAGCTAATGATGATGTTATAATGTGGACGATGATGATGATGATTTATTATACAATTTTGGAATGGCAGCTAATGCTGCTGATGGGGCGGTCGTGAGGTGTGCGACTAATTGGTTTGCTCTTTGAAAATTAATTCAATGCTAATTATTGGCTAACATGCACACAATGAACGCAATTATAATTACGCAGCTGCACAAACAACAACAAGAGCACCGACAATAATAATTGAAACAACAAAGACGCCAATTAAAGTTGCATAATATACGCATTTGGCAGTTTCGATTTTCTACTCTATATATATTTTTTTTTTCTGTGCTCTCAATTAAAATGCCAGCACATTTTATATTGACTGCTGTTTTCGGTGCGTTGATGGAGCATTTGAATTTTGGCGCCTGTTTAGTTATGCAAACTAAATTGTATTGCATTTTGGGAATGCAATTAGGCAGAGTCTAAGCCGGGCGGCATTATTGATAATTGAGTGCACAGCAATGGGTTAATTTCGAGCAATTTAATAACGCATGTATTTGTTCAAGACTTGTCCAACAAATTGTTTGGCAAATTGCATTAAACCTTAATACACTTATGATGTCAGCAGATTATGTGCCCTATATTTGTGTTGAACTTAATAAACATACAAACATCAATTTCGTAATAAGCCATAAATATGAAATATACAATATAGCATGTGAGAGCGGAAACACAACGGCCAACGAGTATTATAAGCTGCTTAGGAAACCACTAAAGTTTTGGCTGCTGCTCTATCGAAACTGAAGCGCATTACACTCAATTTCAACAACAATAATAACAGACGCAAACACAAACAAGCAACAGCATTAGCTGGTCTCTCAGCAACAAAAGATGTCAACAAAAAGTAAATCACAAAAGAACGGGCTACATCCGTTTCCGCTGCTGCAAATAATGCAATTGCAAGCGCAACTGTACCTCAGCAACAACAACAATGGCAACACTGAAATGCGCGCTGCCAACGATCTGGTAACGCTGTTGGTATCGATAACGATACCAGCAATACAATTGACGCCATGTTTGCTTTTTTTTTTTGTGTTCATCCGACAATGTTGCTCTAGCTCCAAATGCATTGCATACTTTTGTGCGCGGCCTGCGAATGACATCGCATTGAGCAATAAAGTTAGTTTTCTTATTTGATTTTTGAGTTTTTGTTTCTCGAGCTACGTCTCGCACTTATCAAATTACGTGGCTGAGTTTTTGCCTTTGCATTTATACAGTTTTGTTACCGACTTCGTCTTTGGCAAGCTGTTTTGTTGGCCCTTTTTGCGTTGACAACAGCGAGTGGTAAAGTTTTTTTTGTGCCTTTTTTTTTACCTTTGCCAGCGCCAACAGCACAATAAAAACCAACAACTTATTACCATTGCTTTTAGTAGTTTTTATAACTTTTACGACTTTTTAATAAAGTTGCAATGCATTTGCTTGTTTTTGTCGCTGTTGTTGCTGTTGTTGGCTGCGGCAGTTTGAGCTCAAGACAAAGTTACTATAAAGCCCCGGGCTGCCTGAGGTTGGCACTGAAGCTGAAGCTGCAGCTGCTCAAGTTAGGGTTGCTTGTCATTTAAGCAACACACGCACATACGCACACGCAGGCACAAAGTGAGTTATGCCATATCACACATACGCCGCGTGTGTCGCTGCATTTAAAGGCTTAAAGCACACTAGCTGACGCTCTAAGCCTCGCTATAAAAGCAAACAATAACAGGCAGCAGAGCACCACAAGCCAATGAGGGCGCCACTGTTTGCAACTTTCTAGTGGCAAAAATGCTAATTTGTCACATACACACTACAGCAACAGTTGCTACTGATTACCGAGTGGAATATCTCGAGTTCTGTCCAAAAGTTTGGCGCGAATCCCGCAACAATATCAACTATGCATAATAACAACGAGTGAAAATGATATGGTTAGAAGCACTCGACTAAAAGATACTCTGTACACTGGGACAAGTTAAAAGTCGCGAATTGAAAATAGTTTCATTAAATATGGGTGTATTAAAAGCAAAGCTGAAAAACCTATAACTATAACAATAATAAACGAATTTAAAATAGTTTAAATATGTGTGTATAAAACAAGCAAACCATAAGACCTGTTCTAAATTCCACTTTCGAATTAATTCCACTTTTTGTTGTTGTTAAAATGTTGTTTTTAGTTATACATATTTTTTACTAACATTCTATATTGCTACGAAATTGAATAATTCCACAAAAATATCAAAAAGCTTTCAATTTCTCATTCTATGGCGCCCCAAAAAGTATGCTACATACTTTTCTGTGGATTTAATTCGAATGTGGAATTCAGAACAGCTCTTCATTATCTCCAAAATTTTAGTTGTTTATCAATTTTATACATATATCTTGGAAACAGTCTTGACTAGCGTACTGCACATACCAAATTTTGTCTTTATTGCTCTTCAAGTGTCTAAAATCAACGCATTCACATGGCTGGATCAATTCGACTGTTCAGACTGGTCAGGAATATATACAATTTAAAGAGTCTTACACTCCATAATCTTGCACAACTTTGTAATAGCTGTTTTCCACATTTTTTAGTTTCTATAAGACTGGAACACTAAGGACCTTTTATCACATGGTGGTCAAGTGATTCAGTCCAACCTCTGGCCATTTAATTCGTTACAGGGTATATAGTATAACAACAGACTATAAAGTCTGCTTTACCAAATGCATTTCCCATCACTTTGTGCTTTGTTGTCTGCTCGTTTTTGGTTGTCGCAACTTTTACCCACTTTGCTACATATTAAAATTTAGCCACAAAATGTCAAACCGAAACCAAAAGTTATGTGAAAATTATATGCGTGTTGCACTGTGTGTGTTTGAGTGCGGTGTGTGTGGTGTGCGTGTGTACGTGTGTGAGTGCTGATTCCATGAAAGGAACAGCCAAATGCATTTGACAGGTCAAAAAGTATGCATATACACTTTGATTTTTATTGGGATGGTTTTAGTTCATGGGAATTTGTGTTGCATTCATTTAACTTGAAAGTGCACGAGCACAGAATGAACACGTTTTGGCAACTTTTAAAAAGATTGTTGTCTATTTGTTTTAAATAAGTTTTTCTACATAAAATTATGATGCTATTTGTAATAAATTGACTGTCCTATATATGATATTGAACTTTTGTTGCAACGTTTAATATACAAATTCAGCAATTTATGTATATTTGATATTATTGGCATATAATAATGTTTTTGAATTGCTTAAAGACAGGGCATTTTCATTTATTAGTTATGATTTATAATTTATAATTTGAGCAAAGCAGTGTCATGGCACAAGTGTTTTAGTTAAAGCTTTGAAGTATTTTCCAACAGTTTGCAAGCACTTTCTTAGCCAAAAGTTTTTAGCCCATTTATTTTAAGTAATAATTGCGCTTGAGGTTTCGCGTTTCGCGCAGACAAAGGACTATGCACATACACAGTTAGGCAGGATGTGCGGCTGCAGAAGGCACTTAGAAAGCGCGCATCAGGATCAGCGCCTCAGCCTCAGCAGCTGGGGCATGCTAAACGCTTAAGGCTGAGGGTGTGCCGCTTGCAACCGCAGCCGCATCAGTTGAAAGGAGCTGTGCATCTGTAATAAGACAGCTCGTTTGCAGCCTCTCAGCCTCTCAGACTGCCTCTCAGCCTGTCAGGCTGGCTGTGTGTCCTTTGCCGCTTGTTAAGTTTTGCTCATTTGTGCAATAAGCGCCCTAAAATGCATGGTAACGCGCGTGAGCAGCGGGACAGGTGCTGTGGTACAGGTGCAAGTGAAGTTTCAACACGGCCATAAGTCAACTTGACAAGTGGCAGCAAACGCATCTCCTTTGCCACTTTACCACTTTGCCAGGCTTGAAATTGAACAACAAATTGCTGCAACTGCGGAGTTATATTAAGTAAATATTTAATTTGCAGCAGCATCAAACTTTAGTAATTAAAAAACTTTGCCACGGACAATTTGTGCCGGCAATAAGCGTCTCGATTGCTGCAATTAAATGACCAGTTAATGTAAAAGCGCTTTAATGATCATTAACACTAAAGAATATCTTTACATGTACATATACACCCAATATATGTTGCGTCCGTTATGACGCTTAACTTGTTAACTACCAACCATCATCGATGGCAGCTCTTTGATGCCATTTTAAATTCAAAAATCAGCGTAGCATTAAATGCCGCTGTGTTCTGAAAAACACAAGGAGTTTTGAAATTTAACAAAAAACAAGATAGAACTATGTACCGAAGATGCATACTTTGATATACTGTTTAGTCTTATAAATAGGAAATCACTTTCCTATGCTATTATCATTAAGAACAACCGGACATAATTAGCAAAGTTTTCCATAGAGAGCTTTTTCCACTGATTGTAAATGTGGAAATTTTCCAGCTTCTAAATAAGTATATACCCTTGCAGCAATGTTTTTTATGCATAACCCCATTTTTCAACCGATTGTTCTAATATACTATACAATAATATGCTATGTATTAATTAATTAATTATATGCAAAAAGGCTTTCCATACAAAAAGTCATTTTTCATACGCTTATTCCAATGGCAACTATAAAATATAGTTAAATTAGTTTTGCTTTATTTTTAAGGAAAGAAATAATTATCAAAAATAAGTTGTACTTCTTGTGCTTGAGCTTGAGCTTCTTTAGTTCAAGAAATAATGTTTGAAAAGCAAGTTTTCTATATATTAGCTAATTGATATATGTATAAGTATACAAACTCGTCAAAAGTCTACTGCACCCTTCTCTGCGATTCTCAATACTTCAAGTAAGTGCCCAGCAATTGCCTATTATGAAAGTAATACAGATTTCTCTCTAATTTTCTAATAATTGCTATCTGTAGCAGGTCTTGGCTTAGCGCGGAAATAAAGCGAAATCGGGGTTAAACTGTTTGCCGGAACACGATCAGTTCGCTGTATGCATATCATTTTGGACATATATACATATACGTGTATGCATGTGTATTGGTAAATATATGCACATCGGCAGGACACGCAAGTGTTTGAGTGGGGCTCAAATGACCATGTAAGTGCATGTCAATCATGTTTGCCTAGCGCCAATGAAATGCAATTTAATTAAAAGCCATCGATGGACTAAATGAGCGCTATAAAGCGGCGCAAAATGTGCAACTGTTTAAAGTTGGATCAAAAATGTTAGTTGGCCGCTTTGAATACAAATTCGCATTAGCTAAATACATGCAAATTGCCGCAATTGGCAATGGTCGAAAAATGATTGCTGCAAATTGTCAACAGCGAATTGCAATGCATTGGGAGCTCAATCGCAACGAATGCCAATCAAATATGTCGGAGCGTAATGCACACAATTGGTCAAAATGGTATTGACGCATTCGCATTGCGTGCCGGAAACACCTGAGACCATTTCCTGTTCGGAACAACAATGTCAAACGGGGTATGAATGCTGCCAATATGAGCAAATAAGCGTGGCTACAAAGTGTACCCTATAATCGAAAGGATATTGTGTGCTCTCCAACTGTGTTCACTGCAGTCAAATATAGTATAAGGACTCATAATAACACCGTTTTCCAATGTCCTGCATTGCAGTTTTATTCGAATAGAACTTAAGCTTCAATTTGTCTGCCCTAGCAGAGGGTATTATAATTTTGTCTCGAAATATGTAATGGACAGAAGGAGTTCTCTCCGAGCCAACAAAGTATATATATTCTGAATCAGCATTAATAGCCGAGTCGATATAGCAATGTCCGTCTGTCCGTCTGTTTCTATGCGAACTAGTCTCTCAGTTTTAAAGCTATCGCAATGAAGCTTGGCACAGACTCTTCTTGTTGCTACAGGCAGTACATATGTTGGAACTGGCCGGATCAAACCACTATAACATATAGCTGCCATAGGAATGATCGGTTAACAACTAGGTTTTTGTATGATGAACTTTTTTCAAATGAAATATTTAACAGGCTCGACGTCAACAATTCAGGGTGAATATAGAAAGGTAGATATGAAAAGTATTGGCTGGTCATATAGCGCTATTTCGGATGCTGCCAAGCATCCTCTCATCAGTGACCCTTTATTGTTAGAAATTTCTGTCCAAACTTGTCCGTATATGAGTAGTAGTCGGCTAGATTCGAACCCGAGTGCTTCCGTCTGTAAGGCGGATGCCTTAACCTCTGACCCACTTGCTGTCCGATCCCGGCTTGAACTAATTACTGTCATCAACAGGTCCATTTGAAATCCTAAGTCCGCACCAAAGCTTAATCCCTTTATCTAAGTTTCTAACCCTTACAGTTCTATTTATTATTATTAAAACCACTTGTTTTGAACTTTGTTATCACTTTTGTAAAAGCTTCGCTTTCTTATCCAAGTGCAAGTTCGGTACTAGCTGATCTGATCTTATGCAGGTCAGTTAGTTGGTTTTTTGTTTCAATATGAGATTGATACAATGAAGTTAGGTTGTCATAATGATTGGGAGTGCCGTCCCTTATTGATATAACTTTTTTCTTTAAACTTTTCCAAACAGAGTCTTTAGAAAGTTTATACAATCTTTCCAAATTTGGTTAAAATAGGACCCCTATATCACATATCTGCCATAGGGTTGTCTGAAAAATGAGTCTTCGTATGAAAAACGTTTTGTATTCAAACCAAGTGAGAGTTTTGTTATAGGTCAAATGGTTTCCTATCATTTTTTTCAAAATCGATCCTCATAGGAGCAATCAGACGAAAATTGAGATTCGTATAAAATATTGCTGGTATATAGCTTCGGCACTCTGAAGATAGACGATCCTTCTTGTTTTATTTCTACATATTATTTAACTGATTGAACTGCAACCTTTTTGACAGCTTTAACTAAACTCATGCACAGACTATTAATATTATCAAAACATATAAAAACTCATCATAGAAACTCTCACAAAATCTGCTCCATTCGCGCTGAAACATTTGTCACATTTAAATATATGTAAAACCAGATTGTCGATTTTAAGTATGTTTGTTTGCAGAGATACCCAGGAAAAGATTGCGTTCAAAGTATTTTTCAATTAAATGCTCCTTTCCGGTATTCGCCGCCTCAGGATAGAAAACTTCATTTGCTGGGTTGGGTTGTTCTGTGCTCCAATGTCGTTTTGTGGGCCACCAAACTCATTTGAAATATGTGGCCAACTCGGTGGCTAGATGTCGCATGCAAAGTGGCAAGTGTGAGAGCATCAAAGCCATTCCGTTTTGCCTTCAAGTCGCTGCCTCAATCAATTTCAATTTATCAATTTTTACAATCAACTGATTTTTATCAATTTTATGGCGCATTTTAAGACCGCGCTACATATATAGAAAGACACTCGCACGGACAGCCGGAGGGTCCTTGGCAAAAAAAAAGGGACATGTTTAGGAAATTTGACTGCCAGGCGCACGTCCATATATAGAGAAGTAGACTAGAAGCAGTGGAATATGTCAATAAAATCAACAAATGCCATTGGAACGAGTACTCTGTACTTCTACTTAGTTGCCTGTTCTCCACTTTAGTCCTTCTGCTCCTTTCTATGCATGTAAATAAGCATTTTGTAGGCTTCCTTTCATTGTTATTGCCCATGTGCGTGTTAGTTGCGACTGCCTACTTAACCTATTTTCCTTCTGCCTTTTTTCAGACATTTGTTTGCGCATTTCTTTTTTGTGAAATACAGAATGTTGCTATTGGGCAACTAAAAGAGCTCACTTAGTTGCTTATTGAGTTGCTTATTAATCATACGCCACGTTATCGCGGAAAACGCTAAGAAACACGAAGTCGCAATAATGCGCTTAATAACCTGGCAACGCTTTAATATCGCAATTACTTATAATATCCGTTTATCATTTTCGCTGGCCTCCTCAACATTTCCAAGCCATTTGCTTGGCCAGCCTTAAAAAAATGTAATCAAAAGTTATGATAATGAAATCTAATCCAAGGCAATTTGCCTGTATTCCACAAAACCTCAATTTGTGTATGCTGTTAAAATAAATTAGTTAAATTCAATTTGATGCAACTTCTTGCTTGTTATTTTCATTGTGAAATTCGAATTTTAATAGCAAACATTTGTTTGTTATTTGTCAATAAGTGATAAAGTTACTTGCTAGATGTTCAAAGGTTACATTTTTGAAATCAATTATTGCTGTCTCATGTCATAATTGTAGAGTAGCTTGATTTGATTTTGTGACATGAAAATAATCAAGAGAACATTCCGATTGAGTCTTATTATTTCGACAGTCGCAATTAACGCATAATTTGTAGCCAGGCATCATCACATGGCTCGGCAATCCCATTTGGTTCGTACTCAAAGTAAATGGATGAAGATTGAAAGAGGGAGGAAGAATGTCACACTAATTAAAGTCAACACTTGTTACTATGACCTCATTACACGCAAATCTGCTGGCTGGAAGGCTGCTAGTTCTTAAGTTACCATCAGGACAGAGGGTGGTAGACAGGTGGGCGGATGGCACCTGGTGATTGTCTTCTAGTTTTGTGTGGCTGTTTGGACTCACTTTGTCTTTGTACACCCGATACTTTTTCAAGTTCATTAGGGTAATGAAGCAGCCACAGCCCCTGGACCTGGTTCCGGGCCTGGGCCTGGGCCTGGACCTGAGTAACGCTAGGAATAAGCATAAAAAACATTCAAGTGGAGAATAGTAGTAGTGGAAAAGCGGAAAAATAAAGTTGTGTGCTTTACTTTATGGACGCCATAACTATGCGCCTCGTTGCTGTTCTTGTATTTGGCTTTTTGCATAATGAATGGACATAAACACGGCACTGGGGTGCACGGCGCAACACAGCACACACAAAGTTTGTGCTGTGTTTTTTTTTTACACAGTTTTGTAGTCTACTCTTAGGCGCACATGGCCGGCACCAAAGCCAGTCGCAGGAACTGGCTCCTGCTCGTTAAAGTTGGGTAAACAGCAGGTTTCCCCTTTCCGTTGACCGGGCGCACAATTGGCGTTCAGTTTAGTGCCACATATACAATACACGAGTACACTCGTGTACTTATTCTCATATCTTTTTGACGCAATTTGCTTAATTAATAATAAACTTTGAGACTCTCTTGCAAAGCCTGCCAGCCAGCCCGTTGTCGACTTCTCATGACCTTAAGCCAGCGAAAATTGATTTTTTTATTTCACTTGTCGCACTATATGAAATGTAATTGTAATACCAAAGATGCAGTATGAAACATTGGCTTACATTTTACTGCATAAAAGTTTCAGTTTTATAGATAAAGTACCCAATTCCCGCGTAAAGTTTCTTCCTGGGCTGCCAACTTCCCTCACTTTGTCAAAACTGAACCGATTTCTTTGATTGTGTTTTCTGTCATGGTTTGTAATCTAGTTTGATAAACCATTAATTCAATGTTGCAAGTAAAACTTTGCCGCACTTCCCTTGCACATTTGGAAACATTTTAAATCTCAAAGTTCCACTTTTCATTTAGAGCGGATATCAAAATTAGTATAAAATGCTATTTAACAATATTTTTTTTGAGGTAACTAGTCAAATTTACATACAAATTCATGTCTGAAATGAATACAAACATAATGAGCAGAAAAGTTTTCAACTCTTTTTAGACTTTCCATAACTTTGTATAGCCTCACATACATATTATTTATTATAGACACTACCTGTATTAGTTGAAGATCTATTTCTTTGTGACATTTCAGGCATGTTAGATACTTTCTCCATTAGCATTTATTGGAATTTGTACATTTGTTTAAATATTGATTGAGGTCTCAGTTGTCAATATCATAACGATTTGGGGCTCAGTTGTATTGACCCTCGTTCAAAGTCCTGGCTGGGCCGTTAGGTTGCTTATTTATGTGGGAGACAGTGCCAGTGGCAATAGGCATGCAAAGGAGGCTTTTCAATTTGAACGTACATAAGTCCTCAAGGTCTTAAATGGTGTAAGCCCGCCATGCTAACTGGGCGTATGCCGGGGAAAATTCCATTTGCCACTTGTTGGGCAACAGTCATTTTTTTCCGATTGATGGCTGCATTTCATTTGCAAATTTGTATGGCATTAAATGTGCATATTTATGAGGCAGCAAAATCTGCAGAGAGACAGACAGTATGCCAAATATAGTTCAACGGGCACATGAAATGCAGCAAACACAACAGGATGTCATATTCAAGGACATTTCCGTTTTGTGCAGTTTTGTGCGCAATACTATCAAAAGCAGCTTAATGCATAACGACTCGTATTCAAATAATTTATAAGCAGCTCAAACTTATGCCATTTTGATTGTTTTCTGTATTATTTAGATGCTGTTGTATATTTTGAAACAATAGAAGGAGAGGGAAACCTGAAATTGAGTAGCATCCGTAAGCCAAATAAATGTTATGCAATCTGTGCGTATCCTTTATGTTACGCAGTTAACTAAGTCTAATGCTCTAATATAATTTTGTTGTTTTGTGTAAATTGTAGATGTAACATTGTGTAAAATTAACTTTATAGCCTTGGTTTTGCTTTTGTACTGCCAATTAGCTTGAAGGAATTAAATATAAATAACAACATACTGACCCGTCTGGCACCTTGAAAACAAACAGTCTGAGGCAGCCAGGACACGGCAGCTGCTTGAGAAACTTTCTGCTTTCTAGCATTAAATATAAATTAGGGCTGGGCTGGGCTGGCAGGGGGGAAGAAAGGTCAAAGGCAAAGGTAAAGGCAAAACAACAAGAACTGAAGCCAAGTACAAAAACCTTGCATGCAAATGCCCTTTGTTATTGTTGTAGACTTTGTGCTTTTGACAGCCAAAGGATAATAGTATTGATTGTGGGATAGGTGTAGGTGAGTTCTGTTTACAGTTTGTTTGTTTGTCGGTCAAGTTGCCAGGACAACGACATTGAATCGTGGCCTTTGTCTCTAACTGCCTGTGCGTGTGCGTGTGTGTGTGTGGGTGCGTATCTGTGCCCCTTCTAATGGCTTTTTAATTGAAGCACAAAATTCAATGAATAAACAAGAGATAGTTGCTCAAACTGGCAGACTTTTTGTTTGTTTTCGGTGCACAAAGCGCCAAGGAAATAAACAAAAAGTTCACAGCTCGGTAAAAGGAAATTTTCTAATTGACTGAAACTTTGCGCCATTATGAATATAGAATATGCCAAAGTATATTTCTTGGGTGTGTGTGTAAGTGTGTGTGGCCAGAAATCCAATTAATTTTTAATTGCACCATAGACCGACCGCATTGTCGATTCGTATATAAATACGCCAGTCAAATTAAAATGCAAATTTTACATATTCAAAAATGGTATTTTGTTGATTTTTTATTAGCTGACCCTTCTTATGTAATGTTTCGATTTTGGCACAAAAGTACTCTTTGATAATTTTCTACTTGCGAACCTTTTTTAAGAACTCCCAAGAGCAATTAAGGAGGCTTTAATCGAAATAGCGAGACTGTACCTAGTTAGCAACTTGGTTTAAGCAACAATAATAGATTTGTAGTCTTCTTTAAGACTGATTACTGTCACACTAAAGAAATTTAATTATAAAAGAAAAAAATACACAACAATACGCTAAAATATACTGCAGATGAATTGTCCAAGCAAAAAGTCGTTATTATCGATAACATTATATTTTTTAATTAATTTATTTCTTCTTTAACATAAAAGTTTGAATATACATTAATTCAAAGAGTTATCTGCTGCTTAATGTGGTAGCTAAAGCAAATTGTACATAATAATATTTTCGGATTTTGAAGCAAATAATCAGAGCTGTTCTGAATTCCACAAAAAAATGTGTAGCATATCTTTTGGGGCAGGGTTAAAATCATCGTTTATCTTATGATAATGCTAAGCGTGGGTTTTACAATAATCTGAAATTATTCGGAACATTCTTGAATAAAATAATGAATTTGTGCTTACTTTAAATATCGCTAAGCAACAAACTATCGCAAAATTCAGTACATATCGATAATATCGATAACTAATCAGTATTACTACCGTTTATGGGTATAAACTTGTTGCTTGGCTACAGGGTATAATTAGCCAGGAGCAGTGAAACATGGTTGATCCCAGGAAACTCCTGCGGACCTGCGAACCTTCGGAGCTCTGCGGCTACAGTTGGAGCACGTGTTTGTTCGACTCTGCGAGGATGCGGTTGAGTTCGTAAACTTCCCGTTTGTGGTTGCCAAACCCATTTGCCGGGGGATACATCGACGGGGATGTAACATCAGACCAACCACATAGACAGCTCATTATTTGCAAGACGAAATGAAATTTAAATCCAATACTTTGCCTGTAATTATATCATACCAGGGTTGGATAGTTTGGCGCTGGCCACACACAGCTCATTATACCTTTGGGAAACCGCACAAGTTCTGCTCCTGCCTGTTAACCTGGCTGCGTCTCGGATTATAAATTTAACGAGTTTGGCTTTTGTTGTGTGTTGTTCTGCCTACTATATTTAGCCTTGGATTGCCATAAGGCTCTGGGAACAGTGACTGAAACTTGGCCACGTTTTACAGTTCAATTATTGTGGCATTTATAATTAAAGTTGCGTATGGCATTGCTGCTACCGATTTGTGGTCCCCACTTGAAGGGCTAGGACCCAGCTGAGACCAAGCTGCGTGACTTCTGCCCTTTTAGAAATTCGAGGGGAATTTGTTATAGCGCCAGCCAAAGTTGCCTTACCATCGTAGTTCTGTGGTCACTGGAAATGGTGGCTGCTTTGTGCCTGTCGCTTTTAATTTAAAATGTACGTGACTTGTTTTAATTAGTAGCAGAAAAAATAAATTTATGGATATTTTTGTTATACTTAGCGTTGTGGTCTAGGCACAGCCATGCAAAAATGTTGCATGTTCTAGAGTTCGCTTTTGGCGAAAAATTCGTTAGCTTTAATATGGATTGAAGTCCTCGAATAACTCCTTTACACATGCCCAGCACTTGGCAGCAGCAGACTCAGGTAGACTCTAGCACATACGACTTCCTGAAGGACATAGCGTGGAGATCGCTAAACCAACTATTAAGAATCGAATATATTATAATTATAGACTCTTAAGGAACGCGTGATTTCAATATACAGTAAGGACATGACCTCTATGATGGGTCCTCTATATTATTTTAATTACTTTACAATGCAAATTTTAAGTTAAAACTTATAGTTTACTTGGTAATAGCTATGGCTGGCGGGGCCTTCAGCTTGTGAGGTTTCGCTTGACTTATTTACATATAATAATCATTATTTACAGAGTGTGTGGTATTGTGCAGTATGGTATTATGAATGGTATGGTATGGTATTATTAATACTCTCTATATTCTATATTCTGTCTTCTGTCTACAACTTCTGTGAAGTCAAATTACAAACTTAAGTCAATTAACAAAAGGCTTTTCCTTGCTACAGCCAGGCTCAACATGTAGCTCAGACTTGGCTCAAACTCTTATATACCTCAAGTGCTCTGATGTGTGTATAATCCAAGTTTAACAAACTGACCACAGATACAAAAAACAATAACATTAACAAGCGTAGCTGAATTGCTTTCGCCTAGCTGAAAATCGACTTATTATGCTCACAAATTTTCAAGTGCTTTGCACAAGTTTTGCTATAAAACAGCAGAACATGCAGCTAAGCCACAAGTGGAGGGAGGCAAACTTTCACTTGGCCAGCTGTCGATAGTATAAAGACTGAAAAGCGACCAAGAAACTTGTTAAATAAGACTTCTAAATTCATTTGCTTGAAAACGCATCTTAACACCAAGAGAAACGCCTCACCAAGCGCATAAAAACTTGTGCAAAAAAGACGATGAAGAACTTCATCAAACGACTGCGGCGGGCATTCTTGTAGTTTTTGTTGGTGTTTTCTTTTTATTTTGGCAATCTTAGAGCCATAATGAAAATAGTACTACAACTACAACTACAGCTCAAAAGTTGTACAAGCTGGCCAAGCAGCTTAAATAAACAGCCCAGCCAGCTGCCAGCGATGGCCGACCCTGGCCCCCCAAAAAGTAGGCAACACTTTCCACTCAGGACGCCGCCTCGTCCTTGCCTCTTTTATTTTGGTTTCATGCTGCTTTATGCAGGAGTACTTTCATTAAATATATGCATTGTAAATGCTCCCTGGGCCTTGTATTCCTTGTTCTACTTCAACTTTGCATATTTCAACTGCTTATAATGCAACGCATCCTGCTGCATTGAGGCACCTCTCCGTCAGTCTCTGCCTCCAGCCTCTTGACACTGTTGTTTGCCTTGCCACGCATTGTGATAAGAAACTTTTCAGAGCACAAAAACTACTTTTGTGTTGTCATCTTATGTTTTTTGTGCTTGTCATTTTCTCGCGCTTAGTGTATCGCCTGGTTATATTAACTGTTTATGCCATTTGGCAACAAGCGATTGAATATTCAATCCAGCTAAGCTGATTATCAGTGTGAGGGTCCTTAGACATTGACTGAGAAACTGACAGGAATGGTAGTAGTCGTAGCATCTATATATTTTATGTGTGAGTAATAATGAAAGTGATGGATTATGGTGATAAAAATGTGTGAAAAATAGGGCTGAATCAAACAATCTACTTTCGATACTATCGATATATAACTTTTACCGATAGATAATGAGATTTATTTATTGTTTAGTTAATATTCCATTATTATTATCGATAGTCTGTATGTTTATTTTAGCCTATCTACTTTCGATACTATCGATATACTAACTACTATCGATAGAATCAAGTTTTATTAAAGCCCATCTATCTTCGATCGATATTCTAACCACTAATGATACACTATAAATTCCATGTTTTGCTTACTCCATTTTCCATCAATATTATCGATAGTTTTAATGGTTATTTGAGCCCATACACTTTCGATACTTTGTATACTAACCACTATAAAATCCATACTTTGGTTAGTCAAATTTTCATCAATATTATCGATAGTTTTCATGTTTATATAAGTCCATTTACTTTCGATACTATCGATACACTAACTACTAGAGATAAACTATTAATGATCGATAGAAACTATTTTTATTTAAGTCCATTTACTTTCAATATTATCGATATACTAACCACTAAAGATTAACTTTAAAATCCATATTTTACTCTATTTGTCATCAATATTATCGATGGTTAATGTTTATTTAAGCCCATCTACTTTCGATACTATCGATATACTTTCTACTAAAGCTATTTTCCATTTATATAATCGATAGGCTTAATACTAAATACCGCAATGATTTAAACAAAGCCAAGAGTTTTTCCATGGAAAATAAAACACAAGAAATGAGTTTTAAATTGTAGTTAGGGTGTCTTCTTGTGTACTGCTAAGATCTCTTAGCCGAGACTCGATCCGTTATGACTAGAGCACAGTTGCTTGCCTTTGAATAAATGTAATTAATTATAATTTTATATTAGCTAGCTGATTGATAGAAAGCAACTCCTTAAGCCTATTTGCATACTGATGTTAAGAGCGCCTCAATCTGGCCAGCTGGAGTGCCGTACTCCTTGATTTTGTGATTGCCCATTGGGCTGTCATTTTGCTTCATTGTCAATTGTCTACGTGGCATATTCTCCTGTCTGGGACAGGACTTGTTTTTATGACTTTTACTCGCAACACTTTTATTGCCCCAGACGCGACCACTCCCCAAAAACAAAACAAAAAACAACAAAAAAATAAAAATTATAAAAGAAACGAACAATGGCCGTCGAGTGTTTTTACAACTTAATTTGCAGTTTGTGTCGAGAAACTGTGGAATGCTTTTAGGTGTGGCCAGCTTGACTTTTGTGTTGTTATTGTTGTTAATATTATTATTATTGTTGCTGTTGTAGTTGTTATGGCTGTTACTGTTGCTTTGCCTTTGCTTTCAACTCACTTAATTGGTATATGAAGTTGCCAGAGGAGTGGAGTGAAGTGAAGTCCACTTAAGTCAGGAGTCGCTCCGCACAGAATTAATTCCTGCATATTACAGCGATTATTATAAATAACTAAAGCGAGTACGTAGGCCAATTAAAAGCCATTTCTGAAAATTATACCCACACACACACACAACATATATATATATATATATAGCTATCTATATATACTACGAAATTTGCTCAATGAGAAAGAAAGCAAGTCATTCCCAGGAGCTAGCCTGTCTGTCCTTTTATGTTAGCCTCGTTGGCCAACTATGTGCTTTTAATTAGCATTAAGTTACTTTCATTCACACGCCAATGCTCCTGAACAGAGCCAGGACATCCTGTTCGGTAGTCAATGTGCCCTCAAATACTTCTACTGACGATAGTCCTGGCGCAGGCTCAGGTGAGCAGTGGAGTTGAATCGTTATTGATGGTGCTAGTTAATGTTCAACTAAATTAATTTTTCAGTATTTGTATTTGTATTCATTTGATTATAGAGTCTACAAAATTGCTTAAGACTTGTTTTTTATTAGTTGATAGACTGTCGATAGTTTTGTAGAGCAATTGATGGTTCATAAAATTGTTTAGAGGGAATAAAACCTGGCTTTTAATATTGCACAATTTGTGATTATCGAGTGCCTTATTAATGAACATATCAGAAGGTTACAAAATTCAATCCTGTTTCTGAAAGTACACAAATTATACTATCGTGAGTGAGTCCTTCTCTAGTAGACCCACAGGTCTAGTCCTTCTGTAATAGACCCACAGGTCGTTTAGGTGCTGATGTGGATTTTGATGTTTGGTAATTAAATGAATAATCGCGCCTTATCACAAAGCCCAAGCACAAGCACATGGTCGAGTTTTATGGGCTGCCATCAAAATCTTAACAGTCAATTAAAAGTGGGCTAGAAAGCAGGCAGTATTAGGTTGTTGTTGTTGTCTCGATGGCAGATCGGGTTGTAAATTGAAACCAGGAATGTGGCGAGTTATTTGGTTGCTCGTATTAGCCCGGGCAACGCGGCGTATGCGTAACATTTTAACTGCAAGAGCAAATTAAATGAAACGCTTTGAGCTGCCAGCCTACAACGCCTAACTAACAAACTAATATAAACAGACCACTCGCACACACACACACACACACACACACACATACACACACACATACACACACACAAATTTGCCGCTTTTAATTAACAGCTCACAAAACTAAATTGAAAAATTTGATTAAAAAGTTTTTATGCAGCTGCGAGGGCGCGGGACGGCGTATACAAATGGCAAGAAATGAGATTTTCAAGTGCACAACTGAGTGTGTGCGAGTGTGTGTGTGAGTGTGTGTGTGTAGTGCATGTCTGTGTATGTGAAGTGTGTTAGGGAGCAGCGCTGGCTACCAAAAGTTTCAGTTAGTTTGGCTTCACAAATGTTTTAACATTTTATTTGTAAAAAGTAAAACCGCTCGGCACTTGCAGTTGGCATATGCTATATGTGTCTGTGTAAGTGCGACTGTGTGTGTGTGTGTGTGTGTGTGTGTGTGTGAGGGCGGATGGGCGTGGCGCATTAACACTTGTCGTGTCAGTGTCGCATGTCGTCGCTTGCAAGCTGTTAAACTAAATACACGCTGTCTGGGCTTCTGCATGAACTCATACGCGAATGTTTCACGGCTTAAATGTCACTGTGTGTGCTTGTATGTGTGTGTGTGTGTATTTGGCTGGGTGTGTTAGTAAATGCAACGAAACAGAAGCGCGCTTCATTCACGCTTGCCTGCTTTATATGCATAGTACATTATATGGGTTCTACGGGCTCATATGGGTGTGACTCGCAATTAGACCTTGTTCACCATTTCCAGCTTTTAATAATTTTTAATTTTAATTTAAAAATTTTGTGTGTTTTTTGCAGCCATTCTCTATACTATTACTTCAGGGTATTCCAAAGAAAAATAGCAGGCAATCTACCTGCAGTTTAACTGAAGTAAAGTTTGAGTTTAAGTTAGAGCAAGTGACTTGCTTATTTGCTTTTGTACTCGTAAAATTAGGACATATCAAGGACTGCACTTTGTGCAAAATATAGCAAATGATATGCAAAAGTATAAAACCACGATCTCATAGCCATAACCTGGCAAAAAATGAGCTGCGTAAAATTTATGAAGCTGTAGATAGGTTCTTTTTTATGCCATGCACTTAGAAAACGAACGGAGAGGCATTGAGTACAGTTGTGGAAATTTATCTGCTTTATCTTTAGCTTTTAGCTAGCTATATATCTATTTAGTAACCTATTGAGTTTAGAGACCATAAAAGGTAAGCATCTCCATTAAGGTAAATTTAAAATTCCTTAGCTATTAATATTTATTGATCTTTAGACAGAAGCACAGGTTATTTCCAAATCAGTAACTCTAGAGGCCTTTTAGTGCTTGCTAATATTTATTTATTTATTAATTCTATGCTTCCTGGTTAGTTTATATCTAGTAAGTGATACATAATATGTAAAATATCATAGTAGAATGATGCCAATTAAGCAAAAGTTTGCATATCTAGTTTATTTGGCGTTGTCTTACTTGAATGTGGTTAGCATCATCATTATTATCATAATTGATTGCCATGCATCGATGTTTTGCTCAGAAGCATAACGAACATGCAGTCAGGCAGACTGATGATGATGATGATGATGATGATATATGTATACCTGGTGAACTGCCATCAAAGCAACTGGCAAACAGGAATACCTTTGGCTGTTTGTCAGGTTCCGATGACAAATCAATCTGAAATTGATGAATGTCTGGCTTTCGACATGCGCATCCAGCTCCATGGGGGGTCACGTGCAATTGTTTAGCATACTTATTGGCGCATTTTGGGGCCAGCTGCAGCTGTGGCGCTGTGCAGCTGTGAAGCTCTGGAGCTGTAGAGCTGTGGAGCTGCTTGCAATTTGCATTTACGAATGCCATGCAAATTACCAGTGCATGATCTATGTTTATATGCTAGTGTGTGAAAGAGAGAGCAAGAGTTGTGCATTGTAGTTCAAATGAAGAAATATATTCAACGAACGAATGAATCAATCTCAGTTACTGTGTTCGTCCTTTGTTTAGTTTCCCTTATCCGTTTGAGTACTCGGTTTATTTGTTAGAATCCCTTTGCGTTCCTTTTGTTCATTTGAACCGAACTTTTGTTAGTTATACTATTTAAATTCAGATATTTTGATTTCTAGCTTCGATAAAGTAAACAAAACAGTTGCTCATGCAAAAACATAGTTTTCGACCGATCATTCCTATGGCAGCTATATAATATAATGATCGGATTTTGATCAAATTTAATCAGATTATATAAACTCTCGAAAAACTAGATTTTGGTGAATTTAGTAAGGATATCTTTATAAATAAAAAAGATTTTCATACAAAAACATACTTTTTGACCGATCATTCCTATGGCAGCTATATGTTATAGTGGTCCGATCCGGCCGGTTCCGACCTATGTACTACCTACAGCAAAAATAAGAGTCTGTGCCCTGTTTCATTACAATAGCTCTAAAACTGTGGGACTGGTTTGCATAGAAACAAACGGACTTCGCTATATCGACTCGGCTATTGATGCTGATCAAGGAAATATATACTTTGCGGGGTCGGAAAAGTCTTCTTCAATGTGGTATACTTGATATCATGACAATATTATAAGACGCTCTGCAAAGGTACATACATATATAAATGGCATTTTATTCCAATTGTAGATCGATCTAGATGAACGCTTTTCGAGACTAGGAACTGAGTCCGTTCGTTCCATAGAGTTTGTTCAGAACAATTTTCAACAACTCCAGTTGGTATGCAAATGAAAAGCGGAAGTGCATGCGGAAATACAAGGGGATTGAACACAGTTCGATGCTTTTCACAATTTTCGCGGTCGTTTCTATGCCAAAAGCCAAAGTGGAAGTCTCTGAGGCGGCGGCAATTTTGTTCTCGTCGCACATTTATTACGCATGCAAAGAATGTACGAGCGGGAAAGAAGTATGAAAGACAGAGTAAGCACTAGTGTGTGTGTGTGTGTGTGTGTGTGTGTGTGTGGTGTGTGTGTTGGGGTGTTTGTGTGTTTGTTGTTTGGTTGGTTTGTTTGCGGCGCCTGTTTGAAATTCATGACTGTTTAGCACACATGCCGCATAATGTTGCATACATTTGGGGCCGCGAGTATTGCAGCTGCCGCGAGCGATGCGACTGTTGTAGCTGCCGCTGTTGTTGTTGTTGTTGTTGTTGTTGTTAGTTGTCCTCTCTAAATAAGAAGCAAAAGCACTAACACACACACGCACATAGACACCAGTGTGTGTCTGTGTGTGTGTGTGACAATATTTATGCATTTTCACATAAATGCAATGCATTTTCTTGTTTCGCAGTGTGTGTGTGTGTATGTGTGTGGGTGTGTGCGTTGTGTGTAAACTGTGCATTTATAGCTAGGACTTGTTTTGCATGCTAATTGCCTTGTCTATATGGCGCCCCCTTTGGGAGGGTGTTTGTTGTGGGCCGCCTTCAATTTGTCGCATGCAGTTTATTAAGTGCCAAAATATACAGCGCCACATTAAACAGCTTAATGCCTTGAATTTTATTAGGTATTTGCAGGTTAACAGGCATTTTATATACTTATTATACAGGTTGGGCAAAAATTGCCCTACCGATTTGTCACTGCATTAACTTTTTGATTTCTGTCTATTTTTGTTTATTTTTTTCAGACCCTAAACTTTTAATGATAACCGATATAATTGTTCACACAAATGGTAAGAAATTACATTAATTAAACTTTGATTTGTAATTTATATTTTTAGTTTCTATTTTTTACTTTGTTTAAAACCATTTTTAAACCCTGTTTCAAAAGGCATTTTTAATGAAAAGAGTATTTTGTTTGAACGCAATTATTTTCCACACCCTTGAAGCTAGAGCAACCAAACTTGGTACACATGTTCGTGGATATCCTCGATTTATAAAGCGTAAATGCTCAATTTTTCCATACCCACCCCTTCTCCTGTAAATAAGCAAAATCTATATCTACCTCACCTGAGGTAAAGTCACAAATTAAGACAAACAGTCCACTTTCCAAACCCACAAGTAAAACAATTATGGTGAAGTTGAAAAAGAGTATTCTGCTGCCGTGTACGTCCTAGAGCAACGCTTTTACTTGTTTTAAATAGAAAATGGACTTTTACTACTCTGTACTTGGGTCTATATTTTCCTGATCGTTTTGACCGTCTCAATCTATCCTTTATCCTTTAAATCCACGGGGTTTCTATTGAATATAATAGAGATGAAACGTGTAGATTCTTAGACCCTTAGATCAAGAACTTAATAACAAAAGATTGAACTATAGGATTTAGGTTCAAAATAAGACTTGTTCATATGGTATTTGGCTCACTCCGTAAAGTTTTTAGCTTACCCTTCGATGTACTCCACATAAATGAATGCTATATTTGTAGTCAATTAGACAAAGTTTATTTTTATTCATTTAATAGACAAGCTTATACATTCACTTCTAAGGCATTTCTATTTAATGTTCGTTTTTATTTCCCTTTCTGACTTTTCTACGCCGTCAATGAAGTTCACAAAAACTGAAACACAAACTCAAAGTCAAGCAATCTTTCGGTAAACTATAAAATCCAACGTGAAAACTTAGAAGCCAACAAAATTACAGCCAAAAACTTTGCACATCGATGAATTTCTTAGCTTTTGAGCAAAGCTAAGCAAATAAAATGTGAAGGAACCTGAATCTGAACGAGAAATGCAATTTAAATTTACTTAACAATTCCACAAATCTTATCAAATAGTGCAGGGAAACTTTAAATTATGTTACATAATTCATGGCAACGTGTGGCTGATAACATTGTTGTTATTGTGCGCCTTGCTACCAATTTGTGTGTGCACACACGGCGTATGCGTATTGTAATCATGTTGCGCTGGTATTTGTGCCACGCCTCCGCCGCTCCACCGCTCCACCGCTCCGTCGCTGCCTAATGGCAATGTGCATATTTCATTACATTAAGTGGCAAAACAACGCATAATCAACTTGGGTTCGGGCCTGCTTTTGACACTGCACATTGGCTGGGCGTGGCATCTAATCCCAGCCCCTGGATGCTGTGGGACTGCGGCCAATAGAGTGAGTAGAGTAGCTAAGGCAGCTGGTGCTACAGAAATTTCAAATTGGAAATTTTGTTGCCTTTCATCAATAGTGTGGTACCCCAGCCGCCTCCCACTCCCCCTTCAATTGTTACACGCAGCGTGCACTAATTGTCTGGGCAACAATTTGGCATTTGCAACCGTTGTTTATACAACCCAGCGAACTTAGGGCTTGAAATTAGTTGCGTAAACATTCGAGAAAGGATCTTTCATGCGCCGGCCTGCATTTCCATTTCTGCAGCTCGGCAGCTCAGCATCTTGGCGTGTCGAGAAGCAATTGATTTATGTTTGACTCTGGCATGAGTATGGATATGGATATGGGCTGGGTCATGGACAGGAACTGGCTACGTTTATGTCAGTTAATGCTGAGACTATAAATTTTGACATGTGCATGGAAAATGCTTCCCAGCGTGATCTTATTCACCTCTCAGGTTGTGGCGGGTTGCGGGCTGCGGGCTGGCTGGTTGCAAGATTTATATGCAGTATAAACTGTAAACTACACAGCAGGTCGGCAAATAATATAAACAGTATGTTTGCTGAAATATTTGCAATTTTTATATTTCTTTTCTGCAGCAGAAATTTGGAAAAAATTTCAATTTCTAAATAAACCTGAGAGTAAACCAAAAAAAGTTCCACAGCGGATGTTATGATGAAAAATGATTGCAATTTTTAAAATTTCGATTATATACAATACAATACAAGTTGCATTCGGAAGTTTACATTTAAAATATACTTTGTTGCACTTATTTACTAATTTACCAAAATAATCACACATTTAAAATTATAAATCTAATGCAAACTTACTACTTTCGTCAACAAAGGCAGTTAAAAAAGAGTTAGAGCTGTAAAATGAATCAATTTCATAAAAGTTCATACAGATGAGAATGGATATTCTATGTGTCTGGCCAAAATTATTAGAGATACACAACCAGCTAACTTTTCTACCCAATAATATCATGGAAAAGTTAAGTACTGGCATTCAAAGCTATCAAATACAAATATTTTACTTTTTATCCAGACATGCTGACTTTTAATATATAAGAATACGATTAAGAAATAGTTTCCAGAAATATACAAAATAAAACTGTTTTAAAAACAAATTTAAATCGAAAATCGGACCAAATAAACGATTTTGACTATGGGACTCTAATGACCTATTGAACGATATGACTCAATTGACTAGAATGGACGACAATGGGACTCAAATAAAAGATAAGTTCGTTCGGAGAAAATTAAACTACTGAACTAAATCAGTGAATTTAACTAGAAAGTGCAACTCTACTGATGAGGATGCTTGGCAGCATCCGAAACTTCTCCTATCAATCTTTCTATATTCATATATATATATATACAATTCCCTGATAAAAACTATTCAAACTATACGTTCGCTAAACACACATTCTATTTCAGTTCACACACTATTATTATTCTTTGCATTCGTTATTCCTAAGTTGATATTTGAATGAGTCAAGACATAAGTTTATTAATTGTATATGGTAGTATATAGTATATATAGTAAATATAGTTATTAACCATATATGATAAGTTTTTCTCAGTACTATTTTAATCAATTACAGCTGATTCATAAATTTTTACATTTATTTAATGAGTTTCGATATACGATATATTGAAATAGTTTTAATGAACGTTTAAAAGTTTAAAATAGATTTTTGTATGTGAAAAGCGAATTCAAAAATAAATTTTATATATATTTATTTATACAACTGTATGCTTATAGTTAAAATTAAATTAATATATATAAAAATTGCAATGAGTATTTTAATTTCTTTATTATTACTTATATAAATTGAAGGTATAGTTTTAAGTTCTTTATAAAGTTTCTTGCAAAGTAATAAGGAATTATTTAAAAAGACAAATTTGAGAAGCATTCACTTAAACTATAAAAACTGTCTGTAAGGTCATTTAAACTGTGGAATGTCAGCTATAATCTGTCCTTCTGGTTGGTCCTACCTACATTCGCATTGGCTCGTCCTTATGCGTAGTTAAATATCCTCTTTTGCATCTGCTCTCATGCTTTGCATACTTTTGTCATTTCTGTGAAAACCCTTTAGATTAGCACATACCATAAATTCATTTAAGTCGGTCTAATCCTGGCTCACACACACACACACACACACATACACACACTCCACACTTTCAAATATTAGTTTGGGCATTGCTTATATCCCCGCACCTTGAACAGACAGCCGGGTGGCAGGGAGGCGGGGGGCGTCAGTCGGTAGAGTATTTGCCTTTTAAATTTGCATGCAACGCTGTTGTAAATTTATTTATGAGTTTTTCTTTGCACACGAAACGTTTTCCATTCCTGTTCAAGTTTTAGTTTTTGCATTGTCTTCTAACAATTGCACTTGTTTCTTATGCATATTTGAATCTTTTTCAAAGAGAGGTGCATTCCCCAATATATTCTTTGTATATTCGGCACAAAGTGCAAAATTTCTATTGGCATACCATAAATTGGGGCTGCACACAAGAGTGTAATGTGTCGAGGGGGAAATAAATATTGCAAGTCAAATAAATTTACATTGATTTTGAAATGCTCAAAGTGAAATCAAGCAAATGGTCTGATTTATTTAAAAACATATTCTGGCTAATTCGAATATTTTAGCTGAATTCCCAAACGATTGAATATGCGGCTAGTAAAGTAAAAAGTAAAAAAAATCCAATTATTGAATGCTGTTTCAATCGAAAATTAAAATTATTATTTATTATTTATTTATATTTTTATTTGGTATTTAATTGTATTTTTGTAAAATTATGTAAGCAACCTAAATTAAAACAAGTAAGAACGTTGCAGTCGGCGGTGGCGTCCGACGGCGGACGCACCCGACGGAAGAATATATGTTCCAGTCCTATGTATATAATATGGTTATTGGGGAGTTCAGAAAGAAAGAGATTTTGCTTGGGGGGGGGGGGGGGGGGGCCAATTTTGGGGGGTTTTTTTGGGGGGGGAAATGGGTCTGTGGGAAATTGGGGGGTCTAGTCGGGGGGGGGGGGATAGGTTTTGTTCCTGGGGGGGGAAAAATTTTTGGTGGAGGGGTGGGAACAACTTTAGTGTGGGGGGGAATTGGGGCTGGTTTTAAAAGGGGGGGGGAGAGGTTTCCCCTGGGGGGGGGGGGGGGGGGGGGGGGGCGCTAATATAGGGCCACAAAGGGGGGGAGTGGGGGGCCAAAAAAAAAGAAAAAAAAGTGGGGGGGGGGAGAGGGAGGGGGAGCAAATATATTTTTTGAAGAATTAATAGGTAGAATACTAAAGCAACCTAATCTAAGATAAAGTCCGAATAAAGAGTATTAAAAATGGAAATTATGCTAAATAATTCTATAATAATTTTAAAAAGAATTCTCTGATTTCTTAGATCTAACCAATTGAGATCAAATTATGTTTTAAATTTTCACACATACATAAGTATGTACTCAGACGCATTAAATATTATTTAAACCTTTTAAAAAAAAGTATTCATAGGCGATAATCAAAAAGTACTTGATTGATTTGATTGTTTTGAAAGATTTTCCAAGTCTTTTTCTCACCATATGTCGTTGCTTCGTGTGTGGCATTTGGACTGACGCACTTTCATATTTCCGACACTTTCAACATGAAAATTTTCTAATTTCGCGATCTGCCAAACCAAATGTGTTCTGTGTTTACAAAGCTAAGAAATCAACAAGATAAATTTTCGTGATGCGATAATTAACGTATTAAATGATTGCTATTTTTGGCGTAAATTTAAAGCAAACAAACTGTATTGCAAAAATACCCAAACATTTTCCATTGGAATTTAAAAAAGCAAAAAAAAACCCTAACATTTCAAGTGCAGGATCATTTAGAAGAATTATTGCCTGGCGAATGCGATAAGCAGCCGTTTTATAGTCATTAAACTAATACAATTGCACGATATCAAAGAAAAGATTGTCAATAATAAAAATTAATCCACATTATCGATATCGTTTGAAGTCTACATATGTACATATAGCTAAAGACATATGTATATATGTATATAAGTACACACTCATCTGTCCACCAAATTGGGCACCGGGCACTGAGCGTCGTTGTCTGTAGAGATAACATTAAAATTTGAAAGTGAAAGTGAAAACGCGCTCTCCCGCTCAGACTCTCTTCTACGCTCGCTCTCTAGAACAACATTGCAACGGAATTACACCACTGAGCAATTGAATAGAAACAGGGCTTGTGAAATATAATAACTTGATTTTCAAGTTAATAATTTTACGATTTCAAACATTGATTACTAATGAAAATCTCTCAAATTTGGTAGGTTATTTCAAGCTGAATTGTATGCACAAATTATTTAATATTATATTTATATATTATCACTATATTAAAGGGAATGAAGCTCTCAAGTTTATTGATACTTATAGTAAATTTTGTATTCCAATCAAAAATGTCTATATTTCATTTAGTCTGGCCAATAAAACAATAAATAATAAGCTGTTAAAAACAGATTAATAATTGTTCACTTATTTAGTGGGACATTTAATGTTGATTAACATAAATATACATTTTTCTTCAATCTGTCACTTTCTAAGAGTCTTGTCCCTATTCAAATGTACAGAGGTGTATGCAATTTGCACAGCGACGTGTGCTGACTATAAAGAGTGTTATTATCTCTAGGTTCTATAGTTTGATTCATTTGATATAAGTTTTGATAAAATGACATGTTGTTTACTTTTTCACCAAAGCCTGCTGTTTTAGGTTATTCGTTCCGGCGTTCCACGCTCGTGTGAGTTCGGAATCGGAATCGGAATCAGAATCCAATTCCGAACCGTATTCCAGTTTGGGTTGCTTGTTGAAGTGCCGGCAATTACTGATCAGTCTTTGCAACGCGTGTTTGGCGAGCAGATCGCGCCCGGAAAAATCAAAACGAATTTCACTTTCAAAAGGTTGACGCTCGGAACAAAGTGGTAAAAGTGAACCTAAAAACACATTTACCATATTTTTTAAAACAAACAAACTAAGTTCGCTGCATTAAAGTGAGCTTTTTTAAGCAGCTTAAAATATATACATAAGTAGCATTAACTGAATTATGAATTACTAAATAATACATTGGACAAAAAATGTATTTGTTAAATTAATTTTTTGCCCTGGAAAATGTACAAAAAAGTACAAATTTAAATGAAGATAAATATCATAATAAATGCATTTATTGTGTTGATATTTGATACATGCAAACTGTATGCCCACTCAGCTAAAAATATGAGTTCGCTTATTAAGCCACTTAAAATGCATAAAAAAAAGAATACAAATTAGTAAAAATAACAATGAAGACAAGTGTGCATTCAAATTAAAATCAAATTTGTAATAGTTTTCATACACACAGTGGTGTTTGTTGTGGTATAGAAAAGGTTTCAATTTAAAGTGATCTGTTGGGATCTGTTACTCTATATATTCTGTTATATTTGAGAGTTCAGTCGAACCAGCTGATTTGTATTTATATTTTATTTGATTTTGGTGTTGCTTTTGATTTGATTTCTGTTCGACACGCTCTGCAGAGTTCATTAGCCCGAACTCCAGAGCCCAGAGATATCAAACTGATGCTCAATTCTATAACTATAGAGCTCTTATACTGTCGCATGAAATACTTATATGCATCATGTATATATGTATGTACATAAGTATGCAAATATGTATATGGGCTGGGAAACATTTTATGTCACTCGCTTTTTGTTTTCTTTTTCTCCCGCTCTTTGCTTTCCCCCTGTCATTTGTTTGTATTTGTTTATTAAATGTTATCCGATATAGTTATTTATAATGAAAAACGCAGTAGAAACAATTTTGCTTTTTATCAAAAAGAAAAAAAAATAAAAATTAAAAATCGTTTTAAATATAATTTAAAATAACTGATAAAAAAGCAATTAATTTATTGCGCACTTTTAAATTGTGTTTGATAGCTCTTTGTGCTTTAAAATAGAAAAATGCATATTTGTTTGCCAGTGTGATATTTTATTTAAATATTTATTCCTAGCTAAAGTCTAATATGTGTAAAAAATTGTTGCACAATTTGTTGCTGAACATAAATTTAATGATGGCATTAAAACCCTCGAAATAATGCATTTTTTTGTTTTCATTAGTTTCTGACAAATGAATTGTTGAAATATCTATTTGTGCATAGTCATGGCATTAATTGCTTTCAATAAACAAATCGATTTCTTGTTAAATTGCTTAGCTTCAACAACATTTAGCAACTTGCATTATATTAACTTATTGAATAACTGAAATGTACTCAAAAGTTCTTACACAACAAAGAACTGAACTGTTTCAAGTTGGTTCAGTATTTATGATAAGAACAAACAACAAAGGTTCTTTAAATATATTTATAAGCGATAATCTGATCGTGTGACTCAAAAGATTAATTGAAACTATTTCATTAAATAATCAACAATATTTTTATTCTACTCAACATTTATTTTTATATTCGATTGAAAACGAAATTTCAAATACCAGAAACAATTATACAATATATCTATAATGACATCAGTTGAGCTAAGTTGTGGGAAAAGTTGTTGCATTGTAGACCTTCATTCTGATCGGCATGCCAAAGAAGTTCGATTCGTGTGAATTGATGTTGGCCGAGAATCCCTTGCCCTGCCAGAGGTAAATATAAATTACAGTGATATAAAACGAATTGAAAAGGCTCACCGCATCCCTGGGATAATGGTGACATTGATTTTCGGCTTTCAGAAATGCAAGAATGCCATCGTTAACTGCGGACTTGTTTTTGGAACAAAAGTGCCGATCGAAGTCCTCGTTTCGCAATTGTTGAGCACCAGCTGGAGGCAACGATTCCTTGCTTCCTTGCGGTGTCAGAGGCTCGTCCTTACCTTTCTTCTTTCTTCCCTTTTTCTTCTTTTTTTCATCCATAGTTGTATCACCGTAATAATACGAGCTATTACTCTTCACCTCATGCACAGATTTTTCCGAATGATTCTTTTTCATGAATAGATTATGCCTGTGCCTCTTGGAGTCTCGCCCATGATCAGCAATCGGACATTTTTTGAGAATTTGCGATCTCTCGTAATCGATGCGTAGTTTAATTGCTTCCAGCATGGTTATGGGATCGGTGGGATATGGTTTATCCGGTATAGAGCCCGCAAAGGCTATCTCAAAAGCATAATCGTTAAAGTTGCCGCGACCATTCAGGGTGTTCTGTATAACACCCGGGCAACTGTTATCCAGTACCAAGGATTCAAACATTTGGGCATTGGTGCGCTCAGCCAAGCATTCCCCAGCTGCATATTGTGTGGATGTGAATAGAGAGCTTTACATAAATACTAAACTTACGTGTCTTATTATCAGAGACTGCCTTGGACTCATTGCCCCAACCAGTAGACTTATTGGAAGTTGTTCGAGATGAGCAGTTTGAATTCATGCATGTAGAACGAGTGCTTGTATTACCCATATTCAAGGACCCTTCTTGGCGACTCTGGCCCATGCCCTGGTTCATTGCATAGCTATTCGCTGGCCTTGAGTATGGAGGCCCCTGAGTCCTGTTCATGTTGGCCTGGCAGCATGTGCTTTGGGTCGCGCCAGGACGACCATAACTTGCACCAAGAGATTGATCACGAAATGTGACCTGTTGCTGTATGGACTTAGACAGAGGACAGACGGATTAGTTGCTGTACTCTGGAGTTTCACATCGGGTTGAGCTTCTTTTAAGTTGCACTTACATTTGGTTGCTGCTGAGGTGTTTGCCTAAGACAAGGCGCCCTCTGTGCCTGAGCCTGTACTGGCGGACATTGCATATAGCTCGGCTCGTCATCATAGTCAAACATTTCACGCCGTAACTGTGGGCATACACAGCTTATACAAATTAAAACAAAATAAACTTTGTATCACACCTGTGCCTGACGCTGCATATCCGGATATTGGCTCCTTTGCATGTTTGAGTATTGCGCCTGGCTGCAGGATGGCGCCGTCTGCTTTAATAAAGACTGATGATAAATGAAACTAGGCAAAAGCTGCCGTCGCTCACCCCTTGTGGCATGGAACGTGCTGCATATATCTGACTCTGATCTGGAGTAGATCTGTATGACATCGACTGCTGCTGCTGCTGCTGCTGCTGTTGTTGGCGTGGCTGTCCGCTAGGCGCTCTCTGCTCCATCATTGTGCTATTTAGACCAGGTTCCTAGTCGAAGGATATGTCAAACTCTACAAGATTTCGCTTGTGGTCATGTCTTGCAGTCTAACTCACAAAATTATCAAAGGACCTGTCGCATTTTAGCCAGCTGCTGCTTTGTTCCCGTTGTTGTTGCTGCCACTGCTGCTGCTGCTGTTGACGTTGTTGTTGCTGTTGTTGCTGTTGCTGCTGTTGTTGTTGTTGCTGTTGCTGTTGTTGTTGCTGCATTCGAATCCATTTTCCGTAGTTCTCGGCCATGTCACTGCTGTTGTCCGCTTGGAATGCGGAATTAGGATACATAGGCTGAGCCGAGCTGGAGCCCGAGCGATTTGCACAGCACTAGGAAAAATACAATAAAATTCGTAGATTTATTACGAAACTGTGTGTCGATACTTGCTAAATTGCTCAAGATTTTGTTACCATGAGAACTTAACTAATTCCTCATCAAAAAACCTTAGCTTAATAGCTTTGATAGTGATAGTTTCGACTATCGATACAACTTATTGGTTTATCCAACGCAAATCGATAGTTTCAATGGCAAATACCTCGATAGTTGCTGTTGCAACATGCCATCAATACTATCGATTATGCTATCGATTTTATCCAACTACAGCATTCCATGCCTTGAATTGGATTTACTAAGTGTATTGTTTAAAGCGGAATAGGATTCTAGTAAGTGTTTTAAGTTCACAGCTTTATTGAAGGGGATACATTGTTATGTAAATAATGTTTATATGTTAGTTCAGTATAATTCTATCTACTTGGATAGGCTACTTTGTAACTAGCTTAAAATTGTTGGCTCTACGATAATTACTTACTGTTGAACACATTACGGGAGACTGGGGGGATATTGATGTTTGCTGCTGTTCCTCTGATAAGGTCTGCTGAATTTTCTGTAAGACATTTGATAATTAATTCTTCGTAATTCTTCGGCATAAAAATACTGTCAGTCGCTTACCCGCTTCTCAGATGGCTGTAAGCCCAAGAAATTATGGGAATTATCTGGTGGTGTTTGGCACTTTGAAGGATTGTTAATTTAATTGGCATTAGAGAAATGTTATTAGGATTACTTACAAACGAATCTATTCCTTTTTGGCATTCGGGTGTGGCAGAGGCGGGTGCACTCAGGGAACGTGCCACACGACGATTCTGGCTAAAATTCAACTGACCTCCTGCGGATGCCTGCGGCATCTGTTGCTGGTTGTAAAATTGCTGCAAAACAAAGCTCTTAATTTGATCTTATACTATATTAGATTAACAGATAAGTCGATGAGTCGATGAGTTTTCTTTTCATATGTGAAACACTTCAGCTCATCGACTCATCTCGTTATTCGGAATAGCCTGGGCCTTAAACACCTACCATTTGCTGTGGCATTAAGTGTCCTGTGTCCTGTGCGCTGCCCGGCGTAGAGCGACGTTGCAGTGGATCCGCTGCTGATAGAAAGGATCCTTGACGCATCGTGGATGGGAAATTGCATACGGATATATACTCTACAACTTCTATGTCCTCTTTCTCATCGATGTCACTGCCAGCATCGGCTACACACGAAGCAGCCGCGTTCTGATCCTGCTGGTAACTGAGAAATCGACTTAGCGCGGAAATAAGCTCATCGGGCAGCAGCACTGAATTTCTAAGAGTATCCACTGTGGGACATCCTTTAGGTGTATTCAATTGAAACAGGTGCTTCTCCTTCGACTACTTACATGCAATCTATTTTACCGGAGTACAATTCACAAGGATGGTTTAGACGGTTTTCAATGTTGTGTTCCAACTGATGACTATTAAGGTTATATGCAAAATTTTGTTTGCCTAACCTTTGAGTACTTTAATTAACATTTTAATAAAAAATTTAACAGGTTATAGATTTTGACTTGTATAATTTTGTAAAATACAAGCAGAGCTTACTACAACTCTGTAAATTTAATTAGAATTAGGCTTCCATTGGAGACAATCACTAACCTTTTTCTTCTATCTTTTTTCCTTTTTATACTATGTTCCCGAAGGGAAAAATAGTATATTGGGTTTGCGAAATGTCCGTCTGTCCGTATGAACGCAATTTTTTTGCCTTTATCTTTGAGCTAGAGCAACCAAATTTGGTACACATGTTGGTGTATATCGTCAATTTATAAAGTGTCAAGATCATATCATATCATATGACCTATATCTTCCACACCAGTAAAGCTAGAGTCACCAAATTTAACATACAGACTAATGTTGACCCCCTGGATAAAACTGCATCAAAAATTTTTGGACACCCCCCACCCCCACGCCCCCAAAGGAGCAAAATCGCGTTTCTTTCCGAACTCACAAATAACCATATTATATAGGACTGGGAACATAGTATTCTGCAGTCGGGTGCGTCCGACTGCAACGTTCTTACTTGTTTCTTTTCATTTATATCTTCGTGTAGGGTATATTTGAGTCGACCATTCTTGGCTGCAGAATACTCTTGTCTAGCTGACACAGCATCAGTAGAATTAATATTTCTGCGGGAATATCAATATTGGATAATCTTATTCATATTTTCTTTCTCATTCCCATTGGTAATTGATTTAGAATTACTATTTTTTCGACTGCTACGAAACCAATATTAAAAGGCATAATTTTCTGGGTTATAGGTATTATTTATTTTTCATTTATTTAGTAGTATTATTATTTAATATTGCTGACAGTATATACTTAAGTCTATATTTAAAACTGTGCTTGAGATTCCACATAAATACTCTTAAAGTTGTGTTAAGCCAAGTATATGGATTAATCCTTTACTGACTCTAGTCTATACCCTATAATAAATCTGCCTAGTTCTAGTCTATGACACTGTGTTAATACTCTATGATCAATCTGCTTAGTTCGCCTTTTCATTAGGCAAATGTTTCAATTCAAACTCCACAAAGGCCAAATCGCTTCTGTTTGCATCCGTATGCGGTTTCTTGTTTGACATCCGGGGCCTGGGGCAGGCATCGTGCCACACGGCCAGCTTCAACTCCTTGTCGCTAAGCAACAATTGCTCAGCGAGCTGTGCCACAAATGTGGGCGTGGCATGTACATTACGGGTGAAATCCAATTCATTCAAGCTCGCCGCCTGACTGACAATGAAATGGAGAATAGCACGCGACACTTGCGGCTGCTGTGGCAGCCACTTGATGCTGCCATCCGCGGCATCATAATGCACCATCAACTGTGAGTGCCAGGCGAAGCGTTGCAGCCTTAGCACTCTGCAGTGTCCTTGTAGCAGTCGCGGCAGCCTGGCATCCAGTTGACATTGCAAATTCAGTGCCACAATTTGACAGGCGACGTCATCGGCACCACCACCATCGTTCACCCCACCGCTTAATGCCTGCAGGCAGGCGGATATGGTTGCCGTGGCCAATGTGCCACCGTTTGCCCTCTCTTTGTCCTCGTCAATGTCGTCGCTGCAGCAGAGGAAGCCCGTCAACTGGCGCAGCTGTGGCAAGCTTGCAATTTTCGCGGCAGTTGCACGCATCGCGCAAGCCGGCAATCCCACAGTTTGCAATGTTTGCCCATACTCAATGTCCGCCAAGGCAGCAGCCGTGGCGCCACAGAGGCAGCCCGTGTTCCTGCCGCCTGGCAGCAGCTCAAACACGCTCAACTGGGGCAGCTGGCCAAAGACTGCGCTCAAATCCGTGGGCCTTATATCCAAACAGGCGCCGAGCTGCAGCTGCACAAGGTTGCAACAAATTTGGGGCAGCTGCCGCAGCACTGCCGAGCTACATGCCGTTAAGCTTATCCTTTCCATTTGGGGCAGCCGTTTCCGTTTCGACCAGGCCAGAACCTCATCGCTGGGACTCAGATTAAGCAGCGTCCGCGTCAGCCGGGCCATGTGCCCCAGCAGTTTGCTCTGCTCACCGGCGCTTAGCGACTTTAATTGTGGCTCCCGTTGCAAGTCGAACTCTTTGGCGTATTTCCGCTGCCAGATTTGCAGCACCAGCTGCTGCAGGCGACCGCCCAACTGCAACAGCACAAATTGATCCCTAATTGAGAGCTGTACGCAGATCAGCAGCAGGCAATCATCGTTGAGCATTGTCAGCGTCACAGGATCAGAATTAGAGTCAACTATTGAGTTCCTTTGGGCGCATATTAGTGCCTCAACCGGCCGTCTCAACTGCATTCTGTGTGCCCTCGATAAGGCCGCACCGTCGACTGGCTCCGTTTGTGGTGCACGCAACTCGTGCCAAGCCCAATTGGCACCCCTTCTTTAGAATCACGTCCCAGTCAGCTGCTGCTCCGGCAGAACAACCACAATTACAGCTCGAGCCAGTTGTGGGCCCAGCTGTGTGGCAAGCGATGCGACATCGACACCACTGACAAGACTCACACACACAAACACACATACACCACAGTATATGTGGCACAGTGTGCTATGGTTTGTAAAGGGATGTTTTAAACAATTACATTATTGTTCTATTATTGTGCCAACCTACATTGATTACATTTTTGTATAAAAGAGTGGGTGAAATGAACATTCAAAAGGGGTGCTAGTTGTTGGTATCCTTCAATATACAGTTTATTGAATTTATTAAAAAATAATAGAAATTCTAACGATTCAAAATATAAACCGTATAACCATCTAGAATATTTTCTATTTTTAGAGAGATTCATTAATATCTAGGTACAGACATGTCTAAATGTAATCAATGTCGAATTAAGGCGCTCTTTTGAGTCCTGATTATTAAATTATTGGATAAAGTCCGATAATTCGATAATCTTATTAAATAATCGATAATAATAAACAATTATTATTATTATAACTCCTAGCGAATATACTTTAAAAAATATATAATTATAATCAACAATTATTAATATTTTCTGAGGGATTCGGTATAAGCCACAATTAAGTTTGTACATTAATATAATAATAATTCAGTGGAATAGGGACTTTAGTTTTATATATGTAATTTTAAATAATATTTACGACTTTTATTTTTAAAAAGGCACAATTAAGTTTGTACATTAATATAATAATAATACAGTGGAATAGGGATTTAGTTTTATATATATAATTTTAAATCATATTTACGACTATTATTTTTAAAAACTGAGTAAAAGCAAATGGTTTTAATAATGGTTTAAAGCAGCAATCGATAATAAGTAGTGGAGTAGGCAATAATAACTTTTATACGTTTGGATAAAAAACCAACTATCTCGCACCACTGTGCCGCTGTTGGTGGTGCTCACAGTGGTGCTGGCGGGCGTACAAAAATAAATGCAACCCCTGGCAGGCAGCCGCCCGCTCAAAGTACGCTTAATATGCATTCTCGGAGCGGTACGGGGTTCGAGTATATTTCCCATTTGCCGTACGGGCTTCAGTTTTTTGTTGTTTCTTGTTTTTTTTGTTTTTTTTTTTTTGTATTTCTTGCCGGGCTATCGCAGTGCGATTGTCTTTTATCGCTGGCAATGCAGAGTGCTTGGTTATTTTTAAATACTCTTGATAAATAGTACATATGGCAACCATGACGATGACTATGTATGTGCGAAGGTCTTGAGGCGGCAAAGGAAACAGAGTTTCAAGTGTTCTGGTCAAAACATGGTATGTTTTCCGACTTAACCACTTTATAGACATCATAAATAGATCATGCACAGAAAACCCGATTAGACATTCAACTTTGCTTCTACAATCAACAACACCTGATTTATAAGACTCTGTGGCAGTCATGACTTGTCTATAGCATGAGACGGGTAGGCAAAAATTACAGAAAAAAATATTTGAAAAAACTTTAAGCATATTTGGTTTGGTAGTTCAAAATTTGTTGTAATGGCAACCAACAGTGAAAAATGGCAGGTTAGCGGTCATTTGTCTAACTTGCCGGTGCGAAATCTAAACCAGAGCAATGTGTCCCCACGGGAACCAAACAACCAGGATATGGAAAGGGAGCGGGAACGCATTCCCAAGTACAGCAGTATCTGCTGGCATATGAGTCTAGTGGTGTTGATTTGTACAATGCTTATTGCGGTTGTCTGGACGTTGGCTCTGAGCCTTGATTACTACTCCTGCACGCCCGAACAGCGCTTTGCCAAGATGCGTCAGGACTTTGCCGCAAAAGAGCAGCGACGCAGCGTGGGTGGCCGATTAAAGTTGACCCCACTTGAGGAAATAGCGAATGAGCGTCTGATGGCCGTTAAGCGAATCGATGAGGAAATGTTTCACATCTTTAACGATTATCAGCCTCGTCCTCATTTCCTTGCCAAATACAAATTGAACGAATCGAGTCTCTATGGTCTCCTGCGCAGTATGCCCAAGGGCGGACTGCTACATGTCCATGATGCTGGCATGTTCAAGACGGATCTGCTCTTGGAGCTAACTACTTATTCTGATCTGTGGACCTGCGTTGCAGCCGATGGTAACTTTGAAGACTTCCGCTTCTCACAAAACTTTCCGAATATTGAGCCCCGTGGGGACTACCAGTGCCAGTGGATGTTAATGAGCAACTTTAAGGTCGCAGCAGGACAAGTCCTTGTATGAGGACAAGCTGCGTGCCAGTTTCTCCATCAATTCCCATAGCTTTATGAACGCCACCCACTTGGCCAATCACATGAAACGGGCGCATCGCTTGATCCATGGACTGATCACCTTCCGGCCAGTGTGGCATAACTACGTGGCTTCAATGCTCCATGATTTCCACGCAGACGGTGTGAATTACGTAGAGCTTCGCTCTTCGCTTCCAGTTGTGAGTACCAGTAGCAGCTGGCATTGGTACTAAAGCTAATACTGCCTACTGCGCCCTTAGATGTACGATCTGGAAGGCACGAATTATACCCTCTGGGACACTGCATATTCACTGATTACCACTACAAAGATATTCCGCACTTCCCATCCCGAATTTCTTGGCATTAAGTTGATATACGCACCTGTTCGGGATTACAACGACAGCAAAATGGAGACCTATATAGCCAATGCTCGTATTTTGAAGGTAGTTTTGGGTGTCTTGAACTTTCCATTTTGTACATTACTTTCTGATGCTTATCAGTGATCAGAAATGTCCTTTTTAAAGTCCTCATTACCTTCCTTCAAAGGTAGTATTAAGAGGTTTGCTGATCGGTGACGAACTATGTGTTCCGTGGTGCTTGACGGGTCTTTACTCGTCTTCTGAAGCTTTTATTAACTGAATTTGATAAATTAAGACAATCGAATTCGTTTATCACGCCGTTATGTATTCAACATTGTCCTCCTTTGTCACTTTCTTGCTTTGTAAAGCTCTGTAGTCTCCAATTGAATTATCTGTTAGCACATTATGTTTTGAACCACTTACATATGTATCCGCCCTTAGGCTCAGTTTCCCAGCTTTTTCGTTGGCTTTGATCTGATCAACTTGGGCGATGAGTGTCAGCTGCCGCCCCTCGGGACGTCTCTGCAACTCCTGCACATCAGCAAGGAAATTGATTTTTATTTTCATGCCGGAGAATCGCGTTGTTTGAATTCGACAGTCAACGCGCCAGATGCAAATCTCGTTGATGCACTGCTCCTGGGCAGTAAGCGCATTGGCAACCCTGTCAATTTGCCGCTGCATCCGGAAGTCCTCAAGGCAATGAGGCTGTTGAAGATTGCTGCGGAAGTGTGCCCACTGTCCAATCATTACCTTCAATATGTGGACGATTTCAAGCTACATCCGGCGGCATACCTAATTGCCGCTGGTTATCCTATAGTTGTCGGCTCGGATTATCCGTATCTCTGGAATGCAGCACCCCTCACCGATGATTTCTTTGTGGCCTTTGTGGGCATTGCCAATGGGCAGGCAAATCTCCGGCTGCTCAAGCAGCTGGCCATGAACTCCTTCCTGTACAGCTCCTTGAGCGAAGAGGAGAAACGTATAGCTCTGCACAAGTGGCATAACAATTGGAACCAATGGATTGAAAGCTTCGTTGCCCTTCATTAACTTTTTTTGGAATTTAAATTGTTTGCAAAACATTTTGTTCTTTTTTTTAAATTTATATATAAATATCATCTTATGCTAATCACTGCGTCTTTTTCCCAACATTCTATTGCCGTCACCTTTTACAAATGTTGAAGCGAACTCAAATCGAAGTATTTTTGTTATTATCTAATCTTTGACTATCATAAATCAAGATTCCTGTCTGATTAGCCATGATTAGAGCCCGTTGCCAGCTGAACTATGGCTGAGATCTATACGGCTCCTGGAATATATTTATTTTCAATCAGATTTCTATTACTTGTTTCTATCGGCAAATACATCGAAGCACGTGCTGAATCAAAGATAATACCAAGCACTTCAAGCGTTTTCACTGTTTCAGATAAGAGCACACGACACACGAAACTGGGCAACAAAATCAGACATTAGCAAGTGCCCGAGTCTCAGTCTTTTCACGGACATTGACGTGGACACAACATCTAAAACAAATCTGGAAAATGCAATTGTGTAATCTAATCGGGCTGTTGACCCTCTGCCTCTGTCTCGGCCTGTCTGAGTCACGCACGCGACCCAAAAATCTGTCCGTTACAAAGTTTGTATCGCTCCACGGCGGCACATCACACGTGGACTCCTTGCTGGGCAATACCCGGCCGAGTCCGGAGATCTATAAGACGCTGCGCAATACATTCTTTCACTATGAAGAATCCAGAGCGCTGGGCTACGATCTGGATCTGAATTTGCGAGAGCTGCAGGCTAATGCGACCATAATGAAGGCCAAGATCACCGAATATTCGGAGGGTGAAATCACTCCGCATCTGTTCAAGCCGTCGCAACATATCTTCGATGTTCTGGCGGCCATTAATAAAACGGAACTCTTCGATATACTCAGGCGCATGCCCAAAGGTGCAATTTTGCATGCCCATGATACGGCGCTTTGCAGCACAGAAGCCATCATCGAGCTGACCTATGGTGATAACCTGTGGATTTGCCAGCAAACCGATGATCTGAGCGCCTCCGCACTGCGCTTCTCTAAGGAGAAGCCTGCGGCTTTAGAGGAGTCCAACTGCGACTGGAGCTTGCTGTCCGCAGTGCGCGCCAAGCATGGCGCTGACAAGGTGGATAAGTACTTGGCCGAGCGTCTAACCCTTTACCCCACAACGGACTTTGAGGACATTAATGCAGCCTGGTCGAGGTTTATGGAAATTTTTGGACTTCTAGATGGTTTGCTAATGTATGCGCCAGTCTGGGCCGATTACTATTACAAGGCGCTGCAGGAGATGCTGGCCGATGGTGTACAGTATCTGGAGTTCCGAACCACACTTCCCACTGTACGTTAACAAGACTTAATTATGATTTCGAGACTCTAATACCAACATTTGCCATTTCCCAAAGCTCTACGATTTGGAGGGTACCGAATATACACCGCTGGACACTGTGCGCATCTATGTGGAGACGTTGAAAAAGTTCATGGATGAGCCTAAGCATTCGGATTTCATAGGTTCCCGCATGATCTACGCACCTCTACGCAACACTGATGCTGAGGGGGTGAAGGGCTACATCAAAACACTTTTAGAAATCAAAGTAAATGCTCTTATTTGAAGTCTAGTTTTGCAGTAATATTAATCCAGACTTGCTTTGTAGGAAAAATATCCGGACTTCCTGGCAGGCTTCGATTTGGTGGGTCAGGAGGATCTGGGACGTCCGCTCAGTGATTTTGTTGATCAGCTGCTGACCATACCAGATAGTATTGACTTTTACTTCCATGCCGGAGAGACGAACTGGTATGGTTCCACTGTCGATGAGAATCTAATCGATGCGCTATTGCTCGGCACCAAGCGCATTGGGCATGGATTTGGTCTGGTTAAGCATCCGGTAGTGTTGGACATGGTTAAGAAGTTGAATGTTGCCATCGAGGTGAATCCCGTCTCGAATCAGGTGCTGAAACTGGTCAGCGATTTTCGCAATCATCCATGCTCACAGTTCTTTGCTGATGGATACCCTGTTGTAATCTCATCGGACGATCCATCCTTCTGGAAGGCCAGCCCTCTATCCCACGACTACTACATTGCCTTCCTGGGCATTGCCTCGCAGCATGCGGATCTGCGGCTACTGAAGAAGCTTGCACTAAACTCCATTCAGTATAGCTCCCTCACCGTCGACCAGAAGTTCAATGCGCTCACCAAATGGCAGGCCAAGTGGGATGAGTTCCTGGACTACGTGAACAAGGTCCCCCCAAATAGTACACCGGGCCTTTTAACCCTCGATTGACTAGCACGGGTGGTGTCAGCGCTCCTGGTCGCGTTCTCCCTTCTGAACTCCGGCCTTTGGTGCTAGTCAGGAACCCGCCCCAAAACCCAACCGCCAATTAGGCAACTTATCCGGCATGTCGAGGACATTAGCACCTGACATCGATTATACTCAGCCCTAGCAAGCTAATATCTGTGTAATTCAACAAATCCCTATTCGCATGCTATTCTATTGTAAGCTAATTAATATTGATTAGTGTTTAGGCATAGTGTTAAGTTTTCCTTCGCACTCGACATCTACGATTATCCTTCCTAAGTACATAAGAGATGTTGCACCTTAAAGTAGTTAATCGCTATTGAACAGGACTTGTACTAAAATATTTGAATAAACAACTCGGGCTACTTAGGCTACTCGGCTAGCCCGCTAAAAGGAAATTAAGGATAATGCTAATTAATGACTAATGCAGCCAAGCCTGAATATGTGTGCTAGAGATGGACAGTTAACCTGATCTTGAATACGCGTATTTCGGGATTCACATATCATGAAATATCTCCTCTTACAAGGCGTGATTGTAAAATATTTTAAACTATTCTAATTGATGGTATTTCATAAGAGTAGTTTTCACATTTACTGCGCTTGTGATTTTATCACTTTGCATATTTATAATCTAACAAATTGAGCCTCAGAGTGTTATTACACATAAAAATAAGATTTCAGGAGAAATTTATTTCTATGGTGTTAAGTTAACCGCGTCTTCTTTTCGTGAATTTGGGTGATTGCATGAAATGCTGTTTTAACGCCGTGTACTGAAATGATTTAACAAAATGAGCATATCATAAGGGCTGTAATAGTCACCGTTGCATCTCTAACTGAAATCATTGCAGTTGGCAGGCAGATATTCGACCTGGGCATAAATCTCTTAGCCTCAATGCCGCTGAGTGCACAGAAAAGTGGTCGATGTTTAATGAATGTGTGTTGCCGCCCTGGACCCCGCACCGCCGCACCGCCGCACCCCTGCTCAAATGAGCGCTTTGAGGACTGCTCCAAATGTATCAATTTAACGTAGCTGCTGCCTTAGTGTTAGCTGTGAAACTGTGTGGATATGTGGCCATGGTTCGATTTTGATTTGCCGCGCGTAATGAGCAGAGTTTTATGGGCCATCGCAAAATGCATTCTGGCCAGGGCCTTGTCAGGCAGAGGAGCTGTAGCTGGAGCTTACGCCTGGTCGAATATGTATGAGCCCATAAAATTGATGGGTATGTGTGTAAAGGGCGCAAAATGGCGGCACAGCCAGTGGCAGGCTCATCAATTTGATGTCGGGCACGGACGTATTTACTGCGGTGTTGAGGGCGCGCGGGCATAAAAAAAATGGTATCCAAAGCCATCCACATAAATAACTAATAAAGGCCGCGTATAGTTGCCGCATATTGAGGCATGTACGGCGTGCCTAAGTGTGTGTGTATGTGTTAAAGCGGAAATGCGTGAGCCGCGAACAAATGTCGAGCACATTGACAAATGTACAAACTTCATATAGTTTTCACACTTTAGAATATAGATTCAATTTCGAAGTAGTTTCATTCAAAATTCCTGCTCAAAATTGCTGCGCTTACGAGCTTTATAGCTCCAATGGGATGGAGGCTGCGAATGCAACTCGTTCGCTACATGTCCGGGAAGGTTGGAAAATGCGGCAACAAAAAGTATCAGACCATATCGATGAGCCGCAGCCTGAGGGACACTACACCCGAGGCATATCGGACGATGCGTGAGGTTATGATACAGCTGGAGCGTCGCTCCAGTTTGGGCAACGTCATGGAGCTCTCGGATAAGGAGAAAGCGGCCAATGAGGTGATCATGTTAGAAAAGAAGAGAGAGTTTAAAAAGGGCTTTCTCGATCCGGGCAAGTTTGCGCCCGGCCAGCATATATTCCAGGTGCTCAAGAAGGTCCAAGGCTCCCGACTATTTTCCTACCTGAAGACAATGCCCAAGGGCGGCATTCTGCATGCCCACGATACTGCGCTCTGTAGCACCGAGTTTCTAATTGAGCTAACGTACCGGGAAAATCTCTGGATTTGTACGGCCGACGAAGGCTGCCGTGCAATTGGGTTTCGCTTCTCGAAGGAGAAGCCCACCATGAAGGCAATGGAGGAGTGCAATTGGGAGCCCATGTCTGACTATCGTGAACGTCGCGGCGATGAGAATGTTAAGAAATATCTATATACGCGCTTCAGTATGTATCCCTTTTCCACATTTACAACTAACAACGAGGCCTGGAACCATTTTATGGCCATTTTCATACTGCTTGATGGGCTGCTGCTCTATGCACCCGTCTGGCGGGACTACTACTACAATGCGCTCACAGAACTCTATGCGGATGGTGTGCAGTACCTGGAATTAAGATCCGTACTGCCTGATCTATACTGCATAGATGGCCAACAGCTGAAAATCGCCGATACTGTGGCTATATACAAATCGGAGACGGAACGCTTTATGGCCAACAATCCTAACTTTATTGGTGCGAAATTGATATATGCGCCGCTGCGAGGGGTGGAACCAAAGGTTGTCGAAGATTATATTGTCAAATGCGTGGCCTTAAAAGTAAGAAAAAAAGTTAAATCACTATTCCCCATTCAAAATACATTAATCGTTTATGCTATTGCAGAAACAATTTCCCGAATTTCTGGCTGGTTTCGATTTGGTGGGCCAAGAAGAGCTTGGTCGTCCGCTGAAAGATTTTGTTGAGCCACTCCTTAAGATGCCAGAGGACATCAATTTCTTCTTTCATGCCGGTGAGACGAACTGGTATGGCACCACCATTGATGAGAACCTAATAGATGCCATACTGCTCGGTACAAAGCGCATTGGCCATGGCTATGCCATCGTCAAGCATCCTTTGGCCTTATCACTGGTCAAAAAACTGTCGATTGCCATCGAGATCTGCCCGGTGTCAAACCAGGTGCTGCAGCTAGGCCATGACTACCGGAACCACCCAGCTGCCATGTTGATAGCACACAATGTTCCCATTGTCATCGCATCAGATGATCCCTCGTTCTGGCGTGCGTCTCCTCTGACCCACGATTTCTACTTTGCCTTTCTGGGCATAGCTCCATATAATGCCGATCTGAGACTGCTGAAATACCTGGCCATGAACTCCCTTTCCTACGCTTCGCTGCCAGGGAAGCAAAAGGAGGATGCTTTCAAGAAATGGCAAAATCTATGGGACAAATGGATTGAGAATTTAGCCAGCAAAAAGAAAACCAAGTAAAGACTGTAATACAGTTGATTAAATTTGTGTAATTTTCATTTATTAATATATTATTACCGCATGTAATTCCCTCAGCTAAGATTTTAGTTTTGTAAGTAACTTACATTGATACAATTGATATGGGTTATGAGTATGCACAAGCTTGGTGTTTCAAATTTACCAATTTACTGTAAATTATAGCACATGTTTTAGATATTTCTTGGGATATGTTTTGAGAGCATTTAAGCTTTTGATATTCACAGTTTGGTCTGTTAATCCTTTCCAACTAGCCCCCGGATATGTTCATATATATGATTCCAATTGATAGATTTTGGGCTTGCTTGTAAGAGACCCGACTGTGAGTATTGTATTCATTTGAATTTAGTATTTGTGAACAGTTAAGTAGTACATTTAATCTCTGTTTTTAATACACTTACATAAGCGTGTGAATATAAGCGAGTATATAGCACAATTATAGTTTGAATATACATACATTTAAACTCTTTGAATGAGACTGTTTAGATCAAGTTACGCTTTTGTTTTATATACCAAAAAGCCATTTAGCGCAAGCCATTTAATATACATCTAAATATTAAAATTATTATATATTCATTGGGCAGATGATCTCCAGTTTGCATTACGATCGATTTATATTGCGGCTCTTTCGGTTTTATTTTATATGATTTTTGCCAACTTTATTGATAATTGAAATGTCTATATAAGTTTTTGTTGTAAGCATTTTTTCTGTATATGTGCTCGCAAAAATATGAATACCATATTTTAATATATATATATCTTCTATTCATTTTGTTGAGTATGAAAGAAAGTTTACAAAATACAGTATAATTATGCATTCTTGCCCAGTATTTTTAACCATACGTTGTTCATAGGTATTTTTGTAATTTGTTGTGTATTTTTGTTGTTTTTAAATCTGTTTTATCCACATACTTACACTTAATGCTCGATTAGCTCAAATCCTAAACCATTTCCCATGCGACTATTTTAGTTATCATTTTTACAAGCTTACTTAATTAACCCGCGCTCTCACCAGCACTCACCAAACCTCACCAAAACCCTCTCTATCCAGGCAATCTCAGTTATTCTCCATCTCAATCTGCGATCCCAAAAATTCACAATACATTTATATTGCTATGCTGTACAAATCTTAAGTTCTACTGCTCAACTGACCATATTTATCGCATGCGAGAGAAAAGCTGAAGTCTCATTTTATGCTATGTGCGTTTCCATCGCTCCTGTTGTTGTTGTTGTTGCTGTCTGCGCAGCTTTTCCGCTTTCCAGCTGGTCTCGCCCACACTCAACGGATAAGGTATTATATCTGGCTGTTGTTCCGAAGACATATTATAATCGTTGCTATTATTATTGTTAACTGGCTTGCTGATATCTCCATTCTCATCCTCCTCCCCATCGCTGTCCCTGTTCCTCAGTTCATGCTGCTCCTCATCGCTGTCCCTATGCGCCTGCCCCTGCCCATACTCTGGCCCCCCGTTGGGTACATCATGTTTTGGGGTTAGCTCATTTTGTATGCCATTATTTTCATGGTAATGTTGCTTTAGTTGTTGTTTTCGCTTTTGTTGTTGTGCATGCTGCAAATTACGCTTGTTGTTGTTGTAATTATTGTAGTAACCATATTTGCTGGTGTTAGAGACAACGTTTTTGTTGCTGTTGCTGTTGTTGTTGTTGTTTTTCTCATCGCTGTCATCGTTGCAAAACTGTGTCAAAAAAATTTAATGAAAATAATGTGTTAAAATTTTAATGAATATTCATGCATAATAAATATGCGCATTTTCCAGCATTTAATAAAATTACGAAATTAATTTAATTAAAAACACATATTTATTGTGTGATAGCACAATTTAGTGGTTTTACTACAGGTAACAGAAGATAGAAAAATTACAGAGAAACCTATCGTAATTTTATTTCTTTGCTTAAATTAATTGTTTTAAATTGCATTTGCAGAATATGGTTTAAATGCACTCGAATAAAGGCAGGGCTGATAAGATATATAGAAACCACTAAAACCCTCCAGCTCTCTACACAATGGATGGCCAACAATGGATAAAGGAAAAGCCAACAGCAATGACAACAAAGAAAACAGCAAAAAGTGTTAACGAAATATGATTTCAAATGGCTTAACTACTTTTTGTTGCCATTTGTCTTAATGGGCTATTCTCGGCACTGATAAGCGATAAGCTAAACAGCAAGAACTACAAAATAAAAACCAGTTTATGATAAGCATAAAACAGCAACACTTAAGTCTAGATAAACCCCGGCCAGTAAACATATTGTATTAATGCATTTTATGTTAAGCTTGGTGGTTCTCAAAATGTGTCAAAGAACAACCCAATCAAAGGATTTTAAGGATCAAACTAAATCATTAAAATGCATAAATAGAGCATTTATAAAACCCCAATCAAAGCATTTTAAAGATCAAACTAAATCATTCAATGGTCTTACGATATCTTTTAATTACTGAATCAAAGTCAACCAGCGGAAAAGTGAGTTTAATAATATGCTTTGACAGCAAATATAAAGTTTGTTAAACCTCAAAACTGGCATTGAACTTCGCATCTTATATAACTATGAGTACATACTTATATGTTTGTATTACCCACAAACTATGCCGCCTTTAATTATGCCAACATAGCAACAACATCGAATAAACTAGCTCACTTAGCTAATAACAACAATGAGACTTTTATCAGCGTTCGAACAAGCTATTATTAAATGTAGTCAATGTCAAACAAATGATTAACTTGATTTATACCAAAAATACGTCACACTATGCCGCTGTTCAGAGTATTCTGATTATTTCACGAAATGTGTAAAGTACAGAAAACGACGTTTTTAATCCAATTAAGTATAAACAGTTTATAAAGAAATACATAGCAACTTCATGAACGTACACTCCTGATCAGGACGACGTAATGTGGCTGAGAATTGTTTCAAGTTTCTAAAACTGTTTTTTTCATAAAATTTGAGTAATTCGCTTCGGAAGTAGAAGTCATGAAACTTGAAAAAAATTCGAAATTGAAAAATAATTTGTTTGTGGAAAACTTTTCATGTTTGTGATAGAGTTATATCCCAACGACTCACTCGATTTTTACTCTCTTCATTTTAATTGAAAGATGTGGGAATTCCAAAGCGATTGTTAAAAAAACATTATGATTTCTTAATTTGTTAGTTCTTGAGATATATAATTTGCCAAATCCCTATTTTTAAAATAGTTTTTAAACTTTACATAGCCTGCTAAAATAGATTGTCGCTTCCCATCATCTGACTATAAATTTTAGCAATATCGAGTTTCATTCAGAAGATATGATTCAAAGTAAGAAGTCAAAACGATTCTGAGGAAAGCTCGTCGCGGAAGTATTGTTACTAGCATCTCGGGGAGGGTATTTAATATTCAATACATAAGTATAAGTATAACTTTTTTGTTGTAATTTATATTTTCTTTATTACATCCTTTTATCGCTGGACACAATATTCTTAAAATTTTGCAAGAGTAGAAACAAGCAACTATTTTATGCAAATTTGATACATTGGCAACCTTCTACGATTTCTGTTCGCCTGGTATTTTTATTTATTTTAATAAGATTTTATGGGTGATATAGTTATTTATATTATTTTTGTCTTTTGGAGATGTTTATTACATTTTGAATCGAAAACTTAAGGCGTGAAAAGTTGTATGTTTTTAAATTCAGATACCATGAGAAAACTATACTTACTCGTAGTAATCATTATATTCAGCAAAGCATCAACAATAAAAGCTTGCAACGTATTTATAATGCTACAATTGGCTCTGATTATTACAGCAACAATTATCAGAGAGACTAGCTCAAAACATATAGTATGTATACTCGTATGAAACTCAGCTCTGAGCTGGGATGGGAATATAAAAACTAGCTGCTGCCGCTGCTCACATCAGTCGCTGGCTGATAGTTAAGCTTACAAAGTCTAAACGCTGGGAGTATAAACCAAGATCTAGAATCATGAGCAATTCCCGATCAACATCCGTTCGGAAGACAAAGCAAACTGCTCGCATTGTCATCATTGGGGCAGGACCTTCGGGCATTGCTGCGGCCACAAGGCTGCTGGAACAGGGATTCGAGAATGTGAAGCTGTTGGAGGCGGAGAATCGGATAGGGGGACGCATTAATACCGTATCATTTGGAGATAGTGTGATCGATAAGGGCGCACAGTGGTGCCATGGCGAGACGGGCAACGTTGTTTACCAGCGTGTCAAGGATTTGAATCTTCTCGACAGAACTGGTGATGTATTGAAGGCCTTGCGATTTGTGCGCTCCAACAAGGAGATCTTGCCTGATGAAACCGCATATGTACTGGGTTCTGTTGCCGAGAGCGCCGTTCCAACTGGACCCAACGAATGTAATGGTTCCCTTGGCGATCATTTCACCGACAACTATTGGAAAGGTCTGGCCAAGTCACCACCTGTCGATCGTACGATCGCACAAGAGATGCTGGAGACTCTCAAGAAGATGAGGTGCTCCTTCACGGCCTCGGATCATTTGTTTGAGGTTTCCAGACGCGCTCATTTGGAGTTTGTCAATTGTGAAGGAGAGTTCATGTTCAACTGGCGTGACAAAGGCTACAAGAGCTTCCTGAAAGTGCTTATGAATGCCAAGGCAGATCAGCCCGAAGATCTGGGAGTGCTCAACGGACGCGTGCAACTGAGCAAGCGTCTGGCTGAAGTCAAGTGGGATGGCGCTGAGGATCTGCTCCTACGCTGTTGGGATGGTGAAGTGCTCACTGCGGATCACGTCATCTGTACGGTGTCATTGGGCGTTCTCAAGGAACAGTATGAGAAGCTGTTTGTACCGGCACTGCCAGCCTCTAAGGTGCGAGCTATCAAGGGACTCAAGCTGGGCACCGTTAACAAACTATTCTTGGAGTACGCTACAATGCCTTGGCCTGAGGATTGGGTTGGCGTTAATTTCCTTTGGCTAGAGGAAGATCTCCAGGACCTGCGTGGAACCGAGCGGTTTTGGCTGGAAAGCGTCTTCGGGTTTCATCTTGTTTTGCATCAGCCTCGCCTGCTGCAGGGTTGGATCGTTGGCGAACACGCCCGCTATATGGAAACCCTTACTGAGGAGGAGGTCCTCGACGGCCTGCAGTGGCTCTTCCGCAAGTTCTTGCCCTTTGATATGCCGCAGCCTCTGCACTTTGTGCGCTCCCAGTGGCATTCGAATCCCAATTTCCGTGGCAGCTATAGCTCTAGAACCAACTATACAGACGAGTTGCGTACTGGCCCCTGGGATCTGGAGACGCCTCTGCTCGATATAGGGGGTAGGCCAAGAGTGCAGTTTGCTGGCGAGGCTTCCAACAAGACTCACTTCGGCTCGGTGCATGGCGCTGTAGAAACCGGTTGGCGTGAGGCCGATCGCCTCAATGATTACTATACAAGTCGCAACGCGTTCTAAGTGGGTGTGTCTAGGTTGTTAACCATCGATTGTTGTGTGCACCGCATTAAACAATCGGGGACAATCAAAGTCAATTTTCAATATAACATAGTAATTATGTTACAACTTGAAATAAATAAACTTTTCTTTGTATAATTATGTAAGATCTATTATGTATATTTTGTTCCCAAAGTAGTAAACTATAAACCACAAGAGCTGACAACGAGTATTCAACTTGTAAGTTGTGAGACACCCTGTACTCAATTCTAGAACATCAAATGGTTTACAAGCAAGCTTGAAAGCTTGACATAACAAAATGATAAAATTAAAATTACATTAAATACTATTCAATGTCGCATTAAATGTAATGTTTAAGTGCAGTGCTTGATAACAGAAACCACAAAAACAGCTGCGATTAGCAACAGCTCTACTTATGGCATAAATACGATAACTTTCCCAACTAACGAGTCAGTTGTCAGACTATCCCTGAACCTAGCTTACGGGAATTAAAACAATGAGTACGTGTCCACATTACACATCCGTTCGCTATCACAGCAAGTCCAAGGAAACTGCTCGAATTGTCATCATTGGATCGGGTCCTTCAGGGATTGCTGCTGCCACACGACTTCTGGAGCAAGGCTTCAAGAATGTTACCATATTGGAGGCGGAAAATCGCATAGGTGGACGCATTAATACCATTCCATTTGGGGATAGTGTCATCGATCTCGGAGCGCAGTGGTGCCACGGCGAGATAGACAATGTAGTCTATGAGAAGGTTAAGGATTTAGATCTTGTCGACAAGACAGGCGATGCCTTAAACGCCGTTCGATTTGTCCGCTCCAACAAGGAGCTTGTTCCCGAGGAATCGGTGGTTATTTTAAGGCCCATTGCCGAGAACTCCCTACCAAATGGCCACCCAGCCTATGATGGATCGTTAGGCGACTACTTGACGCAAAAGTACTGGCAAGAGATAGCCAAGTTGCCAAATATCGATCGAAAAATTGCCTCGGAGATGTTCGAAAACTTTAAGAAAGGTGAGTGCGGCTATGAGGGCTGTGATCACCTGTTTGAGGTTTCGGGGCGCAATCATTTGGAGTATGCGGAATGCAAGGGCGACCTTTTAATTCATTGGCGGGACAAGGGATACAAGACCTTTCTAAGATTGCTGATGAACGCCAAGGATGGTGAACCCGCAGATCTTGGGGTGCTCAATAACAAGGTGCAATTCAATAAGCGCATAGATCAGATAAACTGGGAAGGAGCTGAAGAACTGGAACTGCGCTGCTGGAATGGGGAAGTCCTCACTGCGGATCATGTCATCTGTACTGTGTCCTTAGGAGTATTGAAGGAACAGCATGCAAGCATGTTTGTACCCGCTCTACCAGAAGCCAAGGTGCGAGCTATCAAAGGACTAAAGCTGGGCAGCGTAAACAAGTTCTTTTTGGAGTACGCCGCACAGCCCATGCCCAAGGATTGGACTGGCTTCAATTTTCTTTGGTTGGAGGAAGATCTTAAGGAGTTGCGCGGCTCTGAGCGGTTCTGGCTGGAGAGTGTGTTTGGATTCTATCCAGTGTCCTATCAACCACGCTTGCTGCAGGGCTGGATTATTGGAGAACATGCCCGCTACATGGAAACGCTCACCGAGAAGGAAGTTCTCGAGGGATTGCAGTGGCTATTCCGCAAGTTCCTTCCCTTCAATGTGCCGCATCCACAGCGATTCCTGCGTACCCAATGGCATTCAAACCCCAATTTCCGTGGCAGCTACAGTTTTCGCACCACATATGCCGATGAGCTGCGTACCGGCCCCTGGGACTTGGAGTCACCTTTAGTGGATGTGTGTGGCAGACCGAGGCTGCAGTTCGCTGGGGAGGCTTCCAGCAAGACGCACTTCTCGACTGTACATGGGGCCACAGAAACTGGCTGGCGGGAAGCCGACCGCCTGAATGATTTCTACAACAGAAGAACTTTGCAATTTTGATGTGGACATTGCTGGGTAAATGATTGAAAAGGGGACACTAACTAGATCTAAACGTTACAAAATGATTTAAATTTTCTTTGAAACAATTACTGAATAAAAGAAAGCAGAGGTATTCTTTGAGATATAATTATATAAGATCAAATTATGCAGTAACAATGCTGCCTCTTATTAAGATGTCTTCTCAAAGTCCTTGAGCCACCCTTGTAGAGAACAACTGGCCATTAACTGGGCCATCCCAGACAAATATTTGACCAGAAGGCGGACAAACAAAGAGCAACCTCTGATTGTCGCCAGGAGCACAGAGGCACGTATCCTTCTGGCAGGACACACAGACAGCAACAACTGCTGCCAAATGGCTGGTAAAGTTGCAGCAGATGTAACCAACTTGTGGGTGGATTTCCCTTGGCTGGGATGGCGACAAAGTCGCATATGTAATCGGGCTATGTGGGTAATCTGTCGGCAGATACTCGTAATAGTATGACCAGGACCAGGAGACGCCCAAACAAACACATGGGAAGCAAACTGCGTTGCTTGGGCCGCTGCGTGGCATAAATATGAATTTTCAACATGCCCCGGCCGGAGTCTGTGGCAATGTTTAAAACATTTTGCAAACAGTCCACTCCAATGGTCCGAGTTCCAGGTTTCTGCCTCGTCTGTTGTGGTATTGCTGGCATCCCTGGCATTTCTGTGCCACTAAAGTGCCAAACTGATTTTTACAGCTGCATTTTTTGTCGTTATTTGGCTGTGCATGTGCTAAGTGCTCGGCCACGCCCCAAAACAAGGCTAACTGGGCGACTAAGAGTGATTGTACGGGTTATAGGTTACGGGTGGCGGGTTACGGGTTACGGGTACGGATGTGTGTCCCGCAAAAACAGTGCAATTACAATGTTGTCTGCGGCTGCTCGTTGCAAATGAGTTGGTCAACATGTTTTGGCCAAACGTTAAAATGGGTTAACAGTAGATGTGGCCATGTTCAAATGAATATGCATTCCATTCGCACATAATCCCTATCTCAAATTAACTTGTGTACAAACCTTTGGGTAAGTAGAATCGCAAATGGCAAAATTAAAATAAAACTCGGTAGAAAAATATTATTCGGGGATGTCATTTCATTTTTGATTGCAGCGGAAACTATCTGCGTATAGTATTGGAAAACCCACATATCAAATTATGTGTATAATCCCTAACTCAAATGAACTTGTGAACAAACGTTTGTGTAACTAGAATCGAAACTGTGTGTTCAAATGGGAAAATTTATATAAAATATGATAGAAAAATATTGTTTAGGAATGTCATTTCTTATTTGATTTCAGTGAGAACTATCAGCTTATGATCAAAGAATATAAAGTCATGATCCTATATTCTTTAATATGATATAGGAAACCCTACACTCAGATAAATAAATGCCCTAAAATACAGAAAGTCGCCATATTATTGTAACCAAAGGTAGCTCCTTCTTCTGAAATTAAGATATATATTGAGAAATTATTTCTACTATATGGAAATAATTTCAAACTTTTAGGGTAACCTTTATTTTATGGCGATTTTCTGATTTCTAAGGTATTCTTTTGAGCGTACCTAGATCTTTAGATCTACGCGGTCTTACAGACAGATAAACGCGTAATTAAGTAGACATACAACGACAAATATGGTATACCTTATAGGATTGAATATCTTTTTCCCTTTTCAAATCCCTGTTTATGAGCACTGCAACTGACTCTGATTTGAATTTGCTGTAGGTATTATGTAAGCAGATACTTGACTTATAAAAGTAATGAGCATAAAATGAAGAACAACAGCTGTGTACGTTTTGGACATTTATTAGCGCTCTGAATCAGTTAATAACAACTTATCGCACCCTCTTATAACTGAGCTGTTTTAGACCGATAATAGTTATTCAATCGGTCTGCCTCCCGCCAGCCCGTCTCCGCAGCACCGTGCACCGTTGAGTAGAAATGTTTGTGGGTAGCCTCTCCGGCAAACTGCAGCCTTGGTCTGCCACCCACGTCGAGCAGTGGTGCCTCCAGGTCCCAGCCTCCAGTGCGCAGCTCGTCCGCATATGTGGTGCGGAAAGTGTAGCTGCCACGGAAATTGGGATTGGAATGCCATTGAGTACGTAGGCAGCGCTGTGGATGGGGCACGTCGAAGGGAAGAAATTTGCGGAATAGCCACTGCAAACCCTCAAGGACTTCCTCATCAGTGAGCGTCTCCATGTGGCGGGCATGCTCCCCAATAATCCAGCCCTGCAGCAAGCGTGGTTGATAGGACACTGGATAGAATCCAAACACACTCTCCAGCCAGAATCTCTCGGTACTGCGCAGCTCCTGCAGATCTGCTTCTAGCCATAGGCAAGAAAAGCCGGGCCAATCCTTGGGCAGGGGTGGCACAGGGTACTCTAAAAAGAACTTGTCAACGGTGCCCAGCTTTAGTCCTTTGATAGCTCGCAGCTTAGCTTCTGGAAGAGCGGGTACAAACATGCTTGCATGCTGTTCCTTCAATACTCCTAAGGACACAGTACAGATGACATGATCCGCAGTAAGGACTTCGCCATTCCAGCAGCACAGTTTCAGTTCATCAGCTCCTGCCCAGTTTATCTGGGCAATGCGCTTATTGAGCTTCACACGTCCATTGAGCGTGCCCAGATCTTCGGGTTCATCCTTCTTGGAATTCATTAGCAATCTTAAGAAGGTCTTGAAACCTTTGTCGCGCCAGTTGAGCAGTAATTCGCCCTCGCATAGCCAGTATTCCAAGTGACCACGCCCCGAAACTTCGTACAAATGATCTGCAGCCTCCACAGAGGCCTCGAACTTATGAAAGTTTTCTAGAAACTCCTCGGCAATTGGGCGGCTTATTGGAGGCAACTTCTCCAGCTCCTTCCAATACTTCTGGGTCAGATAGTCGCCTAGCGAACCCTTATAATCGATTAATTCCGACTGTCTCTCCGGAATAGAGTTAAATGCAATTGATTTTAGATTATCTGCCATTTCCTCGGGTAGCACCTCTTTGTTGGATCGCACGCACTTGAAGGTCTCATAGTGATCCTCTGTGGTCTCAAGCAAATCTAAATCCTTGACACGTTGGTATATGGGATTACCCACCTCGCCATGACACCACTGCGCCCCCAGATCAACAACATTGTCCGCAAAGGGAATGGTATGCACGCGTCCTCCTACCCGGTTCTCTGCCTCCAACAAGACCACATTCTTGAAGCCCTGCTCAAGTAGTCGTGTAGCGGCAGCTATTCCCGCCGTGCCGGCTCCAATGATGACAATGCGAGCGGTTTGTTTAGTCTTGCTTAAAGAGCGAATAGATGCGGAACTCATATTGTCTCGGATTACGTATCTTCACGCCAAACACGTCTGTCTCGCTTTGCGTTTGGCTAGCGACTGAAATATGCCTCAACTAAATTTGTTTAGGTAAGTTTTCTTAGCTCTCAACCGATGCGTCCCACTCATGTCAATCTTAATCGCGAACATGTTATTCCATATCCATTATGATAGCAGTTATATATCGAAAGTAGTAGGTTTGCCTCTCTACTCAGTTAATTTAATGGGAGAATAACATTTATTATGGCAATGTTAATTTCGACTTTATGATTCAGATTACAAAAAGCGTTCATTCGCACGACTGATCTTCATTGCGATTATGTTCGACGTGAATGGGCACCTCTTTCGCTCTTACATTTGCTTAGCTAATCGCTGACGTTGCCGAATATTTACTCCGTCGCCCACTCTCTCTCTCTCTCTCTCTCTCTCTCTCTATCCCTCTATTTGATGTGGGTTGATTAGATAACCAACATTTTTATTTATTTATTTAAAACTTTATGAATTTATGAGAGAAATATAAACGAATGAGATATACCGTAAAACACAATTTAGTTACTGAGAATATAATTTAGATAATTTATCATTGTGTAGATCAAGTATCTTTTTTAGCAAATTTATGCTACACTCGTAATTTGGCGTCTCTTTAGATACATACATATGTTAATTGGAAAAGAGAAAGGCCTTCACTCTGACAAATTTCTAAATGGTTCATTAAGAGTATACATCAGAGTCTTATTTAATTTCAATTTAGTTCAGAAATTATTCCTAGAATTGTGGTGAGTGCATTGATAAGGATGCATTGATAAGTACACAGAACCTATTACAATACCAGAACATAAACAACATTTCCTGTGTATAAAATATGGCAGTGGCAAAGCGCTTTGATGAATGTATTCATAAAAATCCAATCATTGCAATTGCAGCGCACTCACCAAAAAGAAAAACAAATATCAAAATAGGAATAACAACAACAATAACAACGAGGGAAAAGGCATTCAAGATGAATACGCCAAAATAATGGGAAAACACAACAGACAGCTGGGCGCGAACTCCGCAAACAACTGAACGGGCGACTGACTCTGAACACTGGCCAAAACACACCGCTTACCCCTCTGGCCATAGTCCCACAAAGCAGTCAACAAAAAATTGCAGTAATATTTTTTGCAGAACAAAACATTTGTGCATAGAACGTAAAATATAAAAAGAAAAGTAAAGCAACAAAAAACATGTGAAAAGAGTTATCATCAGTGTGCCGCAAATCAAATACCCTTTTCTTATTAAATTGACCATTAAACGATATGGCATCTGTTGTTAACTACAATCATATCAACCAACAACAACTCAATTTTCGAAAGATTAGAGAAGGATATAGTGATCCGATCCGCTTAAGCCAGTTTCGACATACATATGTACAGACTGCAGAAAAATTAAGCGTTTGTGCCTAGTTTCCTTAACCTAACTGAGAGACTACATAGAACTATATATGGACTCACTTCGTTCTCAGAAATTAATTTTCTAAGCTGCTTCTTTCCACAAACCATTTTAATCTTAAGTATAATCTCTGAATTTATCTATCATTTAAAATTTAAATTATAATATAGACCTAATTACTTTCGAAGATATTTAGCTCTGAAATCATATATTTTGTGGGTGGATAATATAAAGACTTCTGAGGTTAAGAACGACTATGCGTTGCACATTTCCTGACAAAACTAGAATCCCCACTGCAAGGGTATAAAAAAAACAAAAGAAAACGCTTACAGGCAAGAACAGCAACAAAAATGCGATTAAAATGACAAGTGAAAGCAATTTTCGTGCAGCTGCTGTGGATAATGGGGCAGGGGGATGGATAGCGGGGTTGGGTTTGGTGATGGGCCTGGGATTGGGGTTGGGATTGGGATGGGATGGGGTTGTCTGTTGGTATTGCTGGCCGACTGCCGTTGAATGACTGCTGTTTGGCATGGAATGGCAATAAGGCCGTCAGAAAATATGACTACGTTTATAGCCAAGCAGAAGGCAGTGCTTATATGTAGTTTACTACAAGTACAAGTATGTACTGGCTATCTTGTAACTCCCACACCCTGTTGCTGTGTCCCCGTCCCTTACCCCCGGTACTCACATTCTTGCTGCATTCACATTTCAGTATCCATTCGACGGCAATGAATTTATTCTCAATTTGTATCTGATGTGATTGCAGATATTCCTGATCGATGGGCTCCAAGGCGATGGTGTCCCATAACTGGCTCGTCTGTTGCTCTTGCTTACGTTCTCCTGTCAGCTCCTGTGCCCCATCCTGTTGCCTGTGCTGTTGTGTACGCTTTTGTACGTAGTTAATTGGATCAACGGCATTTAAAGGACACAGCATTTCGACCTGTACAGAAAAAGAGGTAGCAATAAAAGCTTGAGAATGTGGCAAGTTGAAATCTCAGCCAGAGTTGCGCTCCTCTTGGCCCACACCGGTGATTGGGCCAACGTTTAATAAATTGGAAAAAATGCAATCCGGGCACAGGTGCTAAATTGATTTTGACAGCCAATCGAGCATTTGACTTTTCATTTTGCCTTTTTCCACAGTTGCAAACTGACGTTTTAATGCAATTCGTTTTTTAATTAATACGAAAAGACAGCTAAAAGCTAAAGGCAATCAAATAAATAGCAATTAGATTGATTGCAGTTTGGCTAGAAAATACTCTAGGATTGTTAAAGTTACAATCAAAGAATATTAAAGAATAAAATGATTATGGAATTATATCTATAGCTCAATAATTAAGGAAATATACTTTTAAATATGGATTCATTACAGAAAGGCAATATTTAGTAGCCTTCGCAGAAATATGAACTAATAGTAATAAGAAAACTTCATCGATTTATAAAAGGTATAGATATGGATATTATATCAAAACATTTGAAGAAAACTATTGCTAACTTTTTGCTAGAAACTTTATTTAATATGGAATTAATCAGCCCTGTTCTGAATTCCACTTTCGAATCAATTGCGCAGAAATATGTAAAGCATGCTCTAGAAAATTAGGTTTCTAATTATATTCTCCTTTAGAAAGTATGCTACACGTTGTTCGGTTGGAATTCGGAACTGACCTTAAAGTTATATAGTTTTTCCTGCTTTACATCCTTAGTGGCACAGGGTACCACAGGATGTCTGTTATTATTAAGTAGCTAAAAGGCAGTTCTTTTAATCAGCAATGATGGATTCCATTAACACTGGCGTTAACTTAGTTGTGCATTGCCAAAGCTGCAAAAGGAAATTGAAAGCCTGTCTGTGAAAATGTGCAGGCCCTGCGCCCACTGAGATGTGCCGTCAAATGCAGTTGAGGCGAGGCGGTCAAATAGACTTGAACTAAATCCATTTGCAGGCAGCTAAAACCTTGAGCCTGACACTTACCTGTATTGTTGTGGACACCGCCGGGGCACAGCACTTGCTGCCTCGATGGCAGCTGCCGCACAGTTTTGGTCGATAAAGTTTCCGGGAGACACACTCGCCCAGGCGAATCCTTGCCGGCCCCAGGCGCTGTAAACTGCGGCACTCGTGACCCTTCTGCGGTGGTAAGGAAAGTCTCATCAGGCAACCGCCACTTGGATTGGTTAGCCCATACACAAACTCACTCTTATTCTATGCGCTGGTTCCTGTTGCATATGATGCATCCGTTCCCTCTTATGATGATGCAGCTGTTGAAGCTGGCTTATAGCCAAGCTGTGCTGCCGCTCATTGCTTAATGGCTTGTTGTTGTTGTTGTTGTTGCTGTTCTTATTGTCCTGGCCACATCTGCGATTCTCGCAGAGCCGTAAGTTGCTCAATTGATGGCAGCCGGCATGAGTGCTGGTGTGTCTGGTGGCCATGCCCAGCCCGCAGACTTCGCTGCAGGCGCTCCAGTTGCCGCTGGTGCTGCTGTTGTGGCAGGTGGCATAGACTGCAATGAGCAAATAACAGAGTTGCTAACGATTAAGATTGGATAGCAAAAACTTGGCTAAGTGCAACATAAGCAAGTATAAGAACGCTTCAACGGCAAGTCGCAGCTATAAAATACTTGCGCGAATCCTTTAAGCCATTTTATGACTAATTTAATATCTTTTTTATTTCAAAATTAAAGAAGGCTATCTATATATATAAAAAAAATCGTTCTGACTGACTGAATTATTCATACTCAACGCAAATATTATTATTATTAACACCCACTTGTTATATAGTCTTACGTATATGATTAGTTTCTAAACAAATAAATAAAAAAATATAATTCGACACGGAAATAATATAAAATTAATGGTAAGTGTAGTTGTAGTTAGTATTTTACATCAATTCATGTATTTCTACTTATTCTCTTTATTACAAAGCAGTTTCGTGATAAATATGTACAATCTTATTCATTATTTAATTAATTCTTAATATTATTGTTACGAAAAATGAAATATAAAAAAATAAACGTACTATAACAATCAAAGTATTCTATTTTATTGTTGAGAACTGCAAGGATGGGAGCAATTATTGTTTTTGATCAATAATCGGTCAGAATAAATGTTTCACTATTTTGTTAGTCACTCGTGTTGTTCTTTTTGATTTAAAATTAGCTTAAGCTGCCACTATGGTAGCAGAATACAAATTAAATAAATAAATACAAGATTTAAACTCAAAAAAAAAAAAAAAAAACTGCCAGCAGCCATTTCTGTTACATACTTCCAAGGACTAGCTATCCATCTCAGCAAGCCCTGGTTCGGCCATATCCTTTCAAATTCGTAAAGGACTCGTTGCTTTAGAATCAAATGAACTAACTTTCTCGATTTGCATTCAAGGATTTCCAGGATTTCACCGAAAAAAACACTTCAATTTTTTGCAAGGGGGTAGGTCAGAAAAATTGATCAAAAATCACAAGATCGCCTGTAACTCGGTCATTTCAAGGAAGATTTTGATGTCCTTTGGCAAAAAGTTAGAGCACTTCATCCCAAATCCGAAAATAATCAACAAAGGACTAAGATCCTTAAAGGAGCTGAGAAATAAGGACTTTTCTCTATACAGAAAATTAGCAATATCTCGGCCGTATCCTTGCGTATCCTGACGAGTCCTGTGTCAGACAACTTGGCATTATCAGGGCTACTAACTGGCCAAAGGACATTAAATTCGTCCTTGTAGTTCCCAAGATATCGAGGATCTTGTATTTTTCGCTCGTTTTCTCTCGGCTGTGGACTGAAAATTTCCAAGTCGATGGTCCTTAGATGACCCCATTATCCTTGAATGCCAATCGATAGAGGAGGTCCTTACGATTCTAACGCACAAGGTCCTTTTAAAATCTGCAAGGATATGGCTGAATGGGAGCTACTAGAAAACAGTTCCATATGTGTGTGCAGAAATTCAAATTATTTGGTGCATACTTTTGGGCTGCTGATCTTAGCTACTTTTAACTAAAGCTCGGCCAAATCCTTAAGGATTTCCAAAACACATACATTTCTGTACTCGTAGGAATCAGGACTATCGATTGGCATTCAAGGATTTCCAGGATTTCACCGAAAAAAACACTTGATTTTTTTGCAAGGGGGTAGGTCAGAAAAATTGATCAAAAATCACAAGATCGCCTGTAACTCGGTCATTTCAAGGACGATTTTGATGTCCTTTGGCAAAAAGATAGGACTTATCCTATCAAACCCGGATATATAACCCAAAGGACGAATATCCTTAAAGGAGCTGAGAAATAAGGACTTTTGTGTATACAGAAAACTAGCGATATCTCGGCCGTATCCTTGCGTATCCTGACGAGTCCTGTGTCAGACAACTTGGCATTATCAGGGCTACCAACTGGCCAAAGGACATTAAATTCGTCCTTGTAGTTCCCAAGATATCGAGGATCTTGTATTTTTCGCTCGTTTTCTCTCGGCTGTGGACTGAAAATTTCCAAGTCGATGGTCCTTAGATGACCCCATTATCCTTGAATGCCAATCGATAGAGGAGGTCCTTACGATTCTAACGCACAAGGTCCTTTTAAAATCTGCAAGGATATGGCTGAATGGGAGCTACTAGAAAACCGTTCCATATGTGTGTGCAGAAATTCAAAATATTTGGTGCATACTCTTGGGCTGCTGATCTTACAAGCTGCTGAGCAACAAAACCTTGCGGCATATTATTAGCTATAACTTGGCCAAATCCTTAAGGATTTCGAAACCCATACATTTCTGTACTCGTAGGAATCAGGGCTATCGATTGCCATTCAAGGATTTCCAGGATTTCACCGAAAAAAACACTTCACTTTTTTGCAAGGGGTAGGTCAGAAAAATTGGTCAAAAATTACAAGATCGCCTGTAACTCGGTCATTTCAAGGACGATTTTGATGTCCTTTGGCCAAAAGATAAAGCACTTCATCCCAAATCCGAAAATAATCAACAAAGGACTAAGATCCTTAAAGGAGCTGAGAAATAAGGACTTTTCTCTATACAGAAAAGTGACGATTTCTCGGCCGTATCCTTGCGTATCCTGACGAATCCTGTGTCAGACAACTTGGCATTATCAGGGCTACCAACTGGCCAAAGGACATTAAATTCGTCCTTGTAGTTCCCTAGATATCGAGGATCTTGTATTTTTCGCTCGTTTTCTCTCGGCTGTGGACTGAAAATTTCCAAGTCGATGGTCCTTAGATGACCCCATTATCCTTGAATGCCAATCGATAGAGGAGGTCCTTACGATTCTAACGCACAAGGTCCTTTTAAAATCTGCAAGGATATGGCTGAATGGGAGCTATTTTTCTGAAAATTATACCCCTCCTGTGGGTATCCATAACTATTGTTGCATACTTTTAGGCGCTGGCTTTAAGCTACAAAATCTTGCTGCATAGTTTCAGCTGTCGTTGCAAATTTCAACTTTCCAATTTGTGAGCGTCAAAATGCCAAAAATGGCAAGTTATACCAGGCGAACAATAATATAAATAATATGATAAGTAACATGAACCCATTATCGTTGAATGCTGATCGATACCTCGCCAAGCCGAATTTTTGTAAGCGTAGCTTGTGCAGTGCACGAAAAATAAAAGAATTCTCCAAAACATGTCAAATAATAATTAAAATTATTGTTTATTTGAATCAAATATACATAAATATGGTTAAACCTGAGTTCGCATTGTATTTAACTCATCACTAAATAAGCTACTTAAGGTATTGGGCCCACTTTGAAGTTCTGCAGTATCCGCATCCAGTTTGACTAATTAAAATGCCGCAGAGTGGCACCAGCGGATGGCCATGGATGGAGGACTCGTCCTCTATTTGGGAGTACTATGCGCGGCGACCATGTGACGGAGAGGACATTTCACCAGCTCCTATTGAGTTCATAGGCGATGGAATACGATTTACAAATGCAGCCAAATTCCACATACTGCATTTTAATCTAAATATTTTACCTATGCTGGAGTGTTACCAGCTAGTAAGTCTATAAATCTCTTAACTATCAAACAATTATCTAGCCTACAATTTGAAAGGAATTCTACAATTGAAGATATCCATTTAAAGCTATTTGAACACTTGCTTATTAGTAAGTAAAATAAAATATCCTACTTTAGGCTGCTATAATTTCCGTTCAAAAGAAATGCTTTAAGAAGCTTTACATAAGTTTCAATATAAAACAAAAGCATAATTCCAACGTTTCAAAGCGGATGACAAAGGCGTAAAGCCCGATACAATTAAGGGCTCGTAAGAGCGCTTAATAATCTTGTTTATTTATTGCATTTTGCGCGTTTAATTAACACTTAATCCTTGTGTAAGTAATTATGCTGCTGCTGTCCAGAGCCTCGAGCTCGAGCTACAGCTTCTACTTTAGCTCGAACGCGACTGTTGCCTTGTCATGGAATAATTCATCTTCATAAATATGCGCTGCGCTTTTGGCTGGGCGCTTAAAAAGCATTAAGTTGTGAGCTGGACGACTGCGACGATGACGGTATGCCCCAGGGCGCCATTAACTCAGGACCAGGACAAGCACCAGGAGCTGGCGTACGACGCGTCCACCACGAGCTGGCAGCGACCATAAACACACTTATAAAACAATAACAAGGCCATGACCCGGCTAGAGCCTTCGCTGTGGCGAGGCGGAGAGACTCGCACAAACAAACACAACTTACCATCAGCTGTTGGATTCTCACATAGCCACATTTTGCAACAGTGGCCGGGCACCTCGACGAGACGCGGTGATCTGCATGAAATCGTATCCTCCGGCGCCGGCAGCTGCTCGTTGGGGCACAGTGTGGAGCAGGCATGGCGACCATTCTGCAAAAGCAGGCATTAAAATACATTAAATGTGGTCCTGCTGCCATTTATTTAGCCAGAAATAAAGTCATAATTTAAGGAAATTATTGCACCCAAACTGGCTGCTGGCATTTACTCGTAAGTGGTCAAAATAACCGACTGCTTAATACCTTAAGCAGCCAGCCTAAATTAGCATTTCATTCCTCCAATTCTATCCTCCGCGCTTTTATTTACAAGTAGTTGCTTTTCCATTTCCAAGTGCCCGAAAATTGGTTGGTTTTTGTTTGGTCTTTGTTAAAATTGCATTGCATAAATTACGGCGCCGCATTTGGCCCTATGGTTGTGTGTGTGTGCGGGCTTGAATACGCCTGGGTGCCATGACAAACTGCCTAGCCAGAGGTGTGAAACACAGACACACACACACTAAGGACAAATGTGTGGCTATAAAGCAATGCCAAGGACTTAGCCTGGCCAACACGTCTTCAGCTCAGATTTGGCAAACCTCCCTTTGTTTTTCTTATAATTGCGCGTTAATCTCATTCAACTTTTATATTCTCATGTGCCCCTGTAATCGCTGACATCTCAGACTTTGCTAGAACTGTTCAGGCCTGTTCTCAATTCCACAGAAATATGTAAAGCTGGCTTTTTAATTATATTTTGCGCTAAGAAGTATGCTACACGCAATTCTGTGGAATTGATTCGGAATGGAATTCGGAACAGGCCGTAATTTTCTATCACTTTGTGTACTTTCTCTATAAAACTATATGGTTGCAGAGAAATGAGTTTAAACTATTCCTTATTTTTATACTAAACTACTAGAATCTGTTTCTAAATAGGAACTTGGGTAATTATTAAAAAACAAATGATCTTTTTATTCTCATTTAATTATTCTCCTTTCAAGCTGCAGACCATTCACCATCTGCTTTAAATGTAATTATAAAGCTGCAATGTAATAACATTTTGACTGTAAATAAATTAAACAAGTGTTAACTTTAACCTTTATACAGGTTAAAAAGATACCAAGGGCAATCACTGGTTAAGGAACAGCAACAACTGCCACAAAATGAAGAGACGCTTATTGGAACTGCATTTGACTTTGATAGTATTTGTATCCGTGTCTGTATCTGTGTCTGTATCAGTGTCTGTGGTTAGTGGCAACTAAACGGTATGCCCCTGACCCCCGACTCACCTCGCAAACGCATTGAGTTTTACAATCCAATTTAAATGTGGCTCCATGTGCGAATGTTGTGTTGCCAACGCTGCAATTGGCTGCAGGCGGACAAAGCAGCAGCAGGACCAAAGCGACCGGAAGTGGCAGCCAGAGAAGGCCGCATTTGAAAGAGAGCATTGTGGTAGTTCCATTGTTGTCGTCCAGCATCAAAGAGCCGAAAAAAAATCGAGAAAAAGAAGACATTTTATGTTGAGAAAGGGAAATCAAATCAGCACAAAAACGGCACATTGGGCAAACCAGAGGTGTGTCAAATACGATTTTCAAATAGAAATAGAGTCGAATGATTCTTTTAAGGACTGATTAAACTATGTTAAACATTCTCTGTATTCCAAATTTTAAACAAAAGTTAAAGTGGTTAACCAATTATAATAGAATATTTCAGCAATCAAAATTTATATGATTCTATAAAAATATGTTAGGAGCTCTTAACATATTTTTGTGGAATTGAATCAAAAGTGGCAACCTGAACAGACCTGAATATATCACATATGCAATGACCTACATTCTCAGTAACTATTTAAATGTAAACAAAACATGAGTAGCAAAAAAGAAAAATCAATTAAAACTTCGATGAAAATAGAATATGTAATAAAATATGAAGGCTTTAATATCTCTAACTTAATAGTTGAAGGAAGAAAACTGAGTTTTAATGAAATAACTTCCTCTTGTGTTGTTTAACTTTTGACAGCTGCTTTTTGCTATCTATTAAACACATCGGCTTTATATTTCCTCAGCTGTGGTATTGTGGTATCGACTGTTTTTATTGCCATAATTACGCTGCCATGGCTTGTTTATTACAAATTCTGTTGGCTGTCATTTTCTTTATTCTCATTTCAGCATATGTCAAGGAGAAAAGCCAATTAATATCAGGAAACGCTTGTTATAAATTTTGCTGTACATAACATTAGCAAATATATATGTTTTGTGTATATACATATATACACACATACTCGTATTTTCTATTTACCAAGCAAACAATAGACTTTACTCGTCTGTGTGTCGTCCTCGCATCAAAATTGATACTGACAAATGTTGTGCTTTATGGCCCGCCATTAGGCCGCAAAAGTTTGCTTTGCTTTGCTTTGGGCCCACAAATATGTGCAGCCGCCAATCACAATTACCCGGTTTTCGTTTGCTGGCATCGGGTATTTGCTATTTCACAATTACGTGGCTACAAGGCCTCCTGTTGGGCTGTCTGTCCTGTCTCCCACATGCATACAAGTACATGCCTACTACACTCTACTATATGTGGGTACGTGCTCCTTGGAAATGTTCTTGAATTGATTTCGGCGGCGACGTGACTCTGTAAGGCAGATACGTCTATATGTCTCTTGCAACATCATACATTTGCTGCCTGGCATCAATGGTTAATGTGAAAATTGGCATTGTACGTTGTTTTGTAATGAATATAGGCACGTGGTCGCATATTGTATTTATGTCATTAGCAATTAGATTCGATTATTTGAAATACGCGATTGAGCCCGACATAACCGACGTAGCCTGACCTTACCTTTACCAATGCCGGAAGTAGCACCACTGTGACTCACTTCCTTTGACACCTAAGCCACGTGCCATGCCCAGGAGCGTATTACAAGTAACAACCTCGTTGTCGACCCCCGTAACCCGGACCCCCTTAAAATCATACACCCTTTTTACTTTGTGGCGAATTGTGTCATTTTCGAAAGTGCAATCTTCTTAATGTACTTTGGCATAAGACACACACAACAAGCAAAAGCTGTCTACATTGAACACACACGGGCGCAAAAAGCTTGTCACACACTCAAGCACACACATAGACATACATACAAACATACACACTCGCAATCACTGACATTGCTTTACATATCAAGAAGTGAACGTGTGTGTGTGTGTGTGTGTGTGTGTGCGTGTGTGTGAGTATGTCATTGCTCGTTACAAGCAATCGCTGCTTACTCTTAACGAATCGGGCAGAACTGAAATAAGAAAGTAAGGCTAACATCGACAGGAGAAAGATTCTATACCCTATTTGAAGTATTACTGAAACTTTATCTATTATACGTATTTGTATTTAAAATTGTTTATTGCTTTCTTGCGATTAGGACAGATTTTTCCTTGGATAAATATACAAGAAAAACATAATCTAATTCATAATAAAAAGAAAAGTTAGCTTACATTATAACTAGAAAGACAAGGATTAGGGATAAACTTTCCACGAAGCTATGGTTTCTTTCTAATTATATTTTGCTCCAAAAAGTATGCTACGCATTTTTTTGTGGAATCGTTTCGGAGTGGAATTCAGAACAGGATTACCCTAATGTCTTCCTTTTAGACATAATTTCCTAGACCTAATTTATTTATTTCCACTAAGTAGTTCTTGTAAATATAGTTTAAGTTTACTTTAAGAAGTTCATATAACGAAAGTATAAAATTAAAAACAAAAAAAGGGACTTATAACTTCCATTTATCGCTTAAATTATGAAATATTTGAGCAATCGATAGTAAAAGTGGTCACTTAAAAAACAAAAACGCTTCCCTTTGTCGTATAATCTCCGAAATTTTTGAACTATCGATATAATCAATAAAAAAAGTAAGTCGCTTAGCGGCATTGTCAATGGTTTCCCACTTATAAGTAAAATACTTTTAATTATAGATTTATTTGCATCATATTTAAACATGCTTTACGGTCTTTAACATTGTGAGGAGCTTTCTCAGGAAGTCAAAATGCCCGCTCAGCGTATATGTATGTGTATAGGGTATGCCGATGCTCGCCCTTAAGGCGGAAGTGAACGCAGGAATTGCAATGTGAGCACTTTTATCTGTGCCCGCTGACAACATTTAAGGCTGTCTACGCTTTGCTGGAGTGTACTTAAGCAGTTATGTGTGTCGTCCTTTCGTTGTAAACCTGAGTGGGGCCGCCTTATCCTTGCTATAACTTCTTGCCATGCATTATACTTTCTTCTTTTTCTTTTTTTTGTATTTTGAAATGTACTTTGTTCTTGGTTGTTGTTTGCCTTGCGACCAATCCCAGCCCAATCCCAGTCCACTCTCATGCGTATCTCAACCCCTTTTGTCTGTAGCCTGTGCAGTTTTCAGTGTCCTGAGAAAAAAAAAATAGAACTGTAGCATATTTTTGTGCGCCCACTGTCCACTGTTGTTGGGTCATCATCACTTGGCTCTAGCTACGGCTAGGGCTCCATCTCCGGCTCCGGCTCTCCGGCTATGCCATCGGATGTTCCTCGTCCTGTTTGGGGTCACGTGTGCACAGTTTATTTGTTTTATGCTGGGCCGTAGTGTTTGTTTTACTTAGAGTTTTAGATTTACTTAAGTCGTTGATGACCATGACCAAATAAAGTTTCATTTTGTGCAAAGATTTACAACACTTGAGCGTGTGCGACAAGTTTTGAGTGCCCAGTGTCCTGCAGCCACTCACACACACACACACACACACACACACACACACACACACACACACACACACACACACACCCACACAGCGAACCTTCCAATAGGGCCAAAGTTCACAAAGGCTCTTTGGGCAACGCTGCGTATGCGCAATTTTATTGCAAATTGTGTGTTCAATATAATATTGTTTGCTTGGGACATGATATTAGCAACAAAAAAAAGCTAAGTACTACTTATGTGGCCTGCAGAGTTTGTTCTTCTACTTTTTATTGCCCGAGTTTGAAAGAAGCGGAGCTTGTTCTAGCAACAAATCCAAACATTTTCAAGAGATATTTTAAATATGCAAAAAGCAATTTCACAAGCTGACAATATAGCTAGATAAATCGAATTGCATTTTACAGAAACCTTGTAAAATTCTGCACAAAAATATGTTATAAACTTTTCTATGCCAATCTAGGACTTATTTAAATAATTAATTCCAGGCGTGTATAAAGAAATCTTTTCGTTTCAGTTCAAGTAAATCCAACTGTGTGTAGTATGTTTTTCAATTTCAATTCCTCACGTTTTTGTAAATATATATATATATATATATTGTGAGTTTATTCCGTCAGCGAACAAAGTCTCCCACAAACACATGGGTACACGCTCCACATTTTTCGTGTTTTGATAACTTTTGCAGAAGTTACACGCCCCCAAAACCCCTCCTGGCCCTGCCCCCCGTGCTCCTGCCCCTGTGCCTGTCCCCAAACGAAAAAGAACAAGTTTTACAGTTTAAATAAACTTGTTCCGTTTTGCCTGGACAATGCATCGGCGCAGCGGGGGGCGCCCCAGGCAACAAAACGTGTGGAGCATTGATATGCGCCCAAGGCACATACACACACACACACACTCTCACACAAACACACACATATACACAGTCACTGCAGCAACAGCTCCAAGCCCACAACAAGCATCGAGCTCATGGAAGCACAAACTGTATTGGCATTTGACTCGAAACTTTTGGCTTTTCGCCGTGGTTGGGGCGGGGGGAAGCAAGGGAAACTCACAGACCCATAAAACATATGCAACGATATATATAGAGCCAGTGGCTAAATTGGTTGTATTTGTTGTAACGCCCAAATCGAAAACTTTTGGCACAGTTCGTGCTGCTGTTTAATGTTGAAAAGCTTTGTACGACAACATGTGAAGCTGGGAAACGTGTCCAATGAATTTCTACCATTTCGAAAATAAAACTAAAAGTAAATAAATACAAAATAAAACCATTAAAATCACTTTACTCGTTAGTTAGATAGATGCTTCAGCCGCCCACTGTCCAGCGAGATTAGCCAACAAAATATAGAAACGAATTGGCCAAAACTTTTCCCAAGTGAACTACGAACAAATACATTCGTTCTACTTATAAGTTACGAAGATTTTGTATGGGTACGCGAAACTAGCTTATAAGTATACAGCCAGAAAAGATACACTTATATTGTTTCAGTTAAAAATTCATAAATTTACATTCGCTGCTTTCTAATAAAGACTTTTAAGAGATACTATAGGACTTTGTCTTGTCAATCCTATAAAATACACACAGATATATCATAGCATGTGTAGTAAAACAGCGAAAGAACTCGTAGCTTTATAGAAAATGTTCATTTTAAATTTCAACTTACTATAAGTTTCTCAAAAACCGAACTGATTCTAATAAGGAATGTATTCTTGATCACAGTTTATAATTTCTAGGTTGATTTTGTATTTCAGTCTTATTCATTTCTTGAAGTTCATATTTCACGTAATTTGATTGTATTTCTTTCAGAGATTGTTACTTTATACAAAATGTGCCTTCTAACTCCATAACTTTGTCAAAACCAAACCGTTTAATATAAGGAATGTATTTTTGATCAAGGTTTCACCTCTAGGTGGATTTGGCATTTAAGTTTTATGTTTCAAGTTTTATTTCTTAAAGTTCACATATCACTAATTTTGCAAGTCTCAAAAATATCCTAAATTTATTGAAAATGTGCTTTCTAGACTTCATGCTACCATAACTTTACAAAAACTAAACCAATTCTTATAAGGAAGTCATTCTTGGTCATGGTTTGACCTCTGGGTTGATTTGGCATTTATGTGTTTACTTGAAGTTCATATTTCAAAATCCTACATTAAAATGATATTTTTAGAATTCATCCTACCATAAACTTGCCAAAACCGAATCGTTTTTTATAAAGAATGCATTTTTGGTCAGGATTTGACCCACAGATTGATTTGGCATTTCAATTTCATTCGTTTCTTGAAATTTCCATTCATTTTTTCAAGTCTTGCAGAGATTATAACCTAATAGACTGTATTTACACTAGTTGGGTTATTTTAACTGCAAGTTTATTTCATCCTGGCAGCGCCAACTTGTTATGTTATCCTTAAAAAAAACCTATACACGTAAGCATTAAATCACTCTTAAAATCGAACGAAATTCGTTTTCGCATTGCGGCTTTTTTACTATTTTGTTTTTGGGTTTGCCTTACCGGTTTTTTTTTGTTGCGCCTTCAAATGAATATTTATTTGGCTAACAACACGAAAAATATATTTAAAATTGATGGGTGCCTAAATGGGAAAATGTCTGTCCTTGTTGTTGTATTTGTTGCACTTTGCTTTTAGGATTTTTTTGCAAATTATTTTGGGTTGATTTTAAGACGCACATTCGAAGTGGCAGCCGAAGTGCCTTTGATTAATGAAGCGCAAAGTTAATGTAATTTTACAATTTTCATTTTAAATTGATTGCGAGCACACACACACAGACACACACACACACACCCACACATACACGTATAGAGAGCCAAAGATTTGACTAACTTTAAAGCATTCAATTAAATCGTTAGAAATATATAAATATAAATGGACTTACCGGGATTTATATGCCCTGGCAGCTTTGGTATGCATAATTAGGGGAAGAGCGGGGAAGAAAGGAAGTTTAGTAATGGAATTCATAAAGAATTTTTTATGTTGTTTTTCAGTTTTTGGTCAACTCACTCTGATGACCTTAAAGCCCAAGCTCAGATTCGCCTCGACTCCAGCAATGAGACTATTACCAAATATACTCAGTAATGGCAGCAGTATCAGCATTTTCTGTAAGCAAAGAGAAAATAAAGAGGATTGTGGGCGTGGTTAGTGGGCGGACAAATGAAAAATGTTGCCCTCAAAAAGGTCGAGAACAGATACACGGCAGCCATAGCCACAGCCGCAGCCAGAGCCGCAGTGGTCGTCGAGTTTATTAAGGTCAGTTCAATGTCTGGCTTGGTTTCTGGCCAACGGTTATGGCTAATGGTTACGGCTATATAACAAGGTCTATGGCGTATTATGAGCAAGTATTTTGTATTTTGTTTATATTTTGCATTTCCATTTGAGTTTCCTTTACGCTTTTCACGCCTCCAAGCAAACAGTCAACGCCACCTTTATTATTTATTATTATTGTGCGTCAAAAAAGTTATATCTTTTGTTACCCAAACAGAGCTTGCTTTAACTTTATTGAGGCCAGGTTAAAAACAAAAGCGAGCAACAGAAAATATAATCTTGGCAAAGACAATGACCTTGTTTTAAATGGGAAAATATATAAAAAGGCTTTAATAGTTAACTGTTGGCTGCAATTTGTTAACAATGTGTTTCAATTTAGCTACAGGTGGCATAAATATCATATGCTTAATGATTCTTTAAGCGGTTTTGTGGTAAACAACACAACAACACAACAACAAATGTCGTGTTGCATGTGGGGAGAACTTATGTATATTTTACACAAAAGCGAAAACTCATTAAAAATATTTTGCAGTCATGCGCAAGAATTTTAAAAGGTATTTAATTAAACTTTAATAAATAAATACGCCGACACGAGGCATTACAAAGTGAAAAATTAAAAAGCAGAAAATATAAAAACAAGCAGGGGGCAGGATAAAAATAAGGGAACTTTTGCTTAATGCGCCAGTTTTCAATTAACGACGCAATGTCGTGTGACGCTAAGTGGATAAACAGAGTGTGGAATGGAGAAGGGAAGGTGGGCAATGGTGGGGGAGGAAGTAGAAGGCGGGAGGTGTGGCAGTTAGGGCAGGGAGGAAGGACCAAGCCCAGTGCAGCGAACCATTTGAGGCTGAACGCATTCAATGCTGCTTCATTAAGGTGCAGTCCAAGGAGCTGCTGCACTTTCAGTCCTTGTCGTAATTATCGTAATTACAATGAGCGATGAGGATGGCAATGGCTATAACGACGCTACTGCCAACAATAATAAAAGCTAACGAGCCGAACACTCAGCTGACAGCAACAGCAACAGCAACAACAACAATAATGGCAACATTGTCATTGACACTTTTAATTGCACGTACACGAAAAGAGAAGCAACTTTGCTGAAACCAAAGTGGGGCAACATTTTTTGCCACATGTTGTGGAACAAAAAAAAATACAAAAAATAGGCAAAAATCAAAAGGACCTACTGGCTCTGCTCTCTCTCTCTCTGTTGGGTGCTTATAATTATGATGAAGAGGGAAATTCATCAACACTAGAGAGCTGCTAGCTCCACATCCTGCGCCCAAGGCAAAACATGGCAAAAATTTTGTGTGTCACTACGTATGATGATGAGAGCTGGTGAATGCCAGCTGAAAGAAATGAAATACTGTATAGTTTCGAAAAAAAAACAAAATGTGTCGACCTAAAGGATGGCCAGGATACGGCAGGCATAATAATTCAGGAAGCACTACACGACTGCAGGCTCATTGAAATTAATGAATGTCAACAAAGTATATTCAAAGTGATCAAAGTCTTAATTTATGCTGCCGCCTTTCAATACTTGTAGAACATGCATAAAGACAAAGCTGATTATGACATCAAATTGTTGAAAAGTTGTTAAAAAGATTTCATTTGATGGCCTTTTCTTTTATAATACAACCATAAATTGATTAATGCCTACAACAGCAAAGATTTTGACAATCTGCTTGTTTAAAGCACTTTTAAGTCTAAGTCTGCTCTGAATATGTTTTTTGTGCTGTGAATAAAATTAATGATATGAACCATTTTGAATGAGCAAACAATTAATCTTCTTTAATTTATGAAGGCATTCCCTAATGGCCAGCATTAGCTGCTAATAATATCTACTAAGCCGTAATTTTACTTAAAGCCTGATTGGCAGCTAACTGGAATTCAAATATTAATGGCAATCTGTGCTTAACTTTAACTTGGGTATGGCAACAATTTCAAAGGAATAACTTAAAGTTTTCCAGGAACAACTGCCTATAAAAAAGGAATCATAATAACTGTAACGGCAGGATAAAAGCGATTTGTGAAAGTTCAAACTTTGACCTGGTAATGTTCGCTCGCCTATTGATCGATCCTTACGCCAAATTACAGCAAATTTATTCCATATCCTGAGCTAATGAGGAGCAAATTTATGGTAGACCTGGTTTGTTCACGCCTTATCTGTAACTGGCCCAGCCGTTGGTTAGTTCACTTCGGTCTAAGCCATTCTTAAGCACCAGCACTTAACCATGTCAAGCTTCGATTTATTGTGTCCCTCTCTCCCTCCTTCGGCCCAAAACACTTGAATCCCGTGACGCTTGTTACTCGCCAATTTCTGAGCACTCCGGCTCTTAGTTTTTACGGTTCGAAGCTGGAGCGTCGAATTGATTGATTTCTGCCGTAGTTATGTCATAGAGCACAGCCGAATCCGCACCCGGCAAATGTTGACGTACAGTCATAAATAAAAACACTCAGATATTCATGTCGTTGGTATTTCCTTTTTTGTTCCCCCTTGTTATTCATTGGTAGCCTGCGGCAAACGTTCCAAATACAAATTGTATCACTTAATATTTGGTGTGTGTGTGTGTGTTGTTTTCTTTTTTTTCTCGTAGTTTAGCTCCAGCAGGAGTGCATGTTGACGTTGCCTGGTGGCAAGCCTGCTTTGCTCTTATTGGAGCTGTTTGCACTGGCGATGACGATGACGATGACGATGACGATGACTCTTCGATTGTCGGTTGAGTGTTTTGTTGTTGATTTGCGTGTTCTTGAATAATTGATGGAATGACAATCTATCGATGTGTCAGCATTGTCGTTGGCATTCTAGTGAGTTGTTATCATCCTCATCCCCGTCCCCATCCCCATTCCCGTCCCCATCCTCATCCCCATCCCTACATTGTTGACAGAGGCCGTTCATTGTAATATGTGCTTGGCATAATAAGCGCCGACGTTGCATTATAACATATCTACTCGTAGACACACACATTCCCCCTCATTCACACACCCTGACACCCCTACACATATACAGACATCACGCTTATGAATGATGAGCAGTCAAACAATCAGCGTTGTGTCCTGAACCCTCCAAAAATGTGACATGGAATTAATGATGGGTATGAAAAGGGCAAAAATTCAATTCAAGAGCCCTCCCTGATAACAACACAGAAGTGCTATCGATAGTGGCAAGCTTGATAGTTCCGATAGTCATCATCAACACTACCGATAGACTTCAATATTATCATTAGGCTTCTGCCACTTTAAATCGTATTATTTAGGTCTGTTTGAAATCGGTATTCTAAGCTCTTCTGAATTCCAAAAAACAATTGAATTATTCGGTTTAAAAACACTTGACTTGAAACTATTAGAATTATTCGAGTTTTAAAAGGATTTCGCTAATGACCCACTTTCTTTTAGTCTTTAATGCTTTTACTTTTTGAAACATATTCATATCAATTACAGCAACCAGTTAAATAAATATGAAAATTTATATTAAATTACTACATTATCAAAGCCTACATTTAAGAAATTCAAAGGTTGCTCTTGAATTTTAAATTTTCTGCTAGTTCAACATGTCATTGTAGAATCTATTCTGTAATTAACTTGAAACTTATTTTGTACTTCTGAGAACTGTTAATTTAACTATTCTACTGCACTCAATGTGTAATTTACACTTTAGAGTTGTCAGCGCGACGCATAAATTTCATTTCAGGTTAATTGAAATTCATTTGAGCAAATCAAATTAAGTCAAAAGTACGCACATCCTGGCCCAGGTCCTGCTCCTGGCGCTATCACTGGCTACGTGCTGGCAAACAAAAGCCTGAACGACAACCAGCCGACAAGTGGCACAAAGTGATTCATTCATAACGATAAATTAAGACAAAAAGTCTAAACAGACGACGACACGGCAGCGACATGGCACCGACATCGAGTTGCCCCCAGGGACACAATTTTATTCAAACTTTATGTTATACCCATACTCGGTGGAGCGGAAGGAGTATCCTTTTGGGCCCGACTACTGCTGTCGCACACGTCTACATAAATATCCTTAAGGAGGGCAAGTGAGTCACATTTGTTTTGTTGCTTGCCCCAAAGACGTGCCTAGTCCAGGAAATCGCTCTGCCAGCTTCAATTTTTTGTGCCCGGGCTCTGCGATGAGAGTTTAACCAAAAAACTCAATTACCGAATATCAGCAAAATCGCAAATAAATAAATTAAGGATACAAATCTGCAAAGAGCGTTGCAAAGTTTGTTTAAATCGAAATGAAATAGTGACACAGACGCTGCCATAAAACCAAAAGCAAATACAAAGCCATTGCCACAAAAAGGAAAAAGGTTAAAACAAATATTTATACAGCAGCCCTGGTAGAATAGCTGGAGAAGAATGTGAATCCCCCCACATGCTGTATGTAATTACCAGGCGTAGTCTCCAAGTACAGCTGCGCCTAAGTACATAAACACTCATACTCTCACACACATGAGTGGAACATATGTATGGGTGTGTGTGTGTATGTGGGTGTGTGTGTGTGTGTCTGTGGGTGTATGATTGCAGCGTACGTGGCTTTATGCTTAAATAAACATTTGTCGTCGTGGTCGGTCGGTCGTCGTCGCCTTTGTGTAGTTTACATAGCACCCAACGGCAGTCAGTTTGCCTGGTCAAAGCCAAATCGTTGATTGCATAAGTTGATGGTCAACACATGTCCAAGATATATAGTGCCGATATATATATAGAAGTCTACAGCGTGCTGTGTGGTATGTGGCATGTGTGTGGTGTGGCATGTTCACCCTTTGGCAACCGTTTCTTACTCACGTGTTGTTGATAGTCGCTTCTAACGATGTCTGTGCAGGTTGCATTGGCTGCTCCAAGGCTGACTCGATGACTCGGCAACTCGGTGAACAGGTGAACAGGTGACCAGTTAACCAGATGACTAGATGACTGGCTGGCAGGTTAGGCGGTGTCTGCAAAAGGTATAGAGTTTATGTGTATTCCAGTCACCTCTGTGGCATTGATTGCTTTTAGCATACTTAAACATATATAGAGTTGCGGATTCAAACTGAACAGATACAGATTGAGTAGAATCTGTTAGTCTTAAATTGAAATAAAAGTTAATAGTTGAACCGCAAGAAAAACTCTGACCACGAGGGCGTTAAACTGTTGTATGCAACTTGAAAAATCTACTCCCACCCGTCAAGGAAAATGAGCTTAAGGGCAAATGTGTGGGAGAAGGTTTTTGCTAGTTCGGTTTCTTAGTTCTTCATACTCTATACAGAAAATCATAAGAAACGGAAGGGAAAATTGTGGTAAGTTATTTGATTTTATATCTTACTTTCTTTTTTCTTTATCTTCTTACTTTCTCATCCATGCAACAACAATGTGTCACAGCGACGTTTGACTGGGTACACCTAGTTGCCTATATAAATTTCTTCCTTTATTCAAATACATACTTGATAGCAACCATAGCAGAGAAAGCCATATAGGCTCAAAGCATCCTATCGATACTATTGAAAGTGGCATCGATTGTTTTCCAGCTCTTTTTACGTATGTTGCACATTGCTGTACTTTCTTGGAGGTCAGCAGATCTCATGACGGTCGATAAACACTGTTAAATGGGGTTAGTTTGGAACTGAGCAGGGCACTTGGCCTCTGCATTGCCTGCACTTTTGTTGCGCATTCTGCATTTAAATCAATCGATTGCAAATACACAAAAATTGCCAATGAACCCGACATTCAGACTCAAGAGCACATTGAGAGCACGTGCCTGTCGAAATGAAAATGGAATTGCTGAAATCGAAATGCTGTAAATCGAGAAAACCAGAAAAACCAAATATCCGAAAATTGCAATTGAAAAGGCTCCGACATTTTTGTCAGAAAAATGCAGTAGGAAAAATGCAATGTCAGGCACTCGAATTGACAGCCACAATGTCAAAGATCCTTGTGCGGGCTAAAGGCAGTCGGCAATGACAGTCATTAGCAATGTCATACGCAAATTATATAACAAAAAGCAGGCCCTCGGACGAACAACATTTTTATTAAATTGTTTTCATGTTATTTTTTTTCTGTTTGGTTTCGTTATTTTTTTGTTGTATGGCAAGGTGTTTGTTATCGTTTGTTATATTGCTTGTTGTGTAATGTAATTTATACACACGCACACACACATACACACACACACCCACAAACAGAAACACAAATATAATGTCATAAACGCCAAGGACACAAAGGCAATTCCGCATAACATTACAGGCAGACAAAACAAACGGCGAAACAACAATGGCAGGCGCAACTTGAAGTGGGGGCACAGGGCCAAGGATATGAGGTAAAAGCCAAAAAGTACGCGCTTGGCATAAATGATAAGCTGGCTACGCAGCTGGATGGCAAAAGGGGGAGGGTGCGTAGCAGCGGCCAGACACGGACAAGGATATGGACAGGGACAGAGGACCAGCGCCCACAATTTGTGCGTCGGCTGGTTGCTTGGTTGACTTTTGAATACTTAACAGGATAATGAAATGTCAAAAGTGCGCAAGAGGCAGGCATGTCCTGCTGCTGTCCTGCTGGCTCCGGCTGCTGCTGCTGTTCCTGTTGTTGTTGTTGTTGTAGCTACATTTTTATTGTGTCCATGCCTAAGTGAACGTCATGGCGTGCCGCGCGCATTAAATCATAAAAAAAGGAGCAGCAACAGCAAAAAAAAAAGCGCAAAAAAAGGAAATATATATATATAAATATATATGTTTTATATATATTTATGTGCATGTAGAAATTTATGAAATATGTGATACAGTGCAGAGCAGCAGAGCACATCTCGCAGGACATTTGGTTGGGCATTTTATGTTAACATAAATTTAAATTGACACAAATGCGTTGGCATTGGATTTCAACTGGCTGACAGTCGCTTCCTACACCACAAATTGATAAACTATATAAATTATGGCAGTTTACCTCTCACTTTACTTCTGCTGGCAGACATATGCGTAAATTGAAAATATATTTATATTATATATGTTTTTTTTCTTTCTTTTTCTGCTGCCCAGCGGCCACTTTAATCAAGGAAACTTGGCCTAAAGCACGCTCTGGCTGGATAGACAACTAGGCTATTGTGGCCGTTTCTATAGCCTCTGCTTTGCCCTAATAACAAAACAACCAAATTGTTTCTTCTTCTTTTGATTTTGTTTTGTTTTGTTTCAGTGAATAAAAGTTGCTTTTGGCTCGCACACTTGAGCTTCAATCAATGGGAAGAAAAAGCTGTAATCAATAAAGTAAATGGCCAAGGCACTTCAGATACATGTGTGGCCCATGTGCAAACGTGTTTTTGATGCGCCCAAGTAAATATTGCGGAGATTTGGAACAAAGCTAAATTACCAGCCTGGTTTGCCACTGGCCATTGCCAAACTGCACAGGCACTGTATATTTATAGGTTAATACTATATATAAGACTTATTACCAAAGCTGATTGATTAATAATTTAAGCCCTATCAAACTCGAGAAAAGATCAGCTTGAAATTAAACCTTAAACTCTCAAAACTTAAGTAACATTTGCTGGGTTCAGTTTCATTAAGACCACATATATGACTTATTTAAGCCTAATCTGAGCCGTGAAAAATCAGCTTTCAACTTAACCTTAAACTCCCAAAAGTTAGGTTATATTTCCTTGGTTGTGGTGTAGTTTGATTAGTCATTTAAATTGAGTTTAATTTCTGATAATTAACTTAACTCCTACTCAACTTCATTATATTATCATAGCTTTGTCAAAACTGATGATATTTTAATGTCAAATATAGTTATTTTTTCATTATTTGAACACTATATTAACTCATCCTTTAAATGTCATTTACTAATTTGATGGTTTTTAGTAATTTAATCTGTTTTCCCCACTTTGAAAAGAACAACACAAAAAACCAATAAACTCTTGACACTCGCTTGATTGATTGATTGATTGATTGATTGGTCATTAAAGCACTATTCAAACCGTGTAAAAAAGAGCTTCACACTAGCCTTTAAGGTTCTTCATTAAATAGATTTCAATAAGTGTTGACCAATTTATTTCAATCAATTTCTAGTTACATATCTCACACCTGTATTATGGCTGCTTTCTTCGATCTACTCCGAGAAGCTTACATCAATGTCGACTCAATTCATGTTATCCAGCTGGCAATTACTCAAAGTTGGCCGACAATTTCTTCTTATTTGCGTGGACTCATTCATTTAGCCATTTTTATTAATTAAGTAAATTGACCTAGTAATATAACAAGAGCTCAACAGCACTCGTTGCATAATATGCGTATACTTGATTATTTGAAGTGCTTCAGTGAGCGCCTCAAAGTCGGCAGCATTGAATAAACTTTCCCTCCTCGACAGAGTCCTGGCTCTAGAGCACTAAGGCTCCTTCAAGTGTTTTTGCATGTTGTGGAGAGAACTTTTTGTCGGGCCCGGGCACACGAACACGCTTAATTTGGTTAATGAACTTGGCTATAGCTTCGTCTTGGGTGACCCCTGAAAACATTGGCATGCCATTTATGTTTTCTAATTGAATTCAAATTTAGCGAAATGTACAAAACCGCACTTCTAATTACGCATTACAATACAAAACAATTTTATTAGGTTTATGACTGCAAATTTATTTTACCACTTGCTTAACAAGCGTGGCAGAGATGTGGTGGGGAGGGGGGGCTTGTTGTTTTGATTCGTTTATTGACTTTTCATGTTGCTGCCAATTATGCGTCGATGTCGAGCAGCTCAACTACAATGGCCCAAAAACTTTTGGCGTAATCTTAACGAGAAAATCTGTAAATTACACGCCAGCAAGAAGGGGAAGCGACCAACTTTTGTGGTGCTCACAAATTTTCCAAATATTTATACACCTAAATAGATTTTATGGCATAATTGAAATTTGTTGTTATTGCTGCGTAGCCTCCCCCCCAACCAAACACTCCAATTTTGTATACAATTTGCATAAACTCATTGCAATGCCAGCCAAAAGTTTATTAAAAGCGGCGTCGAAAGTTTGCCGCCTGCTAATAACAATCATAAACATGGGCCCAGTGATAATGATGAAGGTCCTTCAAAATCTGACACATAGCTGCGAGCCCTGACAATGTCCTTTGGCACTGCGCATTTGTTATACAACCAACTTTGGTTATGCTACAATTTTGAACACTTAACTTATACTTGAACTTCCTTTTCATTGTGCGACTTGAATTTACATTTTTGTTACGTCACTAAATAAGTTTTAATCAAAAACATTGCAACTGCAATATAATCTGACCCAAGTCTGTTGATTTTGTCATGTTATGGCCTTCCAACTACCAAAACTCTGTCAAAACAACCTATTTTTATCTTATATTCTTCTCTATAGTTATTTGGCATGCAAAGTGGATTCTTAACTAAAAATATTAAAATTTTAACGAATTTTTGATATTTTTTCATACATTTACAAAGAAATAACAAAAATATATTAATTTAAAAAAATTTTAACATTTAAAAATCTTATTTTTAATCGATTTTGGATGTATATAAAATGCTAAGTTGCAACTTATTTTTAAGAAGTTCATTTTCTATCAGAATTTTATGTAAAAATGCCAAAGAAATTGTAGATTTCACAACTCCGCAGCCAAAACTCTTTCTAAACTTACAATTCTACACACCAATTTTCATGCGGAATGTCTTTTTGTTCACAGCTTGTCTTCTATATAAATAAAGCATTTGTATTTTATTCATTACTAAAAATCTGAATCCTCCCTTAAATCTGAAAAAAAAGTATAAAAGATATCCCTCTGATATGCTGTAAATGCCTACAAGAAAAGAAGACAAGTTGAGCGCCTAATCGCAGCCAAAGTAAGGAGAGTAATGGTGTGAAAAGGTGATTTGAATAGGGTCTGGAAGGAGATTTGATTAGCGTTTGTGTGATGTTAAGTATAAAATTCTTGGAAAAGTACGCACGAGCGGCAAAAGAAGTTGTGAAAACCAAGAAAAAGTAAATAATGCCTGATTCACATGATATACTGTTTGCCACAATCAAATCAAAATACTAATTGAGAGCAAGTTTTAAGCATGATATTAGCCCACAGCTTGTGATTATATTGCCGCCAACAAATTGCTGATTAATTAACTCTTTGTTGTTGCCATAAACTAACTCTCAGCTAACAACTTTTTCCCCTGCCCGGGCCGCAATACACACAGCTCCTTTCAAGTTAAACTCTCCACTTAAAGCGGCAGCGTCGGGCATTTAATGTGCTTACATTCATTTTAAATCTGTGATAAAGTGTCGGCAGCTTTAAGTTCTTTTCTCTGAGTTTGGCACGCAGTCCAACCCAGCTGAAGGCCCCCCCGAAGTTCTCCGACCCCGTGTGCGCACTTCTCATCCCCTTTATGGGAGGACATAAAACGCAAAGTTGTCGCCGTGTCGCGAACGCAATTCTTTACACACCGAGCGAGTCCTTTGCCGTTTTCTTTGGTATATTTTTCTCTTTTTGTCGTGCCTTTTCGTGCTTCCTGTTTTGTACGCGTTTCTAGATTACTTTTATAAGTGAATTTGTTGCGGTTTTCCGCAAAATTTACAAGTACGTGAGAAAATTAGAGCTTAGCTTGTTGGGTTCGCTCCTGTCGCGTATCCTGAGCCGCTTGTTGCTTTCCGGCCTGGGCCTGGGCCTGGGCCATTCGTCTGATTCATTCGTTCATTCGTTCATTCGCTCTCTTTCTATGCATTATTTTGTGGCAACTTCCGTTGCTTTAAGTGGCATGCGGCGTATGCGCAATTTGGCCAAAACACTGGCATTACTAATACGCCTAGTTGCAGGCAGCCAATTGGCGTGCAAAATGCGCTAAGCGCTGCGCCAGTCAAAAGCAAATTAGCAACCTCATTATTCGCTTAGATATAAACTCTGCCAATTTAACGCCAGTCCCAAAAGCTACTAGTTTTTTTTATTTGTTGCTTAATGCGCTGATGACATGAAAATAAATTCGATGTCTGACTTGAAAATAAAGTTTCATTTCCATTCCCGCTCTCTCTCACTATTGCTCTCCTGCTTCCTCCCTCTCTATTTTGAATGTTCAAGACGAAGTTTTCTGTGGTTCCCTGGCCGCAGCCCCCTCTCGGTTCATTTTTCGCAGCAATGTCTGTGGGTGCGAGTGCGGTTAGTCTGTATTTGCAGAATTGTTAGTTTCACGCTTTGTTTGTTGAGATTAGCTGGCAGCACGAGACACACCCGGCCCCTATGCTCAGCCCTTCCCCCTTTACCCCTTCACCCAGCCTGGCAGCCACACGCTGTGCTTTTGGCAACGCACGAAATAAAAGTGTGCAACTTACTCTACTTTATTTGTGGCAACTTATGCCGCGCCACGTCGCTACACTTGTTTTACGATGCTCTATCAAGGATACGCAGGGCTTAGCCAGTTGGTCAAGGAGCTTGTCAGATAACAGAGAAGTCTGGGGAAACAGATAGGAAAACAACTGTGAACACTATCGATAGTATCGATATTTGTGATACAATACCCGATATTAAATGGACAGCTCTGAGCCTATTAGTTAATTAATTGATTTGAAGACTTTTGTCTTTTGAGTCTTTAAATAAAAGAACACATTTCCATTTCCATGGCACTTCTTCATTTGTTAAAACTCATCCCCTCTACCTCTCTCTATTTCATTCCCCAATGCCGTCGATACTATCGATAGTTTCTCGATAGACCACATTTCAATGCCTACGAACAACTTAAGCTCCATTGCACTTAATAACTTCTACAATTGTTAAAATCTCTCACTCTCTCTATCTCTCTCTCTCTCTCTCTCTCTCTGTTAATCTAGAATTCTATCGAAACTATCGATAAATTATCGGAGGCACACTTTTAAATGTCCATTGCACCTAACAATTTCTAGAATTGTTAAACTCTCCCTCTCTCTCTCTCTGTTAATCCCCAATTCCATCGATACTATCGATAGATTATCGAAGAAACACATTTCTATTTTCAACACAATTAACAATTTCTACAATTGTTAAACTCTCTCTCTCTCTCTCTCTCTCTCTCTCTCGCTCTCAAATGACGGCACTATCGATAGGTTTCCAGCTCTAGTAAGTAGATATTATATATCGTTATTTTCTATTTATTGATTAAACTATAAACTAACTAAATTATTGCAGGGCAATAAAAGAGTATTTAATGTTCGTTTAACTAAGCTTTAAGCAATTTTACACCCGTTTTATTGGCAATGTTTGTCGTTGTTTTTTCGCTTGCACAAAGTTTGCACGTGAAAATTGCGTTCACAAGTCTTCCACACTTTTCCCACTGCATGTATGTGCTGTGTGTGCGTGTGTGTGTGTGTGTGTGTGTGTATGTGTGACTGTGTGTGTGTGAGTGTCAGTTGGTGCCAAAAATTCGCTGGCGTGTGGAAAATTGATGCTGCTTCTGAAGTTTTTGGCTTTTTGAACTGACAGCTGCGATTTTTATGCGTCGCAGCCGCTAACGCCTTCAACGAAACTAGAGAAATAATTGTAATTGTGAGTTGTGTGTCCCGGAACCGAATGGTCTGCCCCGAATCCTAAATATGTGCCATAAATAAATGTGGTAAGTAGTTAGGCCTGTTTGTGTTTGTGTTTGTGGCGTGTGAAAATCCGAGTAATTTTTGGCTGAAGGATTCAATGGCAGGCAACAAACTGAAGCAGCCGTTTATTATTCAGTTTTCTGCGAATTGCTAATGAGAATTTATGCCCTATTGATGTTGCTAAGGGTTTTATTTTGGTTAATTAACTATCGCACACAAAAATCTCAATAATTAGTACAATTAGTAAAATCTATATAATATAAATGTTATTCTAAGCGTGCGACCTTACAGTTGATGAAGTCAATAAATTACCATTTAGGAAGACTGTCAAGCAACTGTCAATTTAAAAATAATACTAAACATGTGAGCATACACACATTAATATATTATTATGCACACTGCAGTGCTATTCCAAATATGCAGCAAGTTAAGTCATTTTATAAATGAGCATTTATTTTTCATTATAACAACTGAATAGTTTATGTGTTGAACAGCCGGCGTAAAGGACCTTCATGGCCCCCATAGCCCAGGCTCTCCCTCTCTCTCCCTCTCACTCTCTAATACTATAGTCATAGTAAACTCACATGGCACTGCCACTGCAGACCTTATATCGATTGCCTTTCCAGCCGACTGGCCCCACAATGAGGCAACATTCTCACAGGACGCGGGCCACGTGTGCCATGTAAATTACAAGAGTATAATATCCTGTCAGTGCAGATGGAGCACAGCGGCAAGAGGGGGCAGACGGGGGTCTTCCTCACTTAATTAGCCAGTGAGTTTATTTATTATTCACTGGCACCGCCTGCCAGCCTAATGAATCACAGGTTTCTTTTTGTTTTAGTGGATATTTTAATTTTTAATTAGCATGCAAAGCAACGACAGAAAGAGCGACAACTGCGATGAGCCGGACGAAAATATATATGACCTTGTGCGAGTTTAGCAGTTTACAAGTATTTGTTGTTGCCTCCCTAACTGGGACACAGGTGTGCCGAGACCACACACACACAGACACATACACACACAAACATAACCATACAAACTGGCAAATGTGTGTAAGGCATATTAAAAGGATTAACGCACACATCATTTAACCAGACTCAGACAACTTTCACTCCTAGATCATTTCTCATGCATGCTCGTAATGTCAGAAAACTATTTCCCCCTGCCCCTATCCACTCTCTCTAGCCACCTAAATGACAGTTTTCCAACGTTTTGGCCCTCAGCTGGTTGAAGAGGAAGTTCATCAGTGCAGATGATTATAGAGCTACGACTACGTTTGTTTCGGGCTTCTGTGGCAGTGGTCGACTCTGGGATACTTAACATGTTTTTGTGGTTTTTTATGTTGTTCAACTTGGCTGCGTTTCACTCAATTTCTCTGCACAATTTCATTATTTGTTGTTGTCTGTTGTTGTGTTGTTGCCAGCTTAGGGCACGTGGGTATTTTTGGTTTATCTGCATGTTAACAAGAAACAGAGTTTTACAAATTCACTTTTTTTCAGATTGTAAACAGCAAATACAAATGGTTATGGCAAAATTGCTTGACTTGGCGATGCCCTGTAGCCAGGTCCTTAATACCCTAATACACAAACAAAAACGCTGCAAGCTGTGCACTGCTTGATGTGCAAGCAGTTCGTTTCACAATGTTTTTCTCAGCTCTGCATTGTTGAAATTTATTTCTCATCCGTTTGTTTAAAAAGTTAAAAGAGCTTTACAGTGCACGCTCGATGGAGTGTTCTAATTATAATCAATGTTCACTTGCCAAAGAAATGAGATTTTTCAATATCTAACATTTTAGTGAAAATGTAAAATGTAAAATGTCGCAAAGTTACAATAAATTTGTTCTATCTTATGAGTTATTCAATAGATAAAGTTTATTTTTAATAATATAAATCGAAAATGTGTGAATTTCTGATGATTTTTAAATAAAAATTTTAATTTAATTATTATGTCATATTTTTATATATATTTTTTCACTCTTTTTTTGTTAATTTATATTCTTAAAATTGAAAAATAACTAGTTAAATAAATAATAAAAATAAGTAAGAAGCAGAATACTCTGTTGCCAGCCCTGTATGTGTGGGTGGGGGTATGCGTTCTTGACACTTTATAAATTGAGAATATTCTCTAGCTTCAAGGTTGTGGAAAAATATTGCGTTCATACGGACAGACGGACATTTCACAAGCCCAATATACTCTTTTTGCACTTCGGGAACAGAGTAAATTTAAAAATGGGCTTTATTTCTTATGATTTTTAAGTTAAAAATGGGAATTTAATTATTATTTCATAATACGATCAATTTAGAGTTATTTTTCAATTTTTTAATAAAAATCAACAAGTAATAATTTATTTTATAATTTTTTATTAAAATAAAGATAGCTATTGCGGTGTCTGCTTTATATTCCTTAATAATAACAATACAAATTATGTATTAACGGCTCCTAAAGATTCTGTACAGGCTGTTGATGGAGATCGAGAATGTATTTTACCTTAATATAGTTTACTTATCCAGAGTTCAGTTCCACTGCCAATGAGCTAAACATTATCATTCCCTATTAGCGCACTCTAAATCGCTGCTGGGTATAAAAAGCAGACCAACAAGCAGGGCCAGCATTTTGATTGACTGACAAGCTGATCAATTGACAAACTGACCAAAGAGTCACGTTTGCTGCCCGCCAGGCCATTTGCGGCTGCCGTTCAAAAATCAGCGCGCCTCGCTGCCACCACTTCCCGCCTCACCGCACCGCACCGCACCGCACCACACCGCACACCATTCAGTGGGAGTAAATTGCATTACCAAAATAATAAATCAATAACAATTTTATTGGAATAAATGGCAATATTGACAGTTAGCGACGTTGCCGTTGTCATCGTCGGTCTGGCGAATTTATTATATAATTCAATTCAATTCAATTCTTTAAATTCATTTTGCATTTTGAAGTAAGTGCTGGCTGTTGGGGGGGGGATAGTGGGGGCAGGGTTGTGTTGCTGCCTAAATTGATTTTTATTAAGCACTGCGACGTGCAATTGTTGTCGATCTTATTCTCTACATTCTTAATTCAAGTGATTTTCGCATCGATGCCAATCCCAAAAATAAGAACGAATGTTATTATGAAGGTGAAAGCAAATGCGAGAGGTTAAATAAAATGTGTCAGCCGAAAGTCGCCCGACTACAATATACTCTCTAGTCTCAAATACTTCTGCTTATTTGCGGGCTAAAGTTTGGTCTCATCTTTCAAGGATATTATCAGTATATGGCTTGTGGCATAGTGTTAAAAGCAGACTCTGCACAAACCACATAGACTCCTTACAAACAGAGTAGAATGAAGTCAAGGCGCAAGCCTCAATTGAAACTGAGACAGACACACATTCCCAAGCATTCCCAAATTTGCATTCTCGACTAAAATCGCCAAAATTGCAAAGGTTTTAGTATGAAATATAACTGGAATTGCAGTTTTAGGCGTTTTTGGGACGCAGTTACGTTTGGGAACACACCCACACAACCGCACACACACACACACATACACATGTAAGCAAATGTTATCAAAAGTTTTCTACAGCCTTAAATCTGGCATTGGGCTTTGGGTTTTCTTTTTTTGGATGCCGTCAGGTGTACTAAAACGTGAAGCAACTACCATTTTTCGTTTTGTTAATTTTATTTGCATGTTTTTATGCCTCTTTATTTATTTCCGTTTTTCCCTTAACGTTTGGCTGCGAGTACAGCTGGCAGGTAATGCTATTTGGCTGCTGCCTTTCCCTTATCTTGCCCCTGCGACTTGCTATAAATTTTTGACAACATTGAATGGCGGCATCGTGCAGCACGTGATTGAAACGAGCTGGCACACACACTAACACACATACACTAACACACACACATCAGTGGTAACAGACACCGCCAGGCAGCAACAGCAGCAATTCAACTTAACCGTCAGACAAAAAAGAAGAAAAAAAAACAGAGCCCCCCAAATAAACTTGGCCCGGAGGCAACACACACACTCGCGCGCACACACACATGCTTTGAAAAATAGGCAATGTGCGGAAATTTTGATTTTTCGCCTGAGTTGGCAGCCCCAGAGCTCGCCGGCAGTCAGACAGTTAAGTAGTTTTGGGCCTGACTTACATGCATGCTCGTACATCGAATTCAAATTAACTGGTGCATACTTTTGGGCGCCCAAAACGCCGCTACGTGATACAGCTCAGCCGGAAGTGGGCTGCTGTGTGTGTATATATGTATGTATATAAGTGTGCGTGTCAATTTATTAGTCAACGTGTCTTTTTTATGTGCACCATTTTGATGCTCTGTCATTAACTCGACAAATTTTTAACATTGGCGCGCTGCGTAATTACAAATTAAAGTACTCGCTGCGAGTTTCAGCAAATAAAAACGCAGTCGTAAAAGCAAAAAGGCGAGAAATTAAATTTTCTTTTTCATTTTGCTGCCACAAATGAAGATATGTCTTGAATTGCTTGATATTTTTAATGAGCGTTGAGCTCGATGGCGTAAGCCAATAAAACTGATTTCGGTACTTCCCTGTAAGAGGTGATTACATTTTCTTAAGTTCTAAAATTAGTTCACTTAAGCGTATACAATCGAATTTGTTTTAAGTATAATATTCAACGGCATCAAGTACCTCTAATTTTTAAATTAATAATTAAATGATTTATATAAAATACTAAGAATATTCTTTAGATTTATTATTTATTATTCATTATTGTCAGGCCTGTTCTGAATTCAACTTAAGAATCAATTCCATAGAAAACTGTGTAGCATACTCTAAGTTTTTTAATGATTTCCTATTTTTTTGAGTGTTCCAAAAGCAGACTTGCAAAACAATCGATGCTACTATCTATATCTATATCTATATCTATATCTATATCTATATCTATATCTATATCTATATCTATATCTATATCTATATCTATATCTATATCTATATCTATATCTATATCTATATCTATATCTATATCTATATCTATATCTATATCTATATCTATATCTATATCTATATCTATATCTATATCTATATCTATATCTATATCTATATCTATATCTATATCTATATCTATATATATATATATATATATATATATATATATATCTATATCTATATCTATATCTATATCTATATCTATATCTATATCTATATCTATATCTATATCTATATCTATATCTATATCTATATCTATATCTATATCTATATCTATATCTATATCTATATCTATATCTATATCTATATCTATATCTATATCTCTATATCTTTATGTATACAGGTATCTATATCTATATCCATATCCATATCTTTATCTGTACTATCTACTGTACCGCTTGTTTTTCTCACAACGCCATAATTTAATAATTTCTTATTATTATTCTTATTCGGCGTGTGTACTGCGAGCTATAAGATCTATTGTACCCCCTTCTGAACCTAAAACTCTTTCATCAACCATAATTCCTGCACTAATTCAAAAAACTTACGTCGGGTTGAATTCCTATATCGCTTGTTTGAAGGAAATACCTACCCAAGTGTTTATTTCATTTTCTAGCAAGGCAGTGAGGATTTATCTTCTAGTTCACTGAATCTTCATGTCTCGCCCACAATTCCCAGCTGACTAAGGTGCCCCTTAGGAGGCCTGTGACTATTCTGCGTGAGTTCTTTCCCATGTGTATTCTTTGCCTGAATCTTTTAAGATCCTAGTTTCGTAAGATTGACTTGACCCGTCTTAGATCTGGCGCTTTTCTGTAGCTTGACAGCCTCATGTTCTCCTCTTCTATCATCAAGTGTTCTCGTATAGTGTTTCTTTCTAAGCGGCTCTAACGGTTCTAGACCTACACTACCTTATACATCGTTATTTTCTCAAAAATCTTCCTGGAAACGTTGTTTCATATTTCCTAAAATTTAAAAAAAAAAAAATGAATGTCTTACATACTCGTTATTTAAAAGAATTGTGTGAAATACAGAACAGTCCTGTGTATTTTGTCTTATTATTATTTTTAGTCTTATTTGGTAAATGCTTAAAGCCCAACTCTAATATCGTAGCTTCGTCTACCTGCCATTTATATATTTCTTTTCCAAATCCTTTTCTTAATTGCTCTCCCCTATTTTCTTATTTAATTATTGTCAATGATATAACTCAACTTTGGTTTAATACCAACGACACATTAAGAATTAGCAGGCATTAAATATAGGCATATGAAAAACGGAATCACCCAGAACTATTAACACCTAAACGCAAGTCTCAGGGAGGCATAAATCAAAATATGGCTTCATAAAATATTTATGCCTCCACAAATGCCACAAATGCCACACATGCACACACACACACACGTGGCAGCAACAACAATGGCAGCAGCAGTAATAACGCATACTGTTAAATAAAAATGACCTCCCATTTGTATACAGCGGAAAACGGAAATGTCTAACACTGTGTATGTGGAAAAGCGGAAAAGCGGAATGACGGAAAAGCGGGCAAGATGGGAAGCAAAAAAAACTACGCAACTGGTTGGCAATTTGTGTTGCGGCCAAAACTCATGAGGAAAATAAATGCGTGCGCTGACAAGTGGCGATATAAAGGCAAGATATTAACCACCGCCTCTCCCTACCTCCCTCCCTTGCTCCCTTGCTCCCTTCGACTGCATCAGCACATACTTCAGTCCCATTACACGTACCCAACACATGTGCAAACAAATTAAAAGTTGGTCATAAAAAAATAATCATATTGTGGCCTGAGTAAACGGCAACAAACAAAAAGCGACGTAAAATTGATAAAAAGGCCTGAGACAAAAGGCCACAAAAAGAGCATGGCACAAAACGCAGCACAGACAGGCGGCCTAAGAGTTGCCACACTTGAGTGGCAAGCACACACACACACACTCACACACAACATGCAACATACAACAACAAATGTCGAGCATTTCGGTGCGCATTAAAAGCAACTTCCAAGTCATTAACCCGTTTATGACGCTTAACTTGGCTAAGACTTGGCCAAAGCCGCTAGTCGGCCACAATAAAGCGGCAATAAAACGCCGCACACACACACATCAGTAGGCACACACACACACACACACACACACACATACACACACTTTGGCTCTGGCTAACTTAAAGCGTTTAACGGCTCATTTATTGCCGCATGAAGCGCGTGCTCTCAATTTTTTGTTGTTGGCCATCCCGAAATGGCATTAAATGTTATTAAAAATGCCTCCTTCCAAACGGAAGGCCATGCGCTATTATATAGTTAATCTTTAACCGGCCAGGCCTCAAAACATAATGGCGCCAGTATAAAGCCGCAGGACGAACAACAACCACACTGCCAATTACATTGATGAAAGGCACAACGCGGCAACCGGAAGACGAACCGAAACGGATGCCAAAAACTCGTACACATATATTTTATGGTATCTCAGGCTTTAAACTTGGCTATAAGCACAAATTAGCAACAGAATGTACATATATGAACAAGCATGAATGGCAAAGTAAATCAAAATTTGATATTTTATGTGGCGTATTAAGAAAAGAAAGCGTTTTAATATAATATAATTTAAAAACACAATTAGAACTCGCTTTGACGGTGTATAGATATTCACTTATCAGACTTTCCAATTTACCACCTCACAGATAATATGTTCAAAATTTGATAAAGTTAAAGAAAAATCAACAAAGTTGTATACAACAGATATCGAATAGAACTCGATTTGTTCATAATTCAAGGGAATACTTTCGTCAGTAAGCATAGGAAGATATTTAAATTGTTTGCAAGTAAAGCTAATATTAATGTGATATAGAAAATTAAAAAGTCAAGAGCTAAAAGATCCAAAAGAATTCTCTGAACTCATAACACAAAACTCATATCGATTTCTTTATAATTCAATGCAATACTTTCGTACATTAACTAAGCAAATATGGAATTTATTTATATTTTTGAAAGTAATGTTAAGGAAAATTTGATGACGCAAATTGAAAAGTCAAGACCTTAAGGATCGAGAAGAATTGTCTGAGCTCATAACTTAGTATTTTATTTATTATTTATTGTGAAATTTATATACGAACAAGGGATAAAGCTATAGAGTATGTATTGTTATTATTATTACAGAAGTATTATTAAATATAGGATAGGATATCAATTCAGATAGAATTTCTTACTTTGTATTTAATTATATTTTAATTTTTCAGTTATATTTTTATTTTGTCGAAGAACTAATAGAGTAGATTATTTACAGTAGTATTAGCATTATTATGTTCGATTAGATAGGATTTCCATTTAGATAGAATAGATTTTATTTGGTGAAAGATCTAATAGAATATATCTGAAAATACTTAAGAATTTCAATATTTAATAACTTAAATTGCATTAAGTATGTTCAGGTATATCAATCGAATATTCTGCTTATATTTTGTTCAGCTTAAGCTCAGCCTTTGCGGATGTCATCAGCATCAAGGACAATATCTAATGCCATGCCTGGCAGTGTACAACAACAACTTTATGGCTAATGTGGCTTCTCTCTCTCCTGTGTGGCTGTGTCGCTTGGTTGCGCTTACGCCAAACGTCTGGCCCAGTGCGGCTTAGGCTTTGTTGGCCAACACAGACACAGACACAGATACAGATACGCACACACAGACAGGCAGAGAGTCCTACTGAGACATGACCATATCCACACGGCCCACTCATATTATGCTAATATTATCCCTTGTCAGTGTTTTGTGGGTTAAGGACAGTTTTATGCATTCACACACGCATACACACACACATACAGTCATAACCCTCTCACGCATGTGCTTCCCTTGAACATCTGCGTTAGTTCTGTGTGGATGTGTCTGCGTTTGTATGCGTGCATGTTAAATAAGCGTAATGCCGCCATTATTGGACGCATTACAAACAAAATGAAAGTGTGCACACACTCTATATGTGTGTGTGTGTGTGGGTGTGTAAGTGTGTTGGCCATTTGCCTTCGACCTTTATGCATTTGGCATGTGGCGTCTATTTTGGAGCAGAGCCCACGCACATTGTCGCGAGCAGTCGCCTTATTTTGTACATAAAATTAAGCAGCCTGGAATACTCAAAGTGCATCTCATTATGAACTTAATCAGGCTGTAATTTAACTGGTTTTTGATAAAGAATATACTATGGGTACCTCGCCACACTTTCCTGTGGCACATTATTGTTGCATGGGTGAGAAAGTAAGAAATAAACAAAAATAACTAACCACTATTTTCACTTCCGTGCCCTGAGTTTTTGTATCGGGTATGAAAAGCCTAATAACCGATCTAACATAAGTCTTCTCTCACACATTTGACCTCAAGCCAGATTTCCATCCGTGGGAATAGATTTTTCAAGTTGCATACAACAGTTTTCCGCCCGTGGGCGGAAACACATAATACAGCATTTTTCTCGCAGTCGCTGGTATGTTATTGACACGAAAAATAAATAAAATCAATCCTTGAAACGAACTGTATTTTGTGTCAAAATTTTAACTCAATCGGTGCAGAACTTTTCGAGTTTTTGACTTTTGATTATACCAACATAACATTTTAAGTGCAGAAAGGTACTTGAATCATGTTCACCTTATAATTCTGAGCATTCTTACTTAAGCAGCATATCTATGCCTGTTCATACTTCTTTACATACACACTGATATTAAGCTATGCCAAGTTGTGTTTTAAAATTCCTTTCTTGCTTGTTTATATCTTAACAAAGGGTATTATGACTGCAAGCGACAATTCACGCCGACTAGCTCCTCTCAGCTCTGCTGCTGGCAAGAAACCTATTTAGCAACCTATAACAAGTATTAAATTGCCTTAAGCTTATCTCAGTATTCATCATATTGTCTCAAGAACAATACAACTGGCAAAATGAACAGGCCAGCCATTTGGGCCATCAAGCCATTGTTGCCTCATGCCACAATTATCAGAAGCCGGCATCGATTTTCAGGCGCACAACTAAAAGACAATTTCCCTTGATGTAAAAAGGCAAATTCCTGAATTCGAACCAAGGCCAAAAACCAGTCAACGACGTTCTCACATTTGTCTACAGCAAAAACTTTAAACCTGCACTAAAGGACCAACAAAATCATGAAGCCAAAAAACTAGTTGTCGAGCTGCCTGGTACCAAAATAAAAAAAAAGAAAGTAAGGGAAAGGAAAAACCAACTTGAGCCTGATTGAGCCTTGGTGCTGGGCCGATTCTTAGCTTTGGCACTTCGATTTGCGTTGTAAAATTTATTACACATACTTTTATGTATATTATCGATTTGCCTGCACGACGAATAATATATGTACCATATCTAAAGGAGCTCAATTCACGGTTTGGCATAGGCTAGGCAAAATGAATGTGCCCAGTGGAGCGGACCACAGCAGCGTCTGTCACATTATGGAGACATCAAGCACACAAGCGGGACTCATATACCAGGACGATTAAAACGCTCGACAAAATGCAGAAGGGGCGTGGCAGCTGAAAGGACTGCAAGCAGTCAGATGTTGCAACATGACCGGACAGGATCTTAACAATTTCATGCATAGAGCGCACAAATTTCAATAAGATTGTTGGCAGTTGGGAATCGTTGCGGAAAAATTGCGGTGTCAGTAGACAAGCAGCAACAACAACAACAACAACAAGAAATTGCCTTTTACAACAGCAAAATAAATTTAAGTATAAATCATAATTTAGGCAAATCTCCAGAGATGAGCTCTCAACGTCCACTGGCTGGGATGCGGGTTCTGCTTTTACTTCCTACTTCCTGCTTCCTACATCCTGCCTGCCTACGAGCTTGGTGGAGTTTTTTCAGTTTACCAGCAGGTATAATACATATATATGCGTATATAATCCCTCAAAGCAAAACAAAGCAGCAGCATTTGGGACGACTCCACTTAGTATGAGTGTGTGTGTGTGTGTGTGAGAGATGTCTTAGACGAGCCACAATTTATGCGCTTCGTCGCTTTTCGTCTACTCCAAGTGATTTGCCTCTGCATTGCCCCGCACCGCCCCTTCCTGTTTCGCCTAGAGTTCAATTTATTTTGCGCATAAAAAATATCTGCGCATTTTTGCTGGCCTCTTCAATGTAAATTTATTACGATATGCATAGTTTGGGGAGTGTCTGTCTGATTCGAAGCCTGAATCTAAATCTAAATTGAGCACTGGGGCCAGGCCAAGCTATTATTCATCAGCCAGAAATGTGAAGAAATCACAGCGATTTCATACCTATACACTTTACTTGCATCTTTAAATAAAACTGCAGTTTTTCATTGTCAGTAACAGCGTTCTTTTTCTTAAATTCCTGTCACAGCACATGTTAAATAAAGTCCTCAAATATGGCTTCCAAGACGAAGCTAAGCTGAGCTATTTTTAAAATTGTATGGCAACTCCATGTCAGTAAGTTGGCAACACCTCAGCGTTAAGTTGGCAGGGCGGCTTGCATATTTGCTTTTAACTGCCTACTAAATTTTAAGAACTGAATAAGCCAACATTTAATTGAAGTCTTACAAGATGTTAAAATGTAAGTCAACCTTCAAATAAATATGAGAAAATGAACCTTAAGATCAGGCAAGGCACAAAACTCTCCTTTCAAATTATCATATAGTTATTTAACAATTAAGAACTAACTATTTTATTACTAATCCTTAAACTCTTTCCTGCTCAACTCACTTTCCATTTAAGCATTTGCATTCGCTTGAAAAATGCTCTATAAATTATTAGAGCTATAGCTCGTTTACCACAAGGATTTTCCTTTTTGAATAACGTCAAATATTTGCCCACACAAGCTGATTATTAAATAAAATGTTGCCTGCTGTGCGAGGGGTGACAGGTGCTGGGTAAGGGTAAGGGCAAAGGGAAAGTGCAAAGTGGAAACTAATTCTGCACGGCGCTGACACAAATTGTCGAGTAGGCGACGGCAATTGCCAAAGCACTTGACAAGTAATTTTGCGGTGGCTGCAACTAAGCAACGCAAAACAATGCCAATCCGGCAACCCGCACCCTGCACCCCCGGACTCCGCATACTCCCCCCGGCCCAGGCTTTGGCACACATATTCATATTTATTTCAGGCTTTTTTTTAGCGCCGCGGGCCGCTTTTCAGCAAACTTTTACATTCGGGTATTTTATTTGCGCGAATTTATTTTGGCCCTCAACTTTTTGTTGCTGAACACATGTCAGAACATTTAAGATTTATTCTTTATTCGGCAGTTCATATACCCTCTGCCCTGTGCCCCCCTTTGCGGCATTCTGCATTGTACATATTTGATGGTCAGCCGATTGTGTGGCTGCAATGCTTTTTTTTCTTTATTTTGGTTAGCTGCATTTGAGAGCGCAGTTTTTTTGGCTTTAATTGTTAGGCCGAGAAAGCGAAATGTTGGCGGCCTCTCAACCTGGGAATTGCGTCCATTTGAAAGCGCTTTGAATGGCAGCGAATGGGGAATTAAGGAATTGTGTAGAATTAGCCCTCGCCGAACAAAAACGAGTTAACTGAAAAGCTAAGCTTGACTATGTTGTGTTAGCCATGGCTTAAATATGCTTGTAAAGAGCATGACAACAGCTTCATGCATGGCACATTTTCAATATATAGGCCAACACTGAAGAGTGAAACAAGCAAATACGACTTTCTTTGACGCAACGAAGATATGTATATAGTAAAGCCTAGCTGCAAGGTTTTTTACACAAAAAGTCAATTTTTGTCTAGCTTGCATAGAAAAAACAGACGGACATCGTTATATCGATGCGGGTACTGCTGCTGATCAAGTATATATATGCTTTGTGGGGTCGGAAGCGTATCATTCCTTCGTGACACGATCTATTGTTGTGCGCCCTTCTCTGCGATTCTCAACATTTCAAGTGTCTTGCAATTGCCTATTTTCGAGGTCTACTTATGCGCCCTTCTCTGCGATTCTCAGAACTTCAAGTTAGTGGTCTCCAATTGACTTTTTAAAGGTCTTCCAATGCGCCCTTCTCTGCGATTCTCAGAATTTCAAGTAAGTGCTCTGCAATTGCCTATTTCTGAGTCTTACTAAGGTGCGCCCTTCTCTGCGATTCTCAGAATTTCAAGTAAGTGGTCTCCAATTGACTATTTTAAAAGTCTTCCAATGCGCCCTTCTCTGCGATTCTCAACACTTCAAGTGAGTGGTCTGCAACTGCCCATTTCCCAGGTCTACTAACGTGCGCCCTTCTCTGCGATTCTCAAAATTTCAAGTAAGTGATATACAATTGCCTAGTTTTGGCTGCTGTTGAGCGCCCATTTTTATAATTCTTAAAATTTAATAGTACTTTTTTATATTTAAAAAAATATTTATTTTTTAATTATTTTTTTTTAAAAATTTTTTTTTGTTCTTGAAATTAGTTAGGTTTAGTGTCCTGCTACCTTAGTTAGGCAACTTAGTCGGATCAGAACTCACATTTAACAGTAGCTTACTATTATGCGTTACACATTTCGTGACAAAATTAAAATACCCCCTGCAAGGCTACAAAAACATTCATATTTGTGCCAGTCATAAAAATAAACTCAAAACAAATTTTGCAGTAAACACATTAAATGTTAATAAACAAGTTGTGGTAGGATAAAAAGACTGCAATCCCTGTGCTCCAGTCCTGCTGCCTGTTTCAAAAAAGCAGCAGCCAACACTGTCAATTAAATTATTTAAAAGTGCTTGGCAGACTGAATATAAAAAGCGTAATTAAGCACATAAACAACTTCTCAATTAAATACACAAATGCAACTTCCAGCTGTCACCGTCTAAGCCAATTAGTTAACAGTTCCATTTACATTAAATTTCACGGGATGACTGTCCACTCTTAAGTTTGCAGATTTGGCCAAGGCACCTGCCTAAATGTATATCATATGCCTAAGTAAGCATAAAATACACAAATCATGAACAGAGCAGAGCTGAAAAGAACGCCTTTAAAACAAACAATGGCTAAGCGGAAATTAACAACAACAAAAGAGCGCTAACAACAACAGCAACAGCAACAATGAGGCGACCTTTCATTGTTACCTTGGCCGTTTCGTTCTAACTTTTTTTTTATATTTTTATTTTTAAATTATGCAAAAGTATTTTTGCCTGCATGTGAAAGGTGGACCAAAACACACACACACACCCAAACATATATATATATTTTATATATATATATACGACATATGTAAATGTGCGCTTAAACCGAGCAAGCAAATTTTCCGCACAATAAAATTGTTCACACTTTTTATGCACAAAGTCAGGGCAACATTTTTGCCATGTGCGTGTGAAACTAGAAGGAATGTGTCAGGCTGCCATATCCCACAGAATATTATACTATATATACATACCATATGTTTTATGCAGCACATATAATAAATGAAGAAGGCTGGAGAGTAACCTGTAACAAAAGCCTCAGCACTTTAATTAAAACCAGTTTTAAACGGGCTTTGATTAATACGCAAGTGCAGCTGGTAAACCATGTGAAACCTTGACATATTCCAACTACAACAGATGCTGGCTGTGGTGGCCCATTGCCTGTTGAAGTGGTTGTGCGGCACCGCCTGCTTGTCACTGGCACCACCAGCACCACAATAAGCAAATATGCCAGCAGCCCTAACATCAAAGCATTTTCTTTGACTGCATATTAAAAATGATATACATATGTATATGAAATCTAGAAAATACAACTTCAATCATTTATTAATATTATCTCATAATTTAAAAAAAAAAATAAGAAAATGCAACGAGCTAGCAAAAAAAATGTCATCTTCAAATTGAAAGGAGCACGTACACAGCCGTGAAGCAAATATTTCTCAGCGAAGTGAAGCCTGGCTACGAGTGAGACGCAGAAAAGTATGCTACGGAAAATGGCAGAGCTAATGTGCACGCAGACAGACAGACAGGCGACAGAGGACATTGGAAAGAAATGTCAGCAGGTGACATTGCCTTGGAATCTTATGCCTCGAGCTGCCATGGTATGGCACTCTCCAGGCATTTGTCTGCCAGCTGCCGGCGGCAAGCCGTGCCATAAATGTCTGAGCATTGTTGCAAGCGGCAGACAGGACCTTTGCTTGCCACACCGTGCCGTGGCATGGCTGCACGCTACTCGTAACTCTTAGCATTTGGCTGACAATAAGGCGCGGGCTTTACAAGCAGAGCATCTTAGACGCTGCTTTTCAGTTGCATTTGAAAAGCATTTTTCTGCTGCTTTGATTTTAAATAGCACACTTAGACACTTAATAAATGTCAGTTCTGGTTCTAGGACCGTAGCTAATGCTATGCAAATTTCAATTGTCATCTAAATGGCTCTTAATGTCGTCAAGCCAGGCAATGTGCCTAAACTTTTCATTTATCTCCCCTGCAGATTATATCATTACGCATGGCTAATAATAATTCAAGGCAGGCTGAGCACAACAAAATCAAAAGATCTAAATACATGAAAGAAATTATGCATAAAGGTAAAGATATATTTATACTCTGCAGTTAAGAATTTATATTAAATTAAACAGAGCTACCTATTAGGTCTCTGCCAAGCTAATATACCCAATGAATAAGAGAGTACCTGGCTGTTAATATCCACACGATGTCTGCAGGCAAGTCCCAGTAAAATTTATTTATTGACTTACTTGGCAAGTCTCGGGAAGTCTTTCCCTGAATTTCTGTACATTTACTGGGAACTTATGACTTTCACCTTGGCCTTAATGCACCTTTGCCCTTAGGTGTGTGTTAATTGTATTCAACTTCAATATGAAATGCGTAAAAATAACAATTGAATTTCATTTTAAGGAGCTTCTCCTTGTGAGTTGAAAATATGTTGAGCATGTAAAGGCGTCACACAACTTGGACTAATGCAAGTTAAACCTTTTTTATTGCGCTTGACTGAAACTTTGTTTATTTTTTATTGGGTTTTTTTTTTGCTACACATTGCAATTTGGTTGGTAATAAATTTGGACAAGACGGGAAAATGAAAGGCAAAAGCGCAAAGAGAAAAATTTATTTAAATTTTGTTGATCGCGTAGCTCTTTTTATATTTTTTGTCGGCAACAAGAGGCAACTGTAAAAAAAATCTGCTTAAATGTACTTCCGTCATAAAATAACGGTAATGCAGAGTCTCGCTCTGGTTGTGCCTGTGTGTGTATGTGTGTGGGTGTGTGTACATTGGTGTTAGTGACTCACGTAACCCGGCGAGCAAGAAAAACCTTTTTATAAATGCTGGCGCGCGGCTTCCGCAAAATAATAAAACAAAACACAGAGCAGGCAGCCGGCAACCTGCAGCCAACAGCGGACAGCAGGATAACAGGACAACGACAGTAGACTGTCGGGACAGGACCCCAGCCAAAAAGGCAGCCGACAGCGAATGCTCTTAAATTTGAAATACAAACAGCCACAACAAAAACCAAAAATACAAAATAAAAATACAAATTTTATAAATGATTTTAAGGCAGTGAACAACAGCTGCATAGAGTCAATTATTGTAAAACTCTGGGGTAACATTTGTTATTGCCAAAAAAAAATATAATTATATTTGCAGTTGCAACGGGCAAAGTTTACAAAAATTTGCAGTTGATAGAATAACTTTCGTTATTAACTTTCTTGTTCAGTTATGCACTTTTGGCTATTACAAGCTCAGCTCCAACTTTTAAATCACTTTAATGAAGTAATTTTTCTGTTTATCTGATCTCAAGAACATTTTGCAATTTTCTACTTCAAATGCCTTTACTAATTAGTTTTATTCAAATGAAATACAGGCAGGTGCTTTAAACTTTTTTCTTTGAAACAATATAGAAAGAACAAGTAAACCATACTCTTAGACTGAAACTAAAATAGAACTAAAGTTCTTTATACTTTATACTGCTGAGAAAATGTAATTCAGAAGAAGTAATAAACAAGCCCAAGTTATTATTATTGAAAGCAATTCTTTTGTTATTTGCTGCATTTTGCAGGAATTTGTAAAGGCATGTAAGTAATTATTAGTGGCATTGTTGGTTATATATTTACCTTGGTTTTTGGTGCGCTTGATACTCAGTTAAGCAGTCCGCGTCCTTGTTGCATTCATCGCGTGCCACGGTCTCCAGTCTCTGGCTATTGTTGCACGTTCATTTGGGCCTGGGCCACTTGTGCTCCGCACTTTATTTGTATTGTACTCGTACTCGTACTTGGTTTTTATATATTTTTTTTTTATATTTCGTTTGGATGCGCCCACACACACATCAATTAACCTACTTGCGAACGCTGGCACGGCAACAATCACAAAACGGCAAAAGAATGAGCCAAGTTAATTTTCTTGGAATTTCTGGTTTCTTTCCTTTTTTTTGTTGTTGTATGCTGTGGGTAAGTAGTGTATGTCTACCGCAGCACACACACGCGCACACACACACAATCACATGCTCTTAACAACTTAACCGGCTTTTTGCTACTTGCGCCAAAATCCAATAAGCGCGAACTGTTGACTCTGTGAGTCGAAGGAATAATATATTACGCATACGCCGCGTGGCCGCTGCAAACGTCCAGCAAGCACGAGTATCAACAACGAACTGAAGTCAATCGCCAAATGGCAGTTGCCTTGGCTTGGCTTCGTCGTTTATAGCCAAATTGTTGAGCGCATGCGTCACTTTTACTCAATGAAAAGCTTCGTAGCCAACATTTGATGCCAAATTAATACCGAAAAAAAAGTAACAACTTGCATGCGGCCAGTTTTCGGAGTTGTCTGTAGTTGTTGCTGTTGCTGTTGTTGTTGTTGTTGTCGTTGTCAGCGGCAACATAATCATTGGCGCGTGTTGCTCACTTGTAGGCAGCCAGGCAGACAGGCCAAAATAAAAACAAAAGCCTTTTACAAATCGCACAACGTCATGTCAACGAGACAATCAGACAAATGCCGCCGTCCCCGCAACGTCTGTCCACAGTCCTGACCAGCCCGGTCCAGCCCCTTCACAGCCAACGTCAATTGTCTAGAGGGCTTAACTTTTTTTGTTTAATTTCCTTTATCAACAAGAAGGCAAACGTGTGTTGCTCCTGCTCCTGCTGCTGCCACTACTGCTCCTGTTGGCTTGCTCGAAGTGCGTCTCGTTATCCTTTCAATTGTCATTTGCTTGTTGCGCCTGCTGCTGCTGCTGCTTCGATCTCAGCCAGGCTGCTTAAGCTATTGTAATCGCCAGTTAATGTTAATTTGACAGTATATTTTATTTTGCTCAATGCTTTTGTTCTTTCTAGCCATTCCCTGCTAATGAATTGAGCCCCATTTGCGACACAAAAAATAAAAAAGAAATATAAAGAATTACCTTTATCAGAAAAGTTAATACATATTTTGCAACAATTTCATTTGATCAAATAAAGCTGCTAAGTCTGTAAGTCCTGGGCCAAGTTATAGACCTGTCTGTGTTATTTTTTGATAGGGATTTTGCTTTGCTGCTGTTTAACAAATGAAATTTCTTAATCGTGCATTTAAATTAAATTTATTTAAACGCAGCGAAGCATTACAAGCCACAGAATGCTTTACTCCCAGGACTGCACTTAACTGCAGCTTTACTTAACCAAATTAAATTGGCTAAAGAGAGCCAACACAAAAGGGAGTTAATGCTGTGAGGAAATCCCATGCCAGATTTCTGAGTTGCATGCAAATACTTTGTGGTCTCTTGTATACAAAATTGCGGTTATCAGCTTGTTAGCAAACAAAATAAATTATGCAAAAGTACGCACACACACACACACACACATACACCCACAGGACATATGTCTGTGTATATAAATATAAACATAAGTATATTCGCATAAGCGTCTGCCTGAGCCACTTGTTGAAAATTCATTTTCAATATAAAATATTTGATATTGCACAATAGCATTATTATAGCTTATTATGGTTTATTTATTATGAAAATCTGCTGGCTCAGAATTTCATTTCAACTTTGTGGATTGAAATGAGTTGAGAGGCAAAAATACAATTTACAATTTACATTTTAGTCCAGACAGGCACTCAAATCTTAAATATTTAGAGTCAACTTGGCAACCACCACAAAGTGCTCTTCAGTTTTGTAGTTTACAATCAGGAGAAACAGTTCACGGTTCTCGGTTCTCTGTAAGCCCAGGACATGCATTTTAATCCCTTTTAAATTGATATTGTAATTGGTTTTTGTGTGTAGTTATGAATGTCAATACATCGAGTGGGGCTTTAACCCCAAAACCCGTAAATGGTTGCCCATTGTGTGGTGAGTGTGAATCTGAGTAAACAAATTCTATGGCTGTGAGTTATCGAATTATTGTATTACGGCTGTCGATGTTTAACAATTTGCTTCGGTTTCTGATGAGATTTTGGTATTTGATTACAGGCAAAGTTACCGTATCGGCCGTAAATTGAAATTATTGGCAAACTAAGCCTCACTGCGACCAAGAATTGGAGTCTTGGGATTGAAATGACAATTGGGTGAGGTTTTACTGAACGTTGATTTTGAATTTTGTACCCAAAATGTGAACAGGGCGCAGAATATGAAGAAAATTTAAATACTAAATCTTGTAATATGACAAATTTAGCTCAAAAATAGATTTATAATGAAATTCGGCTGGCATTTAAAAGAATTTAGCTTGTAATGACTTCTTTGCATGAATTTTATTGGAAATTTGTGTTTTTACAATTTAAATTTTGCATTAATTTTGCTGTACAAATTTAATTTTTCAATTTTAATCAATAAAAATCCAATTATCTTTTTATGGCAATTTAAATGTGAATATTAATGGTTTTTAATTTTATTTATTCTTTGTGCTTCGTGTTATTTAAACCACTTTCATAAATATTAAAGGATATAGAGCAGATATATGCAGGAATATTAAAGAGAAGTCAGCAAGATAGGCAAGTCCTTGACTGAATATTAATTAAGTAAACTCAAAGACTTCATTTGCTTTTAAATAACTAAAGTTTGTAACATATTCTTATGTTAAATTCACCGACCATATAAGAGGTACATTCTACTTTATTCTTTCTTCTTTATTCAAAACTTGACACAAGGTATCTCAAAGTCGTGCACTCTTGTCTTCTCACAAGCTTGACCATAAAACCATTCATAAAACCAATCCCGAAACTATCAAAAGTAAAATGTCTCCCAAACATAAATGTTATTGACAAGGCTATAAATATCATAAATAAAATCCACAACGCACATAAATCTATCATACTTAACAAGGCCGACAACATAAAGCCTGACTAATAAATAATTCAGTTGCACTAAAAATGTTAACACCTAATTTAATGCGTCGCTTAACTAATTATGAGCCCAAGAGTTTGACTTTCTTTCAAGTTTTGCAGGCCAAGCAAAAAAGTGTAGAAAATGTAGAAGGAACCCCAAGGAAAATAACTGACAAAAATCTGTTGATTGCACATTGGGGACACATTTTGAGGTGTAAATTTTAGAGCCAGGAACTAGACAAAAGGCCGAAGGACGTTCACGCACTAGGACACCCATTTAGTTGGCTTGGGTCTTAGTTACAGTTTGGGGCTGGGTCCAAGATGCTGCGTGTTTTATAAAGCACCTGCTTAACCCTTAATACCAAGCAACAAAAAAAAGCACTGTGGCAATAAAAATAAATCCCTATTCAAGGTGGCGCGCTGGCAGGACAAACCTTTGGGGAGCCAGGACGACCAGGCGGCCAGCGAACTGCAGCGGGCAGCAGATTATGTATTTACAGGCAGATAACTCCCGTTATGTCGTAATGGCAAAGTTGCCTACATTGTTGTTGTTGTTGTTGTTGGTCTAATAAGGTAACAGCCTAGATGATTGCTGGCAACTGTTGCCGCTGGCCCCCCGCACCATGCCGGCGAAGACTCGAACTCGAACTCGGACCCGGGCCAGTTGGACTGCGTGTGGGAAAACTTTATGCTGTGTCAGCTTAGTTTACTCAAGAACAGGTCGAGACCTGTGTGAATTTGCTTGTGTGCTTGCGTGTGTATGTGTGTGTGTTTGTCTGTGTATCCGCCATTTTGTTTATCTGCATAATAAACAGTGCTAAAATTATTGATGCCCGCATTTTGGGCACGTCTACGTCAGCAGCAGGTAAATGGCTAATGGCAAAAGGGACCACTGAAAGCCATTGTTAGCTTGGCCTCTGAAGTAGACGTAGCAGCCAAGGGATCGAAGCAGCCAAAGTTGGCCAAAAGGTAAAGCAATTTTCAAAAGAACGCAAATATGATGCAGTTAAATTGACTACTATAGAAAAAACTTACTTTTTTGTAAGTATAGACGCATGCGAATATAACTGTCCTTATAACAGATGTGTTCCCATATCTTTATTGCACTTTATTATGGCTTCTTAGTGGGAGCTTCGTTCAGAATAAGTTCAATTGAACGGGTCATTTAAATGAACGACTGAACTTTTTTAGTGATTCATGACAGTCGTTTAGCTGGTGTTCTGAAAAAAACAAGTATATTTATTTTATCTTTTCAGTAATGGCCACACAGCGAAAAAACTAAGTGACGTTTGAGTTCTAGTTATTGCAAGTAATCATAGTAAAACAGCTGCACAACTAATTGAAAAGACTTATTTAGTTCACCAATTTCAAAAGGAACGACTCAACTTAAGTATTCATCAAATTGAAGAGGCTCATTTAGTTCACCATTCCAAAAGTACCGACTGAACTTACTTAACAAATTGAACCACTATCAACTCTACTTGCGATTCAACACGATACTTAACAGCACTAGTTACGTTCATTACCCAACACTTGCAGCCTTGACAGCGTTGCCATCTAGCTAAAATTGAATTTGTGAAGTATGATTGCACGCTTTTGACGTAAGAGCTCGTACACTTACTCGTATTACGTAATTATCAAGGGGGTGGAGGGTGTTAACCATATGATTACGTTTGATTACTTAGGGGGGAGGTACCTTGGCATATAGTTACGTAATGTACTTAAAAACGATCTTTCAACGTTTTCTATTTCAAAATTTCGCGCAAATAAACATTTTTTTGGTACAGTCTATAAAAATCATAAATAATAAGACACTTTCTTGACATTGTGACACTACAAGCTCTCGATTTGAAGAAAGATTCATTAAAATTTAATTACATATGAATGTTGTTGCTAAAGATCTTTAGAAAGAAGCAAAAAGCAAATTTCAATTTAAAAAATATTTTTATCTATAAAAAAAAGTCCAAATATCTTAATAAAGATAGGCAAACGTAGACAAAAATAACTTTTTCTATGAAAAAATTAATTTTGAATGATTACGTAATCATAGCTAGGGGAATGGGGAGGTCAGCTACATGATTACGCCTGATTACATATGGGGGAGGGTATCAAAAAGGGGCGTAAAACTGATTACGTAATATGTGTACGAACCCTAACAGCTTCTAAATAATTTCAATTAACTAATAACTTGCTCAGCTTCGTCCTTTAGGCCGGGGTCAGAGCTAGAACTCAACATAATTTGCATTAGTTCCTTACTTTGAATGCTATACAAATTATTCAACAGAGTGCCTTCAAAATGTTGCAGAATTTCAATTTCAAACTAAAAGAGCGCTGGCAAATTTAGTTGATTTAAAAAATTAAATACGCCGCATGTTACATGAAACTGCACATGACATCTATGTGCCTGTCGGGATGTCTGTCCGTTCGTCTCTGTTCAGCTGCCAGAATGCGGCTTTTGCTCCTGGCGTGCAGTCAAAAATGTCACGAGGCATGAGGCATGACGATGCCTGCCACATCTACTACTTGGCCCCAGATCCTGCCATCACCCCGCCCAGGCGCGCTTTGAGTGCAAAATATTATTTAATGCCGCCTGACAGTTGAGTGAAGCAATATCGTTTACATGCATTACATATTTCGCAATTCGTTGGACTGGCACTCAGACAAATTGCCATTAGTCACAGGTTGAACTTGAGAGTTGGCCCGCAAGCACAGCGAAAATCGCTTTTGGCGTAATTTAAGCAAACACTTTTTGGCCACGGTCAAAATCATTCAAATGTTGGCTCCGGTTAAAACGATTTTCATATGTATGTATATGCTGATGCAGTTGGTCGATTGCCAGGCCTTGCAACGTTTATTTACTTATGTGGCGTTTATTTATTTAATTCGGCACTGCGCAGCCCTTTAATTAAATTGCAAGGACACTCGACAAACGTTGCGATGCAGTGAGGCGTATAACTCTGCTTTTCCTGATTACCCTATAAATAAACAATCGTTTTCAAGCTATTTAACAAATTTGCAACAAACTCGGTCTTAACTGCCACTCAAAATTATAATTCTCTTTGAGCTAGTCACAATTGATGAAAATTTTAGTGCATTTTATATAGGATAACCAAAAATTCATGAGCAATTTTTAGGCTTAAAATTAGCTTATTAATGTTTTTCAAATGTAAAAAGCTGGACTTATTTTATTTCATTTTTTATATACATATATAAAAATACTTATTTTGATTTAAATTGTTAACTTGTTAATTGAATAAGTTAATCAAATTGGTTACCCAAGCAGGACAGCACAGGACTCAAATATATGCATAGTGAGCATTAAGTATGGAATTGATCTAGAGACCTTTGCCTACCTGCCTTGTTATATTACCTACGTATCCTTAAAATATCATAACTTTCGAATAATAATAATTAACAAAGAAACAATTGACAGTGTTAGAGGGCAAAGGATATTTTGTGGGTACGATAGTTTATAGATATATAGTACCTCCTAGTCGAACATTCCCTACTATAGAATTCATGCTTATTTTTTTAAGGGTACTTTCCGTTTATGCATATTTCGATTAACTGCAAAAAAATTGGTAACTGCTTTAGCTGCAACCGGTATGCGGCAATTATTTATATTCGTTTTACAACTGAATACAATTTGTTGTATTTTTTTGTATAAATTTCTTCTTTTATAACTTTTTGTTCAGGCTGCCGCATTTTGTGTTCGGTTGAAAGCGGAAAAAGTTAAATAAACCCACCGCTGAGTTAATTGATTACAAAATGCCACTGAAACATGAAGATAATTGACAAATTTGTGCATTCAGCAATGCAAATTAATGAAAATCAATCGCATGAAATGATTGAAAATATCACGTTTTGCAAAAGTATAATTGCTTTAAAATAATAAATACATAAGTTGGACTTGGGGAACTTAATTTGAAGAGTCTGTTGATTCGAATATAAATCAGAATTGCAAACAAAATATGTTCAATCAATAAAACTCTGGCAAAATATGCAAATTAAGCAGCAGCAGTGATTGTGTTTTTATTTTTATAAACGATTGAAATACACCAAATTTCATGCATTTGAATGTATAAAAAGCGAACATGATTGCAACAACATATGCACGCAATATGTTAAAACAATTTGATCAATTAAAAGCAATTTGGCAAATAAAAAGAACGGTTTCAACAAACAACATCAAATATTTCGCTCCGCAAAAAAAAACCAAAATAAAAACGATTTAAAAAGGGGGTAAAACACACTCGACATTTTTACGGCCTCCTCCCGCCCTCCACAACATATCCGCCAAAGGACCAATGGAGCAGGAAACGCGTTGGCCTGTGCCCGTGTAGATTGAATAAAATTTCACGCTGAAAATCACATTGTTTACCAGCGAAACAATTCGGTGCACAAAAAAGGCAAAAAACAACAACAAATCGGTGGCCAAAAGGCAAAAAATCGCATAGCAAAACTAGTGCATTAATCAAGAATACACGACTAAAAGATACTCTGCTCCAAGCTAAAACAAAAAATGAGAAACAACGGCTATCTCTTTGAAGTATAATAAAACTCTTACTTAGACAAGAAAGGACGGATATCTTCGGAGTGCCGAAACTATATACCCTAGCCGGAATTAATTTTTATACAAAACCTAATTTTTGTCTGATTGCTTAGATATAACATTGATTTTGTTATAAAGATAAACAACAAAGTTTTTCATACAAAATATGATCGCCCTTCTCTGCGATTCTCAAGAATTCAAGGAGTCCACTACAATTTATCATTTTGGAAGTATACTTTGTGAATAGTAATAGCTTATTTGAAAGTGCTTTTTAGTGTGTGTGTGTGAGAGAAAGAGAGTGAGAGAGAGAGAGGGAGGAGAGAGAGAGAGAGTGAGAGAGGAGAGAGAGACTGATCGCCCTACTCTGCGCTTAATATAGCGATAAAGTGGTTCGATTTTGACCAAATTTGGTCGGATTGCATTTCTCACCCGATCGTTCCTATGGCAGCTATATGATATAGTGACCCGATTTTGATCAAATTTGATCAGATTGTATAAACTCTTCAAAGACTCGGTTTGGGTGAGTTTGGTGAGGATATCTTTATAAACAACAAAGTTATTCATACAAAACATAGTTTTAATTCTGATCGCCCTCCTCTGCGATTCTCAAGAATTCAAGGGACCCCACTGCAATTTATCATTTTGGAGGTATATTTTGTGAATAGTATTAGCTTATTTGGAAGTCTTTTTTAGTGTGTGTGTGTGTGAGACAGAGAGACGGAGTGAGAGAGAGAGAGAGTGAGAGAGAGAGAGCGAGGGAGAGATAGAGAGAGAGAGAGAGAGAGAGAGAGAGTGAGAGAGAGAGAGAGAGGGAGAGAGAGAGAAAGAGAGAGAGAGAGAGAGAGAGAGAAAGAGAGAGAGAGAGAGAGAGAGAGAGAGAGAGAGAGAGAGAAAGAGAGAGAGAGAGAGAGAGAGAGAGAGAGAGAGAGAGAGAGAGAGAGAGAGAGAGAAAGAGAGAGAGAGAGAGAGAGAGAGAGAGAGAGAGAGAGAGAGAGAGAGAGACTGATCGCCCTACTCTGCGATTAATATAGCGATAAAGTGGTTCGATTTTGACCAAATTTGGTCAGATTGTATAAACTCTCTAGAGACTCTGTTTAAGAAAGTTTGCTGACGATACATTTATAAACAAAAAAGTTTTTCATACAAAAACATAGTTGTCGACCGATCATTCCTATGGCACCTATATGTTACAGTGGTCCGATATAGCCGGTTCCGACATACTATGTACTGCCTGCAGCAAAAAGAAGGGACTGTGCCAAGTTTCATTACAATAGCCTTAAAACTGAGAGACTAGTTCGCATAGAATCAGACGGACAGTGTCGAAGATGTCTTACTTACCTTACTTAATTATACCCTTTATAGCCATGAATTTTGGTTAGAGGGTATACAACTGAAAAAAGCCAACAATCCTTGATATGGTGATTGTCCCTATTGTTGTTGTTGTTGTTGTTGCTGTTTGTTGGCAGTTGCATGTTGATTTTCCTGCTCCTGCTGAAGCTATGCTTGTTGTTGTTACTGTTACCACTTCTTTTTTGCACGCATTTGAACATTCATGCCACTGATTGCCGCCACGCATAAAAAGCTCAAAGCACAATATACAAAAGGTACAATAATCGACTAAGGCGATACCCTATAGGGGCAGCTAGTATATATTCATATTAAATATGCCACTATTATTATTATTAGATTCAATGTAATTTCGTGTATTACATGATATTTTTTGATTCAAGCCAACACTATCTTAGCTTCAAACATAAAGACAAAAATATCATAAATTAAAAAATAATTCCAAGCATCTATTCTAAAATTTGATAACTCTATTGTCTTTTATCTGGATTCAAGTATACTGAATAAATAAATAAACAGCTTTCAGTAACAAAAGAGTTCAATGAAATGGTTGAGGTACTAGACAAGCTTGTTGCTAACTCGAAAAAATAATATATATATTTGATTTAACTATTACTTACATGGTGTCTCCTCCTATTCCTTACCTGCAGTCTCGCAATACGCAGATAGATACACACCGATGACACTTAACGATTACAGGGTATTAAATAGCCGCCACAAGAACCACAACTGTCGTTGCGCTTGGCAGCAGTTGGCAGTTCGATTATTTGTCACTGGGACAGCGTCAACGGGTCGGCCATGAGAAAAACCACAGCAACAACATTTAATGGTCACATTGCGGACGGTACTCCGAAACTGGTCATCAATAATTGCTGGCCATTGGCTGCGTGACGCTGCACAAACTTATGATATTCTCTTAATGATTTTAAATGCGTTTATTTGGCACATACTCGTAGTACTCGTAACAAGGCTCAGAATGGACAACACGCGGCGACAATTTGAGCCAGCTCGTGACACTGTCCATTGGTATTGCAGAACTGCTGGGCACGGGCGGAGCGGGTCAGGGGCCAGCTCTGATAGACATCGGCAGCGTTGAGGCCATAGTTATCCATTAGCCAGGTCTGAAAGTTCATGGAGAAACCTTCATAAACAGGAACATCCTGCAATGAAATTGACAAACGTTTAAATGTTGCGCAACGTTAATTAATCAAGCTTCTATAAAAAGACGACGTTTAATTTAAGCATTTTAATGCCGCCCACGACTTTGTCAAGGAAGTTGGGCGCCATTATGGATCTTAAAGCGGGCGAAAATTAATTTCCGGTTGAACGCTGCGTATGAGCAATGTGATATTTACCAGCAATTAGAAGTGCAACATGAAATTCATAAAAGTGCCAAAGGTAACTAAATAACAGAAAGCACGGCGATCAAAATGAGCAAGTTTCTCAGCTAATTAAAAAGGAAGCGAGCAGCGACAGCAACTTAATTGAAAGCTGCTATAAAAGGGTCGACGCATTTTAGCCATGTTTTAATACGAAACTGCTTAAATACGTATATGCAGCGAGGGTGACTAGATAAGTTTCCCACGAGCGGACAACAAATGGTATCATAATACAATAGAATATATGAAAACATAATACGAGTACTTATCTAAAATACACTAAATGCTCGATAGAGTAAGATATTTGTGCGCCCTTCTCTGCGATTCTCAAAATTTCAAGTAAGTGCCCTGCAATTGCCTATTTCTGAGGCTTACTTATGAGCGCTCTTCTCTGCGATTCTCAGAATTTCAAGTAGGCGATATACATTTGACTATTTTGATGGTGTACTATTGCGCCCTTCTCTGCGATTCTCAGAATTTCAAGTGAGTGCCCTGCAATTGCCTATTTCTGAGGCTGACTAAGGTGCGCCCTTCTCCGCGATTCTCAACATTTCAAGTAAGTACTCTGCAATTAACTATTTTGAAGGGCTTCCAATTTGCCCTTCTCTACGATTCTCAGAATTTCAAGTAAGTGCTCCGAAATTGTCTATTTCTGAGGGTTACCTTAGTAAGTGCGCCTGTTGAATATCTTTTTCTTACAGTTTTACCATCATCAAATCATTGACTTATAATTAATTGATGTGAAAAATTTTCCATTAAATGTTCATCTTCTTAAAATACTACATACAAACTGATTGAACATGCCTCTTTCTGTCAAGGTGTGTGTGTGCTCAACTGGCTGAGAATGTTGCACTTCCGTTGATATCACAATCAGAGTAAGGTAAACGCAGCTTTGTTTGCCTTGGCAGCAGGCGCTTCGATGAGGGTCGACAAACTGCAGTCTATAAATTTGCTGGCCAAATTTAAGCGTTCTTATTAGATGTGCTCAAAACTGTGGACTGAGCCACGTGGCAGCAACGCAAACACTTGGACACTCTGCTTAGTGCCGCTGACTGGCTAATTAAAATTGCCAATTAGACAGACAAACACTTGAGACTGGCGACAACACAAAGGACCAGACAGGACCAGAACAAGCCAGACCCACCCGATTAGGCCACAAGTGTTGCTTTAGATTTGGCCAATTTGTCGTGGAAAACAGCAGCTTCAGCTTTGATGAGATTATGCGGCACCCAAAATACCAGCGCAGTTAATTAAAAATACATAAAAAATGCTTATCGTTCTAATGTCGCTCATAAAGCATAAATAAGACAATTTGAGTGTGAATATATGGGCGTGTTTTGGGCGTGGCACTTCAAGCGCCCCACACTGTCTGCTTAATTATGGAAGAAAAAAACTGTCAAACATTTTGAAGCGTCGTTTGCTGAGTGCATGAAAAATGGCGGTGTGAAAAATGTGATAATTATTGCAACAATTTTCATGGCAGCAACAACAACAAGCTATCTAAAATAACATAATTATTTATGGCAGGCTGGAGACAAGCGCAAGGGAGCGCTGATATGCGATGGAAGAGGAAGCAATGAAAAGTGGCACTGCGCCTTCTTGGCTTCCATGGGTCGGAGCCGGAAAGGCAGAGCAAAAGAAAAGCAGAAGTCCCAAGTTCCGAGTCCCTAGGACCGAAAAACCGGAAGACCCCTGAAAAATTGTCGGCTTCTGTTGGGTGTCCTTTTTTCATTTTTGGTATAATTCTCCAAAGCACGCGCATAAATAAAGGCAAATTATTGAATGCAAACACAAAGTTGCCAAATCAGCAGCTGGGGGCAGGTGATTTTGCCGGCTCGTGCCCCCAGAAATCCCAACAAAACACTTTTCAATTAAGCAACTTGTCAGGAGGGCGGCCAAAGGCGTTGCCTCGTAAGGAAAAAGGCTTAATACACAGGCACATCAGACACCAAAGGCAAACAAACGCAGACAGCCACAGTTAAGTAAGCTTGACTGGCAGATACCCTGCATCGCATTAAACCAGTGTTTAATTAGCTGAGGCTTAAAAGCTTAAAAAGTATCGAAAGAAATTCCACAGCCCTACTCAAGCGGCATTTGTGATGTGCAATGTAAACATATCCTTAAAACAAGTTAAAACTTGGCTCCCAGCTGCAATATACTCGGCTCGCAACTTTCATAACTTTTTCAAAACTCAATCGATTTCCATGCGAAATGTATTTTTGGTCAGGGTTTGTCCTTTAGATTGATTTGGCATTTCAATTTTATTCATATTCGAAAATAAATTTCTTTCGTTTATTTCTGAAAATTGTCAAGGGGGTACCCTTGTAAATTTTGAAAAAAAAGGTCAACAATTGAAATACTCAAAATATTGTTTTTATCTCTATTCACTTTCAAAAACAAAAGATTTTATAAGAATTGAAATTTTGACAATGACTTTGACGAAGTAAATATACTTTATTTCTCTTTTTTCGATTTTTATTCAACTCTATTTATTTTCAAAAAGAAAAGATTCAAATCTCGACAATGTACGAATAAAATATATCTTATTTCTCTTTGGCAACGCAACCTGGAAAGTCAAGAAATGCTGGGTATACAAAAATGTGAGGCGAACGAAAAATGTCTGGCATTCTTTTTGGGGGCAAGCATATTTACGTTGCATGTATTTGCTGCTAACGAGCTGAAGAATTATGACTCCATTAGATGGGGCGCTTAGAGGCGTTGGGCCCTCGTCAAGTGTGGAGGAAAGGGGACACGAAGGGCTGGCTGAACGACGCATAGTTAGCTTAAAGTTGAGACCATTTTTTTTTTTTTTTTTTTTTTGTGTGTGCCAAGCTGAGGAAATGCCGCCATTTTGTGCAGATTACGCTTTGATGAACTCGAGAGGGCGTAGCCTGGTATCTCAGTACCATAACCATAACCAGTATATCCGAACAAGAACGAGAACCAAAGCCAAAGCCAAAGCCAGGGCCAAGGCGTAATGACAACGTCAACAAGACGCCAGCAGATTGAATTTACCGAACAAACACTTTTCATTTGCAGTTGAATTAAGCAAAGTAATCCCCAGTGTATATTTTTTTGAGTCTGAGTCAAGACAAGCTCCAGAACTTGGACGTGCCGTCAAACTAACAACTTGCCAACTGGGCAACTTGGCAGCTTTAAAGCCTAAAGTCACATTTAAGGCAACAACATGGCAGCCGGATTCTTTTCAGCTACTTCTTTTCATATCAAAGTTCGTAACAAAGTCAGGAATTTCAAAAAAAAAAATCAAATAGGCAAGTATATTAAATAGACTGTGCTTATGCTCTGCTCAATTTGCAAAATTATTTCATGAAACGAGCTTGCATAAACACAATTTCACGAATTCAAGCTGCACACAAAAGTTGAAGTTGAAAAGTTGATTCAGCGACATTTCATGATATGTTAAGGCGCAGCCAACTTAACTCGGTACTCTTCATTTGCATTTTTAATGTCTGGCAACTCTACACAGGCACATTCAGAGCTGTTCTGAAATCCACCTACGAATCAATTCCACTGAAATATGAATGGCATGATTTTGGGTACACGGTATTCTGCGGAATTGTTTCGGAATGGAATTCAAAACAGTCCTGATTATTTAAATTACAGAAACACAATATCAGAAATTTAATTTAATTTATAACCTTATAAGTCAGTTGAGATCTGAAGATCCAGATAAGTCTGATAATAATAAAAAAAAAATTAATTAACGGACAGTCTTCCTTCTCAACTAGATTAAGTTGCCACTAAATGTATTGCAAAACTTGTTTAAATAAAATATACACAATTTTGTAACAAAACGCTGTAAAAATGTTCGCCTTAAAGGAGTTGCTTATCAATTTGATACCCTTAAGAGCCAAGAAAAGCGTTGACAATAAAAAGTAACAAGCCAAGCTGTGCAAACACTGGCAAACTTTGTGCCACTCGCTGTATTTGTTATTGTTATGCACAAAATTTGCATTATTTCGACAATCTAAAAATTCAAAGCAGCTGTCCCTGAGAAATGAGCATATTGCAAGCTGAATACTAGCAACAGCAGGACACCAAAAGCAAATGCGACAAATGCAATCGAGACAGGACTGGCGCGGGATTCCCGAGTTCCCCAATGGCTTCAAAATATTAGAAATTGTGTACAAAATGCCCCAAAATGTGAGGCAGCCCAGAGGCCACATCGTTATCCTTGCTCGCATCCATTTATGCCGGCAATAATTAGAAACTTTCTAGGCGCACCAAACAAAGCCCCAAAGCGCCTCAAAGTAGACCAGCACCGAAATTGCTTTCAATTGCAAACTGTTGAGCTGATTGGACTCGGAGATTGCCAGCTGAAGCTGTCAGACAATAAATATTCAATAACATAGATTACTGGTACTGACGTTGATATGGATACGCTTACGGATACGGATACTTAAGCGGCCATTGATAACAGATACAATTTTGAGTTATCAAATTAAGCTGCAAGCAATTAAATTCAAGTAGCAGTGAGTGTAATACAAATTAAGGATAATTGTTTTGTATATTAGGGAGAAGCAGCGATTATTATTAAGCTTGCTGAAGATTAAATACCCCTGCAGATATTTTATATAAATTTATTACATTTTCGTGTTTCATGCAACAAGCTAGAATATTGCCTAGAGTTATGCCTTATTGATAATTAGAACATGAAATTTCAGTTAAAGCTGAGAGTTACAGAGTAGTCTCAATGACTCTCTCTATTGTCGTAGATTGGATTTGTTTCTTATAAAACTCCAATAAACACATTAAGGATAATTGTTTTGTATATAAACAAGGAAAATACGATTATTTTGAAGATTAAATATCCTTGTAGATATTTTAAACAAATTCTTGAGTAAATTTAGTTTAGATAACAATTAAGTTTTCGTCCTTTTATGGCATACAATCTCCTTAAGTTTAGTGCCTAAAATCATGTCTTATTGAAAGTTAGAATGTGAAATCCCAGTTAAAGCTGAGAATTAAAGAGTGAAACAGTAGCTTGTGGTTGTTGCCTATTAGACTCCAGTGAACCTGAATACCATTGCGGAAATTCTCAATTCAGAAATGATTCTGGTTAACTCTCTCTGTCTTCCTGCACAGGACTAGCGATAAGCCACTGTGCTGTTCTCTGTTCTAAATGAAATTTTGGGCAATGAAGCGTGCCCAGTTCGTGGTCACGTGTCCATGAACCCATTGCTCTGACAGACATCTGAGCAAAAAAGTTAAAAATGCCCAAAGTGAAGCAGCAATAAGGAAACCAGCGCGTGATTTATGTATTTTTTTTGTATATTTTAGGGAGGGTTTATCTGTGCTCGATATGGATTTAAAGTGGTTCTTACCTGAAATTCATTTGCCATTGCGGCCAGCCAGCTGGAGTCCACCAGCAGCTCCTGTTCCTGTTCCTGTACCACTTCCAGTTCCTGTTCCAGCTCCAGCTCCAGCCAGGGGTACTGGCCAGAATTTATGGCCGTTGCTAATTGGTAGAGCAAAAAACTGCCGCGTGCTGCAGGCCAAAAACAAAAGAAAAAGTATGAACTTGGCTTTTAAGTGTCTGCTAAACATGAAATTTAATTTGAAAAGACTAAAATCTAAGCCTCCTGTCAACTCTCGAGCCACTTTAGATACTTAAGAGCTTGTGTTTGTACTCAGTTGGCAAGCTCAGATTGCGCGTTAAGGATTTTGTTTGAGTTTAACTAGCTAGCTAGTACTTACTGTCCGTTAAGTGCAGTTGCTATAAAAATGAAATGTGTAATCGCAGATAGTACTTGTACCTGCTCTCTACGCTCTCTACAGTCCTTAGTCCTTAGTCGCTCGTCTGTTTGTCTGTAGTCTGCAGTTGGCTTTCAGGTGATTGGCAAAATGCGCACATGAATCATTGATAAGCGTATCAAATTGCAGTCATTAGACAAGTTACTGACTTTGATGGGCAAACAAAAGGCAGCGGCATTGCCTTCAGTGGCATTATATTGATGGCAGCTGGCAATCAACGGAATACTCAAGAAATTGTCTGTGATGAACAAAAAAAAACAAAAAAGGCGGCAGGCAATCCTCCCCAGACCCAAACGAAAGGCGGAAATCAAATTGTTTGATAATCAAAAGAAATACGCAAAAAGTAAAGAAGGTAGATTGAAAAGCAGTTGCAATTGCAAAAGGATTTGATGTTCAGCAAGCAAGCTCACACACTCTTACTCCCACACACAATGAAATGAAACGGAAATCGGCTTATAGCATATCTGCTCAAGGATTTTAACAGTAATTATCCCAATATCTGTCAATGTCCCATAGCAATTTAATCTGTGGGGTTGACTCAACCTAATCATTTCCTACTCAATTCTGTGAATTCCATTTGATATGCTGTATTTTTTCGCCTGCAGACATTTGAAATGGAAACGGTTATACTTCTTAAGTTGATGCCGTTTAAGATTCATTTTACCCAAGCAGAGGGTATTATAATTGTGTCACGAAATGTGTTAAGCACTGAAGCAGACGACCCAACAAAGTATATATAGATATAGCAATGTCCTTCTGTCCGTCTGTTTCTATGCAAACTAGTCTCTCAGTTTTGAAGCTATCGTAATGAAACTTTGCACTGGTCCTTCTCTTTGCTGCAGGCAGCATATATGTCGGAACCACTATAACATATAGCTGCCATAGGACTGATAGTTCGAAAACTATGCTTTTGTATGAAGAACTTTTTTGTTTACAATGAAATCCTTACCAAACTTACTCTAGTCAAGTCTTTTGATAGTTTATACAATCTGATTAGATTTGGACAAAATCGGACAACGATAACATATAGCTGCCATAGGAATGATCGTTCAAAAACTGGTTTTTGTATGAACATTGTTTATAAATATATCCTCAACAAACTCACCCAAGCCGAGTCTTTGGAGAGTTTGTACAATTTGAACAAATTTGGTCAAAATCGCCTAACTATATCACATAGCTGCCATAGGAACAATCGGGTGAAAAATGACTTTTTGCATGGAAAACTTTTTGTTTACACAAATATTACATCCAAACTAAGTGAGAGTCTTATTTAACTTCAAATTATTTCCTATAATTTAATCCAGAAAGGAGCAATCTGTCGAGTATTGAGTTTTTGTATTAAAAAACATTGCTGCAAGGGTTATAGTAGCTTCGGCACACCGAAGTTAGCCGTTCCTTCTTGTTTTCCAGTGAATTTATTCATAATTGGACATTAAGTGTTTTTCCATGTGTCTCCATTCAGAGTGTTTGCCAGTTTTGAAATCAGTTTTCAACTTTAGTCGCACGTTTGCAAACTCGCATTATGCATGCGAAGCGTTGACGTTAATCATACGCCATGTTCAACGCACCACAAAAACTTTTGCCCGCCTCTGGGCCCCTTCTGGCGCCATTTTGCCCACTTTCGCCCGCTCTACTGTCTCTACTCATTTGTGTCTGTTTTTTCTCAGCAATAAATCACATTTAAAGTTGAAAAGCGCCAAATAAATGAGACAAGTGACCCAAAATGTCAGCCAGCTAGGAAAGCGAAAACAAAAAGCGTACAACTTTTTCAAAAATAACAAAAAAATATATATGAAAGTACAAGTTGTTGAGTTAGTCTTACTTGATATATGTGTTGTGTTCTCTGTTGCACAAAAATATTTGCACAGCCTCACGTGACCACTAGAAATTTGAATTTTAATGGGGACTGGCTGGCATTTAGTGGGCGTGAACCGTAGCAATATGTGCGGGATAAGTATGTTAAGTGTTATCACCGACGCTTAATGATGCCAAGAATAAACTGGGCGCCCACTTGAGCAGCAACAGCCAGGCATCAAAATGTGAGGCAGGCAACAACAACAGCTGTAAACAAACAAGCAACTACAACAATCACAAGAACAGCAACAGCAACAGCAAGAGCAGCAACTGCAACGCGTGACAAATGACACCACTGACATCAAAATGCTGCAACGGAAGCCAGCGGCAGGAGATTGAGAACGCGGGGTGTTGCAACAGCGCGGAAGGCGGCTCTTGTCAGCGGCAAGCGGATACAGCAATTGTCAAGTGGAGGAGGCAACAGCGACGATGCCTCAGACACGAATAGCCAAAAGAAAAGCGGAAAAGGACATACAATGCACACAGCAATCTAAGGAAGCGCTGTGATAACTGACTAACCAGGATTACTGATAAAGCACAATGAAAATATTTTGAAAATATGTGTTTCTATAGGCTACGAGCATGTTAACAAATTGATATGTTTATGCATTTTTTAATATCTTGATTAAACAGAAATATACGAACTTCCAATTGACAGGCGGTTTGACTTCAGTTGAAATAAATTGTTAATTAAGTTCAAAAGTTATATTTTTATTTAATTTTATTTGTTTACAAAGGCAAAACAATGCTGGATCGTAGTAGTCATTTTTGATATAGTTATATTTATTTTTTATGCTGCCTGTTATTTAAATATAAAGGGATACGAAGCAGAGGTACGCAGGGATCTAACAGAGGGTATTAAAGAGAGGTCAGCATGATAAGCAATCCTTTAGCAGATTCGCCAGAGCTTAGCTAAAGTCCAACAGCCTTCCCGCGGGTATCCTGCCAAAAATCCAATTTTTCGAAGTATGTTCGTTAGTACTAATTTAAAATGAACTATGCTAAGCTAGAGATAAACTAACCAGTACATCCAAAGACATTACTTAAATAAATAGAAATACTGCGAACTAACATACAAGGATAATTTATGCTTTTTTTGACCCTGCTGAATGCAATGATGCATTCTCTTAGAGTAATTTATCTGATATGCTTACACAAGACTCTAAGTCTTATAAATTTCTGGTATTTCATGGAAAACATATATATTTTAGTAACTTTTTAACACATTTTCAAGCTGTTGACTAGATTTGCAGTACCAAATACAATTGCAAAGTAGTTAGCTGGGGAAAACTTTAATTTATAATTAAGATACACAAATTTGTAGGATAGCGATTGCTAGAAGCATAAATCAATACGTTCAGCAGGTAAAATCATGTCATATTGTTCAAGCATCATTAATCACAATTCTTTAGATCTTAATCATTTTATATCAAATCTTAAGCAACTCCAAATCGAATCTTTAATATATATCAAAGTATGATTTCTGCTTAATCTTTTGGCAACCCTTGTAGGCAGTTTTCACTGTGCCGTCTTTGCTCTTTGCTTGCTGCTGCTCTCATGGAATGCGCGACTGACACTTGAGTTATTTTTGGGTTTTTCATCATTTGTGTTTCATTTTTTTCTTTCTTGCGACCCACAAAAACTAAACTGGCGCAACTAAATGCAGAAACCGAAATACCAATTACGAATTCGTTGACATTTGCCCAACTCCCCCCCCACACACACACAACATGCCTGCGCCCCGCTGCCGTTGACAGCTTAAGAGTGGCAAATATAGTGGCGCCACAGTGCGTATGCGTGATAAACAAGCTTAATTGCAGCTTCGCATAGGGCGAGCAAAAAAAAAAAAGGACTAAGTATCCATCCATCCATGCCGTTGATGGCGTCGCTTACCTGATGCGGGCACCCTGGCCAGTACACTTTGAGCTGGCATCAGTTCCTGTTTCAGTTCCAGTGCGCCTCCTCCTTCCTCCTCCACCTCTGCTAATGAGGCACTCAAAAGGTCTTCAGCACTCGCGAGGGCAAACAGCAGAGCAACGAGCTGCACCGTGCATAGCATCAGCAAAGTAGTATTCCCCATAGTTGCAGCTGCAAATGGAGAATCATCAAAAGATATTCGGTAGTCGAGTCCTTACAGGACTGCTCATTGTTAGCCATTGAATGGGCCAATTCAAATGTCTAGCACATAAACAACAAAGCACTTTCAAGCAACTTGGCTGTATCCCGCGCCTCAGACTCTTTCAATACACTTGCCGTGGGTATTATAATCTTGCAATGTAATAAAGTTTCTAATTTAAAAGTCTGTCTGCTTTTATTTGAATATCTTACTGTATCAGCTTTGAAGCTATGTTGATGAAACTGACTGCAGATTTGAGTTGTGCGCTGTATACACAACTTCAATCCGATTTCCTTTCTATTCCTGTCCGTCCTGCATATTTAATAGCTTTAAGAGATGTGTAGTTAACAAAAACTCAATGTAACTCATATCTGCAAATGTTGCATTCGGAAATCCTAAGTATCTTTCTGTCCAGACAAAGAGCATTCTGCTGCATACTTGCCTGGCCCTTGTTGGGGGCTTATTAACGCCTCACTTGGTCAGCTTTTGCGTAGAAGTAATATTTTGCTGGCATAATGGTAAAATCCTTTTGAAAGCCGCTACTTGGGCCATTTGAAGATTTATGAGGCGTCAGTGGTGAAGGGCATGCTTACTATTCTGAATCAGAGTCCGAATCAGAATCAGAGTGCCTGATTATTTGGCAGCAATTAAGCGGCTTAGGACCGGCGCCAAAGTAAAACTTCAAATGCATTTTCAATTGCAACTGGAAAATGTCGAGAACTGCTGTCTGTTTGCACAAGTGGGCGGCTGTCTGGGTGGTTTGGGGCATCTCAATCCTCTAGATGCTGCAAATTGCATTGTTCACTCTCTCACTCGCTTGTAATTTAATGAATAAACGAGCAATTCACTCGAAATTTCATAAGAAAAAAACATATCAAAAGGAAGCTCCTGTGCGCCAAATACAAATGTGAGCGTGACTGAAACAGGGACGGAGCGGGTAGCGGTGAGAGGGTAGCAAGGAGCAAGGAGCAAGGAGTACACACAGCAGCTACGTTTAATGTGCAAAACTAAAGTGCTCGCCTGTCGTTGACAACAAATGCAGACGGAAACAGTTCCAGGACCTCAGTTTCCTCAAAGTATACTCGAAGAAATTGTTTTACATTTAATAGAAAATGTTAAACAATACTTCGTATTTCAACAATTGCAATAATTTAGAAATTAATGATCGCGTATTCAATGTTTCTATCTAATTTTGTAAGCCATTTATAGTTTATGGAAATGCTTTTTCAAGTCATTGAAATGTATTCTATGAAACGGAAATCTTATAACAAATTGAACACTTTAAGAAATCTTATCAACTTCACAACTAAGAACATAAATTTTGGAATCTTCAGATTGCATAAAGATTTGCAAGGTATAAAGAATATAACTTAATATAGGCAATTGAAAGTTTTTCACAGTATAATATATTTTTTATAAAATTTCTACTTTCTTATACGAGAATTCTAGCAAAACTCTTCTTAAATTTGTCTATTTTTTTGGAAATTTTGAATATTTATTTAACTTGTGCACTGCTAACTTTTTGGCAGCTTAAACTTGTGGTACATATTTTTTAAATTACCTACATAGGCCACATATTATTGTAAAATTGAGATTTTATCAGGTAGAGCTATCATTAAAATTATATTATGAAAAGGACATTATAATGATTATTAAGATTTTCTCCAATTTTAAAGATTAGTTTTGAGCAATATTATAAAAAGCTGACTATAATCTCTCTCTTGTATGTACATAAATCATTGAATATTTGAGAAAAAATAAGAATAATCATTATTTGCATTCCCTGGATCTTATACGTTATTTAAATGTTTGAGAATAGTATACTGCTTTTATAGAAATATTATTATTGATTTGTAGAAATTGGCCGTACTGTTTTTCTTTTATATTTTTTATAAGAGTGATTTCTATATTTGTTGTAGATTTTTGTTCAGTGTATTCAAGCCCTTCCCCATCTCCACTCCCACTTAACGCCCCCTCAATTGTCTGTCTGCCTTTGCTGTTTGCTGTCTCTGCGGCCGGGCAAACAAACAAGCAACAAGAAGTTGTCTTTGTCTTTACTGTTGTTGTTGTTCTTGTTGTTAACATGGTTGTTGTTATCGTTATCGTTGTTGTTGTTATTGTTGTTGTTGTGCCCCGACAACCAAGATGATAACGAACTGAAGGCACAAATGAGAGCAAGCCGATTTTCAGGGACGAAAGACAAAAGCGCAATGATTCTGATTTTCGCTATTTCGAATGGGGTTGCGATGAAGCTGCTCCCAAAAGCATATTCTGCTCAATTTCACTTTGGATATTTCTAAAACATTTAATGCACAATTCAATATTAAATTTCCACAAAGTTTAGATCCCTTTTTATATATAGTATTTAATACATTAAGGCGATAAAGGGACGAAAGCGATTTACAGATTAGTTTTAATCCATCGATTCTTTTATGCGTTTCAAGTGGCTTTTGTAGTTGTTTTTATAGTTGCTGCTGCCGGCAACATTGCTATTAATGAACTTAAGCTTACGGACAGGTGTGTGTGCGTTATTTTGGATACCCTGTAAACATTATAATATCTTATAAAAGGTATGATAGCCAGAAGATATTTCACAAACCATAAAGTGCATAAATTTATAGTACTTCTAGCCCTTTCCAAACCCAACAATCTCACTGATTATGAGAATTAGAAAACTCAACAATCTCACAGATTATGAGAATTCGAATTTATAAATTGTCTAGGATTATTGTCATTTACAGATGCTTAGCCGGTTCGAGGTAGTGATGTAAAAACATCGATGTTTTCCATACACAATATCGATGTTCTTCGATGTTTTCCATACAAAACAACGATGTTTATACGTCACTAGTTCGAGGTCCAGTTTTTATAAATAAACCAACAAAATTAGTTGTTATATGATTCCGATATATTTCAATTACTATTAATACTTTTTTTCCCCCATACCCAAAATCGAAAAATATAAATTTAAGCAGCATTTCTGAAGTTAAGGCCTTGATACTTGGAACACATATATCTTTTTATATAGTCTATTAATATTCGAAATTTCATAAGGATCGGAGAGTAAACACAAAAGTTATTTGAGCATCTATTGTACTGCCGTTGATTTGAACAGGGTATCTAGCAGTCGTGCACTCTTGACTTACTTGCTTTCGTTTATTGTAGCATAAAATTTAATTTTACAACTGGCTATCTCTTTATTACGAGCTCCTCACACGCCCACATATTATTATATAAGCACACAAACACTCACACACTCACACCCACACTCGCACACGTATACGGTATACGGTACTTATGTACGTACCGTTAAATGTTCCGTCAAATGCCGTTACTTTTAATTGTTAGTGCCGAAAATGCCGCCGCTCGACTGAGCACCAATACACAAAAAAATGCTCATAACCAAAAAAAAAACCCGGAATACAAAAAATTCCATGCAACGCTGAATTTTGATTGAAATTTAAGAAATCAATGTGAATATTGTCAGAGGCAATCTCTATGTAATATCAACTGTTGCCCCCGCACACCGCACATCCCGCACAGCCTGCCCCGTCGAATCAATGATGATATCAAATGATAACAAGCGACTCTGATAAAAAGTCAATGTGCCATGGGCAACGAGAGATTGTTCAATAGAGAGAGAGAGAGAGAGAGAGAGGGAGGAGAGGAGCAGTTGGAAGGCCTTGTAATGATAAGGTGCCTGAAAATTAATATGCGTTAAATGTTAAGTGCTTAACTAATTAAATGAATGCCTAAAGGAATTTTAGTGAATTATACTGAAAAGATGAGAACGCAACTTCACCAAAAACTTCATCAAAATCGGCTATTTTAATTATATATACATATTTTTATTATATATACAACTTAAAATATGTATATATATAAAAATGGCCGATTTTGATGAAGTTTTTGGTGAAGTTGCGTTCTCATCTTTTCGGTATAATTCAATAAAATTATATTGATTTAAACAATGTATGGGTAACCATAATTATATATACAACTTATGGTTACCCATATATTATTTAAATCAAATATTCTTCAAATTTTAGATTCTCCCACAATCTGAATCAATAATAATAGCTTTTAAACTAACTATATAATGCCGTCTGAGGTCTGTAACTGTCTAAAGGATATCTCTTAGTCGAAAATCCTCGACTGCCTTACTTTTAGTTGTTTTCACAGGAATTAAGATAACAGGTAATGATGAATGAATTATACTGACTAACACACTCATAGATATATCGTAACTTAATTTAGGAATTGCTAACGGATCGATAAATCTATTTTGGGCATACAATTTGTGATTACATTTGGCCTAAAAGTGCGCCCCAAAATAGAGTCGTTAGACATACAATTATTCCACTTACATAAGTATTTACATGTGTAAGGAACAGTTAGTGGACAATTTAATAATAGTAGAATGTCCTTTCAATAATTAAGCACTTTTGCAGTTACCTTTCCATATCTTTCTGCTATTTTCTTACGTCCGAGCTATTAATTTTGACATTTATTCATGTCCAAGTTAGAAAAGAAGAAATATTATGTGCTTTAATAGAACATATCAAGGACACTCTTTCTGTTAAAGTAGACCTGGAGTGGAGTACTTCAAATTGGCCGCATTTCAATGTTGAGTGTCATTTTCATTTGATAGTTCAGCAGATATTATTGTAATTGTTGTTGTTGGCTGTTTCCTTGGCGAAGGCGCAGAACTTAAATGTTGTTGGCCCGTAGGCGGCAATTTGCTTGCAATTGGCATTCAAGTTGTCTGCGAAACGAAATTTGTTGCTGCTGAAGATTTGTATCTGAGGAAACAATTTTAAACGGCGTACAAAAATGCCGGAAACCAGACACAAAATGTTAACGGAAAAGGAAACAGGCGTACGAACACACACACACACACGTGCAGGCAGACATTGCAATTTGTGTGTGTGTGTGTGTTGAAGCGTGGCATTCAAGTTTAAAAATAACTGGGGGAGAAAAAAAACTGCGCTCTTGGCATAATGTTAACACAAATACAATGTTATAAAGGCTGTTTGTATTTTAATTGAAACTCAATTTGAATTTGTAAATATCAATCTGGCTGGAAAAGTGTTTTCCCTGCTCCACAATAGAATTTTCTTCCATTAAAAATTCGCAAACAAATTGCAAAATATGTAGCAGGCAGTAAAAAAATTAGTTTACTATTGTTATATACAAATTTATCGTATATATAAATTGCAAAAGTTTCTCGATTCTTAAAACATTTTGTTACGAAATTACAAAAATTTTAATTTCACTCCATTAAAAGCAAATATCAACAAAATTCAAAACTCTGGCAGTTAATTATTAATTTATTTCCTGTTTTTATTCCTGATTGTCTGCAAAATTTCAATCAAAAATGCTATTAAATTGAAACGCAACTGTTGAACACTCGCCACTGTTGTGCGACAGTTGTGCCACAGTTGAGCACTGTGGCGCATGTGTGAAACGCCATCTGGCGGGAACAATTCTCAATGCGCTAGCAGCTCCGTGGCAAACCAGTTCCGTTCCACGCGCTTGACCAATTTTAGTGTATTCTTAGTCACTGCTGCTAAACCAGAAATCTAATAAGAAAAAGTGAAAATAACAAAACAAATGCGATAAATATTGTTGAAAAACGCAACGATAACTACGCGTAGTTGTATGGCGCGTTAACAACAAATGAAAACGTGCCAGTTAAATGCCAAGTGACAATAATAACGAACTATAAAACGCAAAGACGACGAAGATGAACGAAGAAGAAGAAACGACAGCAGCAGCAGCAGTCGTCGAATCGTGATGATGAGTTTGTGCGAGTGCGGTGCAACGAAAATAACATACATAATACGTGTGTGTACATAATACATATGCAAAAGCGCGCGTGTGTGTTGTGTGTGTATGTGTGAGTGTGGTTGTGGTTGTTGTTCTTGTTGCTGCTGAAAAACAAAAAGCCAGAACGGAGCAGTAGCTGAATTTACATACATACATACAAACAAGGAAATGCAATACAAAAACGGTCAAAAAACGGGAACGGGAACGGGCCCCCGCCAACGCCAACGAGCCCGCTGCGTGTTGTAATCCCGTATCCCAATTGGAAACGCTTGTGGACCAATTGGAAAAGCAACAAACAACAACAGCACACAAATACAATTTTTAAAGTGTCGCTGCCGCTGCCGCCGCCGCTGCTACTGCCTCAGTCGACGTCTGTGTGAAAAGAGGTCAAAGGCGCAACAAAAGTTTTTCATTTCGTTGGTAACGAAAAACAAAAGGAAAGCAACAAAAAAGTGCCAAGCAGCTGAGCGCAAAAAAAAAAACGTCGTAGTTGTGCGTTAAAACAATAAACGCGAGCAAGCGTGTATTTGTGTGTGTGTGTGTGTGTGTGTTTGCGTGTGCCTGTGTGTTAGCGTTTAAGTGAGCAAACAACAACAACTAAAAGAAGAGCAAGAAGAAGCAGCAGCACACATCACAAAAATCTTTTGCGCGCGGCCATTAACAAATTCCCAACTGGCGCGAACAACAATAACAACAAATACAACAACAACGCCGCGCAGCAGCAGCGCTCAAAACTGAAATTAGAAATCAATTTTTTTTTGTATTTAACAATAATAAAATCAAAAAAAAAAACAAGCAGCAGACAAAAAATAAAATCTGGTTTTATCAGTCCAGCTCCACAACAACAAAATACAAAACGGCTGACAAGTTTTTTTTAGCGCGAAGAAGACGCAGTAAGCCAAAAAAGCTGCCTTGTGAGAGCTTAGAACAAACAAAACAACAACAAGAAGAACAGCAACAAAAGCTTCACAGCAGCTGGGCGCTAAAAGAGCGCCAAAATATATATTCTGCCATAACAGAGCCATCATAATAAAATACATACTTAGTTTAATTAAGAAACAACAAAACCCAACTCCAAACCCAAAAATTTAAGCACAGCCAATTTGGAGTTGAGAGAGCGAACGAGAGAACGCTCCAAGCAGAGCGAAAGAGTGCAAAAACCAGAACGTGCAAGGGAGAGAAAGAGAGAGAACGCGAAAAAGCAGTTTTTGTTGTCAAAGCGCGCGCTCGACAAGTAAGTAAAAAGCCCTCTTGACTACCTCCTAAGAGCCTACACCCCCTATACCCTGCAGCCCGAACAGACTACCCCAACTCTACCCACAACCCCTTTGCACGGCGTTCGTTTTGTTTTGCGACTGCCGGCCGCTCAATTTTGTATATGCGGGTGTTTGTCGTTGTCGCTTTTTGTTTTTATACCCTGTAAAAAGTATTAAAGGGTTTAATAGAACTATGTTAGGCATCTTCTTTATACAATAGACAAAAACAAACTTACATTCTGAGGTCTATTATCATGATACTATCAACCTGTTACATAACCTTAAAGATTCCAAACTGCTTTACACTTAGGTTATGCGGAACGTAACCTTAAAATCGAACCTTCACTAACTCATCACTAAGCAACATCTTACCAGGAACTTTTGGTTAATTAAAACCAGGGCTCATAAGTTGTTAGTCTTTGATTATGAGTAAGAATTGCATAATTTTTGAGAAATATTTCATAAAATAGGTCCATAGCTTATATAATACATTTCAGCGAACATTTGATGAATAAGATAAGCATAAATACTGCGTACTTCTCTCCTCAAAGCGCAAAGGTTTTTAAGAATATTTCCGACCTCGTTACAGGGTATCTCTTAGTCGAGCACGCTCACGCATAATGTCTAGCGCGCCTCTTAAGCAAACAGTGCAAAATTATTCAAAAATTCCATTGTGCGCACCGATAAAGCAGCTGATAAGGCGCCAGAGCAAAAGCAAAGCAAACCAAACCAGCGTGCCCATGGTTAGGGTTATGGTTAGGGCCAAAACGCGGGGGCAGACGGGTCCGAGCATACCGTTCTCCCTACGCACCGCAAGCGAACCTATGCCATGTGCGCTTAAGTAAATTTTTATCGTTTCAGTTATTAAATCATTATTTAATGTTAATATCGATTCGTGGGAATGTTTTTCCCCTCCCCGGCAACAACCGGGAATTCGGAATTCAGAATAGGGGGCGGTGCTTTTGGGGGCGTGCTCAACTATAGGGCTACTTATGGGCACAAGCTTGTGTCTGATCTGAATTACAAATTAGTTATAGACAGACTCGCATTCCTTAAAGCCGAAATTGGTTTTCACACTCACTTCCCAATTGTTAGTCATCAACATATTGACAATTAGCTGGAATTGGCGTTGTCTGTGTTTAACTGGGCTTTTTAGCAGCTCCATAACACTTCAATCTTTTCAACGAAACTCTATTGGTCACAAATTGATAGGATTCTCAGGAAGGGAGAAATTATTGGTAAATAAATACTTGAAGTTTCAAACAAAAGTGTATACAACTGTTGAAATTGGTTATATATGTTGAAAAAGTATGTTTTATATAATTTCCATGACTATTTCTCAATGAAATTAAACCAATTTAGGCAGAGAATAAATTAGATTTTAATTCAATTCTTAGCCAAATTGACTGTAATTTATTTGTCTAACGAACTAAACATGGCGATGTCATTGGTAGGTACCGAGAGAAACCTTGTTTCACCAGTACAAATGAGTTGCCGGCTTAAAAGGGCAAAGGGCTGGCTTAGCTTAACTGGTTGTTAAGTAATTACTACTTTCAATAGTTACTTAAATAGCTGCTGAGTTTGTCATATTTAAATGAAGAAATGCGTGTACCACAAAACCAGGGTTTTTTTTACCACAAGACCAGGGTTTTTTTTTTTTAACTATGCAGGTGGGTGTTATTTGTATATTTTAACAAGTAAGAATGATCTAGTCAAGTATACCCGACTACGAAACTCCCTGTATCCAGTTTTATAACTTCCAAAGGCATCCTCGTTCACTTACACAAAGTCGCACATACATACTCTGCTTCTACCTCTCCGCTCTGCAGCACTGAATCTTATTTGAAGAATAACACGGAAGTTATTCTTATTCTTATCCGATCGAGTTAAAATTTGGACAGTAGATTAAAAGTAATTCAAGTATTCTACATGCTAAATCCCAAGGCTATATCTTTAAAGTTGTGTCCGTAAAACGTTTTTATCAAATTGCGGGGGATGTAGGGGCGAGATATCTGAAATCTGAAACAAACTTCATCTGTGTTCTACATTCCAAATTTGGTGTCCTTAGCTCTAGTTGTAGGGATCGCAACGTATCCATCCGGACAGTATCTTTTGATACTGATATAGTTTATAGGGTCGAGGATGTCTCCTTCTGCCTATTACATATATTTGCACAGATTTAATACTTCTTTTAATCAATTTTATGGGTTCAGGGAGTAAAAATAGTCGGCTTAAAGCTTGTGTGCTTGTATGAGTATAACAATAATTAGGGTATCTTCCATTCGAGCACACTTGGCTACATCCTTGTACCCAAAAGGTTGGTTTTTCCTTCCATACAATGCTCGAAGAACATTTCAATTACAATTCTTACACTTCAGCTGTGTTCTGATTCATCAGCTGGCAGTTTCTTGAATCACGCGTAGAGTTATCTATGTTCGATCCCCATAGAAGAATTCATCCGACTACGCATGACTTCATGCCTCGATTGCTTTATCACTCATATTATTCACATGTTTTGCCAAAGATAAAGTCAGATTGTGTGTGTGAGTGTGTGTGTGTGTTAGCTGCTACTAACTAGTTGGCTGTATTTGGTAGTTCTTCTGTCACCCTCTTCGCCCGCCCACTTAACCAGCTCATCAAGTTGAGCGAAAGCCAAACGAATGAAGCTGTGAAACTGGTTTATGATTGAAAGATATTTCGCCTGAGTCCAATCGATATGATAATAACCGAGGCGAAACTAAATTTCAAAAGTCGATATACTAATTAAATGCCCTTCACGTGTTTTGCACGTAAGAACTTTGCACTGCGGCAGAGGCCGAGTCAAAAATTAATGCAAAATTATTTCGTTTACTACGCAACTCGTCGCATTTCGCATTTGCATACTGCAGCGAAGTCCCGTCCCACTTCCTACATTATTTTCATTCGGAGACAGTTCCAAAGAACTATAAATGTATTGTTTACTTTGCTCCGAACGCTTTTCCCGCCCTTTTTTACATATTGCGCGTTGGTTATGCAATCCCATCGAATATGAAACGTACCGCTGAGAGCTGTAAGAGCGAGAAGAATATAGACTGAGAGAGCGGGAGAGCAGTAGATAGCAGGACGGTGCGGCTACGGCTACGGTTATGTCTGATTTGTTAGCCTAACTATCTGCCTTATCAGCATACCGCTCGCTGACACATTGATAAAGCCAAGAGCAACCCAAAACATTAGCACTACCCTTATAAAGTGTATATCTGTTTTGAAAACTACTTTGTCATATCACATATATTATAAATCCTGCTATAAAGTACAGTTTATATCAACTCACCATAAGTTTTTCAGTAAGGGGTCGTTCACATATTACGTAATCACCTTTTTGCCCTCTTTTGATACCCTCCCCCCATGTAATCAAGCGTAATCATTCAAAATATATTTCTTCCGAATTTAGAAAACAAAATTGGTGAAAAAATATAGATAGATTATGTAATCATATGCCAAGGACCTTCCATGTAATCAAGGGAAATCTTTTGGGTGATCCCCCCGCCCCCTTGATGATTACGTAACATGTGGACAACCCCTAAGCTGCCTTTATTGATATCTAGTCGAACTTTATTTCGTTTTCACACGTTCATGAAATTCGCAAGTAAATACATCTAGATTAAAAACACACATTGTTTTCAAAGAGCTTTAATTTACAGTGTTGCCACCTGGCCAGTCAGAAACACACGCAAATATGGCAACACTCAGAAAGACATACAAGCATGGCAACATCTTACAAATTTAGAATAGTATAGATAGTGTATTGAAGTGGCGATCTTTCGTAACTTAAAGGTATTTTTTATATATGTGGGAAACAAAGCAAAACAAAGCGAACGCGAGAGCAATTGAAATGTCATGAACTTAACCCCTGATGGCCCCAACTCTCAATTTGATAAACTAATTGTATTCACAGATTAGACAGTGGCGCAGCAAGGACATACAAGGACTCCAAACATGGCCAATCCGCGCAAGTTTAGCGAAAAGATTGCGCTGCAAAAGCAGAAGCAGGCGGAGGGCACAGCCGAGTTCGAGAGGATCATGAAGGAGGTGTATGCCACCAAAATGGATGAAACGCAGGCGAATCAAAAGATACTGGAGTGCTGTCTGGGCGGGCCAGATAGCGTCGCCAGCAATGCCTCACCGGGGGCGGGTGCGGGCGCAGGCGCGGGCAACGGCACAGGTGGCGGCAGCGGGAACGGCAGTGGTGCAAGCGGTGGCGCCTCGCCGGATGGAATTGCTGGCGGTGGCGGTGGCTCACCCACAGCCTATCGGGAGTCGCGGGGGCGCAGCGTGGGCGTTGGTCCCATGCGACGGCCTTCAGAGCGCAAGCAGGATCGCTCGCCCTATGGCAGCAGCACTGGTGGAGGTGGCGGTGTGGGCCTGGTCAATGCCATGGGCCTGCCCAACAGCAGTAGCAACAACAACAACAATGGCACATATTTGAGCCCGCCCATGGACACGAACTGGCGGCGCTCGAATTCGGATTCGGCATTGCATCAGAGCCTGAATATGGCTGTAGCGGCCGAGGGCGGCTTTGCCACGGACATGAACTCGCTGCACGCCAACTATTCACAGCAGCAACAGCAACAACAACAGCAGCAGCAGCACAGTCAACGATCTCATTCGCCGCACCAAATTGGACGCAGCTTTAGTCCGCAGGCACAAAGGAGAAAGCAGCCGATGTTGCCACACCAGCTGCAGCTGCAGCATTTGCAGCAGCACCAGCACAATATGCAGCAGCAGCTGCAGGCACAACAGCAGCAGCAGCTGCATCAGCAGCAACAGCAGCAGCAGCAACTACTCCAATCGCAGCAACAGCAGCAGCCACAACAACAACCAACGCCATACAACGCCAAATTTCCCAACTCTCTGTTCAGGCCGCTGCAGGATCAGGCCAGCTATGCCAATACCGGCTCCCTGCCCAATCTCACCGCACTGCAACACTACGCACCACCGCAGCAGCAGCAGCAACAACAACAACAATCACAGCAGCAGCAACAGTTGCAACAGCAGCAACATCATCAGACGCTATCGCCGGTCATGTCGCCGCACAATCAACGTCGCGAGCAGCGTGACCAGTCGCCCAGCCCGTTTAGTCCGGGTAGCGGTGGTGCGGCGGGTCCGCCATCGCCCTACCATCAGCAGCAGCACTCGCCAACGTCCGCCGCCAGCACGCCCGCCCAACCGCCGAGCAGCTCGCCGCATTTGTCGTTCAGTCCACTGCCCACGTTGGGCGCCAGCAATAACAGCAGCAGCAGCAACAACACTGGCCCCACAACCGTCGCCGGCAACCTGACCGACTACCGCCAGCCAGCAAATCCGTCTAGTCCGCGCTCCTCGCCCGGCCTGCTCAGCAGCGTCTCCGGCAACGAGCTGCACACCAGCGCACCGGCCAGCCCCATACGGGCGCAACAGCAGCAGCAGCTGTCGAGTGCCTTTGACGCCGCCTACAACAGTCTGAATCCCTCGTTTCACAATCACTTTGAGAACTTCTCCCTGGGCGACAGCAACTCGTCGCCGGAGCAGCAAAGTTTTGCCAATAACTTTGTGGCTCTTGGCTTTGAGGACTTTACCGACGGCGCTGCCGTATCGGCAAATGGCACCAATGGACCCTATCACAACCAGGAGCTGGCACAAACACAAAACAAGCTCTTGGACTATAACGAACTGAGTGGCAGTCCCGAGTCCAGTGCCAACAACAACCACCTGAGGCGAGTCAACAACCAACAGCAACAACAACAGCAGCAACAGCAACTGCTTAACAACAATAGCAATGGAGCGGGCTCAGCAGCAACGCACAATGGCGGCAGCAGCATGAACGGGCCCGATAGTCAACACCAGCATCACAACAACAACAGCAATGGTGGCGGTAGCGGCGGTGGCGGGGGAGTTGGTGAGCCGCTGGCCGCCTCGCCAGTGCCCTCGCCGTTGGGCTGTCCCAGCTCGCCGCTGCCTATACCCATGTCGGCGCAGGCAACGGCACAACAGCTGTCGCTGTCGCTGCACCACTCGCCACACCACTCACCAATGCATTCGCCGCACCACACGAACTCGCCGCTGTCCAGCAGTTCACCGGTGAGCAATGCCTGCAACTCCAACATGGTAATGAATCACCACCAGCAACAGCAGCAGCAACAACAGCAGCATCAGTCGCACCACCAGCATCACCACCACCACCAGCAGCAACAGCAGCAGCAACAACATCAGCACCACCATCAGGGGCAATCACAAAGCCATACGCCCACCACAGCCAATATACCCTCCATAATATTTAGCGACTACTCTTCGAATGCCGATTTCAGCAGGGAGATCTTTGACACGCTGGATCTGGACTTGGGTCAAATGGATGTGGCCGGACTGCAGATGCTGTCGGATCAGAGTCACATCATGATTGCCGATCCAACTATAGAGGACAGTTTTCGTCGCGACCTCAACTGATACTATGAGGAGGCCGTAGCGGCTATCGAGAGCGGCGTGTTGCTGGAGGACACGTACGAGGCGCTGCTGGGCGCTGGCGTTGCCATGCCCCTGCCGTCCTGCAGTCCAATCAGCATTTGCGTGGATGGCCAGCAGTTGCCAGCAGCTAGCGACAAGGACAAGAAGGAGCTGGAGCTGGAGGCGATTGAGCTCCTTGTGCCGGATGTGATTGATGATCTTGTCGACTCCACCGACTTGGATGAGGAAGTGCGCCAGTTTTTCTTCTAAGTCATGCCAAGTTATCGATAACGATAAGCACATCCTAGATGTAAGTGTCCTTGTCCCTGTCCAGTTTCTGTCCCAGTCATCGTCGTCGTCCTCGATCCTCGTCTTTGTCGTTGTCCTCATCATTCATTGTGCTTTGTGTAGCTAGCTCGTAAATCTTAGTCGTTAAGCGTACTTGAGAGTCCCTTTTGCAAAATCCCCTGCCCCAATCCGCACCCTCCAATCCGATCCCTCCCAGGCCCAGGCCCAGTCCCCAAGCAGAACCGTTAACATACGATATATTTTACAGCGAGTCTCAGATTTTACTTAACTACGCACATAAGTCACGAAAATACCTAATACTACGTACTATAAAATATAACGCTACTTTCTGTATATAACAATATATACATGCACATGTATATGTATTTATTTATATAAAAGGAAAAGGATTAAAACCAAAAAGTGTCTTAGACCTACGACCAAATTATTGTACACGTTCTCTTAAAAGAAATCAACAACAACAAATGAAAACAAAACAAAAAACAAAATTCCTGTAATATAAAAGCTACAATTTACCAACTATTTATAACAGATAATAATGCTATGAACGTCACTATCCAAGGATCATAGAAAAGGGATATATATGTACGTGTGTACGTATATATCCTATATACATACTTATACCCTTACGTGCCGTCGAAGCAATTACTAGTATTTAAGACCGCAAATTGTTACCGTTACCGTTTACCATTATCCCGATACCGATACCGATACCAATACCGATACCGATCCTACATGTGCTGTAAAAATGATCTATGTAATATTCAAAGCGTTCCTTGCGCTTCGTGAATATTGCAACAAAAAACGAAAATAGAATAAAGATCGATCAATTTTTAAGGTGTACATCATTCGTCACTTCCCCTTCTATATAAAACACAGTATCACAAAATACTATATATGTAAATACATATATCTACATATATAGCTGAATATATAGTTTAGAGAAGACTATACATTTTTGGCCAGCAAATCAGAGGCGACAGATAATGTTACCGATCCGTTTAGTCAAGGTCCTAGCACAACTGTACCACTGTAAGACATGGGAATCCTACTTATAACACGAGATAAACTTAACGAAATGATCATCAAGAATAACAAAGAAACAACCACAAGTAAATCAAAAAAACGAACTACTCAACATTTTTTACAAAAACCTAAAGCTAAATATAGTTAGGAAGAGAAAAGTGTAACCCAAAAAAAAAATTGTAAAAATTTCTTTAATAACATTATTGCCCACACACTACGTGACTTTACGCATCAGAATTCTTCAAACCAAAATTCAAATACAATATTTTATTTCAACTCCAATTCAAGCAAAAACAAAACAAAAACAATACAAAATCTAAACAAAGAGTCTAAATTTATTAAGTAATACAAATTTTTAAGAAACGACAAAGAAGAGCAAGCAGCAGGCTTTAAAAGTGCAAAAACGTTTTATTAATTGAGTACCAGAACTTATACATAATATTGTTAATTATAGTAACAAGAATTTTTGCATAAAAAATATATACATTTTCCTTTTTTAATGTCAATGTAAAACTCTAGTTATAAACTACATAAGTAAACTTTAAATCCTTTACAAACCCTATGCAAAAAAAAAATCTAAAAAAAAAAATGAAAATATATATATAAAAATTATATGGATATTTGTGAACGATGTTAAGAGAAAAACGCATACAAAAAAAAAAAAAAAAAAAAAAAAACCAATGAAGGAGAAAAAACCTGCAACAAAACTTTTGTTGTTTTATTTGCTGTGTTTTTAGTTTTTTTGGTTTTTGAAATAAAGCGAAAATATGTATATGTAGATTATACATAATACTATTACAATACAACTAAGTAATTGTGTATGTAATATATGATTACATTTCTAAATTACGGAAACAAAATCCAAAACAAACAGGAATAAGAGTATATTCAATGTAATAACACAGTTATTTGTTTTAAATAAATCTTACATTTAATTTTAAATCCACTTCGGACCACCTGTTGCTCCCTCCCATTTCAAATTCTTTCTCTCTTTCTACGTGCGCGTTCTTTGAAATAATACAAATAATGAAATGTGCAAATAATTGCACGTATAACTATACACTTATGTGCATTAAAGTAAGTATGTAAATCTATTAAAAAGCACATTTTACAATTGCTGATTACAATTAGCTGCAACCTTTTTACACCCTGTACCCATAAAATGTGTAAATAGGGGTATTGAAATTGGGCAAAAGTATGTAACAGGCAGAAGGAGACATCTCCGACCCTATAAAGTATATATATTCTTGATCAGTATCAAAAGAGATTTCGATTTGGCCATGTCCGTCCGTCTGAGCTAGAGACACCAAATTTGGAATGTAGGTTCCTGTATACCATACGCAGATCAAGTTTGTTTCCGATCTCATATCTTACCCCGTTCCCCCGCAAATCGATCAAAACGTTTTACAGCCACACTTTTAAAGATATAGCTTTGCAATTTGGCATGTACGATACTTTTCATTCTTAATGTAATGTCCATATTTCAAGTTGATCGGATAATAAACACGAAAGTTATTCCACAAACATTAATCAGTACTCCAGCGAGGGGGGGAAAAAAGCAGTACAGCCACCACTTAAAATGTCTCGCATGCCCTGTCGCTTGTGTGAGTGCGTCTTTGTGTATGTGTAAGTGTACGAAGATGCGATCGGAAACTTTGGACCTGGGTACAGGGAGTTTTGTAGTCGGGTATACTCGACTATAGCATTCTTACTGGTTGTTGCTGCTGCTGCTGCGGCTGCTGCTATTTAATTTGTGCGCTGCTCTCTTAATAAGCGCGGCGCAGTTTGTGGCGTGCGCTAAATTTAATAGCCAAAGTTCAATCTCGGGCCACAGAAGCAATCCTATTTACTATTTCCCACAGATAGATCACTCCCATACTCGTATACATCCAGTGTGTACACATATTTGAACATGTGTTTCATGCGTACAGGTGACAAGTGGGCGGTATTTTTAAAAAAAATGTTGGGACGTGCTTAGATAATGCATAATTTAAGAACAGCTATGTATATATACACGTGCAAATGTCGCAACGACGATTAAATATCCTAGCAGATATTTTGACATAATCATATTTGCAGAGACTGTATCTAAAAGGAGGAGAGGAAGAGCTGACATAGCATCGATACCGCTGGTTATCGATATTTTACATTGTGGTAGTTAAAACTATCGATAGCATCGTTGTGTTTCTGATATTTCAAATATCATAGAGATCAGGTTATTTCTGTTGTATGCATATTTAAAATATACTCCCTCGACAAGCGTATAATTAGCACAGATCGCAATTAAAAAATCAAGCTTTTGATTTTTATAGCGCTGTGCGCGTTGACTTTGCTGATACTGTTAACGGTAAGAGGGCAAGGCGCGCTCTCTCTCTCGCGCTCTCTGGGAGAGAGGCCATTGCGCGTTCTCGTTTCAAATCGGTTTTTTAGTGGTTCTTCGTGTTAGTTCTTAATAAAGCGCTAAAATCAAATTAAACTGACGTGCCGATGACGCCTTTACTATAGCGTCACCATTGTTATCGGATTGCCTGCGCCCGCTGGCCGCCCCTCTGCCGAGCGGCTCTTAACACTAAAGGCGCAAATGTTATCAGTAAACACGAGAGAAATAACAACAACAGCTCAGCAGCAATCTAGGGGGCGCCTTTAAACGACATTCCAAGGCGCTATATGCTGCCACAGCCAGAGGGGGGAAGGTAGCTTTATAAATACCTAAGTGCACACATACACACACATATCTGTATATATATATATGTATGTATGTATGTATGTATAGTTTTGCCAAACAGTTGAATGCGCTTTTATGGCATACAATGATAAGCTCTCTCTGGGCTGAGCAGCTGCCATGCATAATAAGTAACAATGCTATAGTCGAGTATACCCGACTAGAAAACTCGCTGTACCCAGGTCGAAAATTTCCGATCGCATCTTCGTACACTTACATATACCCAAAGACGCACTCACACAAGCGACAGCGCATGCGAGACATTTTAAGTGGTGGCTGTACTGCTTCTTCCCCCCCTCGCTGGAGTACTGATTCATGTTTGTTGAATAACTCTCGTGTTTATTATCCGATCAACTTGAAATATGGACTTTACATTAAGAATGACTAAAGTATTAAACATGCCAAAACCCAAAGCTATATCTTTAAGTGTGGCTGTAAAACGTTTTGATCGATTTGCGGGGGAACGGCGGGAGATATCTGAGATCGGAAACAAACTTGATCTGCGTATGGTATACAGGAACCTACATTCCAAATTTGGTGTCTCTAGCTGTTATAGTTGCTGAGATCGACGCGTTCATACGGACAGACAGATAGACGGACAGATAGACGGACAGACAGACGGACAGACAGACGGACATGGCCAAATCGAAATCTCTTTTGATACTGATCAAGAATATATATACTTTATAGGGTCGGAGATGCCTCCTTCTGCCTGTTACATACTTTTGCACAAATCCAATACCCCCCTTTTTACCCATTTAATGGGTACAGGGAGTAATAATAATGCAATATGCATAGAAAAGTCATAATGGAAGTAATTAGTATTGAACGCATATATTCGTATGGATTCGGCGTGACAATATATCACTGCAAATATACATACATACATACATATATAGACATACCTTGACTTTAATGAACTTAACCTCAAAAATTTTAAGGTATGTTTTCATTAAATAAAATTTGTTTATAAATCGAGCAATTAATTATTTTAGTAGAGTTTTTCTAGCTACCATGCACCACTGTGGATCAGGCTATGATTAAAACAATAAACAACAAGATCGACAAGCGCAATAAATAAAATAAGCACAAATAGACAAATATATGCATTGTAATGAAAACGTAAACAGGCGATATTGCACAAGGTATATAAAGAATTTTATTTGCCTATCAGTATATGTACATACTATGTACTATATATGTAACTTGTAAATTATAAAATTCTCTTGACCAGAGTTGCACATAACCTCACTTTTGCTATATTGTGAATGGTAGCAAAGCCGCCTGCACATGCGCCGTGACAGTGAGTGTGTGTGTGTGTGAGAGAGAGAAAGATTTAAGCAAAAGTCGTCACGCCACAAAATTAAACATAACAACATTTTGTTATTTGCCTTGCCAATTTAGTGAATGACTATTTAACAGTCTGAGCAAATATTTGACAACTTAGAGGGGGGAAGGGGGCCATTAATACGTCATACAGGGGTGCGAGGTAAAGTACCGCTAGGCTGGCAAAAGAATGGCTCCCCCCGCGCCACAACAATAGGCAGACATTGTTATTGACGACAGCAACACAAAATTGATAACAAGATAACAAATAAAAATACATATTAATTTATATGATGAATCAATAATTTGGACGCATTGCAGTGGAAATACAAATGGTAAATTGTTTGGCTACTCAAACTGTAAGAGAAGCTTCCCAAACTGTGCTCAAATCCGGCTCCCAAAGCTGACTCCAAAACTGTAAACAAAGCTGGCTCTCAAACTGTGCCCAAAGCTTTGCTCACAAAAAGCTCAAAAGCATTGCTTGTGACTCCTAAATGCTAGGCTAGCTTTTATTACATTGACTACTAGATGAAGACACAATTTCAATTTCATATTCTATTGGTACGCAGGTAATCCTCCTCATCGTCATCGGCCTCCTCCACCACGCTGTAGGAGCTCTTGCCGCCACCCTCCTTGGACAAATGCGTCTCAAAGAACTCTTCCACGGTATCCGTATTCCACTTTGTTATCGATAGCGTTTCCTGCACCTTGCCGCTCGTATCCAACAGTTTGACAACTGGATCCAGGCCACGCACATACTTGATTTGCAAATTGGGGAACTTCGCCGGCCTGCCGCTCTGTATGAACGCCTGTATTTGTGGATACGCACGGAATTTACATGTGCACACCTCCAGTATGGCCTTGGCGTAAGTGCGTTGCGCCGCCGGCAGCTGGTCCTGCGTGCAGCACTGTTTGCAGTGTGGCCTACGGCAGGAAGTGGGAATTAATATGGTACACAAACGGAAACCACTTTGTTACCTACTTTAAGGTCTCCAGACCAAAATCATCGAGCTTTTCACAACTGGAGCACATTAGCTGGGGCTTAATGAAACCCAGTTCCCGGCAATCAGCTGCCGTGAACTCAGCTTGGCACTGCAAAGGGTAGGTAGCTTAGCACAGCTGACTTTAGATTGGATCGAACTACTTACGCTGCTTAGTGCTGAGAGTGCAAATAACAATAACACGAATTTGATCATTTCTAATATCAAATTTAATTAAATTCTACTACCACGTCGTTGTTTACAAAATTGGCTATGCTAATCGATTGATTCGATTGGTCGCTATTTATCGATTTCGTTTTCTGTTACGCTACGTCAGCGACCATTGACTTACGTCAAACGTGGTATTTTCAGTATTTAAGTGCATTTGTTCGTTTGACGCTTTGCAACACTGGTCTCGCGCGACATTGAGTCACGTGAAGTTGGCAGCGAAATCATATTTACTGAAGAAGAAGAATGTGGCTCACGTAGTCGCATTTGTTTTGTTCCATTTAATTTACTAATTAATAATAATAATTGAAAAAGTATTTAAATTTCACAAAATTAACGAAAACGAAACGTGTTACATTTAAGTTAAACGATTCATTCAACAAAACAACAGTATTCTGTGCGTGTGTTTGGCATTAGTTTTTGGCAAATCAATAAATACATTCGTAGAGAGCGAACGCGCTGCGCAAAAGTGAAAATCCAATCCACGAACGCATAGAAAAGGTGAATAAATAGAAAACCTCAATCGGTCTAAGAAATTCAATTTCGATTGTTGTAAAAATAAATTAAGGCATTGGGGTGTGCCGAGTTCTTGCTGTTGCTTTTGTTGTTGGGGTAGCCAAAGAGAGCACAGAAATAGAAAAGAATGTAAAAAGGTTTCTGGGTGGGGGAGAAACAGCTCCAGGGGAGCATCTTGCTCAGATTTGTATGTATGTACTATGGTGCTTACATGTGTGGGTGTGTATGTGTATGTTCTTGTTTGTGTTTTGATTAGCAAATTAATAATCATAAAGTTGTTGCTGCTTTTTCGTCTTATTGCTAAATTGTTTTTCATTGTGATAAAGTGCTGTGTATATTATTTGTTTATTTGATTCATATATTTTCATTCAAGCGCAGGTAAATAAATTCGCTTGCCCTTGTAAAAACAAAATGAGCAACAAAACGTAACGGATTATCAAGTCAAAGACAGGGTTGAATTTCCTGCAAGAAAGCTGCTATAGATCATAGTGTAATTCCATATGTTAGGTGCTGGCAGGCGTGTAAGCCAGTCACTAGTTGATTGGAACATGCGGGCGTGAACGAGATTGCTGTGTCTAATCAAAAATCTTGTTAAGGGTTTGAAAGCGCGAAAGAGATAGCTAGGGTGTCTGTCTAAAAGAAAACCATCTTATAATATTACGCCATGCGGGAGATCACAAATACATGCACATATTTTTGTCATCTCTCGTTCACTTTGAACGCCGCTGCATTCTAAACTTGTTCTACCTGCATACTCCCCTCCCTTGGCCTTGCTTGTGTTTGTAACTGTTAATTCTAGCTGTATGCATTTCTGTGTGTATGCATGTGCGCATGTTCATTCAAGTTTTTTTTTGTTTTTTCCTGCAACAGACGGAAGCTGCTTCTTAAGGTCTTCATGCAAGCGACTTCCGCCTCTGCCTACGTCTCGTTTAACTGGTTTTAGGGCGCAGCTGCAGGAGAGTGTGCGTGTGTGTGTGTGTGAGTGCATGCATCATTCGCACCTGCTGCATGTGGCAGCAACAACAATAACTACAAGTGGCAGCTGTCGTTCCTCTCAAATTTCTTATCAACACTAAAAACACAAAACCTACAAATTGTGCTGGTATTTTGCCATTGTTTCACGAAAGTTTTTTCTTACGCCTTTGTTAACCAGAGAGCCAACTAGCTACCTGCCTAACAAGCCAGGTAAATAGACACATACATATGTATGTAATTATATATGTATGTATAGTATAAATATTCGCAATACGGCCTATTGGATTTCTCTTACTCACCCCACGCCTCAAGGCACTTTCCGTTCATTTCATGCAATTTGCTTATAATGAGAGTTAAGACATACATACATATGTATGTACACACACACATGTTTACACTCATATTTTCATTCAAGTGACTCAGTTGCGTGAATGTGTTATCAACAGATTTTATTGTTACTTTTGCACACACACACAGAGAAACTTTATCGCCTAATCAGCATTTATTTCGCCATGCCATAAACGCAAGCCACAGGCAGAATGTCCGTTCAGTCTGTTATAGACCTGCATGAAAACACAGAGGCGTCTCTAATTGGTAATTACACATACTAAAGTTGCACCGAATCGTTCAGACTTAGTTCAATTGAACTAATCTTCATAGTGAACGAATAAGCTAAATCCTTGCTTATCTAGTCATTTGATTCCCCCATTGTCGTTCATTTGAGTCGCACTCTCGTTCAGTCGTTCATTAGAACCTTTCGTCCGCATCATTCGGTAGATGTCGCTTTTAAGTCACTTTGTGAACGCAAGAAGGAAACGTCAATCGTCAATTCTTCCAATAAGCATACATTTATGTTTTCCAACTAATTTATTTTAACGATCTCTTGAAATTAAGCATGATGAAATTATAACAAGGTGGTCCATTCGCCCTTTTTAGGGGCCACGATTGACAGTATGAAAGCAAGCTCTCAGTACTGACAACAAAATCGTGGCCGAGCTCGTGGTCGAGCGAATGGACCACCCTGTTAAATTTTCATCATGACTGTAAGTCCATCTTGGCGTGGAAAGAAAGCTTAGAAAACCCAATATGGGCGCCATTTTGAGAGAGGATATTCTCTGTGGCTGGCCAAATTGTTAGAGACCGACAACCAACTAACTTTTCTTCACAATATCACAGACTAGGGATAAGTAATGTTATTTCAATTGATAGCTTTGAACGAACGATAATGGAATGAATCACATAAGAGATTAGTTCGTTCAGTGAACAATGAACTAATGAACTGAATCAGTTAATTGAACTAGAAAGGGCAACTCTAACACACATGATTGATATACACAAGCAGTAAAACTTGGATTTCTTTTGAGGAATAGATTGTGCAGCTCTGTCAGAAACAGAATCTTAGATATAAACAAATAAGATGTGTTTATAATTCTGTGCATGTTACAGCGTTGCACAGAATATAGCGAGCAAGAATTAAACGTAATTGATTAATGTTTAAATTTAACAAATAATCACCACTATATCAAAATTCCAAGGCATAGGAATCGTTCTTTTTGTCGCATTTCCTTTACTTTTTTGCTGTGTATTCGTGCTAATGAATGAACATATGAATATTTGGTTTGTATGTTTCCTATGAGTATTAGATCTATTGGTTTGTGGTGAAACGCTGGTCATGACTTTATATGTCCAGCACACGCTCGCCCACACCCCGAATACGAATTAGAACCCGCATCCGAACTTGAAATCTGAACAAACTGCGCATTTGCGTGTTTTTTTCTTTCTTTCTTTACTTTGTGGCCCCATTTTTGGGCCCTGTTGCTGTTACTACAGTTCCACGCACTATTTTTTATTGGTCTACAATTATTTTTAGATATATCATATATATGGGTATTGCACAAGTTATTCAAATTGTATTCACATGGATTCAATTGCCCAGAGGTCAATCTAATTGCACTCGTTTATGAGTACGACTTTAGTGGGCTCTTAAAGTGGGTTTTATTTCCATTTGGTTGTCAACTTTTGTCCAGTTTTATTGCAAGCCTGAACAAACAGGCCGTTAAGTTCAAGGAATCGCTTTTTTTTACCACAGGTGGCTAGTCCCACAAGCGATTTGCTAGAACCCCCTAAATGAAGTCATTTTTTTCTTGTATAATTAAAATATACTATGCAAACTTATATGTTACTTGTAGTTGAGTTCAGTTAGAGCCCGTTTTAACGACAGGTTTGTTGTAAATATACGTTTTGTACTGTCTTAAATGCTGTATAGAATGTATATACTTATATGGGATTACGTAGGCAGTCTATAACTAGACGGCTTGGCAAAATACTAGTGATTTAATAGGGAGAAGTCATAAAATGTTAAAGCTGGTATGTTGTAAAGTGGAACTATCGATAGTATCGATGGTTTTGACTAGCAATGAAAAGTGATTGAATTAGAAACTATCGATAGTGGTAGTAGCAATGAAAAAATCGAGAAAAATATTAGTTATCGGTTTCTAAATGTTGCGAAACTGAATTACCCTTTACTGTTCAGATTTTCACGTGAATTCAATCCGCAATATGCTGTCAAAAGTGGAAATGGGAACATCTAAGGGAAATTTACTATTGCAAAATCTTTACGAAAGTGTAAACCGAAACAGATTCTGATAGCTAAGTGGGCATAATTTTAGGGTAGGGTATACGATAGTCGTATTATGCCCTGTACCAATTAATTTTGCCATTCCAACTGATAAGTTCAACTGTTTAACGCGTTTTCTGTTCAAGTGCGCATTGAACCTGGCTACTTACGCTGTTATTTTTGCTGTTCAAAGTTAAGAGTGTGTTTATAAAATATTTAACAACATTAAACAAAATAAAAACAAGTGCAAACTGTGCAAACAGCAGCTTCTCAGTTCTCAGCCAGGTAAATAACATGTGTAATTTGTGTTTTCGTATATAAAATTAAATAATTTTGATTAATAAGCTTGCTTTGTTATTTTCCACTCAGGTCGATACCCAAACCAAGCGGGGGCGGGCTTAGAGAGACAGTGGGCATGAGTATGAGATTGAGGGCAAGGCTGGCCTAGGCAGGCACTAACACACTCACATCCATATCCACACCCACAGCACAGCTCGGCACAACATACACACACGTACTACATACACACACTTTATAAATTTTTAAGTTGATTTTTAATTGCACTTTTGCTTTTATTCTGTTGCAGCAGCACCAAAAGCAAAACACAAGACTTCGCTGCCATTAAAGCCAACAACAATAGACACACACAACAACAAATCCAATCCAAATCGAAACCACACATTCCCGCCACGTAAATCGCTGCTGCCATGCGCCGCCGCCAGCGTCATTAAGCCAAACTAAAAAGATTCCAAAACTAAAACAAAACCAGGATGCGTTTCCTGCTTCTTGCTTGTGCGCTGTGCGCCTGCCTAACGCTTAGCGCCACCTGCTCATCGCGTGCCATACCCAAGCCCCGACCGGAGGCGAATACAGCGGCGCCAGCTACACCGCCGCCGGACAATGTCATAGCGCTGAGCACCACAGCTCGTCCGAATATCACGTTTCCCATCTTCAGCTGCCCGCCAACTTATGCCGCCTGGTATTGCCTGAACGATGCCACCTGCTTCACCGTGGAGATACACAACGAGATACTATACAATTGTGAATGCGCCCTGGGCTTTATGGGACCGCGCTGCGAGTATAAGGAGGTTGATGGCTCCTATTTGCCCACGCGGAATCGGGTTATGCTCGAGAAGGCTAGCATTGTCAGTGGCGCCACTCTGGCGGTCATCTTTATGGCCATGTGCTGTATGGTGCTCTATTTGCGGCACGAGAAGCAGGCCAAGCAGAAGCTGCATGATGGTGCCACCACCACCGATGTGGCTGACATGGGCTTCGAGAATGCGGGCATCGATGAAGTGGATGGGCTGAAGCCGTTGCGCATAGCGCGTCGTCCTTTTGGGCCGCATCACAATCGCATTTTATCCCTGGAGCAGACGTATCTGCAGTCCGCTTTGAGCCATGAAAGAGCCAGGCATTGATTGACTAATCAGCAAATATGCCTTAATCTTGTTTAACTGTTTTATTTTGACTATTTTAACCGACTAGACCGAACCGTAGTATTAAGTGCCTTCTGACTTGCAGCTAAGGAGCTAAGGAGTATTATTAACTGAATGATATTTATAACTGATACAATGCAATGCAATTTTGGCAGCTAGCCGCCCATTTGAAACTAATTTAATAACTATTTATTAATATTATGACAACGCGTTAACATATACGTTAATAAATGCGAAAACAAACACTAAATCTAAAATAAACTTTAATTTTTGTATAACTCAGTTGCTTATTTTCAGCCTAAGAAACTTGTGGAAGAATGTAATATTAATCAAATTACTCCCGCTTTCTTTTAATCCTATCACAGTTATGCCGCACAACAATCAGCCGCCCACAGCGCCCGGCGATGATCCGCTGGGACCGCCCAAGGCCGACTTTAGCGCACCGCCACCCTACGAGCCCGATGCACATGGTCATGGTGGACAACAGGTGGCACTGCCGCTACAGCTGCCCTCGCTGGCATTGACCACACACGCTGCGGATGCGGGTCAGTTGCAGAGCGAGCTGGCGCTGCCCCAGGAGCTGCACGGCAAGCTGCCCACCTATGAGGAGGTACAAATGGAGAAATCATTGAATGGAGAGCTGCCGCCCGCATTCCTCACATTGCCCACAACACAACAGTTGCCGCCGCCACCAAATCCGTTGCTGCCGCTGCCGCCCAATCCGCTGCGCGATGGCGGTGTACGCTCCGGTCAGCCGGCATTAACATTTATTGCCATCGATGCTAGCGATCCGGAGAACAGTCTGTCCACCACAGATAACTTGCTGGGCACAGATATCATGTTCATTACAGCTTTTATGGTCGCATTTCTGTTCAACTGGATTGGCTTTCTGATGTTGACCTGTTTCTGTCACACAATTGCGGCGCGCTATGGTGCTCTATCCGGTTTTGGATTGTCGCTGGCCAAGTGGACGCTGATTGTGAAGCACTCGACGGATTTGGCATCGCATGAGAACTCCTGGCTGTGGTGGCTAATCTGCGCCTTTGGGTTCCTAATTGCCATACGCGCTCTCATACAGTATGTGAGCATTAAACGCTCCTGGCGCCTCCTGTCCGCATCGGCCCAGGAGCGGCTGCTTTTCTTCTACTAGGTGCGGGCGCCGTCGCCGTCGCTGTCGGCGGATTATGTAAATACGTTAAGTGTGAGAGTTGTTTGAATCGACGATACGGCGACGTTTGCGTTTCTCAACCAATTATTTTGATCCAAAAATATGAAAATTCATGCGAACTTACTATTGGTTAGTGTTTTTCTGTAGTTACTATGTTAAATAGCGCAAGTTAAACCATAAATCCGTTAAAACTAGCATTAATAATGTTGCATATATATGTCAGCATGTCAAAAAGACGCGCACAGAGTAGTAAGAGAGAGAAACGAGGCGGGTACCACTTGGATCCTGTTCTGCTGCACCCTTTGCCTGTTTGGGCCATCTAATTGATGTATGTACTTGTATATGTAAATGTGTATAGATGTCTCACCGTAGTAGCTTCTATTAATTTAGTAGTGGGCACTTGCAGCTCTTCTAGAAACAAAGACACACACCCACACAAACAAATCCCAACACTTAGAAAAATATGCCAACATATTTTTGTTGAAATCTACTCTATCCTGTGGTACTTAAGCAGCTACATAAAAGCCAGCAGTAATTTTGCTAGATAAACACAATACTATTATAATTACGATAATTGCTATTATAACGTTTATAATTAATATGTTTAATCCCTTTGTATGTAAATTAAAATGTGCATTGCAAAAGACGCGTATCACAAATATGTGTCAGTTTTATGCAACTTAATAAAATCACCAAAAATATTCAAGCAACTCGTATTATTATTGAAATCTTTGTGAGTAGCATAAGAAATATTTTGAATTTAAGCGCCCTATCAAATGTATATCTTTAAACTTATCGATTGTTAGAATTCATTTGGTAATCGTTTCGATGCTAACCAACAACAAAATCAACTCTGCAGTGTGAATCGCATAGTGTGGCAGCACTAGTCAAGAAATCAACCCTGCTGTGAAAAAACTGACCAACACTGCCCAAGTATGCTGTGCACATAACTTGCAACTCAGATAGACAGCTTGTCTCGTTCGTGTGTGGAAAATATCAGATTTTCACAACAGGCAGCCATCTTTAATTTAGAAAAATTTATTAACAAAACGTGTGCAGCAATTAGGGAAAGTGCATTAATTAACAAAAGCATCAACTGCTTTCACTGTGTAAGTTTTCAACAAAGTTTACTCGTAGTTTCTACACATTGAAAAAATTCTTAAGGTGCATGTGTGTGTATCTGTTGAAAGAATTTTTTTTCGCAAAACAGCCTGCAATCTAATTATTGATTTTTTATGGATGCCGTTTTGCTAAACTAATGTTTTAACGGCAATTATATTTGATTGAAACTTGTATATTAATAATTGTCTTATGCAATATGTGCACTGGCAAAAGTACAGTAATACTAGTAGTTTTTTTGTAGTTGTTTTTATGTATTATTTGTCTTTGTAAACTATGAGCATATCTGCGCCAATTATAAATAGTATTTTGGTGCTCAAAAATTTATATTATATTTGCTCACTTAACATTAGTATTGTTGTACATTTGAAATTCATTAATATAATTTTTTCACCGGCTTCTGACTCAGCCGCTTTGGTGGTGTCTCCGCACACGCACACATGCATACATAAACCGCTTGGCCGCCATCTTGTTTTTTTTAGATAGGCATTCACCTTCCAGCAGCTCTCTTTTTTTCCGCCGGTTAAATTGTTGTCTCCGAGTGTTCCATTAAAACCAGTTTTATGCTCAGACCGGCTTCGTTGTGCTCATTTCTCATCTGCAGTGAATTTAAACAGGTAGCATCTCACACATACATATGTATATATGTATGTATGTATAATATGCATATAGAGTTTTTATTTTCAATAGAACGGCAATACATATTCTACCCTCATGTTTTATAATGACGCGTTTCCTGCGTTTGTGTTTGTGTGTGTGTGTATCTGCGCTTGGGTCGTGCACCCTTAAATATGTACATGTTTCTTGTAAATATGTACATATATATAAATATAAACGAGTAGAGTTACTGTCGCAATTGAATAAATAGAAGCTACCAGACACCCACTTCTATATAGACTATTGATGAGCCCGGGATTGTTCCCGCCAGTCGCTAAAGTTTTCCGTTTCCCGTTACCCGTTGCCATCCGGTAAGAGATGTTTTGAAACTATTCACAAGCTCGCTTGAAGTTTTTTACGTGAATAATTTGTTTTCCTAACAAGAAAGAACGCAAAAAAGGGGATACACCCTAGCAGCAATGTTTTTTGTACAAAACTTAAAATTCGTCTGATTGTTCCTAGTCCAAAGTATATGAAGTATATCAAAATTCTCACTTTGTTTTGGGTATTTTTCATACTTAGGTTAAGTCGAATCATTTTGGTTTGTATAAGGAATATAGATCATACTTATTACTTATGGGTACTGGTTATATATGTTTTATTCTGGTTATATGTACATTTTCTAATATACTAACTGAAAATATGGAAACATTTTTTTTTTTTTTTTTTTTAATAAGTATGTACTCACTGCACTAATCAGCTAAATTTCTAGATTGCTTTCATGTTATTATGTTTGTGACGTTTTTATTTTCAGCGCCAGGCAAATTTTTAGTTTCATAGCATACACGCTTCATAAACGCTTTCGTAAACTCGCACCAATCTTTATCCATACCCACCACACATACAACAAAAATATATCTATACCAATACCCAAGAAATCTTAGAAATCCTATCAAAAAATGGTCAGGTATGCCAAGCGTTACAAAATCAAACTTACCAAAGACTGCTTACAGCTTTAATTGTAACTGGAAAGATTGAGATAAGAATAAGAACAATATCTTTTGTTACAGCGTTAAGGTTAACGGCAATCCGCAACAATCGCGTTCACCACATTTTCCGAACGTCAACAACCTAAAGGCGAATATGGCATTCCGTGGCAATCAGAATCGCAATCGCAACTTTGGCGGCGGCAATCAGTATGGCGGACCCATGGGCTCCAATCGCATGGGTGGCATGAACATGTCGCCCTGGGAGTCCCAGAATCCCGGCGGCGGTCAGTTTGGCAACAATATGCGCCAAGGTGGCGGCCAGATGAACGCCCAGGCCATCAACTTGGCTAACAATTTGCTGAACAATCTGTTCAGGAATCAGAATCCACCCTCTCTGCTGGATCTGCCACGCGGTGGCATGGGCAATCGCAATCAGCGCGGCGGACCGGTATGTATATGATATTTCAGTTTCAAATTGATCCTAGCTGCCAACATTTCTTACTTATGATTTTCTGCCTTTTCATTTCTCTGGTGGATTGAGTGGCAGTTCAGTTTAACTATATATTAGGTTTAATTTCAGCTGTCTGGATATTCAGGAACTGTTTAGATCTTTCATTTGATGAAGTAGGAATCCTTTCCATTTTAAGGAAGCTAGATACTTAATGTGATGAAATAGAAATCCTTTCCATTGTAAGGAAGCCCCAGTTTATAATACTTTTTCTGTCATATCCCTCTGTTCCTTAAATTTTCGTATTCTGAATTTCTGGAATAAATTAAAGCATTTCCTTTGAGTTCAATTTAATTTTCGAAAGTAGAAAACCCTTTTCAAATACGAAAATGGACATATATCCTAAGTATTTATTCAGTATTTGCTACAAAGCTAATGAATTAAAATAATGTAGTCTTCTTTTATATTCTCTTCTTCGCATTCTATTCTACAAAAAACAAAGTTATTTTATTTTACCACGCTAAAAACACCTTGAAATGTGGTTTTAGTCCTGTGACGAGCAGCACTACTATTTCATGAACACAACTGTACATGTCAATCTGTAATCCAAATAATGAATGTACAATTAAGTAGTAGATCAAACGAACTATATAAAAAATATGAAGTTAGACTAATGTTATATTTTGTTCTATCTTTTTTAGTAGCCACTACTATTTTCACGAACGGTCAATATTGAAGTCATTTCTCTAAAATCGTCAAAAACAAAAAAATTTGATAGAGAGTAAAGGATTTTTTCTTTATTCTCTTCTATGCATTCTATTCCTTAAAAAAAGTGGTCATCCTTTTATTTTACAACGCTAAAAACATTTGTAAATTTGGCCTTAATCCTGTGACGAGTAGCACTACTATTTTCATGAACACAACTGTACCTACGTTACTTAATTTGATCAAATAACTAGTTCAAGTTCACCAGGTCAGTTCTAGTGGTTCTTCCTTGTTGTATCTTTTGAATAGGGATCCAGACAAATGAGCTTATCCTAATTTATGAGCTTATAGAGTTTTTAAACTGCTGCATTTCCTATCCACTGGAGAATTGGAAACAAAACACAAACTCCCCACCTTAATTGTTATTTATATAAAGACACAAAACTTGAATTAGCTTTGTTAACAAACGTAGTTATTGCATACCTTTAAAAACAAAAAACAAAAACCAGCGCGTAGTTTGTAGTTATATATAATACTATGTACTAAAAACAATTCAACAAATTTGCGATACCTTTTATGTGTATATATATATTGTATATTGCTGATCAAAGTTAAAACAAAAGAAAAAACTAAAAAACCCTGCTGATATTGTCATAAGATTGTGCGATATGGAAATTGTCCAAGGAGAAGAAAGAAAGATGAGGAGGAGGAGGAGAAGGTTTTCAATATAAAACGCATTTATTCCATTTTGAAATGCAAATTTTTTGATTTGTGTAGCTCGAAAATTGTACAATTTGTTGAATTTGAAATGTTTTGTACCACAACAAAATGAAGTACCGCCAACAAATGTTCCATTTAAAGATGAAAAGAGTATGATGATGATGATGATGATAATGATAATAATGATGATAATTTTAGATAATTGTTTTTAAAATACTTTATTCATATTTCTATACTTAGATGTATGTTAGGCATTTAATTAACTTTTACAATAATTTAAACTACAACAACAAAATCAAACAAACCAAAAAAAATCTATGGATTTTTTAATTCAAATCACAAATTTGCTAATTTACAAATATTTATTTTTATTCTCTTCTACACGAAAACCAAAACCAAAACAAAAAATATATCAATGAAAAACCAAAAATACAAAATTCGATGCTTGTTTGCAAAAACAAACTCCAAACTCAAAAAACAAACTCCAAACGCAAAATCGAAACGAAAACGCATTTCGAACGCATCCATTGTGGCCTATACATCAAATATATATATATATGTATATATAATATATATGAAATGCCGATGTCTGCGACGTTGTCGTCACTGCGTGCATTCCAATGTGCCTGTTGTTGTTGCTGCTGTTTGGCAATGTTGCTGCCATTGTTGCTGTTGTTGTTGCCAATGTTGCTCTGGTGTCTGCCAATGTTGATTGTTGTTTAATATGATGACACGCATTCATTATTTGATGTGTCGTATATCATTTTCCGTTGCGTTGCCTGTGTTGTCTTTTTGGGACAATGTTTATGCAAATTTATCATTTCTTGTTTTTATTATTTGTGCGTGAAAATGATCAAAACTAAATGTGAACAAACACTAAAAATGTATAACTCAAAATCAAAATAAACATGGTCAATTTGCGGCACTTGCGACAAACAAACAAAAATAACAAATGAACAAACAATGAAACAAACTATTTAAAAATTAAATATATATATATATATGCAACGCAACACACAAAATGCATAAAACGCACAATGAACACACTAATCAAAATACTGTAAACGATGTGATGCCAATTCTAATGCGACGCCACTGATTGATTGATTGATTGATTGATTGAACTCTTCTAATCTGCTCTGCTCTGCTCTGAAACTGATAACCGATCCGATCTGGTACTGGTACTGATTGATGGTGCAACTGCAACAAACTTGCAATTACCAAATAACAAAACCAAAAAAAAACAAATATTAATACAAAAAAAAAATACATCGCCAATCTTCTTCAACGTTCCTGCTCTGATTGAACTCACTTGAAATCGAAATCGAACTCGATACCGATACCGATAAATCTTAATCGATTTCTCCATGCCCGTTTGTGTTTCACAATATTCAAAATAAACACCACAAAATGCCACGCGCCGCCACGCCAACGACTTCAACAACAAAAACATCCCCGTCGACTGATTGCACCGCACCACCGTCCCGCTGAATTGACCAATACTTATATATCTATATATAATATATATTATATATCTATCAATCCTACATCTACTATATATGTATATATGTGTGTAAACTTATAATGAACATTTTTGAATTATTTCATGACCCGTCAAATGAATTTTTTAACATTGTAAATGGTTATAAATGCCATATGTCTCTTGCTCTTTTGATTATTATATCTACTTATAACGTTAACAATTGAATTGTAATTCTGTAACGATTGATTTGAATTGTATAATATCAATATCAATATATTGATAACGATATCGATATCGATCGAATGTTTCACGTCCATGTATTCCCATGCATTTTCACAAACTGCGAACAAACAATGAACAACAAATGATATCAACTATATATAATAATATACCTGCTGCTACTTAAATGTAATGTGTAACAAAATATGTATGTGTAAAACAAACATAAAACAGATGGTCAATCGCGGCGGCGGTGCCGGCAATCGTCTCAATAACCGTCGTGGTGGTGGCCAAGGAGGTTTCCAAAATCGTGGCGTTACTGGTGGTCCCAAGCCCCCACAAAAGCAGGGCGCCGGCGGCATTCGTAAGCAGAATGCTTTTGATCGTGCCAAGAAACTTTTGGCTAAAAATGCCAACGTTAATAAAAAGAAGGAAATTACTCCTGGCGAAAAGAAAATTGAGAGGTAAGAGTACAACTACTATAAAAAATCAAAACAAAAAACCAAAAATAAAATAAATAAATACTACAATTCCAATTACATTACTGTGAAAATTTGCTCTTTACGCAATTTTTCCCGACCCCCTGCCCCACAAAACAATCTACAAATATATATATTTTTATATCAATGCATCAATTTTCCAAAACTGATACGCAAAATAATTTTAAGTACTTAATTTCCAATTTTTCTCCAAAACCAAAAAAAAAAGTAATTACAAATTAATTTCCTCAAGTGTTACGGGTATTGAACCATATAAAGTCCTCTTTTTTGTATAGAAGAAACTCATCCTCACTGGTTGATATTAGCGTACTTGGGTAGTATTCTTCCGGCCTGGGTTGATCAACGAAATATTTTTCAGATTTTGATTACAATATATTATGTATTTTTCATATGTATTATTATGTTTTGCTTCACTTTGTTGTCTTTTTTTTTTTTGTTTTGCTTAAATATTTTAAATTATTCACTGATAAAACTTATCATTTATCGAACTGTAAGGTCGGGTTTCATTTCATTTAATACGAAACTTTCTTCGGCTTGCTGAAGATTCAAATACCCTTGCAAAAACCCTTTTTTTTTGTGGAGGATTACAATTTTTTATCCTGGGGGAAAATATAATTTGTCTTTTGTTTGTTTCCGAATTTAATTTTGTCTATACTATCGATAGCTTATGCTATCAAACTAAGGAAACTATTGACTTGCTTTGGTTGGTTTTCAAGCACCAATATACTATTTAGCAGTCCGATCTTAGTTAAAATCTGTTCATTTCATTCATGTTTCCATTATTAACTGTCATATTTATATATCGGATGTATATCATTCATTTATAAGACGTTGCAGGGGTATAAAAAATACGTTGCAAACTCAACGAGAAGATATATTCTCTCGAAGAGTTCACACCGTACAGAGTATTTCAAATTTTTGACGCAGTTTAATCATCAAACAGTTTTTAGACTTCATTTGTCATCCGTCAATTGCATTTCATAACAATTTATATATCATACTTCATAAGGCCATGCCAGACATTTAAAATAATTTATATGTATCTTTGTACTGTGATCCTAAAGTAAAGTATTTCAGCGTGATTTCTCTACTGCCGTCTATAATAGTCAGCCACCACGCTACCAGACGCAGATGCGCATGCCACATTGGAAATATTGAATACTAATCTTATTTTACTTCTTTCCACATCCACAATTATATTTGAATATCCAGCAGCAGTCCCAAGGAGTCGCCGTACGCTAGCGTGCCCAATGATATGTTCTATTGTCATTTGTGCAAGAAGCATATGTGGGACGCCAATTCGTTTGAGAATCACATCAAGGGGCGCACCCATCTCATGATGCGCGAGGGCATTGAGGAAAGCTACCGCCTGAAGGCCAACATGATCCGGCAGGAGGCCAAGATTGCCGAGCAGCTCAAGTCCATTGAGTTTGATCGCCTGAAGCGCATGGGCAAGAGCAAGCAGCGCCAGCTGGATTACTGCACCATGTGCGATTTGAACTTCCATGGTCACATTTCGACCCATCGCAAGTCCGAGGGACACTTGCAGCTGAAGAAGTTCTTGCATCCCAAGTGCGTCGAGTGCAATAAGGAGTTTGCCACACGCATTGATTATGACACCCATTTGCTGTCGGCCGACCATCTGAAGAAGGCGGCTGAGAACAACACCAAGGTGGGCGAGCGCAAGCGCCAGACTTTGCCCATCAGCACCGCTGAGGAGGAGACACGCGATCTGCGTCCCCCACAGAAGCGTAAGAAGAAGCCCGTCAAGAAGGAGGGTGAGGAAACTACTGAGGTTAAGAAGGAGCCTGAAGAGGGCGCCGAGGGTGAGGAAGCTGAAGGCGAGGAGCACAAGGAGGGCGAAGAGGCCGCCGATGAGACCAAGGAGGGTGAGGAGCTCAACGAGAGCCAAGAAGAGGAAGAGGTGGCTCTGCCCATCGATCCCGAGGACTGCATTCTTGACTTTGCCGAAGGCGATGAGATTCCCAGCGAGGTAGATACCCGTCTGCCCAAGTACAACTGGCAGCGCCCCGTGGGCCCCGCTCTCATCTCGAAGCTGGAGTGCTTTGAGTGCGCTGTCTGCAGCAAATTCTTCGACACAGATGCCACCGCAGAGATTCACTCTCGCACCGCTACCCATCATCGCAACTTCCTCAAGTTCATCAACGAGAAGTCCAGCGATACAAAGATTGCACAAAAGCGCGCTGCCGCCGCCATCGAGGAGAATGAGCGCAAGAAGCGCAAGGTGGAGGAGACCGAGACTCCTACTACTGAAGCCACTACCGAGGAGACAACCGAGACCGGCGAGGGTGAGCTCTACGATCCATCAGAAGCCACTGGCGATGATGAAGATTTTGAGATGGCTGAGAACGCTGAGGGCGAGGAGGAAGGAGGCGACGAGGAAGTCGCTGCTGAGGACAACGGCGAAGAGATGGAGACCCAGGAAGAGGAAGAGGAGGAAGTCGAGGGTGAGGCTGAGCCCGAACCAGAGCCCACTCCAGTTCCAACACCCACTCCTGCCGCTCAGCCAGCAACACCAGCCAAGGCCGAGCCAGCCAAGACACCAGCCAAGGCTGCTGCTACCGCCGCCGCCGGCACACCCGCCGCTGCAGCTGCCACTCCAGCCGATGCTTCGCCATCGCCAGCCAAGAAGGCAACGCCCGCTCGCGCTGCCGCCGGCCCCAAGGCAACGCCGCAACGTAACCGCGCGCGTGGCCGTTACAACCGCTACTAGAGGATGATATTTCTGGGCGTAAGACACAATATACATACTTATAAAATATATATATTATAATCCATAACTGTACGTTATGTATGCATTACTATGAAAACAACTTTCCACACGTTTAAGGGCCTGCATTTGCAAGAGATTTATTAGCGCGTGCTCGCTCTACATTATCCAAAGCAAACTGAACCTTTTTTTCTTAGTGACATTTTCATCCCATTTTGCATAAACCTTTGTAATTGACACAGACAACAAGCCGAGATTGATATCACATTCAATAATTTTTGTCTCCGATTGCAATAAAATCAACATACAAAGAAAACAAAATAATACTAACAAAACGAAGCATTCAAATATGTAATGATTAAATTTTAAAATAAAAACTTACTTGTACACAAAACTTTTGACTTATATTCAAACGGAGGGGCTCTAACTGAAATTTGAAACAAATTGAGTTTCTATATGCGTCGTGTATCTGAAATGGAAGTAAATATCTTCGATCCATCCATCTATTATATGAATGAAGAGATCTATGGGTAATATGAATAGAGTATTTGCATTTCCAATGATTTATTATTTCGTATTACTATTTATTAATATGTAATTATTTGTAATGTACAAATCGTGTTGATTTTGAGATTATATAAACGGAATTCTTCAATTCGTATAGAGTATGTTTCAGCCCTGATATGGTAATGTTTTTTATTAATGATTAGCTTAAAGTTATGTGAGACAGGCAGCTCCTTCAGCTGACTTGGACTGAAGGAAAGTGTCCCACCATTGAGATACTTGTCATCCAATGAGGGTCTTCAACAAAACTCAATAACAATGAATGCCTAAGTACTTAGGTACGATAAAACGCGATCATTTCAATTGAAATTACAATCCAGCGTATTCTGCTCTGTGGTGGTGGTGCGAATGCGACTTTGATCGCTTTGGGAGCGTTGCAGGCGATTGCCCCGCCAGCCGCACCGCCAACGCTTGACCCAGCTGAGCACGGACCAGTTAATGCTCTTGGTGCGACTGACGACATATATGAAGGGATCCAAGGTGAAATGTACGGCCAATAAGACATCGGCGATAAAAAAGAAAATATGATTCCTATCAACACGATTCTCTTTGAGGGCCAAGGGTATGGAAATCTGTTGGGGTGGAAAGAAATGTGTATGAGTTAGATTTCAAGAATGTATTTATTTAGGTTTTATAGCTCAACTAACCATCTGCGGCATCCAGCAAATGACAAAGGAGAGGCTCAGGACTGCCATTAGCTTGGCAAACTTGATCTCATGGGGCGATGTTTCTGCACTCATGGTTACACTACTACTGTGATGAAACTGGCGTGGTGGTGGCACATTGTGGTGACTGCTTGTAGTGCTGTACTGGGCTTGGTAGAGTGTTGTGCCACTGCTGCTCTCGGGGTCGATGCTGCGCACGCTCTTATCCCGTCCGACGAGATTGTACTGCATATGCCGCTTGGTGGTGCGACTACGACCAATGATCCATAGCACGCGTGCCACAAACAAATTGCAGGTCACAATCACCACGCATAATAAGGTGCCTACAAGGATAAGTATTTGGCGGATGAGTATGTTTGGTAGTTAAGAATGTAATCGTATCTTACCAAAAATCATAAAGAATATGGCGTAGCACCTGTCCAATGTACCAGTCGCATCTCGATAGCGCATACATTCCCATTTTTCAGGATTTGATTTATTAATGTAGGCGCCAACGCCAACAAATGGCAAATATGTAACGACTACCGCAACCAGAAGAATGCCGATTACGGTCTTCTGCACCAGCTCAAAGGTGATGTGCTGAAAGGTACAGCGAAAGTAACTTAAATTAGAAACCCGCTGGGTTGTTTATAGCCACTCACCTTGTGATAAATAAAAGGACGTGCCAGTGCCATGCAACGCTCGGCGGCCATCACAGCGGCAATACAGCCGCCGCTGACGCCAAAGTAACGCCACACAACATGTCCACTACAGTCCAGCCACACAAAGAAGGGCTCATAGTGCTTGTCCAATAAAAATTTCTTGAGAATCGCAGTGGTAAGCATGCCCAGCAGTCCCACCAGATCATTTGTGACCAGGAAGCTGAAGGTGGCAGAAAGCGGAAGGATATGGGATTAGTTGAGCATGTTGAATGGCTCCATAAATTAGCACAGTTGGGGAAGGGGCGTTCGTTTGGGTTCAGTTAAAAGACGTGCTCGACTGTGAAATAATGGGCTTCTAGGCTTTTTGGAGCTCGTAAATAGCGCAATTAAAGTTTTCCACAAATGAAATGCGTTTAATGATGTCACTTTAATATTTCTTATCGATTCTTGACCAAACCAAACAAACTGACCAGGCGCAAATTGATAATAAATATATTTTTTATTGGTAGGTACCGGTACGCTCAACTTCCGGTAGTTTGGTTTGGTTTATTAGGTATGTTCCTTTGAGACCTGATTGTTTAACATCTGTCAACGAAATACGTCGTACATTTCAAATGCGTTTAATGCCCACATGAGTGGAGGCATCCAACTAAGTCATGTACATGTGTATTTAAGTATTCTTTGATAAGATACCATCAACACACATAATATAATATAGTAGTTTTAGTCATTTCCAGTTGCTTTCAGGTTCATGTTATGACACAAAACGTTATGATTTCATTTGTAACTTTTTTAACAACCATCCGAATGAATGCGTGGGATCATAGAGACTAAATGTTCTAATGTTTTGATACACAAAAATCATTTTTGATTATAGTTTGTATACCTTCTTCAAATTGAAGAGCAAACTACAACTTAATTTTGGAGTTTACCAATATTTTGAGAGGCATATTTTCTTTTTTACCCGAAAATTTCAAAGCGATCGGATAATAAACGTAGAAGTTATACGAGAAATTAATTATATCTAAAAAATTTATGCACTCTGCATCTGAACGGTACAGTAGGTGTCATATATTTCATAGTTCTGCCAGAGTATACCACATTCGTACCAATTCTATTGACATTACTTGTGTGAATTACTTGGGGCAGACAACAAGTTCTCTGTCTATCTCTGCAACAGCAAATCATTTTTTTCTTTTCTTTCCAGATCCATTAAAAATGTCATTCTTGCCACATAAGAAAATCATTTGTCTCTGGCTATGAATAATTATATTGTCAGCTGTCGACAGTCCAAAGAAAACTAAATGTGTATATTTACAATTAGGGGGGAAAAACCAATAACTTACAAAAAAAAAAAAATAATTGTAAGATTTCAGTTAGTAAATTTTTGACCTGAACCGCAAAATAGGCGTCTATATGCATAAGTAAACATATAAAATCGCAAATTGTTATTTCAAATGCGATTTTTGGTGAGCTGTAAATTATTTTGTAAACACAACTAAACACTACATATTCGATTAGGGCGTGAATTGCAATTTCGCAAGTGAAATTGCTTGTGGAATTTTGCTGAGCCGAAATAGAAATACACAATTATTCAGTGGGTTGATTTTAAACCTAGAGGAAATTTATTTAACACACACAAGCACTTAATTACAAGCTTCAGTACTGTTTCAAGGGTCTGTAGGTTATATATGAATACACAAATTTATACCCTTCCAGAGGGTTTTAAAAATTTCTCATGAAATGTGTAACGCTTTGAATGAGAGATTATTTAAAACATTAAAATATATACATACATACTTCTATTCCTGATCAGCACTCACTCATTATAAGTATAATAAATATCGTAATTACTAATTTTGATTTTAAAAAAATAATTTAAAATCCTTTCCTTAGTACAAAAACTAGTAAAAACTAATAAATAGTGCTTCGATTTGAGCCAGCCTGTAAAATACTTAATGATACTTCGATTTGATCAGTTTGGTCAATATATTTTTATTAACACAGTTTTTCTTGCAACTATTTTCGAGCAATCCTTCCTAAGGCAGCCATATAATAGTATAATGATCCGAAGAAGTGTATTAAGTCTTCGTCAGCCATAAGAAGCTTTTATGCCTACTGTTTCAAGTGTCAGTCCTAGCGCACATATTCATCAATCAAATTAAGCTAAGATCAAAGCTGTTTTTCAGTTCAAAGCACACACGAGTACGAAGGATAATTTATATGGTTGACGAGGCGACGCCTCCTCAAATGAATGTTTGAAGCAGCTTTCTGATTTGTGTGTTGAGTACCAGAAATAAATTGATTTCAATGCGAAAATTGATGCTGGTTGAGCGAAATATGAATAAACCTAACTGCGTCTTATGATGATAAATGGGGCAATAATGAAAATGATACTCACTGAGCTGGTATCTCTAAAATTCCAGTGCTACTTGATTATGATTAAACCAAATACCTTTGGTTTGTGTGGACAGCCCTAGCCATATGGCCGGCAAATTCAAAATCCATTGCTGATAGATAAGATAGGCAATTGAAATTGAGCTTTGATGTGTGTTGTGTCTGTGGCAAAATGCAAATCAGACCCGCACAATAATTTTGTATCGAGTAAGTTGAATAAACCTCAATTGCCATGAACTCACAACGCAAACTGTGCACACGACAACTATTACTATACATAAGTATCTGTGTGTGTAGTATATGTATAATATATATATTAACATATTGTTTGTTGTTAACTTACCGCAACATAAACGTGTATTTGCTGTTTTTGTTATGCTTTTTGCGCGCCAAAATAATCAGGGCCAATAAGTTGCCCACAATGCCCAGGCCCATGACAACCAGAGTAAACAATATACGATATTTTTTCCCATACAAGTCTTTATCGGGTGCCTCAATTTTGGATGAACTGTTCGTTGTCAGCTCCGTGGTGAGATCGAACAGGTGCTGCACAGGTGTTGCCTCTGACATGTTGCGTATTCCAGTGAAAATAAATGTCTTGCCACACAGGCCTCAACAATTTGATTGAAGTGATTAACTGCTTAAGTGTTGACACTGCTGTTGCTGCCACTGCTGCTGCTGCTGCTGCCTGTCTTTGTCTAGTCAAGCAGTTGGAAACTAGTTTTAAATTAATACCGATTTAATGATCAATGCAGCACGTTTTGGCCAATTTATTTATCATTAAGTGCGACATTCGTCTATTAGCCACTAAGATATTTAAGCCAGTTACGCACGCGCGATTCTTGGAGCACACTACGTTGCAACGTCTCCGTTTATCCGAGCCGTACACCGTCTGCAGCGAGTTGTCGATTCAGAATGTCGAGCCGATAGTCAGCAGCGGCAACGACAACGACAACGACAATGGCTGGTGCCGGCGTCGACTTCGCTGCTGCTGCAGCTGCTGCCTAGCGCAGTTCTGGTGGGTGGAATTTGTGACCAAAGTTCCTTCCCAAACGACGACGACGACGCCGACGACGACGAATACGCTCAACAGTTGGCACACGACGTTGTCGGCACCGCTCGGAAAATTATTGACGGCGACGGTCGCCCCAAGCCTCAGCCCTCCCCATTTGGAATGCGCCGCGTGCGCTGGACGTTAACGCCAGCGTCGACGGCGGCAGCGAGCGCGTGTGCGGTCGAAATAGCTTGGCAAATTTTAATATTGGGATACTCTATAAATATAAGTATACAATCTTTTAAGAATTCTCATATCAGAGTCATAGTTACAGCTAAACCGGACCACTAATATTTTTATAGTTTTCCCATTTTAACTCCCTGTAACCATAAAATGGTTTAAAAAGGGGGTATTTAATCACTTTTCATTTGAATACAGGATTTCTCAATTTGCAAATTTAGAAATTACTTCTGCTTCATTCAGAAATGCACTTTAAAATACACATTAAAAGTTGACTGCGCCTAAATATTTCTTCCTTTCGTATTTAGGATTAGAATTTCATGTGCTATCAAAAATGTATAACTTTTGGCAGCTCTTTCAATATAAATAGTTTTTCAATTGATTCAATTGCAGTAATAGTATATATAGTATATTTAAATGTAGGCAACTCATTCGCACTTAAACACAATTAGAACATTTGTGATTCGTCTTAAGGTTTTGGCATTCTTTGGTTTGCATTTATAATTTGTTTTGCAATGCCGTTCAAAAATTAACAATTAAAATGTAAATGTTTTGTTTTGTTTTTTTTTAATTGTTCCGTTGAATCGTTCGTGTGCTTTTCGAATTCTAACAACATAACAATAACTGGAAAACTTTGGCACCATTTATGAATGCAATATTACAATATAGTATGCGAAAGCAAAATGAAAATATTGCAACGCTTATTCAGAAATGGTTGATTTCAGATCAAAGACGCGCATATAGTATGAACTGCATTCTAAATACGATATTATCCGTAAAGCGAAACGGAAGTGAGCACCAAGACGCCAAAGCTGACGTCGTCGTCGCCGTTGACTGCGGCTGCGACAGCGGCAGTGACAGCGGCAGCGGCTGCTGTCCATGGCCATTTTAGGTTAGGGCGACCACACGGCGTATGCGCAATGAGTGTGTAATATAAATGGAGCCCCTGGAGACCCACAAATGAATAGCCGGAGTTTGTCGAGACTATAGACAAACAAATTCATGAGCCTGCGGATGCTGACGTCGTTCTGAATGGGCAACCAAGGACGTCATGCAGCGGGCGGTTTGTTGAAAACCACGGGCAACTATTTTTAGCCAATTTGCCAGAGGCAAACACGAACTATGACTGGGCCAGCAAGTGTTTGTTTAATAGATTTAATAGAATTAGTAGCCCTTGATATCCTTAGGTCTCATTGTTAATTGTGTGACCGCAATTGGTAGCTTCATGTCACAGCCAAGTCATATTTTGTCGGCTCGGCATTTCTTTGTTTTTCTTTCTAATTTTTTTTGGGGGCACATAAAAATGACTTTTTGGCAGCTTGCGTGGCTCCAGCGGTTGACTGACCTCTGACCCCGCAGCAAGCCCCAGTTGCTTGCAAAATGAAATTCATAAATAATAACGTATTATTCGCTGCCTTTTCATTTATTTTAGCGCCCCCAAACTAGGTTGCTCCCTAAAATGTCTGATTAATAGCAACTACGCGACACTCGACTGGAAATTTTGTCTGTCTAGTGTTTGTTAGTCACTTTTGCAACTGAACGGGTGCACTAGATAATCATATATCAAGTCCCAACAGAGAAATTCAATTAATATAAAAATTGTTTTTGTAGTTCCTTTCAAGTGCATCGTATAGATTCAACCCATATATCACAGTCGAAGAACCACATCAAATAATGGCTGATAGCGTAAATTCCTATTTAAACGTATTGTTTGATAGATTATCATTCTACTGATTGGCACAAGTGGTTCCCACCTGAGCCTAGCACAATGATTCCTTCTGTAAATAAGATACAACCCCATGCTGGACATTAAAGTAACAAGCTTGAATAGGAGACTAAAATATACTATATGTAGTACTTCCTTTTGCTTCACACCTAGAAAAATAACTTTTAATCCCATATTTAGCACCTTCCTTTGCTTCACACCTAGATAAATAACATTTAATCCCATTCTTATATATAGTTTTTTAAAGAGATACACTCAAGTAGAAGTATATCGTTTTCTTCGCATATGACCAGAACGACTTGTCTGGTCAAGAATTCATATGCTAGATACCTATGACAAACCTATAGTACAATATATATATTTTTACACATTTTATGGATGTTTACATCCATTTATTCAGTCACCATGACTTAGGTAATGCATTATGATTTTTATTTGTTTTATTGCTTTCAACAATGATAAATATAATTGCACGGAAATGTGCTATAAAGCTTATGGCTCGTCTATATTATCTACTGATAACTGAGACACACCCAATTGACCTTGTGTTACACAAGATAGGTCATTTAAAGATCAAGTTACTGAGAATGAATTATTAATTCGGTGACTGTAAATGTAGTTGATATGTAATTCCTGGATGCCACAAGCATTATATTTCATTCATATTTAAATTCTGATGTAAATTCTAAGTATTCCTACGAAATTGCGTAACAGTTTCTGATGATGATCTAAAAAAATGCTCATCGCTAGAAATTCTGGGCTGGGCAAACGTTCATCATCATGAATCACTGTCAATCAATCATATGCAGTTCTTGTTTATGCCGATCGCATTCCCTGACGTGAACTGCATACAAACTGCAGCCAAATATATATATATAGTACGAATATATATATATGTAAGTGCCAAACGGAAGCTGCATCGTATCCAGCCGTGGAATTGCGCAAATATCAGACATTGGATTGCATTTAACAGAAAGTCTCGACGTTGCGACTATTTTGCATGACAAACAAACAAGAATTTTAATTGTATTTCGAGGAGGCTTCTCATAAAGGCGCGTATCAAAAAAAGAGAATGAAAATAATAAAGGCCCACAAACATTACCAAGTTTTAAATATGAAAACATACTAGCACATCATCCATGGCATTTTAATGTCTCGATAAGCCAGTTGTTGTCGCTTACAATTAACATTTTATCAATAGATCGTCCGAAAGCGTAGCTGGCATCGCCGTACAGTGGGCCCATTAAAACGGGCCGGAATTAAAGCCAATTGGGATTACAATCACGCAGCAAATTGTTCAACGCGTGCACACCAAAACAATAAATGACAGAGCCACAAGATCTATGTAGATAGGTAAACAAATTGTGTGTGTGTGTAAAAAGCTAAAGCTAAAAACAAAAAAGAAAGAAACATTTGAAATCAAAACTGAATAAGAATGCGACACAGATGCATTTCTAATTTGTATGAGGTATATATTTATAATATATATATAGTATAAATTTATTTAGGTATAGCATTCTGCATACAAGTTTGGATATATGTATTTGTTTTTAGTTATTGATTTCACACGTTTTATGCACAGTATTTTCGTTTGTTTAGTTTTGTTTGCTTGCGACTAAGAAAGATTCGTTAATTTACAAATAGTTTTATGAAATATAGTATACTAAATTATTGCACTATAGCTCAAACATTAGCTGCTAAAATTACTAACTACTTAGTATATAAGCCATGCCAAAGCTAATTCTTTGTTTGTATAAATAGAAAATAAACAAATTCACTATACACATATGTCCCCACACACGCACACACACACTCATAGTTGGCTGCTGGTTTGAGTGTGTATGTGTGTGTGTATGGATATTGTGCTAATCCCTTTAGCGTACAATCACAGCACACAAATTACAACATTTCCACTTAATAATAATAAAACAAACTAAAATTTTGGCGTAGTTGCATCTTCCACGATTGTCGCCTAGATACGGCCGCAGAAGTTATAAAGCAATTGTTTATCTTCAAAATGATAAACATTATTAATGTGCCGCAGCACGCGACCATCGACGAGATGACGTGCATAGTGCACAGCCTCCATGCGATCCTTGGAGAGGCCCACCTCAATGAGCCAGCTAACAAACTCAGTGCCATAGAAGACCTTGCGATAAACACGAATGCGCCATCTGTTCAAATATAAATCAATTAGAATATAAAATGCTTTATGAAACTTGAAATACTCGCCTTCTGTCCTTGGCAATATCCTTTTTGCAGTTCTCCAAATGATGATTGCGAAATTGCTCGCAAATTTGTTTGGTCTCGGGACGCAGATTGGACCAGTGGGGCAGACTGACCACATTGGCGCCATACCTATAATGATAACACGTTATTAGCTGCTCTGATAATTCATAATTTTAAATAAGACTAGGACTAACCATATCTTACGCCAGAACTTAATCAGCGGCATTAGCAGCTCGCCCGTATCACTAATGAACACTGCCAGTACAATCAAGCCCTGGCCAAAGTTGAGGAATGCATCGAGGAAACTCAATTCCAAATAGATGCCCGACATGCCCTCCATGACCAGCGTCCAAATGGACACGGCCAGGCCGACAAACATTGAGCACAGCAATATTATCAATAGGATTGTGTGCTTCAATGTTTGGTGCTCATCGCAGTCGCTCGTATGCTCCAGCGGCTCTAGCCCGCTCCGCGTCTGCTCCTCATAGCGTTCTATGATATTCTGGCAGCCCTGACGCGAAGTGCTCGGGCCGCAGTTGTACGAACTGCTGCACATGTGGCTGGAAGAAAATAATCAATGAAATGACGCCACCAAAATGACAAAACTATATACTTACGCTTCAGTAGCGGGTGCGCTTTCAATTTTGTCTAGATCTTTGGTATTCATAACGTTTCGTTGTCGACTGCGATTCAGCAGATCCTCTATATCCATTACAACCGTAGATGCTGTTGTGGGCGTAGTCACCGTCGAGCCCGAACAACAGTTGCCATTGCCTGAACCACAGCCGGTATTGGCACTGTTGCCTGGAGCGCCAGCCGTGTTTATCATTTCATCATCATCCGACGAGGACGAATAGGATGTGGTGCGCACGCTCTGTCTTAGTGAGGAACGATCAGTATTGGCTAACAAATTAGCCGTCGAAACAGTCGAATGCAAGTCGGATGCTATAAAGTAAACAAATATATTTTAAGTACTTTCCATATTATGGAATTTCGGTCCATACCCGAATCCGGATTGGATAACTCACGCGTATAGGTCAGGTACTTTTCAAAGCGCTTCTTGTAGCGCTGATGCAGAACTAGGCAGCCCACGGTAACTGTGAATGCAAATACCACACATCCAGATTAGACTTGAGCTGACTTGATTGAACTTTGTTAGTCCAGATTGAGACTCAGATTGAAAACTTTGAGTACATCATTGTAAACTTGATACACCTTGCGGCGAGTCAAGCTATTGTAACTTGTCAAATGTCTTAAATTTTGTCATCATACTGCCACCAATCAAATAAAATAAGCATGGTAGCTGCTACAAACCTATGAAACACATGACGAGCATAAATACGGCGATTGCCGCTTGAGCGTTGCCATATTGAAAGCTGGGATTTTGCTTCTCGCTGGGCATGGATTTGGAGTCGAACGCAATTAGCAGGCCGGTAATGACAGCCGGCACACCCCAGGCAAAGACCAGCTGATAAGAAACAATGCAGTTAATGAATGTGTATAACTATTGTTGCCCTAATGACGCTACCATGTACGGCCAGAGCTTCAGTACGAAACACAAGCTGCGACACTGCAAAAACAGCAGCGTTATGGCCAAAATGGCCGTCCACAAGCGCGAACTGTAGGTGCCAATGTTGAACAGAAAGAATTGCAAATACAATGGCCAGCGTTCCACATGATCCAGCTTCGACCATAGTATGACGCCAATACAGCACATCAGCTGCAAGAAGAACAGGATATGTAATTATATAAAGGTGCATCAAGTGATCGGTAATAACTTTACCTGTGACAGCACCAAACAAGCCGTTATTCTTTGCGGCATGCGCTTAAAACGTTTGGTAACAATCAATAGCGCCAACATCCAGCAGCAGGCCGCCGCACCAACAACACTTATGTCAAATGAGAAGGCATCTAGCTCATGCAAATAGTCCAAGGGCTTCAGATTGGTCAGCGATATCATCTTGGCCGAGATAAACATAAGCGGGGCCGATATAAACGTGCACAAAACCATGCTGCGAGCAATCTGCAAAATGTATTGCAAGTTTAGTCAGCTATTTGCTGTCGAATGAATGTTTTAATAATGCAGACCAGTTCCACTTCAACGTTGTACTGAGTGGCTATGACAAAGGCGCCGGGCGCTGCGGGAAAAGTGCCGTAGAGAAAGCCAAATGTGCTCAACTCTGTGGTGTCATTAAAGTTGTCTCCTGCCTGAATAATGTTCACCGTCTGGCGGCAGACCAAAGGTAGCACCAAGCTAAAATATTAAGTGAGTTGTTGAATATAATGTTGTTTATTGGTGACTTTGAATACTCTTACATCTTGACCAGTATGAGCACACTTGGCAGCAGCAGGCCCATGCCCATGGTTTTGCGTTCCGAGCCCGTGCCACCACCGACAATCTTCAGGCCCAGAAGAAAGAGCGCCGTGGCTGAGAAACTCTGTCCAAAGACGCGCAAAACGCTGGCCACCATCTCGGGCAGGCCCTTGGGAAACATAAATCCACCGGCGACACCGAGCAGCGTCATCAGCAGCAGCGGATTAAAGAACAGCGACTTGATGGTGTTCAAAACAAGTATTGTGTGCTCGCCCAGGCAACGACGTTGCTTGCTCAATTGCTCGGCTGGGCAGGTTTCTGGACACAGTGGCGGATTGAGGGTCACCTCCTGCTTGTTTTTTATAATCTTACTAATTTCCATAAGGACCAAACCTATAGGATTGAGTATGGCCAATGAAATTGGCGCCATGAGATACAAATACGAGGCATACTCCGGATGCACATCCTTGTACAGAGCCATGACTGTAAGAAATCAAAGATTTAGATACGTGCCAGCTGTAAATAAGTGTAGGTAACTTACCTATTGGATAGCCAATAGCAAAATCATTGCTCTGTGTGCAAAAAATTGCCATTAAACCGGCACGCGAATAGTTCAAAGGACGTGCCACCAGTAGACAAATAATGAGCACGGCAAAGAACACAATCGCCTTGGAGATTAACATGGCCAGCATAAAGGTCCAGTTGACGGCGCTCCAGTTGAGCTCGACGAGCGAGAGAAAGATCAGCGAGGGCAGGGCAAAGGTGCCCACAAATGTGGCCAATCCTTTAGTTTCCGCATTGCTTATAATCTTAAAGCGTCCAGCAATATAACTGCAAGTTAACAACAAAGTAAAAGCACTTAATTAATATGTTAAGTCACACCCCAATAAAATTATTCTCGTTCTTATTTAAATGCAAATACGGCGAGAAGTGCGTGCATATAATAACCGTGTATGCGGAACTTGTCTGGGCAATCGGATATACACGTTGATAATGTAAGCCGACTGCAGTTGAACATGCAACACGCCAACACGTGATCTGCCTCAGACAAACAAACACAATAAATAAATAAATATAAAAACCAGTTTGCATTTGGGGGTATTGGTTAATATGGTTTGTAAATGTTGTCATTGTGAGTTTTAAATATATATTTATATAATATATATGTACGTATTCTCATCTACATATATGCAAATAGCGCTCAAGAGCTGGGCATGGGGAAACTGGAGTACTTCCCCCAAAACCTGAACTCGATGTTATCACAATGTTTGCTGGGCGTGATGGTGATTTATAGCACTTTCAAGTTGTAGTCTTGTTTTAAGGGAATTACAGCAGCTTGTTTTTTATGAACTGTTTTATTTCATTCATGATAAATGCTGTTGTGCAAACCTTAAATAACTCTTTTCTGTTCTATAAAAAACATTTGTCATCTGGCATTTGTCATGTCACAAATATTTTGTAAATTTGTCAATGCAGTTGTTCTTGTTAATTGTTGTCTGTCGCCACATACATAACTGATAACTGATAAGAAATGTTTCCATCTACCGTATAATATAATAATTATTGTGGGAAATTGAAATACTCTTAAATGTATAGATTTATCTTGAGTTTCTCAGCACAAATTGTCAAGTTTAATTAATGAAACATTTCATGTTACCATTTGAAAAGCAGCTATTATATTATATTGATCTAAAAGTCTGAAGAAAAACAAGCTATAGGTACAAATGCACTCACTCAAGTCTTTATAACAAAGGCATTTGTTTACCTAATAAGCTTGCTCGACAACTGTTTTGAAATGGTTTTCCAAAGCAATATACATATGTACGTACTGTCTCCCAAGTCTCTGGATACCCCATGTGATCTCATGTGACCGCTGGTCACGTGCCCAGCTTTAAATGATGATTTGTCCGCTGAGTAATAACAGCTGAAATTTAGATAATACCATTCAACTGGGCGGTCAACGTTTTTGCTCTACATATTGCTAAAGCTACACATATTTACATATTATCGCGGCCAGCAAAAATACCCAAAAGCAACCCACAAAAACAGCTTGGGAGATTAAGTTGTTGTTTTTTTTCATACCTAAATATACAAAATATGACATCTGTGGGATGTGGGCACGGTAGGTATTCACATCGATTATGACGGTGTATTTCCTGAACTTGATTCAAGATAATCAACATATGTTCTTGTGTTATTTAAAAACATACATTTTTTAATTGTTTGACGTTTATTATTATGATTGAAAAAACTGCATCCTGTGAGCTATTCTACAAGTCTTTTGGGCTAGAAACTTCAAGCCAATTCCTCACAGAAATGTCCGAATTTATATTTATTTATTATTAAACCAACATACACTTTCTGGTTATTCTAGAACTAGCTTAACATACTTAATTTTAAAATTAATGTCGAAAAAGCAATGTTGAATATTATAAAAAGAACTTCTTGAGAAGTTCCTTAATAATAAATTGATATTACACAATATCCTCTGTTAGAAGCCAACGTCTTCCACCAAGAGGGATATGTTGCCGGCGTGTCTAATAAACTTCCCCCATCGACTCGGAGATTTCCCACTCGATGTCCCCCTCTATTTCCTACTATATTATTCTTATCCCATCCGTAGTCTTTCCTAGATCCTTCTTCTTTTCTTGAAATCTCTAACTAATCTCTCTGTGAGTTGGTACACAGCTTGCCGGATCTGCTACTTAAACTTCCCCCACCGGCTTGGAGATTGCATCCCTAATCTTTTCTTTATTCTCCTTAGTTTTATGCTTTAAGTTAACCTTACATTTTTGGTTTTTTCTATATGACTAATGACTCTTATAACGCCACCGGCAATTCTTAGCTGTGAATAGGAGCATAGCTACCCGGACTGCCAAATAAACTTCCCCCAAAGTGTCGGTCTCTTTATTAGACTTTATTGTAATTTCGTTTAGGATTTTAATTATTTTACCACTATTATATTTTTTGTTTCGGGGCAGCACTGTTTTCCCATTAAAAAATAATAAAAAATATTCATATTCATTAATCTCATTCCTTGAGATTGCAGAATCTGTCTGTTTAAGAGACCAGCACTCTGAATAAATTCTGCGCAAATAATATAGCCTGCCTTTAACCTGTTAAGATTTAAATTACCAATAACTATGCCTAAGGTGTCGTATATTCATTCAGCTAAAGATTTCATCCTCAACTATCCCACTTAAAGTCTTTCCGATCGTTTCTGGCGCTTCGAGAAGCTTTTCTGTAAGCTTCATCAGCTGTTTAATTTCCGGCTATATAAGCTAAATTAAGATAACACTTTCTAATACCCTATAATAATAGATTAACGTCTGGCAAATTATAACAAATCTTATCACGATGGAAACCAAATTAAATTTTATAATAAATTAACAATGTATGTAAATTGATTAGAATCGGTTTGAATAAAAATCGAGCTCGTAGTGTTACGTACAACAAAGAAAATAACAACAATAAGTATATGTACTTAAATATAGATTGTTGTTGTCTTCTAATTGGCTGATAGAACAGTTGCAGCCACAAATTGAATTGTCTATAAGTCAGTGGCGTGCATCTATCAGCATTTTAAACAGCTGAGCATGCATGTATGTATGTATGTACATATATTATAAGCTAATGTATGCATGTATGTACATACACTATGCATACGTAATCGATTGTCGATTACACAATCGTTAGACATTAGTATATTGTATAATATGTATATGCAAGTTGCATCAATCAAAGTTGATCGATTTTTTTCTGTTTGCAAGGTCATTTGTAATTCATTGTTTAAGTTGTGCTGTTTTGTTTTGTTATTATTATTAGTTTTATCACACTCTCTAAACGTTTTACTTTCGCTTATTGCAATTACAACTTATAATTAAGCGTGACTATTTTGCAATTGCCTTTGGGGCGGGGCATAGGCACTAAAATGATTAGTTTTGGTTGTTATTGCATTGAAGCCTAATTGTTATAGATTTGCATAATTTCAATTGCCACTTTTGGCAGGCGAGTTACAAGCATTTTAAACAACTATTTTCAAAAGTGACAGCCATTTTAACGCTTCACGGTTTTGTGCACTCGAAAATTGGTAACAAATATTGGACGATATTTATAAACAAAAGCTTAAAACGAGCACAGTTTTCCCAGTGGCATAAAATGCCTACTAATTGCAGTTTATCTAAATAGGTTTTACATCTAGGAGTTTAACGATACAAAATGCTGCCCACTTTGATGACTAACCGGAAATTTCAAAGTGCATAAATGCAACAAACAAACAAAAAACCCACATAAAATGAAATTACTTAGAAACAATTGGAAATTCGAAGGCTTCGCAAGAATGTACAACATTAATCATAGGATAGGTGAGGTTAGTTTAAGTTAGGTTAGGTTACAGTGGCTGGAGCAGAAGAAAGAAGAATCTTAAGCCTATAAATCATAATAATCATATAAAATTCATAAAAAATTTCAATTTTAAAGTACTATATATAAATAAGCAGAATCCACAACATACAGTTTTGAATATCATGACATCTCTTTTTTTTATATGCATTTTATTTTAGGAACATTTATCATATAATCTAATAAATATAAAATGTTCGTAGAAGGGTGGTAATTTGACTGGGGACGTGGGTGGGGGAAAACAATATTGGTGTGTTTGTATGTAAGTGAGTTTTAAATTATATACATATGGGTTTTACAAAAGACGACCTTCAGGACACCGGCCATGAGTCCATAGGTCATTCGGGTGACGCCGTTTTAGCCGTCTTGTCGATAGCCCTCTGGCTAGAGAGTTGGCGTGCTGTTCTAGCCTGTGTCTGTACCGTCTGGTGTGCAGGTTTATCTGTGAGCATATTGGGCTCACTCGCAAATCATTGTAAATGGCCGCGTTTCTCATATATCTTGAGGCTCCAGCTATCCTACGAACTATCTTGCTCTGGATGGAATCAATGTCCTGTATGGAGTAGTTGGCTGCGCACCCCCGTAGTGCTATGGCATACGCCATACATACATACATCTCTTTGAGCATTAGTCACAAAACAAGGAAATAAGACACAAAGTAGAATAAAAACCCAATCAAACTGGTCATTGAACGAGCGCGTGACCGGTAAACAATAATAACAAGAGCTTGTTTAGAGATTGAATAAACAAAGCTAAATCTGAAAACCTGATAATGAACGGGACGTCCACAATAGTACATAGTATAAGGCAAATGAACTTTATCAATATACAAGCAATAGGTCAAGGTGCATAACCACAAAGACCGTGATTTTTATACCCGCCAATGACACCCACATATGTACATATTTGTACTATATACACATGGAATGTTTTTAATTATGAAGCTTATTAGGATAAACTAACAATTAAAATGCTCTAGTCGAGTATACCCGACTACGAAACTCCCTGTACCAAGTCTACAACTTCCAAACATATCTACGCACACTTACACATACACAACTACGCAACAGTTCTGGCGTGGCATTTTAAGTAGTGGCTGCGCTTCTTCTTTCTCCCGCCCTGCAGTACTGAATCTTGGTTGTTGAATAACTTCCGTGTTTATAATCCAATCGACTTGAAATTTGGTCGGTAGATTAAGAGTGATCAAAGTAATAGTTATGTCGAATCTCAAAGCTATATCTTTAGAATGGTTGCTGTAAAACGTTTTTATCGAATTTCAGGGGCTTGCGGGGAAATTTGATTTAATAGCCCGTTTTTATCCATTTTATGGGTACAGGGAAGTTGGCCTTTAAGGTAGCTGTCTGCAGTCAGGGAGAACCCTTTTTTTAACTGTACTTACCCACATATAATAATGCCAAAGCACTGCACTAAAGCCGGATAGAAATTATCCATTGAGACGCCGCCATCCTCGACGTGCGGCGTGGCTGTGCTGCTGCTGCTGCTGGTGAACAAGGCGGCCTCTGTGACAGCGATTTTGTCTGCAGCGATATCGTGCAAAGCTTTATAGAACATGGAGCTATCCATGATTCAGGCTGGTTAACTTGGAACACTGTTCACTGGCTTGCAACCACAAAATGCGACATCGGTGACGAGGGTCACGAAACAGCTGACGCGCAGGCTGTGACGTCAAAGGGACGAGCGACAGCAATGTGCAATTATTGAATTTTCGCAAATTTAATTAAACCCACACAGTCACAAGCACATAAAACAATTATTTAACAACGCAGTTCACGGGTTTCCTGCTCTATATAATATAATATATAAACTTATATTTAGCACCATTTATAGCTTTCATTTTCAGCGGTCAAAAACAAAATGATTTGTTGTCATCCGGTATACGCGCTACTCAACTTTTCATAATACTGCTCACAATCTAACTAAAAGCAATATTGTTGTGTTGTAACAATAATGCGGGCCTGCCTTTTTATTTATTTTGTCAGTGCAACTTTTGGCAACTCGTACACAAATGCCGCGACAACGACCGACGGGGCTCGTACAAAAAAAGTGTGACCAAACAGAAAATAATCCAATACAATCAACACTTTCTAATATTTTTTTAAAGAAGGGGAAAATAATAGAGTACGATAATATTTATCAAAATTTGGCCATTGATTACGCCGCTGTTTTGGCGGCAACTTTGGTTTTTGCTATTTTTCTTAAATTAAAGTACTACTGAAATTTTGCATGATGAAATGCGCGAGGTAAAAAATATATACATATGGTTTATCTTGCTTTCAAGAGTCGGTCACACTTAAATCTCAAAAAAATAAATAAATCTTAAATTATAATAAACAATACATGAATAAATGGCAAGGTAATGAAGACTTCCATTGAAGAAAATGAACTGTATATGGTAAGACAGGCACAAAGCCTGCGCAAAACAGATCCCAACTCGGCAAAGGCATGGATTCTTACTGCCAAGACGCTATATCCAAACGCCTTCAACGTGCAGTACGAGGCTTACTTGCTGGAGCGAGATTCAAACCATTTCGAAGAAGCGGCCAAGTGCTTTAGTGTCATGTAAGCGGTATAATAAATAGAAATCGATAGATTTTCATGATTCAATCTTAAAAACAGTGCCAGTAACTTTACCAATCAGCATGCAGAGCTTTGGCAAGAGGTGAACGCTCTGACCAATGCACTACGCATCGAGAGTGAAACCAGTCCGGAGCAAGAGTTCTATGTGCAGATGTATCAGCACCTGACGCCGGAAGTGCAGCACAACATATTTGTGCACACCATAAACAACAGCGGCGATAACTTGCAGCAGTGCATTCACAGTTATATACTTATGTTTAATAAGTTTCCCGAAACGGCAACAGCACAGTCGCCACGATTGTTGGAGATGCTGGCGGAGGGCATGAAAACTGATCCAGATTTGTATCAACGGATGCTAGTGGAAGAGGTGCTGCCAATGATACAAAAGAAACCGCCAGAGCTGTCATCGCCGCTGGCCTGTCGCCTCTATACCAATTCCCTAGAGTATTATCTGCGCCAGATTATGGGCGATGAGAAGTGCGACACGACGGAGGCGTGGAAAAACATATTCAAGGTACTGGTTCTGTGCGGCCAAATGGTGGGATGGGAGCCTTTTCTGCCCTTTAGCAAACACGTCCATCAAAATGTCTATTGGGAAAAATTGGTCAAGATCTTACGGGGCAGTCCCGAAGGGAGCTCGCAGGTGCTATTCTATGCCACCACGCTGTTTATTTACTCACTTCACGGTTATGTACGCAAGCTGCGCATTGAAGATGCTGACGTTAGTCACGTGCTTGTCGAGGGCTTTATCGACTGGTCGCCGAGGAGCGAGATGCTGACCATGGAGTGGGTACCAGATGGTGGCGATGTACAGAGTACGGAGCCGCCTAAGTTCTCGTCAACCACAGCAATCAGTCAAGAGCTTTCCGAGGCCTTTCTTCATGCCGCCCGCTGCTGGCAGCTGCTTAATACTGATCAGTTTCAGCAAGATTTCAGTGAGCTAATGTTGGCGCTGCCACTGGCGCCCTGGATTTCACGCTTCCTCTTCGATCTGGCAATTTATTTTGGCCATCGTGACGAGGCTAACAAGCTTATGACTGAAATGACCGCACAGAGTACTCTAATACAGAGCCTGCAAATACTTAGTCTTAATTTAATGCAGGATAGCATGACGGTAGGTAAATCCTGTACTAAGCCTTCCAGCCATTCTCATGCTCAGCATCTCTATCCATGTTTAACAGCTTCAGGGATTCCAATGCATTCTTAAAATACTCGCTGAGCTGCCCGCTACTAGTGGACAATTACTGGAGAATGCCAGCCTGAAAGGCCATCGGCACATGATCTTTTTACCGCTGACCAAAATTGCCCTTATCCAGTACTGTACACGCGCCATAATCAGCCGGCTATGTCGCCTGCTGTACGAGCCCAACTGCTCGGATCGACTACTGGGCGATCTGTTGGTGTTGCTGCAACTAAGTCCAGACAAGGATTTAGTGCTTAAGCAATACATCTTCAATAAGATCACTCAACGCAAGTCTTTTAATTTGCACATACTGTCCAATTATATCATTGCAACGGATGTCATAGAAGAGTTGGCATTTATATGGAACTCGCAACAGCAGGACGATGCAAACTTTGAGCTGACTGGATCGCCCACTGGCGGTGTTGGAGTTGCCGGCACTTCAGCCGCCGGCGCTGCACAACCACGTCGTATTGGCACACGCGGCGCTGACAAGGGTGCCAGGGATGAGTTTAAGTCGCTCATTCGACAGCAAATTGCGCGCTCCAATGAAAATGTGCCCACGCTGGTGGCAAATTTCATAACGCAAGAACACCTGACGTTAGCGCAGCACATATTTGGCATGGTGCCGCCAGTGGAAACTATTGTCATCAAATGAGAGACTATTTTATGAGCATATAAGTGTAACAAGCCTAGTTCAGGCGTCCAGCGGGAATAGGTTAACTATTTGTCAGAGTCAAACCGCATTTTTGACTTATTTTCTGTTAATACGTTACTAAACAAAGCTCAAGTTACTTTAAAATATATATAGTATACTTGAAAATAATTTTTATCTTTCACGGCCTGTTGTTAATGCAATATATATTTTGTTAATTCTACTCCCAATTGATATTTGCGAATACAAAGAATTTTGACAGATGGATGTACACGAACCTTTTTAAGTCGAACAGTAAATTTGAAGGCTTAAGGCTATCCCAAAAAAGTATATAGGTGTGACTTGAACACCATTTCTGTTTGACGAATCCTTACTGGCTCGGTGGTGGTTTTGGTGGCGGCTGGAGGAGCTGTATTCTGCCTAAGAGTACACTTACAGTCATTGGCACAAGAAGTACAGGTATGTCTCAAATTGCATAAATGGCAAGGTAATGAAGACTTCCATTGAAGAAAATGAACTGTATATGGTAAGACAGGCACAAAGCCTGCGCAAAACAGATCCCAACTCGGCAAAGGCATGGATTCCAACTGTCAAGACGCTATATCCAAACGCCTTCAACGTGCAGTACGAGGCTTACTTGCTGGAGCGAGATTCAAACCATTTCGAAGAAGCGGCCAAGTGCTTTAGTGTCATGTAAGCGCTATAATAAATAGAAATCGATAGATTTTCATGATTCAATCTTAAAAACAGTGCCAGTAACTTTACCAATCAGCATGCAGAGCTTTGGCAAGAGGTGAACGCTCTGACCAATGCACTACGCATCGAGAGTGAAACCAGAATTTTGGCAGATGGATGTACACGAACCTTTTTAAGTCGAACAGTAAATTTGAAGGCTTAAGGCTATCCCAAAAAAGTATATAGGTGTGACTTGAACACCATTTCTGTTTGGCGAACCCTTACTGGGCTCGGTGGTGGTTGTGGTGGCGGGTGGAGGAGCTGTATTCTGCCTAAGAGTACACTTACAGTCAGAGGCACAATCAATACAGGTTTGTCTCAAATTGCCCCAGTTCTTATGTCCGATTACATAACAATGTGGAACCCGATATAAGCAAGCGTACTCCATTATATCAGCAACTATATTCAGGCCTTCAGTTACACAAGGTTTAAGGCGTGGATCGAGAACATCACCGTCATTAAGTTCAACAATTGCGTCGCAGTCCTTTCCATCACACGACATTCCGTCCTCCCCAACATTACAATTTGGGTCAAAGTACTGCGAACAGTCTATACACTTAGTGTTATTCTGTCCATTTATTATGCTTATATAATTGCATAAAAATAAACATAGAATTAATTTTGAAATAACGCCCAAGAAGTTCATTTTTGTTTTGTGTGCTGAGAAATTTGAAATGTTTCTTGAAAACTGACTAACTAACTACTAACCGAAACTAGTCGACTACTATGTTGAAACAATTCAGAGATTGCAAGCACTTATATAATTCAATAATTTTTTGAAATCATCCAATATATCGGAAATTTGAAAAGGTGAAGAGGACACTTAGTAATGCGAACAGATTTGGACAATGGTAATTTAGTACAACATGGGTACAGGGGAGAGTATGTGGAATTTAATACAAACTTAATCCGCGTATGGTATACAGGAACTTACATTCCAAATTTTGTCACTTATAGTTTCGGAGATATTCTCAGATATTGATACTGATCAAAATAAGCAGTTTGTTTGATAAATAAATTGAAACTACAATTAGTTAACCGAAAAGTTGGTGGAATACTGAGAAAACGGTCTTAATGTGATTATTCTATTGATACTAAAGCCTTTCAAAGTATTTAAATATAAAATATATGCAAAATATTTCACAATTTACATGATTATTTTCTAATACTCGCAGGCCAATCAGATAGTGATGGATATTTCTCTTATATTTTCAAATTATTACAAAGACTGGTGGTATTGTGGTGGTTTCTTTCAGAGGACATCCACAGGCTTTACCACATACCACAATGGGTACAGGCATGATGGCATCGGATAGGATCATAATAGGGGGTTCCTTCAAAATCCTTCCAATGGTTATTTGCTGATACAAAGAAATTTTGGCAGACGGATGGACACGAACCTTTTTAAGTCAGCAGTAAGTTTTAAGGCTTCTGCTTTAAAGTTGTATAACTGAAGCCTTAAAACTAACTTCTGACAGAAATGTCGCCATATTGTATTTATTTTTTATTTATTATTACATTGTTATTACGCAAGCGGGAAGAGGAAGCAGGCGGATCGAGGGAGATTACTTTTTTTAGTCTTAATTTAATGCAGGATAGCATGACGGTAGGTAAATCCTGTACTAAGCCTTCCAGCCATTCTCATGCTCAGCATCTCTATCCATGTTTAACAGCTTCAGGGATTCCAATGCATTCTTAAAATACTCGCTGAGCTGCCCGCTACTAGTGGACAATTACTGGAGAATGCCAGCCTGAAAGGCCATCGGCACATGATCTTTTTACCGCTGACCAAAATTGCCCTTATCCAGTACTGTACACGCGCCATAATCAGCCGGCTATGTCGCCTGCTGTACGAGCCCAACTGCTCGGATCGACTACTGGGCGATCTGTTGGTGTTGCTGCAACTAAGTCCAGACAAGGATTTAGTGCTTAAGCAATACATCTTCAATAAGATCACTCAACGCAAGTCTTTTAATTTGCACATACTGTCCAATTATATCATTGCAACGGATGTCATAGAAGAGTTGGCATTTATATGGAACTCGCAACAGCAGGACGATGCAAACTTTGAGCTGACTGGATCGCCCACTGGCGGTGTTGGAGTTGCCGGCACTTCAGCCGCCGGCGCTGCACAACCACGTCGTATTGGCACACGCGGCGCTGACAAGGGTGCCAGGGATGAGTTTAAGTCGCTCATTCGACAGCAAATTGCGCGCTCCAATGAAAATGTGCCCACGCTGGTGGCAAATTTCATAACGCAAGAACACCTGACGTTAGCGCAGCACATATTTGGCATGGTGCCGCCAGTGGAAACTATTGTCATCAAATGAGAGACTATTTTATGAGCATATAAGTGTAACAAGCCTAGTTCAGGCGTCCAGCGGGAATAAGTTAACTATTTGTCAGAGTCAAACCGCATTTTTCACTTATTTTCTGTTAATACGTTACTAAACAAAGCTCAAGTTACTTTAAAATATATATAGTATACTTGAAAATAATTTTTATCTTTCACGGCCTGTTGTTAATGCAATATATATTTTGTTAATTCTACTCCCAATTGATATTTGCGAATACAAAGAATTTTGACAGATGGATGTACACGAACCTTTTTAAGTCGAACAGTAAATTTGAAGGCTTAAGGCTATCCCAAAAAAGTATATAGGTGTGACTTGAACACCATTTCTGTTTGACGAATCCTTACTGGCTCGGTGGTGGTTTTGGTGGCGGCTGGAGGAGCTGTATTCTGCCTAAGAGTACACTTACAGTCATTGGCACAAGAAGTACAGGTATGTCTCAAATTGCATAAATGGCAAGGTAATGAAGACTTCCATTGAAGAAAATGAACTGTATATGGTAAGACAGGCACAAAGCCTGCGCAAAACAGATCCCAACTCGGCAAAGGCATGGATTCCAACTGTCAAGACGCTATATCCAAACGCCTTCAACGTGCAGTACGAGGCTTACTTGCTGGAGCGAGATTCAAACCATTTCGAAGAAGCGGCCAAGTGCTTTAGTGTCATGTAAGCGCTATAATAAATAGAAATCGATAGATTTTCATGATTCAATCTTAAAAACAGTGCCAGTAACTTTACCAATCAGCATGCAGAGCTTTGGCAAGAGGTGAACGCTCTGACCAATGCACTACGCATCGAGAGTGAAACCAGAATTTTGGCAGATGGATGTACACGAACCTTTTTAAGTCGAACAGTAAATTTGAAGGCTTAAGGCTATCCCAAAAAAGTATATAGGTGTGACTTGAACACCATTTCTGTTTGGCGAACCCTTACTGGGCTCGGTGGTGGTTGTGGTGGCGGGTGGAGGAGCTGTATTCTGCCTAAGAGTACACTTACAGTCAGAGGCACAATCAATACAGGTTTGTCTCAAATTGCCCCAGTTCTTATGTCCGATTACATAACAATGTGGAACCCGATATAAGCAAGCGTACTCCATTATATCAGCAACTATATTCAGGCCTTCAGTTACACAAGGTTTAAGGCGTGGATCGAGAACATCACCGTCATTAAGTTCAACAATTGCGTCGCAGTCCTTTCCATCACACGACATTCCGTCCTCCCCAACATTACAATTTGGGTCAAAGTACTGCGAACAGTCTATACACTTAGTGTTATTCTGTCCATTTATTATGCTTATATAATTGCATAAAAATAAACATAGAATTAATTTTGAAATAACGCCCAAGAAGTTCATTTTTGTTTTGTGTGCTGAGAAATTTGAAATGTTTCTTGAAAACTGACTAACTAACTACTAACCGAAACTAGTCGACTACTATGTTGAAACAATTCAGAGATTGCAAGCACTTATATAATTCAATAATTTTTTGAAATCATCCAATATATCGGAAATTTGAAAAGGTGAAGAGGACACTTAGTAATGCGAACAGATTTGGACAATGGTAATTTAGTACAACATGGGTACAGGGGAGAGTATGTGGAATTTAATACAAACTTAATCCGCGTATGGTATACAGGAACTTACATTCCAAATTTTGTCACTTATAGTTTCGGAGATATTCTCAGATATTGATACTGATCAAAATAAGCAGTTTGTTTGATAAATAAATTGAAACTACAATTAGTTAACCGAAAAGTTGGTGGAATACTGAGAAAACGGTCTTAATGTGATTATTCTATTGATACTAAAGCCTTTCAAAGTATTTAAATATAAAATATATGCAAAATATTTCACAATTTACATGATTATTTTCTAATACTCGCAGGCCAATCAGATAGTGATGGATATTTCTCTTATATTTTCAAATTATTACAAAGACTGATGGTATTGTGGTGGTTTCTTTCAGAGGACATCCACAGGCTTTACCACATACCACAATGGGTACAGGCACCTTCAAAATCCTTCCAATGGTTATTTGCTGATACAAAGAAATTTTGGCAGACGGATGGACACGAACCTTTTTAAGTCAGCAGTAAGTTTTAAGGCTTCTGCTTTAAAGTTGTATAACTGAAGCCTTAAAACTAACTTCTGACAGAAATGTCGCCATATTTATTTATTTTTTATTTATTATTACATTGTTATATTACTTTTTTTGATAACATGTTGCCATTACACAACCATTTTAGGGCAAACAATTGATTCTGTTTCTGTTTCTTGACAAATACAACGACCTCATCCCCATAAATACCACAAAATAGTATATAGGTGTTACTTGAACACTCTTTCTGTTTGATGAATTCGCACTGCCGCTGGTGCTGGTGGTGACGCCGACGCTGGTGCTGGTGTCGGTGATAATAGGTACTTTGAGAGCACACCCACAGTCCTTGCCACAAATAGTACAGGCCGTTTTCACATCCTTCCAGTTCTTATTTGCGAATACTGTACAATGTGGCACCCATATGCACATGTACTTTTTTACATCACTGACTAGCTTCAGGCCTTCAGGTATACAAGCTTTAAAGCGTGGATCGGGATCTTCACCGTTAGGAAGTTCATCAATTGATTCGCAATCACTTCCTTCACACGACATTCGGTCCTCTTTTACATTACACTTTGGGTCAAAGTATGGCGAACAGTCTAGACACTTGGTGTTATCCTGTCCCTTTATTATGCTTATGAAATTGCATAAAAATAAACATAGAATTAATTTTGAAATATCGCCCAAAAAGTTCATTTTTTTTTTATATTAAATATTGCTTTTAATTTTGAATGAGAAATTTTAAATAATTCTTGAAAACTACTAATCAAAACTAATCGACTACTGTGTTAAAACAATTCAGAGATTCAATAATTTCTTGAAATCATACAATATATAGGAAATTTGAAAAGATGAAGGACACTTAGTAATGCGAACAGATTTAGATGTTAATTCAGTACATCATGGGTAATGCGGAGAATATACCTGGCACTCAATACAAACTTAATAATGTGGTAAACAGGAAACTGCATTCAAAATTTTGTCACAATTTACATGATTAATTTCTGAATAAATAGAATTATGTATTGTAATTATGTATACATGAAATTTTTTTCGTACATTACAATTTTTCTTATATTTTCAAATTGGGAACATGTTTCCGGAAAGAATTCCTGAATATGTGGGAGGTATTCTGATTTTGATTCTGATTCTAATTCTGATTCCGATTCTGTTTATTGATCATGGGTATAAATAGATTTTCAATACAACGACCTTATACCCATGAACACACATAAGCCCATTGGCAGTACATTTACAACATCAGTCTTTGATGAATCTCCAGTGGCGGTTTCTTTCAGAGGACATCCACAGGCTTTGGCACAATGAGTACAGGCGCCTTCAAAATCCTTCCAATTGTTATTTGCGGATACAAAGCATTTTGGCATATGGATACACACGAATCTCTTTAAGTCAGCAGAAAGTTTTAAGCCTTCGGGTATGCAGTTAACTAAACGCTCATCAGGTGTTTCACCTTCAGGGAGTTCACCAACTGCATCGCAATCGACACCTTCACACGTCATTAGATCCGTTTCTACTTTGCATTCTGGATCAAAGTATTTAGAACAGTCTATACACACATTTGTGTCGTTTCCATTTGCCTTGCTAATGCCAATCCACAGAGCAATACAAATAAGTAATTTTGAAATAGCGCCCAAGTTGTTCATTATTTATTTTTTTTGTTTTTTTTACTTCTATTTTATAAGAAATATTGTTAAGAGCATTCTGAATTTTTAGATTAGTTGTGACGTTTCTTTCGAAGCCCTTTGAAATGAGTATCAACAGTCACTACATAGCATTGTGAACTTACTTAACTTACAATTAAAAAGAAATATATAAATATTAGCTAAATTCAATAATTATTCAACTAACGTATAGTCAAAGAGATTGAAAAAAGCACACAACGATCAAAAAATGAGATATTAAATGATATTTTCTAGTACGTATGCAGATAAAGTAATTTCTACATCATAAAAATAATTTTCTTTACTTATTAAAGGGATTTATTTTCGAGTCATTAAATAAAATATTGAAAGATATATTTAATATTTGTTGCACATTATGATTTTTCTTAATTTGCAATTACACAAAAATTTTTATCCGTAAAAAAGGTCTGTCTAAATAAAATTTGTGGTAAATATTCGAATCTTGATCATCGGCATGAATCAACATATTTTCAATGGGACGAGCTCATACCCATGAACAGTCCGAAACATATAGATACTACGTGTACACCATTTGAGATTGTTGAATATCCACTGGTGGTTTCCTTCAGAGAACACCCACAAGCCTTGCCACAATGTTGACAGGCCCCTTCCACATTTTTCCAATGCCTACTTGCGGATACATGACATCCTGGCATATGGATGCATAAGAATGTTTTTAAATCGGCAGTTAGTTTCAAGCCTTCAGGTACACAATCAACTAAGTGTGGATCGGGCTTTTCTCCTTTGGGTAGCTCATCGAATGCATTGCAATCAGGGCCATGACACGTGGCTTGGTCCTTCTCAACTTTGCAATTTGGATCAAAATATTTGGAACAGTCAACACATACATTGTTCTGCTGTCCAATTGCCTGGCTTATAGCATAATTCCATACAAGATATAAAAGTAATTTCGAAACAGCAACCACATTTCTCATTTTTAGTTATATTTTAGTAAATATTGTTATGAGCATTCTAGATTTTTAGATTAAAGGTGACATTTCTAGCTTAAAATATGGGTGCTAATGTCTTTTGAAGCATGATATGGCTATGGTCGCTATAATATAGCCCAAAATTCGGTGAAAATGGGCCAAATTCGAGCAACATCAACTACTAATCAGATTGATCAATCCTAAGCAGGAAACAGAACTAGAAACAAGAAAAGAAATCCTCGGTTTTCCTAAGATGATTGGCTTTTGCAGAATTCTTAAATAAATGTATGCCTGCAATGTATAAAGCACAATTATACAGATATTTTTAGAGTTTGGACAGATTTTAAGGGGTTAAGAAAAGTAGAATTCCAGTTTTCTTAAGAATTCGTATCATCGGCTGTCAATATGGTATAGACCGCTGAACAATTTGATTTCAATAATGTCTCTAACGACCAAACCCTCAATCCACATATGATTGATACAATTTGTTTTAAACACAATAGTTAATAAGTTAATAAACAAACACTCCCATATTGGTTTCTTTAGTATTATATTGTTAAAAGCCTCTTTCGAATGATATGCATAGATACACACAATAATTAATTAAATTTGCTAAAAGATTTACATAATAATAATACGTCGATGACTAACAAATTTTGTTGTTCATTTGCTTATATCACACATAATTTAATAAAACTCTATCAATTAGCGCTTGGCTGGTGTAGGAACAGCAACATCAGCTGGTGCTGTTAGGGTTCTGCCCGTGGTTTCAACAAAGTTCTGGGAGTTTTCAAACGGCTCCAGCGGCAAGGGGAGTCCAAAGTCATGCTTCATATACGACATCAGAACGTTATAAACAGCCGTGCAGACGTTGACAAAGGCCACACGGTATTTGGTATCCAGATAGCGAAAGTTGACATACTGTGCCGCTGGCCAGGTTACCCAATCGAGCAGGTAGATGTAGGGGAACTTGGCAACCAGCTCCTTATGTGTAGCCTGCAGCGTTTGGCCTTCCAGATAGCATACCGTGTAAAAGAATATCAGAATGCAGGCGGGCGACATAAAGAGTTGATCTATGAGTATCTTGTTGATTATGCTGCGGAGCGTTCGATGTGGCATAACGCGATCCATCCAATTGTACACAAAATGATGCAGCGGCCCCTGGAGAGCCCCAGCGACAAACATGCGATACATGCGCTCGCCGTCGTAGCGATCCTGGTTGCGTAGTCCGTGGCGGTATTCGTACTCCTGTGCGATGACATCGCCCACAACCATTAACACGCCGGAGCCGAGAACATTTGTGACCAACAAGTACTTGCCAAACATTTTGCTCCACACCTGTTTGAACCAGCGCACGAGCACAAATGAGAATGCCTCGCTTGCCTCATCCTTGCCATGGGCCAGTCGTCTTCCCCTGCATCTCTCCGCTATTACATCAGACTTGGGCAGTATTCTGTGCTTTGTGAGTGCTGCGAATGTCCGGCGCGGCAAATCGATGCGTATGGAAAGGCGCTTACTGTGCTGCAACAGCGGTAGACACAGAGGCACTCCTCGAGCCACCACGAGCATCCTGGCTCCTTACCGTTTCGGAAAGTAACGCAATTTGAATATAACGTGCGCACCTGACTGTCTGACTTTGTTTTGTATTTTCGGCTTTCATGTCACGAATTTCGTGTTTGTTTTGCCTTATCTGGTTGACATAATGGTAAACGATTGGTGAGGGGGGGTGGCTGACACAAAAGGAGAGAGAGAGCGAGAGCGAGAGGCAGCACATTGCAAAACTATCGATAAGTGTTGCAGATAGCAGTTTAATGTTTCCCAATTATCGATTAATTAAAATAGCTAAATTGACGATTAAAAATAGCTAAAAATAGCTGACTGCAAATTGAAAAGTGTATGCATTGCATGGACTCGCAATCACGCGTAGTTATTTTATTAAAAATAATTATTGACTTCTCAAATTTCCCTTGGTTCTATTTTATAACTACTTACAAATTGTCTGCCGGAATTTCAATTTCTGTCAAACAGTTCCTAAAAAATAAAGAAATGCTCAAAGTAGAAATTAGATTTGGTCACACTGTGGCTTTACTCTTCGCGTTATTTTTAGGTCCGCCGCCACATAGTTTTTTTTCACGACGCTAGCCCGCCAAATGTATATTTTGCTGGCTAAAATAGAAATAAATCCACCAAAAAACACGCAATTCACACTTATAAAACACAACTCACCCGCAGCGCTGCCGCAATTTAAGGTTAGACACGTACGCGGCTAACAAATGATCAAATCAAATAGAAAAAATACTCGCATAAATTAACAAACTAACGCCGCAACTAATTAACCGCCTCATTTAGGTTGACAACAACAGCGTAGTGGTGCCGAAATGAGGCTTCTATATGTATTCGCCCTAATTCTGGCCGTACGTCTTGCATCTGTTTTTGTGGTCAAGACCTACTACGTGCCGGATGAGTACTGGCAGAGTTTAGAAGTGGCGCACAAGTTAACATTTGGGTAAGTTCGATAAGATTGTGCGGTATTTATAAGCAAATATAAAATTCTACCCCCCGCCCGGCAGCTATGGCTACCTTACCTGGGAATGGGTTCAGGGCATTCGCAGCTACACATATCCACTGATAATAGCTGGTATATATAAATTGCTGGAGCTGCTGCAGTTGGACAGCGCCCAGTTGCTGGTGCTGCTGCCACGACTGCTGCAGGCGACGCTAACTGCGTACTCGGACTATCGTTTCTATGCGTGGACTGGTAAACGCAAATGGGCACTGTTTTTGATACTTGTGCCCTGGTTTTGGTTCTATACGGGCTCCCGCACGCTGGCCAACACGCTAGAGGCTTCACTGACAACCATCGCACTGAGCTATTTTCCCTGGCACGGCGAGGGCACCGCATATTTGTGGCCAGCTGCTATCTGTTGCTTTTTGCGTCCCACGGCGGCGGTCATTTGGCTGCCATTGGCCATATACCATCTCCGTAAGAGCCACTTGTCCGTACTGGAGCTGATACTCAAGCGCTTCTTTGTCATTGGGTAAGTAAAGTGCATTTTTTTTTGCTTTCTTGAATTTGAACATTGTCGTTTTGTCATTTCAGTTTTATTGTCGCCAGCGCTGGCATTGCTATAGACACGTACTGGCATGGCCATCTGATTGTGACACCCTGGGAGTTCCTCAAGTACAACATTCTGAACAATATTGGTAGCTTCTATGGCTCGCATCCTTGGCATTGGTACTTCACCATTGGTCTGCCCACAGTGCTCGGCATCAATACGCTGCCCTTCATCTTTGGCATCATGCAAACTGTACGAAAGTCTGACAAATCTCCGGTTAGCAAACAGTTGTTGATTACCATACTGCTTACACTGGTTGTCTTGAGCACTGTAGAACACAAGGAGTTCCGTTTCGTGTCCTCTTTGCTGCCGTTGTGCCTTTATGTGTCCACAGACGCGCTGTCCCGTTGGAGCTATCGCGCATCCAAAATTCAACTCTGGGCAGTTGCCCTTGTCATACTGCTTGGCAACGCTGTGCCCGCCTGGTACTTGAGCACCGTTCACCAGAAAGGACCCATTGAATTGATGCCCAAGCTAAGAGATATTGCCCATACATACCGTGACGAACGCGAACATCGCGCAAGTATACTCTACCTAATGCCCTGTCACTCCACACCCTATTATAGGTAAGTTATATGCTTAACAATGCTTTCAAATCTTTAAATGTGAATTCTTGTAGCCACATTCACGAGAATGTTACCATGCGCTTCCTAACCTGTGAGCCCAATTTAAAACAACAGGCGAACTTTAAGGACGAGGCTGATCGCTTCTTTGACTCACCCATGCACTGGCTGAACTCCCACATTCCAGTACATCCACGCACTGCCCTGCCCTCGCATGTGGTGCTATTTGACTCATTGAGCGACAAGATCAGCGAATTTCTAACTAACTACAAGCTGCTGCACAATATTGAGCACGCTGAGGTAAACAAACTGGCCGACTCCCAGGCGCTCCTTAACGAGTGGTCCACAACGTTGGGAACGAAGCCACCTAACCTCGCGTCTCTCTTGCAGCATTTGCAGGCGCGCACCGGCAAGTCCATACTGGTCTATCAGCGTTTGCAGTCGGGCGAGGAGAATGCATTTAATCGCAATGACTTCCAGGACCAAGAGCCTGCCGTTAAGGCTGAAGGATCAGGGGGCCAAAACCTCTTCAATTAAAATGAGTGAAACAGTACAATGATGGCAAATTTAAATAATGCCATTTTTTAAATTTTTGTTTAGAAGACTTGAAGTATAACACAGCCCTCCGTTCAAAGCAAGTAGCAATCAAATTAAATTATTAATATTACATGCATATTATATATGTATGTCTGGCCTTAGTACAGTTTTTAAAACGTTTTCAAAATGTGTAGTCAGTGAATGCGTTTTCTTTTGTACTTTTGTAGTAGTTAATAAATTTTTAATGCACTTTTGTATTAGACGAGAATGTCTAAAGTGAGGCAATATACATACGTATATTTTTTATAAGATATAATATAATGTTAACTGGTCCTTAACTGTCTCAAATAAAGGTTCCAGTTTTAAAAAACAGTTAAGCGTTTGTAATTTTCAATTTTCTTATAAACTAATTAATTGTACTGCTTTATCCAAGGTAGAGTGTAAGTAGAATGAATTCAGTTTTATCAACGAATAGTTTTAAATTTGAAAAACGTTCCAATTTAGGAACTGCCCAATCAAAAACTGAGTTTTTTAAAGATTCTCAAACAAACAAGTTTTGTTTGTTCTCTACAAGTGAATCAAGTTTGATCAAAATCAGAAGACTATCATATAGCAGCCAAAGGGAACAATGCATTAAAAGCTAACAGCATCCATAGGAGCAATTTTATTAGCATTTTTTCAAGCGTATTTCTAACAGCGGCGCGTTGAGAAAAGGCTGTACTTATATATAAGAATTATTCAAATGTTCCAATCAGCTGTTACTGTTAATCGATAGTTGGCAGCACTGCAGCAGATAAAGTTGCCGTTCTTATCGATATATCGATATCCAGAGCGCGATACTGCGTTAATGATCCGTGCCGTCGCCGTCGCCGTCGTCTGTCTGCATTAATTAAACGCGTTTTAAACAATAAAGTCGGGCAATTGCTGCACAGGTTCTCGCACAGGCGAAAGCAACAACAGCAATACACATAAAATGGCTGCTTCAATGAGGGCGCTGCTGAAAGTGCGAGGTAAGTGAAAAACTATTGCGAAACACCTTAAAACGATGTGTGTGCAAATTATATAATTGCTCGCACTTGCCCACGATTTGTTGCATATAAAAAACAGTTGAGTCTAATCAGAATGCCGCAACAAGTGGCAGCCTGCAGTGTCTGTTTTGTATTAATTGAAAAATTAACAGCAAATCATGTAAAACGACGTGGCTGCACTTGCCTTAGGTGAGTGTACATACATGCACACATATGCCTGATTTGCGGCAAGAAGAAGAGGGGGTTGGGGTGTGGGCGGTAGTTGTTCCATGTTCAAGGTTCGCATGTGACCCGATTCACAAATAAACAATCAAGACACCAAAAATACAGTTGGAGTGCCGAAGATTTAAATACACTTAGAAGAAGAAAGAGGGAAAGATTTAAAGTATAGTAAAACTCACAATTGCTGAGTTTGGTTGAGATATAGTGAAAGACCAGAAAGAACGGCATTCTTATACTATCTATAACTATCTAGTATGTACATATATAACCTAGCAGCAATGTTTTTTATACATAACTCAATTTACGTCTGATTGTTCCTATGGGAGCTATATGCTATAGTAGTATGATCCGTTTGGTTCCGACATATATACTGCCTGCTGCAAAAAGAAGGGCCTGTGCCAAGTTTCATTACTATAGTTTTAAAACTGAGAGACTAGTTTGCATAAAAACAGACGAACAGGCGAATCGACTTGTCTTTTCATGCTGATTCAGAATATATATACTTTATTAGGTCGGAAACGTCTCCTTCAGTGCATAATACCCTTTGCAGGGTATAACAAGAAGCAGCATCATTATCGCGTTTCATTAAGAAAGCTTTAAAACTGAGAAACATTATTATGAGTCGGCTATTGATGCTTATCAAGAATATATATACCCTATCATATCAAAATAACACCCTAATAATGAAAATCCTGAACTCATCATCTTCATTCGTTAGATGGCTTCGTTGCCAGCGTTCGCTGTGGCTCGCAGTACAACAAGACGCGGGCGAATCTGAAGCTCACCAGCGACTCGAAGGTCATCTGCCAGGGCTTTACGGGCAAACAGGGCACCTTCCACAGCCAGCAGGCGCTGGAGTATGGCACCAAGGTCGTTGGCGGCATTTCGCCCAAAAAGGGCGGCACTCAGCATTTGGGCCTGCCCGTGTTTGCCTCCGTTGCTGAAGCCAAGAAGGCAACGGATCCTCATGCCACTGTCATCTATGTGCCACCGCCTGGCGCCGCTGCTGCCATCATTGAAGCGTTAGACGCTGAAATTCCGTTGATTGTGTGCATCACGGAGGGCGTGCCCCAGCACGATATGGTCAAGGTGAAGCATGCGCTGATAAGCCAGGACAGGTCGCGCCTGGTGGGACCCAACTGCCCCGGCATCATTGCACCCGAACAGGTTCGTAGCAAGCAAAACCATTCCCCGCAACAGCTGAGATGCGTAAAGACAGCCAACGGAGAGATAAGCAGATAAGCCCTGGGTGCAAAGTTCACTCAATGTGGATCGATTGGACGGCCGTCCGTTCGGTCTTTGGATTGTGTTTGTTTTCCAGCTTTATAGCTAACTGATACAGTCTACACTCGATATGGTGCACAGATTTTAACTTAGTTGGAAAGGTGTTAGCAAATTTGCAATTCTTGTTAGAAACATTTGATATATTTTTATTTTAATTAATAGGAATTTAAAATCGTAGTTTTTCTCTGTTTTTGAATAACATTTGAATTATTTATTTGTTAAAGTTCTTGCCTTGAGGCAATCAAGATTAATTTAAAAGTTTCTCGTTAATTTAACAAATTTTTGTATATTTTTATTAAGATTGAATCTTTATTCGTTTTTTCCCTCCAAGAACTTTCTTGGGAGAAAGATCGGGCATATTTTCATACCCTAACAGAGAGTATTATAATTTTGAGCATATTATTTATATTCTTGCATATAATACAAGCTAGTTTAGGCGATTCCAGAATGCGTTTCGAAAGTAAAATGATTGCATTTTCGAATTGTTATCAAGAAGTTCATCCCGTTGCCGCATTAGAAAGCAACCACTTATTTTCAATATTTTTTTATGCTAATCAGGCTATATTCAGTATAAATGGAGGGTTATTTAGTTTAGATTTTAAGGTCAAACTCATGAAACAGGTTAATTCAATTGATTTTTGAAAATCAACATAGTTGCAAACTTTTAATACGAATAAATTGATCAGAACTAGTAAATTCTATAATATCTACAATATATTTGTGTATATAACGAGCGATCATCATATCGAAGGTGTACTGTTGATACGGGCATTGTTTATTTGCGCTTATCTTTTGGGCTGGCTGACGCATGAACCGGTTTCGTAATATGTATCCAAAAAATGTATATTAATTTTGTTTTTTTATTATCTTTATTTGCAGTGCAAAATCGGCATTATGCCCGGCCATATACACAAGCGCGGCAAGATCGGCGTTGTGTCGAGATCGGGCACGCTGACCTACGAGGCGGTGCATCAGACGACCGAAGTGGGCCTCGGCCAGACACTGTGCGTGGGAATTGGCGGTGATCCGTTCAACGGCACAGACTTCATCGATTGCCTGGAAGTGTTCCTCAAGGATCCCGAGACCAAGGGCATCATTCTGATTGGCGAGATCGGTGGTGTTGCTGAAGAGAAGGCCGCCGAGTACTTGACTGAGTTCAATACGGTAATAAGATATAATATAATAAAAGAGTTTTATGCTAATCAACTTTTAACATTCTTACAGGGCATCAAGGCCAAGCCTGTGGTGTCGTTTATTGCTGGTGTTTCGGCGCCACCCGGACGTCGCATGGGTCACGCCGGTGCTATTATCTCTGGCGGCAAGGGTGGTGCCAATGACAAGATTGCCGCTTTGGAGAATGCCGGCGTTATTGTCACCAGAAGTCCTGCCAAAATGGGTTTCGAGCTGTACAAGGAGATGAAACGCTTGGAGTTAGTTTAGATTAATGCAATCCAATTGAAACAAAAACGTGACAAAGCCGCGGTACCACAAGTACGACTCAGAAGAGAATTTTGCGAACCAAGAAAGATTATTAACTAATTAAGTAAAAAGTGTCTGGAGAAGTGAGAAGAACCCTAAATGAATTATGTCGAAAAGCCTAAATAAATTATTGTGAAATTCGCTAATGTGAACACGTAAAGTATAAAACCCATTTAAAGGAACTGAGTTATCTATTCCATAATAACAAAATAATATAAGTAACTGCCGTACCACCTATAAAATATCAAAAAGACAGTTAACAGAACTCAGCACCACGCACATAATATTCAAATTCTGTCGTTGCACTCGCACCAAAGTCGTTTTGCCTTATTTTGAATAAGCTATAACCACTTGATTTGCAAATGAAACGTTCAAGCTCGAAATAAATGTTATAAACATCAAATTAGTATGCAATTTTAACAAATATAAATTTCCATTTGCTTTAGCATAGACAATTTTCAAATTTGAAAACTCAAATCATAGAATGTTATATTTACTGCAATGGGGAGTAACTGCTGTTATATGGGGAGTAATTCTGCTAAATGCGCAGTGCACTTGACATCGATACTTATCGATAGTTGTGCAGCACTTCCCCAGCTGTTTCATGGCAACCCAGTGCCATTGTGCAACACTGGCGCAGCGAGCGTAAAAGAAAAATTTCTTTGTGCAATTTACAAACATTTCGTGAGATCCGTGAACTAAGCAAAAGCCGCGTGTGAAAAAGCAGCTTCAAGCTGCACAAAAACAATAAACAAGTAGACAGAAAAAACAAAATATAAACAATTAACGCAAAGCAAACGCTAACAAGCAATAGTTACACCCAATACCCAGCCAAAAGCAACACAATGCCAGTGTGCAAATTGCTTTTTGTTGTAGCATCGCCAATCGACAGCAGAACTGAAAATGGTAAGTTTTGTACTGATATCTAAAGAAAACTATATAAACAATTGACTTGTGTAAACATTGCACAGTTTGATGAACATGTTGACTTGTTCCTATACATTTGAAGTGTGCCAACTCAATCCTTTTGCTAGCTTGTTTGCTCAGGAACAGGCTCGGGCTTAGGCTCAGTTAACTTATCAGTTGTCCCAAGGAGTTCTTGGGGGAGCTTTGGCAGCAGTTGCCGGTGAATTTTGTCAGGTTTTTAGCTTCTTGGTGTGGCCTATAAGCAAATAGCTAATAGTTTAAATACACTTGCAGAAATTGCATTTTGCGAAATGATTTTCTATTTCCAATGAAATAAATCAATGTTTTCTTAAATTTATATTTTGGTAAATAGTCGTAACAGAGTTGTCTCGTTTTGTTCAGAACCAGTTCAATTGAGGTAGTCATTTGCCACTGAACAGCGTGTGAAGTTCATTAAGATATAAGTGTTGAATTGAAATTCGCCGTTTGTAAATGTATTAATTAAGAAAAGTGAATTGAATCCGTAATCTCAAGCCTTCTATTTAAAATGGCCAACTAATTTTGCGCTTTTAGGAAGTAAGTAGAATCAAAAGATCGGGAAAATTCCATACTGAAGATTAATGAACAGTGCGGAACTGAATTACAAAGCAAAAGGAACTAATGCGCAAAAGTGAACTACTGAATAAAAATTGAAAAAAAATAATTTTTGCTGAATTTTAGAAATATACATATTTCTCAAATTGTGAAATTATTTCTGGCTTTTTAGGTGAATTTTGTTATGGGGATTTTCTGAATCCGTTCATATATTTGTCTTGGTGTACTATATTGCAGATTTGTTTATTTTTAATTAATAATTTAGTTCTTATTTAAACAATTTTGTTATTTTAAAGTAATCTAAGTGCCGGCTGGCTCTTGAATATGGTCGCCGCCAGGTCGTATTCCGCGGCATAGGTGGTCTGCATTCGCTGTGACCTTTGCAAGGCATCCTCCACCCGCAGGTGGCAACGCCTGCCTGTGGAGGTACGATTGCCATAGCTCTGCAATAAGTCCAAATCCTGCGGCTTGCCGGGCACGCTGCACGTTGGCTGCTCTGCCGCAGCAGCAATCCGTTGCTTGGGCACAATATCATGCATGATCTTGTAGGTGGTTGTATAGTTGCTTAGCATATCCACAGTTAGCGGGAAGCGCACTTGTGTCTCCCTATTGCGCATATAATTGTGCACGGATTCGTTCTTAGCGTTAAGGAATTGTCTTGTCGCATAATCAAGCTCATCTGCATCCCAGACGGGGCTGTATTCATCCTGGAATTCGCTTGTGTGCTTCTCGCACTCATTTACTCTTTTGAGTCCTGGCACTATGCAGTCGTTCTTTTCCGCGCTTCCCAGCCGCTGCTCCTGCCAATTGGCCAGCAGCACCTCCTTGCTGTAGTCCCTGCTAATGGGCTCATCTACATACGAACCTCGCGGTGCCAAACTAAACATTCTAGGTATGTAAGCAAAAGTTATAGACGTAAGACTTGCAAATTTTTGAATGTAAAAAACATAAAAAAAATAAATAAAATGCCTATGCTAAACAAACAACTAACTAACTAAAGTAACAAAGTTTGTTTTACAAAAGTCTAATTTAGAAAAATCAAAATCAAGGCCAGGGTAATACATTATATTTGATAAAAACTCGGAACATAAACTAGCCAAAGATAATACAATGAGTTCAAAGACAGAAAAAGTACCATCTTTGTTAGGCGAATCGATAAACAATACTTTTCCATGTTTAATAAGAATCTTACTGAATCTAAACTGTTGTTTTCAGATTAAGAAAATCTCCTAAAATGTATAAGTTGTATCCTAATTCTAAGATAATGCTGAGGAGAAGGTTTCAGCTTAAGAAAAACTCCTAAAATATGAATGTTCCATTTGAACTCTACTTCTGTTGTTTGATAATCAGAAATCATGGCTATATATTCCTAATAGACATATACCTGCCTATAAGAATTCCTAACCTGGCAATCGATGATATATAGTTTTATGGAGCGCCGTTTCTAGGAAGCTGCCTGCAAACAATATTATAAATTTCTTATACACTGAGCAAGCGCATAAAAATGCTTTTGTTTGGTTTGAAAATAGATTCGGAATGGCTCCCGATGCGTATTTGTACGCCATTGTTGGCGTTTTTCGAGTGGGTTTTTATTGAAAATCTATTTTGTGAAACAGCCGAGCAGTCCGGGGCCGTGTCAGTTCGCATTCATTGCGTTGTGATCATGTTGTTTGTGTTTGTTTTTCTTTTTGTTTTTGTTTTTATACCCTTGCCGAGGGCATTTTCATTTTGTCACCAAATGTGCAGCAACTTTGTTTCCGATCCCTATATAGTATACATACTTATGTATATACTCGATCAGCATCAAGATGCAAACTAGTCGCTCTGTTTTGGAGCTTTCTTACTGAAACTTATCATTGTAAATATGTCGAAGGCAGCCTGTTCCGATCAATATAACATATTGTATGTAGATCTGTGGACAATTGAGTGATTATATGCAAAAAATTATAAAATATTATACAAGTTGACCTTATCCGCTTTTCCAAGATTTCCAACGCTCAGAACTTTGTCGAAACTCAAGCGATTTATATGCGGAATGTTATATTGGACATGGTCTTACCTCTAACTGGCATATCATTTGGCATATCAACTTTAATCATTACAATAAAAAACACTGTTTTTTCGATATATCATAAAAATTTACATTTTGGAAAATATTTATTTATTTGATCATTCCTAGTGCTACAAGCTTAAGCTTATAAGTTAGGGTACTAGTCACTATAATTATACATATCTTATAACATAATTTTATATTTAGTTTCTTAGATTTAACATATATAAGTACATAGTTCATATTATTTCATATTATAATCCCAAAATTTTACTTTTTATGGATTTCGGATAACAAATTTAGCATAGAACGGTATTTCGAAATATGTAACGGGCTAGCTAATTTTTAGAGGTTATGTATCTGGTGAAATTTAACAAAATTTTGGATCTTAACTTCATAGTAATTTTTCTTCCTATTCTGGAAGTATTCCATAACTTTGTCAAAACTGAAGAGATTTTAATGCGGAATGTCTTATTGATCATGGTTTGTCCTCTTTGAGGAGTTGAGTACAACTCAAATTAAGATAATTACTTTCTGAAAATACACTTTTTTTCGATTTATATATCTTAACCAAACGAACTCAGTCGATTCCAAGCCACTTTTATGATTTTTAGATACTAACCAAATTTAAATTATATCGGATCACTATTTATTATGGTTGCCATAGGAAAAAGCGGATGGAGATTGAGTTTTTGTATGAAAATCATTGCTGCAAGGGTATATATGTTTCATAAGCAGTTTATAGCTGGTTTTTCTTGATTTTCCTTTTCCCGGGCAAAGCAACGGCATTACTTTTGGCTAGCCTGTGCATATCTATGCTATATAGCTAAGCATATTTGCATATACAAACCGATATTTACACTAAGTCGAACTAAAACAGACAGCACGCGTTGCATGCCCCAACAGCCTTTGTTGTTGTCGTTGTTGTTGTTGTTGCTAAGTACTAAGATGATGCTATAAACGAAATGTCGTCGTCATTTCAGATATTATATCTTGTACTATTGTTGTTTTTGTTAGTTAGTTGATGTTGCGCTTGGATACGCTTCGTTCGACCATTTTCTGTTTACAATTTCTGCAATTTTTACAACAATTTTCTGTTGAGAATGTTGAGAATTTGTGTAAATTAATTTATGAGTTTTTTCACGCTGCTTTATTTCATTTGCAACTCTTCTACACATTGTATCTTCTATACGCTACTATGAATCTGTGATAAGGTTTTCGATTTGGCACAGATCTCAAGGCACAATCCACATGTGTGTATTCTATTTTGACAGGCCCCCAGGCCGGGCAAGTAGCAAGCAGCAAGCAGCTGCCCCTTTGCATAATTCATAACTCCCGCAGGTGGGGCAGTGTCCGAAGTAGGAGTAGGAGTAGGAGTGGCTGTGGCAGTGCCGTGTGGCGTGTGGCGGGCGGTCCAGACAAAGCAGCAATCAAAAACATCCGCATGTGCCCCCTTGTGTATGCAACAAGAATTTTTCCTACCTGCGGTAATAGAAATTCTTAAGAGGGGGGATCATCCTGAGTTTGTCAGGGTTATAGAATACCATAAAATTTAAATTATTTAACAAAGAAATAAATTGCATGCTACTTTGGCCCAACACATATTAAATCTCTAGATAGGAAACTCAAGAAAAATGCAAACTTTACTTTTATGTAATTTTAAGGAGTAAATTTCAATTTAAATCTTTTTTTATGCTTTTGTAATTTTATATAATATTAAAGAGTATTTTTCAATTTAAATCTTTTTCTATGTTTCTTCTTCCTTAATGAGGTTATGTTTGAATAGTTTTCATTCCCCTGTACCAATATCAATCTTTTTCTTTGTTTCTTCTTCCTTAATGAGGTGATGTTCGAATGGTTTTCATTCCCCTGTTCCAATTCGATTTGCGGAATTCAGAACACCTTACAATTTTAACTCCCGATTGGTTCAAAAAAGTTTTAATACAAATTTAACTCGTAAACTTTTATCCATTAAATCTACACTTATTTTTATATCATCCCAGAACTTAATTCCAAATTTAACAAAAATATGTTAAATTTTTAATGTTTTTTTAAATGAAATTTCTTCCTTAGTAGAGTTTTGTTTTTTAGCTGCTTAAACAGTTTGTAACTTTGTTTTTTTCATGTTCCTAACTGGAAAATTTACAAGCTTTTTAGTTTTTACCATAAAAAATGAATTATAAGAGAAATAAATAACTTCTAAGAAGTAATAATTACATTATTCTGAGGCAATCCTTAATAGCTTTCCTTTTTGATGTCGTTAGGTTACATTTTATTATGATATGCTTGGATTTGTAATCGTTGCAGGACATCTTCGAGTCATGCAGCGCCCATGCTTGAATCATACGCTTGTCTGATGCGCTTAGCCAGCGTTTTATGCTCTTTGAGAGCATGACAGGACCCAACAGGCGCTCCTCGTGGCCGGGGCCACAGTTATTTCTCCTTGTGTCAGCTAAAAAACAAGGCAACATGATTACTAGCCAGCCTTTGCCAGGATGAAATACGCCACGCGCTTGTGTCTCATATAAGCTGCATAATCTGCCTGGTTAGGGGGCAGGTTGAGGGCTTGGGGTTTTGGGGGTATGGGGTTTGGAGGTTTGGCCTTTCAGCCGGAACACGCGCAACGTTTAAAGTGAAATGCTTCTCTTGTGTGTGCCTGTTGTCTGTGTCAAGCGGTAAAGTGTAGGAAACAACTACAAAAACAAGGGCCCGAAAGCGTTATTGTTTGTTGTCCTTGTTTTCACTGCCGCCTTGTTGACACCTTTCACGGCCAACAAATTAATTAAAGCACCCCCCAGGCGATGTCGTAAAACATTTAGCATTTTAATTGCATCATAAAAGCTAAAAGCTAAGGATAGGTGCGCAGTGGAAGATTCCTTGGCATTTGTCGCCTAATTATTGTGAATGAGATTAGTTTCGTGGCGGCTGGGATCAATTGAAGTTGACTTCCTAGCACTAGCAGTGGACCACGCCCACTTAAGGCGCTGCCACCCACTGCGGCATAGATTGCAGCTGCGAAGGCAGCCGAGGAAGGGTCAGACGCAACGCATCCTTGCGCTCATCTCCACCTAAGAGCCTGGCACTTGGCCTCGAAACGCGATGCGCTTTTAAGCTCACACGTGCGACAGTCACTTGTCAACTCACTTATGCTCTCTGACTTCCGCTCTCTGGAGAGATAGAGAGAGCTCATAGTCTCTCTCTATATATGTATGTATGTGTATATATGTATATGTCCATGCTGACCCAAATAAGATTTCGTGTAATTGCAACAAGGCGCGACACTCACGACATTTATTCAAGCGCTTCTATGTGCAATTACATTACGTTACGTTAGCGTTTACGTTAACGTTACCGTTAACGTGACCCGAGCACCGAGCAACAATCGTTGAAAGTTACCTCAATCTCTCTTTCTCTCTCTCTCACTCTCTGTCTGTCTTATTTTCTTCTTCCTTTTTGTGAGCGCGCGCTCAATGTAAACAACAGGAGAGAGAAACGAATCAAAGCTAACGGCTTTAAGTAGCGTCGCTGGCGTTTCGTTTCCATTGTTCCGCTGCCTGATTGTGCGTAAATCATTTATTGCGACGCACTTTGGACCGTTTCCCCCTCGCTATCAGCCCCCGCAAAGTTGGTTTTTTTAATGTAGTAATTAAGCTAATCGTTAGAAATGAGCTTTAATTACAGTTTAATGCGTTGCTGTCTCATTCCATGACACTTTCTACTGCATACTTTGTGGCTGCAGTCGCTCTCTGCTGCCTGTGTGAATCTAGGACACGCTGTGCTCATGGCAAATCCTTTGACTGCTCAATCATGGCACATATTAGGCTTTTCATATGGTTGTAGTCACGGCGACTGACAATGAATTACACACACAAGCACACACACACATACAGTACATTTTTCCAGTTGATTGGGATTTTCAGTTACCTTTTTGCCTGCAGTTTACAGTTTTTATATTCCTAAAAGCTTTTTTATTGCCCACTTTGTGCGGCTGATGGAATGCCATCAATCGAATGAAAACTCGCATATCCATCCCGTGAAGGGTAAATGCAATTTGGGACTCATAATTGACTGGCAGGCATCGAAATTTGTATTTTCTATGAAGATATTGGCCCGTCTGTAATTGAATTGCAACAACTTTTAGGAAAAGGCTTTTGAGAAACTAAATATAGTTTTGTGGAAAGTGAAGCGATGGATTTTAATCAAATTAAAGGGCCTAAATGAGTTTTGTAAACAGAAAATGTTCAAAAGCTTTCATGTTTGTTAGGCTTTAGGATAGTTGACTTGCAGTTTTAGACATGCATAGCACAAATTAGATTATCTTTTCTATTTTAATGTAATAAACAATGCAATTTTATTCAAAGAAAACTTTATTTGATGTGAGCAAGAGGAAGAACAATAGATGGTTCTACTAAATACATAGAAGTAAGTAAGTAGCTTGAGAAACACATCCTCTTCCCTCGCAGAAAATTGGGCTGTTGTTGGGGCCTTAGGTTCAGAAGGGTGTATAATAAATAAGTCGCAATATGATAATAATAATAATAAAGGAAACAGTGATAAAAGTAACAGTAATATGTAAAGATCTTCTGCGCATATAGAGATATGCAGATTATCTATATTTCCCCCTCTCGCGCTCTCGGGAGAAGTTTCTTTTCATTTTTCATTTTTTCCTTGATATTTCGATTTACAGCTAACATTCAAGCTCAGCAACTATTAAGCATTTAATACTTTAGTGCTGGTATATCGTCAAGTTTTTGATTGCAGGCAACAAACTTTTGCCGTAAACATTCCTGTTTGGCACGCACACCAATACATATAAAGCACATATGTATGTGTATATATGTGTGTATGTATGTGTGTATAGTATATAGGGGCTACTCCAAGGTCTTGTCGTGGCCTGCTTGGAAGCCAAAACGATGTGTAGATAGACAAAGATGATGCCCAGCAACAACAAACAAACAGCATTAGCAATAACAACTGCAGAAACCACGCACCAGGAAGGACAACAAGAAAGAAGGTAATGAGAAATGCCACCCCAAAAGTAAAATCGTGCGCATTTTGGCTCTGGGGCATTATACTACAGTAAAGGAAACGATAAAGAGAGAGCGAAATATAGAGTGAGAGAGAGTAAGTGCTTAAAAGGGAGGGGGTCGCGGGGGCCACATTCTTTAACCTGTTTTCCGTTAAAGCTTTTACGCACTTGGACTCGCGCGCTCTTTGCACTCACCTTGCCACCCTTTTTGCCAAGCACAAATAGAGCATAGTGAGCTAAGGAGAGTGAGAGAGAAGGAGAGTGAGAGCGTGCGAGTGAGAGTGACAGAGAGAGAGAGAGAGGGAGAGAGAGCCCCAGCTATGCGATGCTTTTTCAGACGGCCTTTTCGCATGCGGTGGCCCAGTATCCATTCGGTCGTGTTCCCATAATGTCTGCTAGCGGAGCGCAGTGCTCGTCGCAGTCGCAGCCGTCGTCAACGTTGTCATTGTCATCATCAGCAGCAGCAGTAGCAGCAGCAGCACTAGAAGCAGCAGCAGCAGCAGAGGAGCAGAAGCAGCAGCTTAAAAATACATTTTCACAATGAAGCAAACGGGCGAAGGCAAGCGAAAATGAATTAGTTTGCGCTGTTGTAGCTGAAACAAATACCAGAAAAAAATACGAATAAAATACACAAAAAAATACAATTCAAAAAGACGTGTGGAAAACATAGTACAAAAAAAAAAAGAAAAGAAAATTGGAACTGAAAATGAAAATGGCACGCGCGTAGCAATAAATAAAACAGCAGCAGCAACAACAGCAGAAAAACGTACGGAGATGAGACTAAAGAATGTGTGTGTGAGATAAGAACACAACGTATATCGTGTAGATACGTTTATATATATACATACATACATATATATACATATATATATATAAATATATTCTTGTATATGTATGCAGGAAAAGGAAGCCCAAAAGGCAGCAGCCCGGCGCAGTGTATAAATATAAAGTGCAAAAAATGTGTATAGGCGAAATAAGTTAAAACAAAGATATAAAAAAAAATTGTGTTTTATGCGCCGCCTTTTTCTACTCTTGTGATTTTAGTCGCGTGAAAAATGTCAAAAGAATTTTCATTTAAATTTTAAGGTTTTTCTTTAGTTTTGACTTTTTGCATTGCCTTTTTGGTGTATTATACATACACAACGACACACGTTTTTCACACAACAAACACACTCACACACACACATAACGTAGAAAGAGCGTCGTCCAAGTTCGTTTCGTTTTTCAACTTCGTGTCGTGGCTGTGTTCGTGTTTGTGTTCGTGTTCATGTTCGTCGTGCTTTCGCCCAATAGCCGAGCAGCCGCCTTGCGCTCTTTAGCCGTGCAGTTGTTTGTTTGTTGTACTTGTAATTTGTTGGTGTTGGAGACCTGTAAAAGTTTAGCAAACACGCAGCTTTGGCAAATATCACAGTTTTCTTACATATTATTAAGCAAACAATACAATTTGCTTTATAAAGTTTTCTATAACTTTACATTTTCTACAGTTTACAATTTACAAGCAAGTGCAATGCATCAAAATTCTTGTTAGCTTAGCTTTAAAAATGCACGCATTGAAGCGCTCACGCTCTCACAACTCTCTCTCTCCCACGCAAGCGCTTTAAAGTTCGCTCTCTTTTTACAACGCCAACATTGACAGCCGCAACACATTTTTGAGTACAGTGTGGCCTGGCCCAGTGTGAAAGCTTTTGCGAGTGCCAGCGACAGCTGCTGTAAACAGTGATAACTTGAGACATGGCATAATAGAGAATTTCGCCACAGGGTAGCAACGAGCACATGCAATTGAAGCAAACTTTTGCTCCTTGACTAATCGTTCAAATGCAATTGTCCCAAATTGTAATTTCTTTTTTGGCGAACTTTGCCTTTGACTTTTCTTTTGGTCTTTTGGCGTTGCTCTTTATTTGATTTTCTTGGTCGTGTGCCACATGTCGTATACGTGTTTCTTATTACGGTCGACTACGTCATCCATTTGTCACCTGTGTTCGCGTTTAGCCCTCTCTCTCTCTCTCTCTCTCTATCTCCCTCAGTCCGGCTGTTTCTCCAAATCATGCTTCTTTCGCATATTTCGCGGGTATTTCCCAAGCACACAAATGCGAAAATCACAACGAAAATGGCATAACTTGTGCTTTTGGTGGGAAGGGGTGCTTGGTTATTCATTTGTGCTTTGACTTATACACTTTTTGCCTTCTTTGCTTTCTCATTTGCCTTCGCTTTGAAGTGTCCATGCAATTTTCTTGTTTGTTTTCATATTGTCGCAGAATTGGATTTTTTTCTTGTGAGGCCCGTGCAAATATGTAAACACTTCGATTTATTTTTGCGGGGTTTCTGTAATTATTTCCACAATGTGGCCGAGAAGAAAGCTGGCAATTTGGTGTAAACATGTTTACACCTAATTCCATCTTAAAAGGAACATAAATATAATATAAAAAATTCGAATTTATACCTAAACTTTCAAACGACAATTCCATGCTGAAATGATGTAGAAATTCCAAGAACTTGACAGTTACAATTTTGGAGTTTTCCAGCTTTAAAGCTCAGGATATGAACTTTATTAAGGACAGTTGCTCTTTAATATTCAGAACCTTTTTTATTCCAAGTGTTTTGATGTGAATCAGATATGGAAACAGGTCTAACTGTAAGCTTTCAATTTTGATATTCTATTACTTTTAAGTACTGAGTTCTGATTTCTTTGAATAGACTAAAGTGGCCAAGAAAGCCTATACGATCCAATTTATCGTTCAACAACCCCTAAGACCCCTAAGACGCTTGAAATGTTCGCTACCTAAACTATGCCAAGGCAGAGCAAAAAAACTTGTAGTAATCAAAAATTAGCATAATTATGTCGAAAGTGAACAACGAACCCGCAAGGGGGAAACACCACAATAACAATAAAAACAACAACAACAACAACAACTGGCCAAAGCCTCGAGAGAGTCGATTGTAGGATAAAAAGCATCCCTTCGTGGAGAGGCTATGCGATAATTATGCTCGTATCCTGGGGCAGGCACACGCATTTCAATTATTTCTCTCCTCTCATCTCGTTTGAAGCTCGTGCAGTTTTGAATATCAAAATAAATCGTAAACAAGGTCACATTCCTTGTGTATGTGTGTGTGTGTATATACATTTATATATGTGTGTGTGTGTGTTTTAATGCGTTGACTACACAGATACACACACAAAACTTCTCGCTCGCGTGCCTCTCTGAAAAGTTTTGAATGTCCCCCCCCCAACTAATTCGTAGCTCCTCAACTTGCAGCAAAATGTGTGCCAGAAACAACAAATCAAAGAAATTCTCACATAACCTGAAATCCATAGACAACAGAAAGTGAAGAACAAATAAAGAAGAAGAAGAAGATAAGCAAAACAACGGAAGCGGAAGCGAACAAAAAATAAAGAAGGAAAATTAAATCACAACCAAAAGAAAAGCTTTAACTAAAATATTTTTAAAGTATACAACTATACATACACTAAAGAATAGTTATATAAACTTAGCTGTAAGCTCTAAATACATACGTATAATAATAATAATAATAATTATAAAAGTAATAATAATTGAGAAACTTCGCAAAGTGCAGAGACCAAATAAATAAACCTAAAGGCAGTTTGTGATTCTCGGTGATATGGTGTAAATGTGATAAACAACGTTATAAAAGTTTTAATGAAATTACAAGCAACAATAACAACAATAACAACAACAGCAACAACAGCAAAAGTCTCAGCATATTGTGTTTTCGACTCTACGTTTTTTCGTTTTACATAATTTTTATCGAAGAGAAAAGAAAAAAAAAACAATAATAAATATACCTATACTATATACACAATTATATCTTAACTAAACTAAGCCTTGTCTCTATAAGCAAGTTCTAATAAAGTTAAAAACTAACATTAAGTCGCACAAAAACCAAAGTAAAACCCGTGAAGTAGCAGCTACAAAAGGCGTTAAGGATTTTTAAATATTCTATCAACTGCACTGCCGGCATATTTTTGACAAACTATGATTTTATTCTAAAAAATAAAAAATATATAAGAACAAGCCCAAAATCCGAATACATACGTACAAAATTATAAACAAAACAAAAAAGTAAAAACACTCTAATCGTATGCAAAGATTCTTATGAAACAAACAAAAAAGACAACTGACTAAAGCTAAACACAAAGAACTTGGAGCAAACTAACAAAATGCAATAGTTTTTCTCACTCGAAAAGGTAAAGATCAGACAAGAATGTGCACAGAAATATCGAAACAAACTAGAACTTACTTAATAATATACAACTTTTATACTTTAACAATATAATATTGAATTAAAATTGACAAATTTATGTTAATATAGAAATAAATATGATCTTAAGTTTATATTTATTATTGTTTTAGTCCTGAAGAGATTTCTTATTATAAAATACACACATTTGTATGATATACTATGTAGAGAACGTGTAGCTGTGTAGATAATGGTAACAAAAAAAGTAACCAAAAGAAACTATCAATTCTCAAAGCTTTCACTTTCAGTTTTTTCCATAGAATTGGAACAGGTCACTTTTTATAAAAAAGTGGGGGAGTCAGGGATAACCGGAAGCTCTTTTTACTTACTGTACTCATAAAATGGGTAAAAGGGGGTAAAGAGGCAGAAGGGGACATCTCCGACTCTATAAAGTATATATATATTATTGATCAGTATCAAAAGAAAATTCGATTTGGAATTGTCCATCCGTATATAAGAACTATAAGCAATTACAAGAGCTGGAGACACAATTTGGAATGTAGGTTTGTGTATAGTAGGCGCAGGTCAAGTTTATTTTGATTCCAAGAAATCCCCCCCTCCACACCCCCGCAATTTGTTAAAAGCGTTTTGCAGCCACCATTTTAAAGACAAAGCTTTGGGATTTACCTTGTATAATACTTTACTCACACTTAATCTACATTCCAAATTTCAAGTCGATCCAATCATAAACATGGAAGTTATTCAACAAACACGATTCAGTACTGCAGGCCGGGGGAAAGAAGAAGCGCAGCCGCCACTTAATCAAATGTTGTTGTTGTGTGTGTATTATGTGTACAAAGATAGGTTTGGCAGTTGTCGACCTGGGTACAGGCAGTTTCGTACTCGGGTATGCTCGACTAGAGCATTCTTACTTGATTTTAGAAATCTGAATTCACCTATGCTGTTAAACTTTGCAAGGTTTTAATTTATGAATTTTCATAAACATTTAAGCTATATTAACGAAATTTCTGTTTTCTTACGATTTTATTTGCAGTACATTTTACATAAACTGTGATTATGAGTTCCACAAAATCTCAAGTAGCCCTTGCTACAAATATTCCAACCAACTTAGCCTCCGCCTCAGCCACCTCCACAGCGGCCGCCGCCGTTGTTGTTGTCGCCGCCGTTGCCACAAACAATTCGACGACGTCACCAGCAATAGCAACATCAGCTGCAGCAGCAGCAGCAGTAGCAGCAGCAGTGACGTCATCAGCAGCCACAGCGGCTGCCACAACAACAGCGACAACAACAACAACAACAACACAAACATCATCCAGCAACAGCAGCAACAACAACAATAACAACAACTACTGCAACAGCATCGAGGAAACCACAAACGCCTCCAGTTTGGGGCGTCAGAATAGTTTTGGCAACAGACGCGTAAGTAACGAGCACAATCTTTGAACTCAAGATTCAAGAAAACTATATACAAAATATATATAGTATAAATACATAAATAGGTCATTTACAGACAGTTCTCTGGCACGCACTCTCTCTCTCTCTCTCTCTGTCTCTCTGTCTCTCGAACACCCTCGGAGTGTCCTCTCTGCATATATGTAAGTGCAGCCATGAACTGGAACTGGCCCGTGCAAAGGATACACGCCCAAAATGCATTAACTGGGTCAGGTCAGCTTGGGGCTGGGTCGGCGGGGCTGGGTTTTTTTCCCCAGCAGTTTCTAGGAATCGCAAATTGGAAATTCCCAATCGATTCAAATGCCACATAGAGTTGCATTGAAAATATGCTTGTGATTGCTCCCCCCCCCAAAAAAAAAGGACTCGAGACGGCTAAGCAATGTGCACGGAGTTCAAGGTTTATGCAGGTGCTACTAGTGGCAGTGGGGGCATCTATGTGGCATGTGGCAAAGTTCAATTTTAATTGAGCTACTCTACTTAATTGTGTGCTCAAATCTCACTGTTGGCCAACAACATTGCCAAGAATTTTTGAAGCAAGCTGCTGCTGCTGCTGCGTCACTTCCAAGGTCGATTTATTGATTTTTCCCAAACAACTGATGACGTTCGCGGAAGTTGGCCAACACGAAGTTGTCTGCGCTTTGATTTGGCCCTTACGACAGCAAAAGAGCTGCCAAATAGTTTTCATTTGTGTGTGTGAGAAGCACGTGGCAAATTTTAAAACTTGAAATCCTTTACGGATTGAAAAAGGTATAGCTAAAAGAGTATGACGGATTCAAAAGTATTTAACAGATATTGATTTAAAGTAAACAATTTTTGTTATAAGCACGGAACAGGATATACGGGAAAAAGGATACATAAAATCAAAAGAAAAATGTGGTTTTTACTCCCTGTAGCCATATAATGGGTAAGAAGGGGTATTAAATCTGTTAAATCTGTGCAAATGCTTTCGATTTGGAGATGAATAAAGCAGTTTTCAATGGATTTAACATAAACAAACCAAATTGGCCGTCTCTAGTCCTGAAGAAGCTGCTAATGTTGACAAAGATTTGATGTATATACTTTATAGGGTAGAAAAGAAGCCTTCTTTACCCCACTCAGAACTTCAAAGTATTTTGCAACTGAAGGCAACATTTTATTCTATCGATTTGAAAGTATGTAAGAAAATAATATTTACAAACTGAACATATATTTCTTCTCCCATGGCTGTATTCCTGTAGCTTTAGTTTTATCATGAACATACAGTTTTATAAATAAAAATTAATATATCTTGTATTGTTAATTGAATTCTCACGATAAATATGACGAGATACATTCATTTATCCATTCAATTATAAGTATAAAAGCTTTGAGATGTTTCAAAATATTTTAAAATATATATATATTTAGCAATTTGTGCGTCCACTGTTAGTGATCACTGTAGTCACAGCTAGAATTGATGTGGGCAGCTAACTGAGAATGAACTTACAAAGTGGCCAAATGGTTCGTTGAGTTCGCCAAATGCCTTTGGCATTGACATTTGCGTTTGTTTTATTGCCTTTGCCTGCTTACAACGTCACAATGCCACATTTAGGGGCATTATCAAGTGTATGCGTTGAAGTGGCCTGGCAGGTAGAAAGGGGGAGAACAATTCAAGTAGCTGCTGTCTCACAATAAAACCAAAATAAACTGATTAATGGTGTTCAATAACGTTGACTTTCATATGGCCTATGTGTGGGAAAAATCAATGGGCACAGCCAATAACGCAATGGAAAATCCACTAAATCGGGCCAGGCTAACTGATGAACCAATTATCTCACTGACTAACTGATTGGCCGATTGACCAACCAAACAACCAACCAAACAACTGACTGACTGACTGACTAACTGACTAACGGAGTTGGTGGCGTTGTCCTTCGCCGTTCTTGAAATGTCAAAAGTCAGTCAGGCTATGAAGCGTTTTATGTGGCTGGCACGGTAACAGCCCCAAGAACCAGTAAAGTTGGTTTGATTGTTAAGTGATCGACTAGGAGATACGCTGTAAGAAGTCTGTTGCACAAATTTAAGTATTCCTATGTAGACTCACCCTATGTGACGGTTTTTGGACTGCCATTTTGACTGCAGAATTGCCAGACTACAGAAATCTACATTAAAAGAACATAGTAAAGTTGGCTGCCCTTAACTATATCATTAATCGTTGGGGCAAGGCATGAAATGCTTCAATTCAGCAGATCGAGTCATGCCAAAACCAAATTTTCCGTAGGATTGCAGACGCTCCCTACGATGTGTGCAACAACACTATTTATAGTGGTTTAAATGAACAATTTTGATGAAAGATACAGAGGCCAGCTTCTGGCCCACACCAACTCCTTGGCATCTCGCCTACAGTCAGAAAACAAATGCCTTAGATCTCAGAAAATCGCCATATCTTCGAAGCCAAGGTCAACTCGTCCTATTTTTCAGAAAATTGATTTTCTAAATTTTGTTTTTCTAAAAACTAAGATCATCGTTTCTAAACTTGAGAGCAGAGAAATATTTTACTAAATATTAAATTTTGAATTTCTAAACTAAAGAAACATATTTCTTAAAAATAGAAAATATTTCAGAAAATTAGAAAACAAAATTTTGTTAAGGGCGATTCAGGGCATGCATTTCTAATATTAAGAAATAAGTTTCTTAATTTTAGCTATTATTTCTATAAAAGAGAAAATATTTCTAGTTTTTAGGACGATTTTCTAAATTATATGGAAATTTATGTTTCTGAGTGTAGCAAGGCCTTTTATAAGCAGACGGGTTGTCCTATATCATCCTGCGGATAATTGTATTTATGGCAGGACGTCTGCAGGAAGGCTATTGGCCTTTAGCTAGGCTCTATTTAGTCTGGTAAAGACCTTAGTGACCTCTTTGCAATATCCTCTGTTAGATCCCTGCGTATCCTCGTGCCGTATCCCTTTATATCCCTATATAAAATGGAAAAAATAAAGACTGCACTATATGTAAATGTAATCAGAATTCGTAAATTTATCAAATTTATGAATTGTTGTTTATGTTTTCACAAATTGACTTAAAATGTAGCAGAGCATAAAAAACAGCTTATCCTCTTTTAAAAATCTAATAAATACAGGGTATAAAAGAATACCTGCATTGATTTTCTAGTCCAGAACATGTATGTATATGAATCGTTAATGTCGCCTGGGGCTGGCATTTGTTTAACATTTTAATGAGCCAACAATTGCATCACGGGCAGCGTCATCGCTGGGGCTCACTTCTGGCTGAGTTGAGGCTTAGTTGTGGCTTAGTTGTGGCCGCCCTGCTGGCTGCCCTTTTGGCGGTCAACTTTGGCATTAAATTGGTGGCAAGCTAATTCGAAACTAATTGCTTTCTCACTCTCTCTTTTTCTCTCTTTCTGGTTCTACTGGCGACTTTTACTCGACACTGCAGGGCAACATGAAGGGCAAACATCTCACACGCAGTCATGCCATGCGCGAGTCCACATCGCCGCCACGCACGCCAACGCCGCGAGCCGCCTCCGAGCAGCAGCAGCAGCAACATCCCAGCGATGCCCATGAGCACAACAACAACAGTGCCATTATTAATAACAATAACAATAGCAATATAAATACTAATAGCAAAGCACAATCAACTGGACGCGGCAACTCGCCGCTGATGGAAACGCCCGCTGTGATTGTTACTAGTCAGCAGCAGCAACAACAACAACAACAGCCACTAAATGTGCCGCTGCGGGATGAGGCAGAGTTTCCCAAGTTGTCGCCGCCCAAGAAATCAGGAGCTGGCCAGCATAATCGCAGCAACAGCAATGGCAGCTCGGGTATTGAGTACAATAACAACAACAATACTAATAACAACAACAACAACACTGGCAAAAAGTATGTGGTAGATTTGAAGGCCAACGGTCTGGACAAGCATCACAACAACAACAATAACAACAACAATAACAATAGCAGTGGCAGCAACAACTCCAGCGCGCTGCTCTACAACTCGGGCATGAACTATAAGGCAGCGGAGCGGCATGAACGCCACGAGCGGCATGAGATGTCCAGCCAGAATAGCAATCTCAGCAACAGCAACCACGAGGAGGAGATGTATCATTATGAGCGCTCAGCCGCTGGCGGGGGCGGTGCTGGCGGCGGTGGTGGCAAAAAGCATCGCGCCAATACTAACTCGAAGGGTTCCAAGCCGCGCTTGAAGACACTCACAGGCAGCTCATCGGGCAGCATTGATGGTGGTTCCGCTGGTAATGGTAGTGGTAGTGGTGGGAGCGGCGGTGGTGCAGCGGGTAACAACTGCGGCAACAACTCGCAAGCGTTGGGCAACTCCAGTAATTCAAGCAACAATACATCGGGCTTTATATCGCGCGGTAAGTGCATCCTTGCCAGGATGTTAACCAGCCATACTCATGGCACAATTTAACGTTTCTAGTCTTTCATCAATCAGAGAACTCGAGCGAACAGTACACGGACTACGGTGGCACTGATCTGTTAACGTTCTTTCGCGATACGCTTAATAAGAATCCAAAGGATAGGAACATATTGTTGAAAATTGAAAAGGACTTGATGGACTTTGTTCAGGATAAGAGGTAAGCTTGCATATATATATTGAAAAACTAGATTCAAAGAGTAGGTAACAAATTAAGCTGAATGCTTTTGGTTAACTGATGAACTTTGGTTAAAATATGCCCCTGCATTTTGTAGTTATAATCAATCACAATTATTAATTATAAAATCTGTATCTTAACATAAATGTTTGCTGGTTTGCCTAGATTGCTTAGACTTAGCGGATTCTGAGCTAAAAACATTTGAATCGTATTAATCAGTGCGTTCTTTGTTCTGTTGAGATTTGAAAACAGAACAATTAACATTATATATATTGCAGCAGATATTTAACCATATATACCCTCTTATATAGCCGTGGCTGTGAGTATCGCTTTCCGCCAACTACCTCGTACAATCGCATGCTGATCCATCGCACGGCTGCCTTCTTTGGCATGGATCACAACGTGGACTCCGACACGCAGCAGTGCGTCATTGTGGCCGTCAGCAAGGGCACACGCATACCGGAGGTGGGCTTTACTTTGAGAGAGATCTTTACGTAATTGTATTTTAATATACAACATTGTTGCTACTTATAGATTCGCTTCAAATCGCTGGTGCGTGGCGACTTTCGCGAAGAAGCACGCAAGTCAATTCTGAAGCGGGATACGCACAGCTTCGATGAGGTGCGCCAGTCGCCGTATCTATGCCCGGAGCGTGTCATGCTGGATCGCAAGGCCAAGAGCTTTGAGGAGCGTGAGGAGGACTATGATCGTGCACGCAGCCGCATCTTCAATCGCTCTGCGCACCATGATGGCTACTCTGGCGAGATGTCCAATGATGAGTGCTATGGCGGTGGCGGTGGCGGTGGCAGCAGCGGTGGCTGGCACAATGCTGTCGAACAGCAGCAGCAGCAACAGCAGCCGCCCAGGCCCAAGCGGCCCAATGGCAAGATGCTGCAGATGCAGAATGTAAGCTAACATTGTTAACTATAATGTGGGATTCACACTAAGCAACTAATATTTGAACTTGCAGTCAACGGAGTCACGCGATGGTGGCGGAGGCATGAGATCTGGCGGCGCTGTGCCCAAGTCGCACAACTTTGGCAACTATGGTGGACCGCCAAGTGCTGGTGGACCTGGTGGGCCCTCAATGCCGCGCGGCGATTCAACCAATTCGATAAAGAGCGGACGTGGCGGCTTTGCCAAGCAGGACTCGACCGGCAGCGCCAATACAGCCTGGCGCCTGTCACCCTCGAGCAGCGGGTGAGTTGCCCAAAGAGTGTTTGTTATTTGGACCCAACATATCCATACCCAATTCGCTCGCCCTCTCTCTATCTCTCTCTCTGTTAACCAATTTTGAAACTGTTGTTAAAATTGCCAAAAACATTTTTGTATGCCACCCAAAACAACAAACCAACCAACAACCAACCAACAAACTACTACATTATCCAACCCAGCTACAAGACACGCACCCAATCCGTGCGCTCCGATTCCGTTACGCCATCGCCCACGGGCTACGGCAGCGACAGGCAGACGCCGGAGTTCAGCCATCCGCCCGCGCAGGCCCAGCCCCAGCCCAACCGGGGAGTGGCCTCGTTTCTGCAGCAGGCAACAACACCAACAACAACAACAACGTCCAGCGCGCCAGAAACGGCATCAGCTCCGGGACTCGTCTGGGCCGTCACAGACATTTCGAGTGTGCCAATTGGCAGCGTCCTCATTGATCCGCAAACCCTCCAACCAATTCTCAATTCAGACGGGTAATTTACAAAAACCAGAACACACCAAAAAATCCAACAAAAAAACAAAAACAAAAACAAATTATGAGAACTCTGTTGTACTCCAAAATTAATTATCGCAATGCTTTCATTTGATTTTTCCTCTTTAATATCAATTTTATTATAATTCCTACTAATTCGTATTGTATAAAGTATTTTATTTTTGTGCTTTAAGAGCCGATATATTAATATTTTCAATTGAATGTTTTGATTAGAGGACAGTTAAAAATACCTTAGAGATATGATAGTTTTGATTATTTGTATCGGTTCTTTAATTTCACAAGTTTCTGACTGGAATCAAATGATATAATAAATTAGAAAGAGTTTCTTATATTGTCATATGTTCTTGTGTCAGTCTGTTTCTATGCGATCAAGTCTCTCGGTTCTTTCTATAAACTATATATATCTAGTTGGAATCGTACTGATCAGATCACTTTTTAATATGCTCATCTTTTATATACATTCTTTAATAGTTTTTAAAGATAACTACACAAAATTATAGATGAAATATATATCACATAACCAACATAGGATCAATTCGCTTTATATATATAATATTCGGCATGCCGATTTAGTTATTATGTCTATTTTGTAAATGATATGCTTTATAATGCAGATTTTTGTTATAGACATAGCCAAACACTTTGAAAGTTAACTACGCGCTCTCACAATAATTATCGATTTCTTTTTTAAAAAAATGCTTTATTTTGTTAAGCATAAATTTGTTTTTTTTTATATATATACACGCATTATTAATGCCATTTCAATGTGCTACTTTAAACTTGTTGATGTTGTTTTTGTAAATTATCTGCCTAAAATTAAACAAATTAATCGACACCACAGCTCTCAAATGATTGTATGATTATGAATATGAAGCTGTGATCAGCTTTCTTTCAATCAGCTCTCAGTTCAGCCTCCACTTACGCTCTCGCTCTCACGCTCACCTGTACATCGTCCACAACTCTGAAAAATATATATATATATATAAAAACACTCTCACAGCTCTGTCGCTCTTGCTCTCACTCTCGCTCGCTCGCTCGCTCGTTCGTTCGTTCGCTCTTCCTCTCTCGCGTTATGCGTCGCTCAGTTATCATTCTGTTCACCAGCTTTTTTGATCGCCTGCTGCCGCTGACTCTGCCAACTACCAGAGAAGTGTGTCGTCTGCCAGTGTTGTCGTCTTATTGTTGTTCGTTCTAATTGCATTGCATCTCTTGTATCAAAAGCATTTGTTGTTGTTGTTTTTCCATTACATTATAATATGCAAATATCAAATATATATACTACTATATGCTCGTACAAACAGAAATGTCTGTCGCTGCCGTCGCCTTCACATTGCGCACATTTTCGCAAAACTGTGGCAACCCTGACAGCTGCCAGTTGGCGGCACAACTGTACTTTCCTTTTACTTTATACACTAAATACGCGGACTCTCTTTAATCCAACATTGCATGCGACGAGCGAGTATCCAACAACATACACATTCCTGAGAGTAATTAGTCTATTTATTATGGATAAATTGAATTTGTGCTTTGCAATTGCAGCTCCATTTACCACTACGACCCGTCCAACTTGCCGCCCAACCAGGCGCTGCAACATGCGGGCAACAATGGCGGCAACTATCAATCGAGCGGCTCTGGCAACTATGCGCCTTATCGCAGGTCCTCGCCACACCAGCCGCCGCCGCAGCAACAGCAGCCGGTGCAGCAACATCAGCCGGTGCAGCAGGTCTACAATAATGAATTATCCTGCAGCCCCACGGAGAGCTATGCCGAGGAGGCGCAGTCGCCAGGCATGGAGTGCGCCGACAGCTACGAAAGCTACAATGCCGAGCCACAGCCACAGATACAGCCACAGCCACAGATACAGCATCAGCAGATGCAACTCCAGCAGCAGCAACAACAGCCGCCTCCGCCGCCGCCGCCATGTTGCGATGCCATTAACAGCAGCAAGGGCGATGAATGTGATAGCCTGACCAGCGCAACGGGCTGCCTGAGCATTACCACGTCGACTTCCACCAAGAACTACGATCGTATTGAGGTGCAGAAGTATAAGAACCAGGCAACCAGTCCCAATATACCCGCCTGTTGTGCTGTCGACAATGAGCTTGAAGCAGCCGCCCAGCAGCAGCAGCAGCAACAACAGCAACAGCAGCAGCAACAACAGCTACAGATGCAGGAGCAGCAACAGGAAACGGTGGTAGTTGCAGCCAGCACTTCCGCTCCGCCTGAGCTGCCCACCAGCCAAACGCCGCTGCCAGTGGCGTTGGCTCAGAGCGGTGTCCCCTTGAATTGTGATGCCCAGTCGCTGTCGCCCAGCACCACGCCTTACAGCCAGTGCGAGGTGAGGCCCGCTAGCCAGAGCCAGGCTCTGGTAGCTGTTGAGGAGCCCAAGGCCACCACCTGGGCCTATACGCAAAGCTATCAGGCACCAGATGGTTCCACCGTCTTTCACACTACGACCACGCCTAACGGCCCGGCGCCATACTGCACCACCACATATCAGCAAGGGGTAAGTTCATAAAGGTTTCCAGCTTCACTGGCTATATTTCCTAATCCATGCCTTTTTTAAATAATACTGCGCTTTAAACTCTTGATAGCAACCACTAATCGAACGTTCTTTCTCTCAATATCTATAGCCCGATGGCAGCATCTATGCCGTGCCCCAGGGCATGGTGTATGCGGCATATCCTCAGCAAGCTGTTAGCAGCGCCGCCTCGCAGCCGCTCTTCCAGCTAACAAGCAGCAGCCAAGCAACGCAAACGTTATACGCTTCACAGGAGGCGGGCGAGATGCCCGGCACCTACATGATACCTGTCTTCGATCCGGCCCAGCAGCATCGCGAGGGCCTTATACCCGCCCAGGCCATATACCAGACACCGGCAGGACCCGCAACCGCTGTGATGCCAATGGCCGCCGCCCCTTATCCGACAGCGCAGTTTGCTGCCGCGGCTGCTAATGGTGCGCCCATCTATCAGACGCCATTGATCTACTCCAGCGAGCCGGCTGGCGCTCAGCTGCAGCAGCTTCCGATGGCCACGTATCCCATCAGCTATCCGTATCACTACTATCATCCCGTTCCCTATTACTTGCCGCAGCAGGCGGTCGCTGCCGCGCCCATGCTAGCCACTGCAGCATCCGCTCAGCCGCCCAACGGTCAGACGGCGTCCCAGGCACAGGCACAGGCCCAGGCTGCGGCCCAGCTGAATCTCGCAACTGCCACAGCGGCTGGCCCGCCCACGGTAGCTGGCGGCCAGCAGGCCAGCAATGGGCATATTGTCAGCAGCAGCAATACCGGTGGCTATCTGGGTGGTGCACGTGTTAAGCGCACGCCCGGCGGCGGCTCCATACATTACAATCCCAGCTACCCGCCAACAGCAGCTGGACACGCCACCGCGGCACATCATCCGGGCGCCGGCGCTGCCCAGCTCATCAGCACGCCCGGCGCCAGCACAACGACATATCATGCGCTTCCCACGCTGACACTGGCGCATGGCGGCGCGGGGGCCAACACTGATCTCAATGCCGCCGCTGCTGCCGCAGCCGCCGCTGGTGCCCACGTCTATGCGCTGCCCCCTCAGCATGCCACGGCGTTGATACCAACAAACATATTTCCGTATGCCGCCGGCCAGCCAGGTGCACAGCAGGCGGGACCGCACAATACTGTGCTCCAACAGCAGCAAGTGCCACCGCCGCCGGCTCCACATTCGGCGCCGCATCATGCGCTCATCACAGCGGCGCCCTACTACTCGGCAGCCAGTGGATCTATGGATGTGGCAGCCTCACAGTCCGCCCCTAGCACCCCAGCGGCGCCCGGACGCCAGGCGCCGCTCTTTAGCACGCCGCCGGCGCCCAATGGCGGCAGTTCGGGCAGCGCCAACAGCAGCGTTGGCGCCTCATGTATAGGCGGCGGTGGCTACCACAGCAACAGCTCCACACCGCACTACTATCACAGCCAGAGCAGCAACGAGGGCGGCTATGGAACGCCATACGAGAAGCGCAACAGTGCCAGCGCTGGAATGGGAACGTCTGTGCCGCCCGGCCGCAAACCCTATCATCCAGGTGGCTACAATCCACGCCACTCGGTGCCGCTGAGCGGCATGCCATCGGGTGCCAAGACGCCACTGCTCAATTCCAACAATGAGCCAACGCCACGCGCCTCGCCGAGCAGCATTAGCCTGGGTGGACCCTCGACATCGTCGAGCTATCATCATGCCGCGCATCGTGGCCCGCCGCATGTGCTGGGCAAGCGCGAAAACAAGCCAACGCAGATGCCGCTGATCAGCGGACCACCGCCAAGCTATGCCACGTCTACAAGCAGCGCAGCTGGCATCGGCGCCAGTGGCGGCGGCTATGAGGCTAAGCCTCCAGTGCGTCTAAATGCGGCAGCCGCCAGCTTCCGCAGTCAGAAGACCATCAATGCGGACTTTAGACGCAGCGTCTCCCAGCGCAACTCGCCCAGCGCCCATACAGCTGGGAATGGCAACGGCAGCCACGAGAGTAGCAACAACTCGCCCAACAGTATTGCAGGCGGCGGCGGAGGCAGCAGCAGCAACAACAACAGTGCTGCTAATACGCCCAATGCCACCGCACCGACCTCCGGCATGGGTACACAGTACATTATGGTGGATCATTCAACGGGAGCCGCTATGAATGCCTCGCCGCCATCGCTGTACTTAAGCGGTGGCAGCAACGCTGGCGGTGGTGGCGGCAGCGGTGCCGGACCACGCGCCTCCCACATTCCAGCCCAGCTGCATCACAGCGCCGGAGCAGCAGCCGCCGCGGCCGCAGCAGCAGCAGCTGGTGCTGGCGGCCAACAGGCCACAGCGGTGCTCAGTGGTGTTGCAACATTGGGCGGCTACAATCCGAATGGCGCATCTGGTGTCTACATCAAGTATGGCCAGACATACTTTACGCATGTGAGTAGCGCCTATGTAAACTGCCTGAAATGTCCTTTACTTATCCTGTTTCTCTATTTATCACAGCCTTCGGTGGCCTTGCCCAACAGCCGACGTTCGCCCTCGAACGACATCCGACCGCAGATGGCTCATGTTGCCGGCATGTATCCTGCCACGATGATGATACAAGGTGAGCGCACCCTACCGGATCAGAAAGTGTAGTGCGAGGAGTGGAAACCTTAACCAAATTCTATTATAGAAATGTTGCAAGCTATCTTTTAACCTTATTTTTGCTTACAGCGCCTCCACGTCATCCAAGTCGTCATCCAAATCCGAACTACAAAGGAACGCGTCCGCGGTAAATCTGCCGCCCTTTAGTCAACTGGCGGACGTTCATATAAAACAAAAAACAAACAAAAAAAAGATGAAAAAAACTACATAAACATAACGGCATACCTAAGATAAATATAAATAGCAAACTAATCTAGTGGAACATAATGTAGTTGACAAAAACAAAACAAAACAAAAGCATTAAGTGAAGAATGAGAAATGATGTAACAGAAGCGAGAACAGAGCATAGAGGAGCAAAAGGCCGCAGAGATTTGTTGGGTGTTGGTAGCAGCAGCAGCAGCAGCAGCAGAGGAGATGGAGGAGGAGGAGACTGAGCGGGGCATGGCAGGGGAGAGAGCAGCTGAACATATGCGATATGCAACAAAAGTGTGAGAGAAATTGTTATCTTCCGCAGAAAACTAAATCAGCCAGAATGAGTAAAAACAAAAACAACTTAGCATATAAAACTAGCTCTAGTTAAGAAGTATTGTGTAGTTACAAGAAAAGCGACAACAACCAGTAAATATAAACAATGCTGTATATTTTGTGCCATTAAAAATAGTCTTTAAAACAAAAAACAAAACAAACAAACAAATACGAGTACCGAACAAGCAATAATTGAACACAACGACGGCCTCACGGACGGATAACTATGACTCGACCCCGTATACCCTATCTACATATACATACATACATATTACCCGGACAGTGACCTTCACAGCAAAAATCGTTATCGTTAAAAATCATATTAAACTAGTAGATTATTATTGATGATATATTAATGCGTTAGTTCTGGTAGAATTCTCGCAGCATGCTAACAATCGGAGCACAGGAGATCCCCTACGTTAATAGACTGACGGAGCAGAGCCCATGGAAACCTCAGATATTGTACTATGTCCGATCGCTAAAGCAAGACATCAGGCAGCAGAATCAGCAGCGTTTAGAAAGAGTCTCTCCAGATTTATAATATCTGTCACTTCCATTAAAAAAATTTCCAGTTTTCTCGTTGATAATTTTCCAACTTGCGCTGCTATCAAAAATGAAAACAAATATGTATTATATTTAATATAATGTGGTGCTTGCTTTGGTGTGTTTAATTGAATGTGTTTTAATTATGTTAGAAATCTCAACCAAAAGTAAAGCAAACTCCAACGGAAATGATCCTAAAAAACCCGACAATGGCCCACTGCAAGAACAGAGACTGCTGCCAAATACTGTGGGCGTGGCTTGTACTATATATACTTATTTTGTATTGCAAAATTTGTAATTTGTAAAGCTCTTTGAGTTAAGCTCATCAAAAAAAAAACTAAGAAAAAATCTAAAAAGAAAGAAAAAAAAACTATCTCGAAGCATTAACATCTGCAAATCTGTGCAAAATCAATCAAGTTTTGTTATTAAGTCAAATTTAATATATAACACATTATACGATGATAATTTTGTGAAATTTTTGATTTGAATTTACTTATTATTATTATTATGTTTATGTTCTTTCGAATTAGAATTGAATTCTTTACGTTCTCTATTATTTCTGTTCCTTACAGCAAAGAAGCTGCACTTTTATTTTCGTTATTAAATATAAGAAGATGATTAATATTGAAATATACATAGTAATGAGAAGAAGCGTAGAGATGAGATGAAAAGAAAGTAAAAGAAAAGAAAAGAATTAAATCGATGTACGTAAGAGCCAAGCATCTATACATTTATTGTTAAACAAGATAATTAGCTTAGCGTATAAATTACATATGTATATGTACCATTTAATATATAGGCAAGTGAAACGAGAAAAACTAAATAAAAATATTAGTTAAAGTTGCGTTTGTATTTCTGTTTTTCAGTTCGATCTGTTCGATTAATCTTTCAATTTCTTCCAACTTCTTCAATTTCTATTTCTAATTATACTCTGTTTTTAGTTTCGGAACTGGCGTAGAAGGATCGCGCTGAACATCAATTGGGATAGCGCCTGATAATGCCATAACTTTTGCTATGATTTTTTTCTGCTTTTGTACAACGAATTTGCGCAAATATTCGAAACAATTCCAAACAAACAGACCATTGGCAAACTTCCAACTCAAATTTTAGAACTGTATGTCTAAATGTACATAACAATAATTTACAAAAGAGAAAAAAAAAACAAACCTAAACGCGACTAAACATAAACTTAGTATATAAGTAGGTTAGGACAGGACATAACCAGGAGCAGTAACATTAGAATCAAATGATTTGGTGCAAATCTTTGTTTATTATAAATTTTATAATCGAAGATTTGCGCCAGATGATTTGGGAACGTTAATTAGAAGAGTTATCAAAAGTTGGTCTAAGGCTATTTATCATTTCAAGCATTGCAATTCTTATGAACTCACTCACACACCTAAACTAAGAATAGCTTTCAAAAGTGCGCTAAAAAACCAAGAAGTAAATGCTAAATCAGCTTACATAACATACATAACTTTACATACATACATAGTACTTGTAATCTAAACGCAATATTATTAAAGAGAAATGTACCAAATAAGTTAGATGAAAAAAACTGCTCAAGAAATAATGAATATTAAGCACAAAAGTATTGTACCACAGAACACAGAAACGCTTTGTTGGCTAGTCCCGAAACCAGATAGATAGAGATCAGAGGATATTGGTAGTAGCTAGAGGAGGGAGGGAATGAGGGGGGAGAGAAGAGAATCGATGGGCAGTTATGGGACATATGTCAGAGATCCTGAAAAATCGGAACATTTGCTCCTGTTGTGCAATTCTTTGTTTGTTGCTCTGTTTGTTATGAAAAGAAAAATAATGTTGAGTGTAATGTTGAGGTCGTTATACCGAGAGAGAGAGAAAGTAGAGAGAGAGTAGAGAAAGTGGAGAGTGGAGAGCTAAGAGCGCGAGGATAACAAGAAAATGATTTAGGCATTGAATATGGGAAATGAAAAACCAAACAAAATGAAATGAAATGAAATGAGAGCCCTCGAGGGAAATATGTTATACAATATTATTATTACATCATGATTAATCTATAGTAATTATAATTATAATTATAATTATACAACAAAACTGCGACAAAAAACCAGAAGCAAATACAACAACAACAACAACAACAGCTCCAACAACAAACAGCACGCAAAGTACTCGTAATAACGATAAAAAATGAGATAAAGACAAACGGAGTTTTTACCGACGAGGATATGATAATTATGATGATAATACAAAATAAATAAAATGTATTTATTTATTTTAATTTATATATACACTAGAGAGTTATTACAAATATATATATACATAATGTATAAGGCAAAAAAGAACAATTGTAACGAGTTTAATTAGCTGCAAGTTGGGATATTCCATAAGCAAATATGGTTGGATAACTACAGGGTAAGTTTGGTTTGTAAATATGATATGATATTATATGATATATACAAAATGAAATTTAAAACGCACATTCTATTTTTTCAGAATTTAATAAGGTTTCCAGCATAAAATAGACTTCCTTTAAAATAAAATAACCTTTTCTATTTATTTTGGTTCTTACAATGGCTTAAGAACAGAAATTCAATATTATAAATTTATAAAAAATATTAAGCATAATATGTGAAAAATCGAAATATTTGAAGAACAAAACTTGACCAAAAAGATACTTCGCATTTCAATCAGTTCAGTTTTGACAAAGCTATGGGAGTTGGATTGGACATATATGAATTTAGGAATATCAATATTTTAGAAATTGTGTGGCATCAAATGGGTAAGTAATGTTAACTTCAATATATACATCTAGATTCTAGACTAACAAAATAAGTTGAAACAATATCATAAGATATACTAACAGGATAATTTTGACGGCAACTCTCCTAAATTGAACAAGCAGCATAAATTATTGCTGAGTAAACAGGACAATTGTGTAGGAGTATATGATTTATTAGCTATGAAAACGCATTGGACGCCCTCAAGGCTATTACTCCTGCCGTTTATAAGGTCCACTTGGCACATGTTAACATTGAGTCCATAAAAACAGCTCGAGCAAATAGAAAAATGTACAAAAACAACGGAAAAATTGAGATACGCGTATGCAAACATTGTTGCGACCTCATAACCCAGATAGAGAGACAGAAATGTTAAGGAATTTTATGAGCATGTTTAAGCCTCCATTGTCTAATACTAATACCAATAATTACATATCAGGACTGGGGGTAGTTCGGGGCTTCAGTCAACGTTAACATGGCACTTTTGACGTCTTCATAACACGCGCGAATGAGCCAGCAAAGGAAAAGGCCAGGTTGAAGGCCCGAATAGTTGTGCCACCAACAGTTTTGGGAAACGGTACAACAAATTACCCTGAAATTTTTGTGAACGCAACTAGGGTCTGCTCCTGCCTAGTCTTGGGCAGCCAGTTGTGGCCGCATTCGTATCTTGTCAGTGCCATCAAGTGGAGACGACCACATTCTGAGCGTCCCATAAATCTGCCAACAAGAGAACGTTGAGGCAACTATATATAAACCCAAACAGCGACAGGTTGCAGCTCAATAAAGAGTCAAATAAATATAATACGAGCATCGTCTATGGGCTGGAAAAGGGATGAGTTCATTTAGGGTTCGAACTTGCTTCTCAGCTCGATTGCGGCAGGTAGCCAATCGTGCAACTAACTAACCTGTTTTCCCAAGACAATGGCCAAAAGATGCAACGGCTGCGGCTGCGGCTGCTGCTGCGGCTGCCGCGGCCAAAATCAAATGGTCAGCGCTTTTGTAAACTGGTGACATTTAAAAATTATGGCATGTAAATGGAAGGCATTCCGGGAAGCGTTGACAGCCTCTGGTTCAGGCTCAGGCTGAGGCTGAGGCTCAGGCACGGTTTTGGCCTTTAGCAGCGGCGCTGCGGTTCAGAGGGGGCTACTGTTAATCAATTTAGTGCCTGGATGAAGTTATTTGTGCGGCGCGCGCAGATGGCCCAAAGGATAAGCGCGGAGTGAAAGGTTAAGCGATGCACTTGCCTGATAAGCGCTGACTCCTATACAGGGAGTCAGTCTATCTTGTATCTATAATATGCATATCTTCTATGCATCTATCTCTAGCATTGCTCCAAAGACCTTGCCCGACCTTTGTCTGCCCCACGGGGCGTATGCGTGTTAAAGCTTTCAAGCTGACGGCGCTGTCAAGCTTTGCGCTCTTGATATATGGGCAGCATTAAAGTGCCGCCTTTGTAATGCGGACACATCAAAGTGCACTCACACATGCACATAGTCAACATTTACATACACACACATACACAAACACACACTCATGCAGCGAAAAGCCATAAAAATCACTTTGTAATCTGGGCAGTGGGGTGGGGAAAGGGGCGGCAGCTTCGTGGAGGCGGCGCATCAGCGCAAACTATGCAACAACAACAACAGCAGCATAAAAAAGTATAAGAGCATGCTGTAGGCAACTCCCGACTGTGTTATACTCTCTACACAGTGTTATCACTTTGCTTAGTTGTGGTAAGAAATTTGATCAAATTTGTTAATTCTATCTTTTTAATTGGGTTATATTGAGATTGAGCTGATATTAGCTGTTCTAGATCTCATAGTATCGAAAATATTGTGTTTATATGGACAGAAAGGCACCTTACACAAATCCAGTATTCTCGATTTTGTGTGGGGAACAGAGCATAGAAAGTGCAATGCAATCAATTCAAAAGAGCTGCCAGTGCAAGAGAAAGAGAGGGAGGGAGAGCGAGAAAGAAAGAGAGAGGAGGGGGGGGGCAAGTGGGGTGAAGCTGTCAGCAGAAGGCAGGCAGCATTTAATCCTGCAAAAAAGGCATTGCGAGGCAGCATAAAATGATGTTAATCCTTAAATAACGTGAGCAACATGAAGGTGGATGCCACAGGCAGAAGCAGGGGCGCGGGGTGGGGGCGGGGCGGATGATGACGATGATGGCGACAGCAAAATGCCAATTGAATGCCAAGCGGCTTTAAGTGCCGGCCAACAAGAAAGAAATGGACAGCGAGAGAGAGAGAGAGAGCCAGAGGTTGGAAAGAGGAACACAGAGAGTAAGAAAGAGAGAGAGGGGAGAGCTGTTAAAGTGCTTGAGGCGCTGCTGAATTGTAAGATATCATGGGGGGCGGGGGGAAAGCACAATAACAGATGTTTAACGAACTATAACTTGGCTAACTTGTTTGGTATTGATAGTAAAATATATTAATCTCATAACTGAATGCGGAATTAAGTTAAGGCGTATTGTGGGGTAAGACTTTAATGGCCATAAGAGTAAGCATACGGTAAATATACGGAAATTAAACGAGTTTCTTGAACTGTGCTCAGTTTGTGGATGTTTACGTATGAGTTTTTAAAAGAAAATATATAAAAACACAGACAAACTACTTATGTGTCAAGAAATTGCATATGCCCAGAGTGATAAATGTTAAACAAATGATTTTTCCCAAAAAAAAAACCAGACCATGCAACATACATAACCTAAAAGTAAACTAAATTTAGAGGTTAGAAATATTGAATTTAAAGGAAGAGTAATTTAAATGACAATTTTATCCGTTTCCTTAGTTTTTGTTCCAATAAGTCTTTAATAAAGCTTAATATTAATATACATTCTATTCATTAATTTAATCGATATATACTTTAAGTGAACATTTGCTAAGTTTTGTTCGCTTTTGTTGCTATAACTTAACCTAACTTTTTAATCATGCTACATTTTAATATATACTCTATTCATTCTCTATACTATTCTATCTATTCTCCTTAGCTCTTTTAGCTGTCATGAATATTTCATGTTCATTTAAGATAAATACCACATCTACTTCATTGGGGGGCTGCTGCCAAAATGAAATGTGTCTTTTCCCAACTTTAAATGACTTTGCTTAATCTTTAAGCTTCATCTTTAAATGGCTACTCCACATCCGGCACATATCGCTGCTGCTCCGGCTTAACATGATGATGAGATGCCAGCGCCGCGGCTTCACCCAATGAAAACATGTTGAAAAACTGTCAAGTTGCAGCTTTTGGTGGCGTCAAGCGGTTTGACCCCAAAAAAGTCAAGTGCGCTGCCGTCCGCCGGGCTCCGCTACGCTCTACTACACGCTCCACTCTACGCTCCACATCATTCCACTCCACTCCACTTCACTCCAGCTGCAGTGAAGCGTGGGCGCAGCGGCAGCATTGCCCACCCAATGGCACAGAGCCGCACGGGCTCAAGTCGATAGAGACTCAAGCGTAAACTTGGCTCAAACTCAAATGCTCAATGCTGGCACGCGCCGGCGCACTCAATTGGCCAGTGGTGGCCGTGGCGCAGGGGCGAGAGGCGTGCGAAAGCAAAAACACTCAAAATGGGGGACGCTGGGCAAAAACTCGTTCCACGCGTGCTGAGCGGGAGGCGTTGCCATTTGAGCGGACGCCATGGCAACCAATCAAGAGACAACCACCGAGACGAGCTGAGCTAAACCAGTTGAGCGGGTTTTCGTTTGCACAGTGGTGTGTATGAGTGTGCGTGTGTGTGTATTGTTGTGTTTGCTTTATGCTGCTACTACCACTCTCGAAACCGGGTCGCTCGTCGCCAGCGTCACATCCATGCTGCCAGCCGTGCTGATCCATGTGCCATGAGGCTAGAGCGCCGGCAGTTTATGCAGTGGCCTCGTAGCTGTAACAACGTCGCTCGCCTCAACACGCTCGTGAGCTGCCGCAGCCGCTCGTTGTTGTTGCTGTTGTGGTTTCTCGTCGTCTCAAAGCCAACATCATCATCATCATTATTAACCGAGCCAGTGCCAGAGCCAGAGAGCCCGGCGACCCAGTACCGTCTTGGAACCGGACCCCGTCTGGCGTCTGCGTCTGTTATCGCGCCACGCGTTCGCGCCGTTTGATAACGCAGCGAGCTGCGTGTTTTTTAGCGTCGGCAAAAACAAAACAAACGAAAAAACACCAACAAAACACAAATATATATATACATATACATATATATAAATAAATAACCAAAATTGAAGAAACCAGTGAACAATATTCAAAATTTGTATGTGCTAATCAATAAAAGTGTTGCTATAAATTATTGCAAATTCTCATATCGTATATCGTTTATTGTATACATAGAAAGCCACACTCATACTCATACCCAAACTCATACTCACACTCATACTCACACACTCATATTGATATTCATAATCGCAATCTCTTATGCAACTAATTTGCATGCATCTTGTGGCATTTGTCGGACGCTTGACAACCTGATCAAGTCGTCTCTATCTAAGCAACAAGTGATCTAACTATATAGATCCCTTGATCGCCAAAAGCTGGCCTAAACATTTTGTGCAAAAGACTTGGATTAAAAATTGCCAAAATTGTGGAGGCAATTAAAATGAAGGTAAGCTAAATGACAATATATTAAGATTAAGATAGAGGGATTATATGTATCTTATATCATATTATAGGGAAGTTGTAGATTTATAATATCTTCTAAAGATGTTTCATCTTAGCTGTCTTGACTGTTGTAATACTCTAATTGATTCAAAACAAAGCTCTTTTAATAACAAGGCTAAATAAAATCTACTTCACCAACTTCACGTCCATTTTATCAGAATAAATTCCCCAATTTTTAATACGTTCCTAGTTATACTTCCTTATTCACACTATCAAATAGTTCTTAGCTGTGAAATAAAACCTCTTGATTTATGATTTAAGTGTTTGTTAATATTTCAACTCGTATTCAACAATATTTTCAAACATCACTGGGATTTTAACAATCTTTGATTATGCGCAAATATGACTTAAAGATTTGTATAGAATTTGTTAATAAATTAATAATTAATAATCTTTTCTTCATTATTTAATCCTTTTAAAACAAATTCGCTTTCTATATACCGTAAATAAGATTTGCTGAGGTACAATAATCAAGTCTTTTCCCATTTCCGATATCAAACAAATCATTTGAAATCACAATTGCTAGTTGTTCTGCATTCCGCAAAACGATTAAGTATTGACTTTTGGGTTAGTGAAATAAGATTTGGGAAAAAGGTCTCCAGGCAGGTCTGAATACGTTAGTAGAATGTTGGGCATTCCCTTTCTATAGGTTATAACAATTGAAAACGTTTTGTATTTGGCGTAGTTCAATTTCGAATAGATGGAAGTAGTCACCTTTGAAAGACACCTACGCAGTCGTATGAAAAGTTGCCTTCCTTTATATATTTTTTAATTGATGCACATGTAAAACCTTTTGACTGACCTACAAAACGTGCTGAATAGATATTGGACTAAAAACCCGCTGGGACGCAACAGGCGGCGTTAGTTTTGATACGGGGGGTATGGGTATGGGAATGGTTGGGGGATGGCCCGATGCGAGTAACTCTAAAACAATGCCCATGGGGCAATTCAAAGCCATAAACTCTCTGGACAAACCGCACTAATAACTTTGGAAAACGATGAGTTTCCAAAACAGACGACAGCCCAGTCGAGTCGGTGAATATTAAAAGCACACAAATCGCACCATGGGGTGCAACATGGTTGGATGTGGTATTCGGGGATTCGTATACAGATTCAGATTCAGATTCGAGTTCGGATTGAATGACGACCATGTCAAACCCACACGTTGAATTATAAATGCCAAAAGGCGGGAATTTTGATTTTGATTTCTATTTCTTTCCTTCTCTTAACTTATTTTGTTGTTTTTTTTGGAGCTGCAGTCGAATCTTGAACGCCAATCGAATGATAGGCGCGTTTATCATTAGTTAACGTTTTTAATTTCTAAATATTGGGGCAATGCTCATGACGTCGCTCATTTCCAATGTTCATTCAAAACGAAGCGTTTAATCGAATTTTACGTTGAGGATTTTGCCGTACCTCAGAGTCAGGTATATATAATACTACAAAAGTGAGGTTTCTTTTTGGCTGCCACCCGCTGAGTGCTTTGTGTGAACTCTGACGCAAGTGCTGAGCCACCCACAGGATTCAATGCTACACACAATGTTGTAAAATGTTAAATATTGGACATTGGGACAGCAATGAGTTGGCTGTTTGAGCCAAAGATACAAAGATACAACTACTACAAAAGATATACACTACACGGTCTCGTCTTATACATGCATGATTTATGCTTCACGGTTTCTACAGCTTTATAGTATATTTTGCATGGCTTTGTCCATAAACATAATTTTCATTACCATAGCAAATTAGACAAGGTGCTGACGCTTATTGGACCCCACATAAAAGGCCAAAAATGTGTTATAAATTTCAACAGTTCTTTTGGACGAACGAACGTTTGCGGGGCTTAGTTTATAATTGATCTGGGCCTAGAAAAGCCCACGTGAAACCAATTTCAAAGATGATCGCATGGCGGCTAAATAAATACTACTATGAGTATACGTCGCCTCCGTTGCCTTTAAAAAACTGTCAATATGCACAGCGGGAGATCTTAGAGAAAAAGCCGCAGCAGCCGACTTACAACGCGACTTTAAATCAAATGTCAACAATTCTAAGCCGCAACTACACAACAATCGAGCCGGACTTAAGACCCTTTTTTTTGTTGTTTTTTTTTTTTACTAGGCCCCATCGATCTTGACCCGCCCCAGTTGTTGATCCCCCCAAAATGCCCAGAGCTATGACGCCACAAAGCGCAGCTTATGAATATTCAACGAATGTGTTTTTTTTCTTTTATAGTTTTTGGGGCTGAGAAAGAGCTAAAGGAAAGGCATAAATACTGTTGTCGAATGTTTGAAAAGCAACTATAAAATATACATATTTCAATAAACGATTTTTCATTAATAATTCACTAGGAAATTACAAAAACATAAAAAAGCAAATTGAGAAACCTAAATCACGACAGAAATTATAAACTCCAAATGCCTGAAAAACTGAAGAGCTGAAGAGCTGTTAACGCCTCCCAAAAAGCCAAAGCAACATGTTTTCTTTAATTGAGAACTACGCGATATAAGTTATTATTAGCTTGGAACATGAATGAACTTGAGTTGGGCTTCAAACTCAATAATTTGTCTTCAATATGTCACTCAAGGCACTTCTAGACGTAGTAACCTTTTGATTAACTATCTGAGTGAAGTTTGCTGTGTTAGTTAAAAAGTTGGTGACTGCTGTAAATCTGGGATGAATGTGATGAAGAATCTTTAATCAAATATTTAGCTGAAATTAAAATAAACACTTGGTAATCTTAACATGTATACCTTAGGAAGTGGCTTAACGATTCCTAAATAATGAATTGTTAGGTTTTTACCAGAAGTGAATAAAGTTAAGATGACAAATGAATGCAGAATGATCAGAACTGCATTAAAATATTATATCATATTAAGACAGAGCTGAAATCTTGACCAAAAAGACAATCCTTGTGAAAATCTGTTCATTTTTCACCAACTGATAAACATTTGTTAATCTTAACTTATACCTTAAAGGAGTGGGCTTAAGATTCTTGAAATAATGAAATATTGTTACTAGAAGTGGATTAACTTTGAGATGACAAATGAATGCACAGAGAATGCAGAAAGCCATGATAATTGTATTAAAATTTAATATCATATAAGGACAAAGCAGAAATCATAACCAAAAAGACAATCCTTGTAAAAATCTGTTCAATTTTCACCAATTTATAAGCATTTGTTAATCTTAACTTATACCTTAAGGAAGTGGGTTAAGGATTCCTAAAAGAGTTTGAAGCGTTGTTTCAAGAAATGAATGAAATTTAGATGACAAATGAATGCAGAGAAGAAGCCATGATCAGAAGTGTATTAAAATGTATTATAATATTAAGACAGAGCAGAAATTATAACCAAAAAGACAATCCTTGTGAAAATCTGTTCATTTGTCACCAACCTATGGTAAATTGAAAAATCTAGGATGACTATTTTCTGTAAACTTAGGAAGCTAAAGAGCTCAAGATTATTTGAGTTTTTGCCATGAAATTCCAGTTGAATACGCTCGACTACAGCATTCTTCATTGGAACCCTTAAAAATGTGCAGAAGTCAGAATTGTACAGATAGATAGAAAGTACTAATAATATTCTAATTATAGTATTGGCTAAACGAATGTGGAACCATCAGAGATCAATTTACAATTCATGTTATACAATACACGTTAAGCTCATATTACCAATGATTCTATTGGTTAGCAAATCCCAATTTTTTGGTTGCATTTATAAGATTGTCGTTGCTTATCGCCTCAGGCATTATGTGGTTATTAGTACATCTCCTTTGGGCACAAAAGGTGCATTCTATAAGCAGATCCTGGGCCAAAACCCACACAAGGCGTTGCAGGCAACGCGTGCCAGTTGCGACTGTTCAAGTGGCATCTTTGCCTGGTCAAAACAGCTGCTTGACCAGGCCGAGGGGCACACAGATTGCATGCTGGTAATTGGATTGGCAACAATGCCAGTTGCCAGTGGACAAGAGCAGAACCTAATGCCGTAGAGCAGCATCTAATGCCTAATTGACAACTGCGGCGTGGCGTGACAATGCTGACAAGAAGTCTACGCCCTGGCTGGGAACAATGCCAAATACTACAACTACTACCTCTAAGGTCGAAAATGCATCTTGACTTGAGCCAATTGCCCCGATCAGGCACAAAAGACAAACAAATATCACACCTTTGTTTATGACAAAAACAGACATTGCAGCCGAAGGACAAAAGATGCAGCTCGAGTGGCACTCAGTGGTCATCTTGGGGTCCGAATGCTACTTCCCTGGGTTGCGCATGCGCGCCTGTAACCTCTCTCCCTCTCTCTATCACTATGTCTGTCTTCCTCCGGGGCGAAACGTGTCAAAGTCACAGCAGCATTTTGTAGCAGGTAAATGTGAAAATTCCCAAAATGAAAATCAAATGCAGACGCCAGCCGGCAAAAGGCAACCGCACAAAAGAAACTGAATCGCCGGGAGTAGATTCTTGAGTTCCCTGCGGCATTGTTCGTCGAGTGCATCCGCAAAATAGTCCTTAAAGGACGCTTAGTTGGCATACAAATGATGCATGGGCCAAAAAAGGGGCTCGACGGCCAACGGCGGCAAATAAAATTGTAAAATGCCACAAATCATTGTAACTCCTCTATCTGTGCATTGTGGCCAGCCTTGTTGCCTGTCAATGGTGCTTGAAAAAAAAAAGAAAATGCAGAGTCGACAACCCGCCCCTAAATCCTTGCCAGCCTGCATGTTCCCCACAGGTCCTGGCCTTCTGCCGCTGCCTCTCCCTCTGCCTACAGCTAACAATCCGTAACGACAAACCATTCGATTTTATTTTACATTTTCCACAAACTTTCATCGTTTGGCAAAATAAATGTTTGCCTGTTGTCTTTTTGTCGATTTTGTCATTAGTTTTCCAGTGGCAATTTTCCCATTTTCAGTATCTATTGCTGTTTGTCTGTGTGTGTGAAAATATTGCTATTTAATTGCTTAGCAATTGGCAAGGCTTTTAGAGCTCTAAACAAATGTTAGCCCATCGCTTAGCCAGAGCCTTATCTTTGTATATCTAGCACAGTAGCCAGATGAGAAATTTAACTCGAATGCCGTTTGGGATTTCATTTTTGAACAACACCGCCAAATATTTCAAAGTCATTTTAGCCAGATTCTAAATAAATTAAACATACAGAGCAACAGCATAAATTCGCCAGCTGCCCCAAACTGAACTTCAAACTTGATTTATTGTTTAAACATAAACACTGAGTAGCAAAATTTGCATTCAAAATAAAAGACGCGCTTTTTGTGTGCCACAAGCAGAAAAAGCAAGAAAAAAAGCACAGTCAGTCAGGCAAAGCGAAAAGCAAATATTAAAATATTATTATTAATTTATGCAAAATGCAGATTTAGCTAATTAATTGTAGTCAATGCTCAATAAAAAATATATTCAACTTTACACAATGCAAATCGTAAAAGATGCGACTGTAAAAAAGCAACGTCCACCTCGCCTTATTGTGATATTATAATGTTTAGTGTCTCGGAGACATGTTGACGAAAAGACAAAGCCATTCAGAGTCTGTCTCGGTCTTAGCCAACAGAGATACTCCACTCATCTCAACTCGACTGTATGATGAATGTCTCAAAAATTCGTTAACCACAAGCAACAATGTCGTATATAAGAACTGGAAAGCTTAACAAACCGAAGCTTAATTACCCTAACAACTTTGAAAGAGCTTTAACTTTTCATATGATAAATATACTATTTGGAGTCCAGTTTATATGATAAGTACGAATTTTAAACAGAAACATCTGATTTCCCTTCAAATTACCATGCCGCACTGCTAGTGAAACCTTTAAGGATACGAGACAAGCAGGAATCGACAAACATAATGTTTTAGAGCATATATGACATATAAATATAAAAAGTGTAGGCTTTTGCCAACTAGTAAAACGTTTAAGAATACGAGTTAAGAAGGAATCGACAATAATAATGTTTTTAGAGCATATATGACATATCAATATAAAAAGTATATGCTTTTGTTAACTAGTTAAACGTTTAAGGATACGAGACAAAGAGAAATCAACAAAAATAATATATTAGAGAATACATGTTATATAAATACAAAAATTGTATGCTTTTGTTAACTGACTTGACTCGGAGATACCCAGAAAGAAGTTCTTTATAACAATACCTCATAATCTTTAAATCTTGAAATTTTCTTATAAAATAAAGGACATAATGAGATCAATCTTCCTTTATGGATAATATCCCTTGGATATATAACTTATACAATAGTTCACTATATGTTTCTTGTTAATTCATTTATTTAATAAAAAGAATGTTAACAAGTAAATTTTTAAGCTACTATATAGAAGAGAGCCAAAACTATCAGCTCTTATATTACTTATTTCTTTTATTTCTTCTTTTTTATTCGGTAAGCATTTTGTGATCCATGAGAGTCTTCTAGTAAATGAGCCCTATGTATTTAAATGCTTTCCTACCTTCAGCTTTACTGAATACTCTTAAGGTTGATTTCTTTTTACCAAGGCACAAACGTCTTCTACAGCCTATTATACCCGTTGGCAGGGTATGCGCATTGACGCAGAACAAGAAATACGCGTGTCGAAATTGTTAGATACTTGCGGGCGATTTATAAGCGATTTATTAGCGAATGTGCTGGCTGACAGATCAGCATCAGCAGGCCTTATACCGGTCCCCGGTTTAGACCACTATCTCTCTCAATATGTCTTCTCCCCTCCGCTCCCTTGGCGTTGTTTGCACAACTGCCTTTTGACGTTGGCTCAATTTAAGCGCAAAATAAGTAATGAGAGACAGTAAAAAATGGCACTTTTAATGTTTGCTGTGGAGCTGAGTATTTTATTTAAGTTGAGCGTAGAAGGGAGTAAGTGGTAGAAAGAGAGAGAGAGAGAAAGAGTGAGCGGGACAAAGCTATGCAGATTATAAATATGCAATTTAGGCATTAAAAAAAAAATCATTTAAATGCAAGCTTGATTAGTAAATTATACAGCTGGAAACAAAGTATACAAAGAATTGCAATAATTAAAAATTTTAACTATCATTCAAAAAAGAAACTTAATAACAAAATACTCGTAAATTCAGGCATTTATTAATATTTTTCTATGCATCAAAAATTCAATGCATTTTAAAAGAAATATAAACTTGACTCAAATTTGTAGCTGCAAATCTAAAATTGAATCTTTATTCGAAATGTAACTTTAATGGTCGGATTTTCTATACATATTAAAGCAGTTCGATCGAAGATTATTACTCATTTAGCAGGCAGCGATACTGTGGACTGACAGTTATGGGACTTGGAACCTTACGGAGGAACCCCACGAAAAAAGTAAAACATAAACATAAAACGTTGCTTATCAATTTATAAGCTCAGTTTTTGGGAACACTCAACGAACGGCAGCTGCTGCCGAAACAAGTTCCAGAATCCGTTGGTTGGGCTGACTAAAAACTTAAAAGTGGGGCTACTTTAAGAGCGCTAAAACAACAACAACAACAACAACAACAACAATCGAACATAGACATGGTCAAATCGAAAACCAATTTTCAGAGTGCCACCGCGCGTCCAGCTTGGCGGTGTGTGCGGGGGCGTTGGCTGAGGGGGGCGCTGTAGGAATGTCGTTGAGCGTCGAACGCTTTGAAATTTAATATGAAAACGTTGTCTATGCAAATGAATATTGCCACCTGTTTATGTTTATGGGCAATGGAAATGGCAGCATCCCCAGCAGCACCAAAAACGGTATTGGCTGCAACCGATTGGATCCGATCCGAAACGAACTGAACCGAACCGTTCTGATCCAATCCAATCCCCATCCCAACCGATCCGATCCGATCCATTTGAACGAACGATCTATCAAGTGGCTCTTGTTTTTGTGGATACACGGATTCTGTTTCTGTTTCTGTTTTCTGTGAGTGTGGATAATCTTGGTGGGAAAAACGTGAGAACGATCTTGTATGCAAATCACTTTCAAGACTTTTGGAGCAAGCAAACGTTCCACGTTCCCGCTCGTCGTAGTCCAATAAAATATACGAAAACTAAAACGAAGAAAGTATTAAAATGAAATTTATTTCGTATGGGGCGAGCCACAGTTATAATAAAACGCGTCTGGGAGCACACACAAAGCCAAATGTTTGCCAACAACAACAACAACAAAAGCAACACCAACACCACCAACAACAACAACAACAACATGCCTTATAGCGGCTGTAAAACACAAGCAGTCAACGGTCTTTGGGGTCCCAGTTGCCAGTCCCCAGTCCCCAGCTCCCAGTCCCTTGTTCCCTGTTCTCAGTTCTCAGTTCCCAGTTTCCCAGTGCCCAGTTCCAAAGATCGTTGAGATCTTGAGATGATGCTGCTTGGAATTGAGTTGAGCTGAACTCAGTTGAGTTGAGTTTTGTGTTTTGTAGTGTAATAAAGTGCGACATTTTAAGTCGTCGGCTGATCGGGGTAATAACTTGTCAACACCGGCCCCAACAATATAACCATTAAAAGTGTGTGGCGGCTTTGGCCAACAGTCTTCGTCATCGAGAGAGCCCAAAATTATTTATATAGATACATATATTTCAGTTTATTCATATTGTACATTTTGTTGCGGTTTTGGCATTTCAATTCTATTTGTTTATGCATGCAAAATATAAAAATGAATAACACTTGTTTTATAGAAAAATAAAACAAGCCATAACATTTTTGTCATGCCTTTTGGTTATATACTCGAAATAGTAATTAAATTTTCTGGTTATTTCAAAATTTCATTATTTTTTGGAATGCAATAGCCTTGTATTATATATTATAGTATCAAAAGTATCGATTCTTTTAATCGTACTGTTTTTTGTTAGTACAAACTTTTCTATGTTTTAAACTTGTCTAGTTTTGAATTTCCTTCAACCGTTCGACCTTGCCAGGAGTTTATTCTATATTTTATAATTTTTTTTGTAATATTTTAATTTTCATTAATCAGACTTCATTTATTTTCATAGATTAAGTAGTTCTTGTATAAATGGGTTAAGTTCAATTTAGTTTGTTCATAAAATAATGGAAAACAAGTATAAAGAAATAGAAAAGTAAATAAGGAAATGCCTAGTTTTGAATTTCTTGAATGAGATAAAGAATTGAAAAAGACACTCAATTTTCAATATAGCTTCCTGCTCGGAATTTTGTATTTTAGAATATCAAACAATATAAAACAATTTCCTTAATTCAAATTTTAAAAAACCTAACTGAGATCAACAGTTGGAAAAGAAACTTAAATTTCGTGAACTTCCATCCTTTTGATCTGATTTTATATTTTAGAATACGAAAGTAAGGATTTTAATATAAATATAAAACCATTTTAAAACTATTTCCTTAATAACCTTTCAAAAACCTAACTGAGCTAAACAATTGGAATAGAAACTCAAATTTCCTGAACTTTCATCCATTTAAACTGATTTTATATATAAGAATACGAAAGTAAGGATTTGAATATCAATTTAAAGTCTATTCCAGCTTATCGATAATGATACCATCTATTGACTATCAAATTTATCGATAGTAAGGCCGCACTACTTAGCAGCCAAGTTTGCAATGTGCTGGCAGCTGAAGAGCAGGAAAAGTTTTGGCCATAAAAACGTTGGCAGCTCGCTGGGCCTATTGGCTGTAAAATATTTTACGATGTTACGCCAACAAAAGCCACGTCCAGCTAATCCGCCATGTGCGTGCCATCCTTCTCTCCCTCCCCCTCTCGCTATCTCTCTCTAACTGACACCCGCTTTGTGCCCCTCTGTCTCCCCCCCCCTGAATGGGTTGTCTGCCATCATAATATTTGCCTAGGCCAAAAGCGCGCTCGTCTGTGTTTAAGCCGCAACTGAAACCTGCCAACGGGAGATGAAGCCGGGAACTGTAAATGTATCTTTTTTATTTAGATGTGTGTGCGTGTGTGTGTGAGTGTGTGCGTGTGATGTGTGAATATGTTGTGAAAATTGAATGGCATATGCACATTTTGTCGCCAGTGATAAAATTTAATAACGCTGATAAATTTAGCAAAAACATGTTGGGCCATTGACATAAAGCGGTAATTAAGTTTGCTGACTCGCAGCAGGACAACGCCAACGACTGAGCCGACGATGCAACGAGTGCAAAGTGCTGACATTATACAAATACAGTGACTACTGGCCAAGTTGAACCAATAGTTAAATGCAGGGATCGCAAATAAGAGTTAGGAGCTTCAAAACATCAAAACAGACAATGATTATCTAGCTGAATGAGAAAATCTTTGATATACTTTTCAGTATGCAGTATTCTGGAAATAGGATGAATTTGTATTTTAAATTTGTATTTTATAATCTTTATTTAAGAAATTATAGCCGCTACGGTCCCTGGTGAATTGGAATTGTATGATAATGAGGTGGTGGCAAGCATTTAAGTCAGACACTCCGAACACTCCTCTCTAAGAATCATAGACAACCTATTAATTTCTATATAAACTTTCTATCTTAACTGATAGAACTGCTAGACTATTAGTTAATAATACTAAAGCCAAGAGTCATTGTTAGTTAGTACTTTAATCCTTAAGTTTTTTTTTTAAATAATAATTTATCCTATATTTATATAGCGGGCGCAGATTAAGTTTATTTTGGATCCGAGATATTCCCTCCACACACAACCTCGCTATTCGATAAAATCCGTTTTATAGTAACAATTTTAAGGAGATATCTTTGGGATTTGGCATGTATAATACTTTGGTCACTTTTAATCTACTGTCCAAATTTCAAGTCGATCGGATAATCGGGCACGGAAGTTATTCAACATACAAGATTCAGTGCTGTAGCGCGGGGAAAAGAAGAGGCACAGCCACCACTTAAAATGTCTCGCTTGCGCTGCCGCTTGGACGTGTGCGTCTTTGTGTATGTGTGTATGTATGTGTAAGTGTACGAAGATGCGATCGGTAATTTTTAACCTGGGTACAGGGAGCTTTGTAGACGGGTATACTCGACTAAACCATTCTTACTTGTTCGTATTTATCTTAAGAGACTTTCCCTGAACACCCTATAAAAACTTATTTATCTTTAACATTGTCAAGCGTATGTTATTGTATGCCTTCATAGCCAGTACTCACTGTATTGCCATAGAAAAGCTTTCGCTTTTGCTGTGTGCACTCTTTTCGATGCTCTGTGCGGTTCGGTTTGGTTCGGTTCGATTCTTTTGTCTGCGGCGTTATAGCGGCCATTAATTTGATTGGATCAATGGGCGCGACAACAGCTACAGCTATAGCTATAGCTAAAGCTATAGATAAAGCTATAGTCATACTCGGTGTCACAGACAATGAATACAGACACATTCAGACTCAGGTTCCATCGTGAAATATTTGTAAACATTTAACCAATTTATGGTGGATGTGAGTACGAGTATTGTATACTAAATGTATCTGGAGGATGGAGCCGTGTGGGCGCCCTCCGTTCGTTTTCATTCATAAAGAGCAGTCATTAAATAACAATCAGCTACGACGCTGATCTTAACGCCAAACAAACGCCGACGTGTAAATTGGTATAATATTTTTAAATATTTTTAAACAGTATCCCACGCAACGAAAGCAACAAAAAAACAAACAGAACAAAAAAGTCGCTCTAATTAAAAGCGCGCTGCCTTTTTCGAAAGTCTTTGAATAAAATGAAAAAACTGATCAAAAATTCAATAAAAATATAAGAAAAAATTAAATGAAATATTTATTTGGTTTACAAATCAACGGAGTTGAAATACTCGATATTATACTATTATGATATTTGTCATTATATACTTATGTATATAAATAATGTTTTGGCACAGCCTTCATTGTTAGACGGCGCTTAGAGTTGCATTTGTTGTTATTATTATTACTATTATTATTATTATTATTACTGTTGATGTCCATTTTTAAAGCGCCTTAAATAGAGCCCAAAGACCTTAAGAAAACATTCGCAAAAAACGCCCAGCGACAAGTGGTTCGAGTTATACAAAGTTATATACAGAGACAGAGACATTAATATATGTCTTGAGTTTTATTTTGTATTTTTGTTATTCGATTTGATTTTATTTTGTTGTTTGTTATCAAGCGGCTTTGTCATGGAGCCTGCAACATTCTCACGCTGTTTACATTTGTTGATTTTCATTATTTGGATTGCCAAGCATTTGTCCCTCAGCAAACAGCATCGCATAGACAGACATCAAAGATGACAAGTCAGCAACCAAAGTGTCTCAGTCTCAGTCTCAGCCAAGGGCTTTTGTCTCTTTTGAGACAATCAATCGATCGCTCTGGGACTGAAACTGAAACTTGTACTGGGTACTGGTATTGGTAGTGCTCCCATTGATGATCGCTCAATTTGCGCAATGACGTGAAAATTGTGGATGAATCGTTTGGGTAATCGATCTTCTGGGCGTGCAGCAGCCACTGAAGATGATACAGTTCTTTTCCATTGTAAGTGGGGCTTTTGTTTGGCTCAGCGGCTACTGTTGGAAGTCAACGTTAACCACTGTGACGATCACTGGGACGATCGGTGGTTAAATTGGTCAATTGATTAGTTTCAAACAACTTGATCGCATTCAAATTCGGGTACTCGGGCTTCTTTTCTTAATACCATATATTTCTTTCAAACTCTCCCATCTCTATAGACATTTCAATATTAGCCATTGCGACGATCAATGATTAACTTGTTCAATTGATTAGTTTGCAGCAGCTTGTAATCGCATTGATATCCTTGAACATGGGGATCCCTTCTTACTCACATATGTATATTTCTAAATATCTTTCATCCTCAACCATTTCTATTGACAAAGATTAACCACTGTGACGATCACTGGTACGATCGGTGGTTAAATTGGTCAATTGATTAGTTTCAAACAACTTGATCGCATTCAAATTCGAGCACTCGGGCTTCTTTTCTCAATACCATATGTTCCTTTCAAACTCTCTCATCTCTCTGTAGACATTTTAATATTAGCCATTGCGACGATCAATGATTAAGTTGTTCCATTGATTAGCTTGCAGCAGCTTGTAATCGCATTGAAATCCTTGGACATGGGGATCCCTTCTTACTCACATATGTATATTTCTAAGTATCTTTGATCCTCAACTCTCACATCATTTCTATAAGCAAGTTAAACTTAATCCCTAGGACGATCAATGGTTAAGTTGATCAATTGATTAGGACTCGGGTATCTTTTCCTTCTCACATATATATATTTCTAAGTATCTTTCATTCTCAACTCTCACATTATTTCTTTTAGCAAGTTAAAGTTAATCCCTAGGACGATCAATGGTTAAATTGATCAATTGATTAGTTCCAGACAACTTGATTGAATTAAAATTCTTGAACTCGGTCTTTCTTGCTCACATACATGCATGTGTCTTTCCGAGTATCTTTCATCTGCAACTCTCACACCTCTCTATAGACAGCTTGTTTCTTGGTGTTATCAACTGCCTGCTACCCGTTGGGGCATTAAATGGCAGCTTGTAAATTTTATTGCATACTCTTGAGCGTATTTCTGGCCTTTTTATAGTTCTCCCCGATCTTTTGTATTCTCTTTTTTTTCGTTTTATATTGCGTCCGTGGCTGTTATTTATGACATTTGGGCAAAAGTTGCAAGGTGCAAGTTTTGTGTATGGAATTTTTATGGTAGCGTAGACAGCGATCTAAGAAGCGAAGAGTCTTCGCTTATATAATAACCCACATCTCTAGTATATGTTAAAAACTGGCTGGGGTAGCTCTTGCCAAGAACGTAAAGATCGGAGAAACTATAGTATAAAAATACAAACTGCCTACCTTATCAGGTTCCCGAAAATCAGATGGCCAATCCGCAGGGAACTGGGTTAGCAATTCCATCAACGGTTTCAGTTCTTTATCAAAGAATCTTGAGGGCCATAAACTTGCTAATAATATCTTTTGTTCCATCCATTTGACCAACATTATGTGCAGATCTTTAAGCATTTTATCTAGCATTTTAGCATTTAATCCGAGCTAATGCTTAGCATATTATCATGACCTGACCATTCTACTGGATGAAATCATGGCCACATTTATAAATGAGTTGTCGCTGTAATAAATTTCAACCAGATACTGCGATAACTACCTTAAGTGTTGTACAATTATGCCAATATATAGTAGAATAATTATTATTTCTGGTAAATCAAGCTTATTAAGCTATCAACCAGAGGTTAAAACATCACAGCATTCAAACTTTAGACTGGGAATCGAACTTTTATGCTTGATACTCGTATAATATGATCCAGTACATTGTTAAAGAGAAGGTCTTGGAACTTATTAAGCTATCAACCAGAGGTTAAAACATCACAACATTCAAACTTTAGACTGGGAATCGAACCTATATACTTGATACTCGTATAATATGATCCAGTATATTGTTAAAGAGAAGGTCTTGGAACTTATTAAGCTATCAACCAGAGGTTAAAACATCACAACATTCAAACTTTAGACTGGGAATCGAACCTTTATACTTGTTACTCGTATAATATGATTCAATGCATTGTTAAATAGAAGTTCTTGGTACTGATATAGCTGGCTTAATTATCCATTGGCTAAAATGTGGAGTAAATTGCTGTTTCAGGGCCTTTGCTCCCGCTTATTGAAATTCAAAATCCGCAGCTCTTGGCCAGATTTATGCAGCTCACAGAGAAACCACAACATTCATGAGTAAATTACAGTCAAATGACATGCTCGCCAAATGCCACTTCGGGCTCAACTCTGACAAGAGACATATTTTCAGAAGTGGGTTTAGACATGACAATAATAACAACAACAACGGCAATAACTGCAAGTCAAAGTCTGTCCTTGGGTGTGTGTGTGTGTGTGTGTGTGTACGTGTGCGTGTGCGTGTGTGTGCCATAACGGGCGTCGGGAAAACAAATTGACAAAAACACCCCCCGAGCCCGGCTGCTGTTAGCTTCTGGGTTTTGGTGTTGGGCCTGTTCCTGGCCGGTCGGTCGAGCAATGTGAAAAGTTAAACGAAAGTGACAGGCAGGCAGGCAGGCAGGCAGGGCAGGGCAGGGCAGGGGGAAAGGCAGGGGGCTGGCAGTCAACGCGCAGGCTCGTTGTGGACATGGCAGGAGCTGTGGGTAGGTATGCGGCTTGTGGCTTGAGGGGTTAGGGGAGGGCGCGATTAAACGTGTCACAGGAGCGACGCGGTTGAAAAGTTAAATGGCAGCGGGAAGCGCGCGCAGCAGCTAAATGAGCAGCAGCCACCATGTTAGCATGTAGTTATAGCAACACACACACACACACGCGCACATACACACAGAGATACTCACGTATCTGTAAGATACTATAGGGAAACAGGCAGAGCTACATGTTGCTCATGCTTGTGTGTTGATGGTGGCCATATTGCATTTTTGGCTATTTCATTACAATTTCAAAGGCATTTCCCAGGCATAAACCTACCCGTACCCCACACCCCACACACCCCTCAGAGAGTATTTGAGTGTATCTCATAGTTGTCAGCTTGTATCTACAAATTGTTCATGAATAATAATTTTGTGAATTTTGTGCGCGTATTTTGGTATTTTGGGCTGCTGTTTTTCCTACCAAGTTTTAGTTGGAGTTGGAGCATATACAATATTTTATTGTTTTATTAATTGCTATAGTCGCTATACAGACACACTTTGATCTTGTGCCGCTGCTGAGGCCTAGTCACGGCCGACTTATTGTTTAAATATGTATTTATTTTGTATTATGTGTATTTGCTGTTGTTGTTATTATTGTTGTTAATGTCTCGCGCTATTTGTATTTATTTTGTGTATTTTGTCAATGGCAGCGTTTATTTTGTCGGCAACTGCTTTTAACACAAATTTGTCAGCCCAGTTAATAACAAGCCGTCCGCTGCTGCTGCTGCCGCTGTTGCTGCTGCTGTTGCAAAAACATTAAGCCACAATCTGTTGTAGCAACAATTGTTTTGCAATGACAGCAACAACAACTACAACAACAGCAACTCCTGCCAGTAATTAATTTGTAAAAACGGTACATTTATTTTCACTGCCGCTTTTTGCCGCTTTGATTAATGCAAAAACAATTTTGAAGCCGTCGCCGTCGCCGTTGCGGTTTGTTTTGGTTTTGTTGTTGTTGCTGTTTTTTTCATTGACAATTTTTTATTAATGATACGAAAATATGCAAAACACTAGCCATTAATTAAATGTCCCAAAGCCCTGCACTGAATTAATATTAAACTGCCCAGCTGAACAGAAGAAATTAAAACGCTTTAAAGTAGACATTAACGCATCCAATGGCAAACCAAAGACTAGATTCAATTTTCGATATAATAACTTCATCAATTTATTTATTTATATAATGATAAGTTCTAGTTGTAACTATAAGTTAACATAAAGTTCTTAGCCATGGCTGCCAGGGCCTTCAGTTGGAGTTCCTTTTTTTGATAGTTATTAACTTCATCAATACTTAGACAAATTTCATTATAAGTAAGAATAAACCCATATATATTGTTGGTTTTTTTATTTGGGATCTGTCTTAGGACTATAAACAAATTTTATAGTTACAACTAAGACTAACAGGATTGGTTGCGCTCCAGCGAGCGACTTCAATATACAATTGTATCTTCCTTAAAATCTATATCGAAGATCGTGAACATGATATCTTTTAAGTCGCCTATTATCTAATAGGTTTATTGCTAACAAATGTTTCATGGCAGTTCAGTCTCTTTAAATAATGTTCAGTTCTTTTATTTATTTCATCCTTGACTAATTCCTGACGTACCAAGGAGCATTCACAATGCTTCGGAGTGTGTTGGATTGGTATCTTTGGAGGATTTCGATATTTGACGATATATGTATGTCCTTAGAGGCTTTTTATAATTGCACAGTTTTTGTTTAAAGTCAAAGTCAATATCAATTTAATGATGAAAATCCGTTTAAGCAGCTAATTTAATTTAACCTGAATCATTCAACTTTGAGTGCATATTGATCGATCATTAAATCAAAATTGATTTGCCTTGGTATTAAATAAAACACCCAATATTTTATATTACTAAAGTAGCAAATGGAGTGAAAATGAACCTATTGTCTTAACAAAAACTTAACAAAAACATAGAAAATCATGACGAAAACGAGTTTAGGCCATGTATTATAGAATATAGAAGCTAAAGATCTTTAGAAGAGATACCATAATAGAACTAAAGTATTTTACAACTGAGCTAGTTTGATATACGCATAATAAATTGCTGAAATTCTTAATTTGTGTGATAAATTTGCAAATAGATTGAATTTAATATTAAAGCCAGCGTTTAAATGAACTTTCTCAATAATAAATTTAATTAAAATGTTGTAGCTGTTGAGTTAATTGTTGAATCTGATATATTGGGTGAACACAGAAAATCCATTTAAAATATTTATATACAATACCCAAAGTATTTGTACCAAGTATAAAATGTTGTTTAAAACACTTTTGAAATCGGCGTAACATGCAGTCCATTTGAATATTCATAAGCTCCAACGATCGATGGATAATAAATTAAGTAAATCAATTTTGGCGAAAATTTTTGAATACTGTGACACAAACTGCGACTGTGACTGCGACTGCCGCTTTTTTGTGTATATTTTTTTTTTTACCGAAATGGTAACAATTAGCATAACATTTTAAAATTTATGTTTGGATTTAGAAAAAACAAAAGAAACTCGTCTGGGCTATAGCCGATGGCGTTTCCTAGTGTTATTGTTATTTGTATCTCTCGACGAATTTTAATATACATTAATAAGTTAAATGTTGCAGCAAAGAAATAAAACAGAAGCCGACGGCATTTTCGGTAGATTTATTGACCGATTTCGACTGAAAGCACAACAAAAGATTCGAACCAGGCGCTACGATTAGAGTAAAGATCACTGCTCCAAGCCAAGCCAAGTCGATCCGGTTCGGTTCGGCTTTGAGTTGACATCAAACGAGCCAAAATAACAAGAACAAAACAGAAGATGCTTATAAATTTTGCTCTTTGAATTTTGTATTTGTAGAACATTTGCATTTGCCGCTAGAAGAGCTCAGGGTGCACTGATCTTTAGATGGCATACGAGTCTATAAATTATTTCTTTTGATACACTCCCGCTCTGCAAAGCTGTAGATAGAATTGGCGATGGTATTGATGAAGTGCTCTCCTTTGTTGCCAGCTATTGTTAACTGTTCCACTCTAACTGGTTTTTGGTTAAACATTTGTAGTTTAAATGAAATGAACTGTGTAATTGAAGTAAATAGTCAAACAACATAACTATTTATAAATATAGACGCGTTCAGCAGAACTAAGCGCTGACTGATTACCGCTGAGTTGCAAAGCGAGGACTGATTTGTGCTTCTTGAGCTATTCAATCAATCAGAATACATTAGCATTAGTCCAGCTTTGATAAGTATATATAGCGCCGATTCAGATCAGCTGAGTTTTCTACCAAGCACAGTATTCTTATGATTGTTATTTTCTCAGCGCAATCAAAGCGCTTAGTTGTGCTGAACGATTGTCAGCTTCTTGAAGCCCCCTTTAAAAGCACTATGGGAAATTTATGCCCCTTTTCTGGCATTAATTCAAAATTTAAATGTACTTATATAAACAAATTTTTGTTTTTAAAAACTTAGTTTTTGAAAATGTGTATGGGAGAAAAATTCGGTATTTTGTTGTTGAATATGAATAAAACTGAAATGCCAAGTTAATTTAGAGGGAAAATAACGAACAGAAAGACATTCCGTATGGAAATCTTTTAAGTTTTGACAAAGTAATGGGAGTTTCTAATCCAGGAGAGCTATTATAGTATTTAAAACTTTACAAGTCTTATGGACAGTATCGATTACCCATTAACGACTATTAAAATTGATTGATTGAGGGACATATTAACTTATATAATTTGTATCTTTGTTGACTTTCAGACTGAGCTGCGTTCCTGCGCAGCGTGCGGCGAGCCAATCTCGGATAGATTTTTCCTCGAGGTTGGCGGCTGCTCGTGGCACGCCCATTGCCTCAGATGTTGCATGTGCATGTGCCCGCTGGATCGCCAACAGTCGTGCTTCATCAGGGAACGGCAGGTCTACTGCAAGGCCGATTACAGCAAGTGAGTATTATCTAAAAACAAGTCAGCAAATGTTTCTTTAAGAAATTATAACATTTTGAATTCTATTCGACAAACACCGAACAAGATTCTTAGCCAGTTTTAATGGTCTTTTTATGGGCAGCAGCTGGCAGAGCTTAGCATATGTATTATTCCCAAATATTATTGCCAATTCCATGCATTAATTAACGGCAACGATTTGATGTTTTATTGGTGACTTTCTCGGCATTTCTTCCCATGTCGAAATCGATGCGATCATTGTTTAATTTCCAATGCATTTTCCAACTGGCTTGTGTGTGTGTGTGTGTGCACAAGTGTTTTCAACATATTTTCCCACACGTCCGGCAAGTACATGATAAAGTCTAAGGTTAATTGTAACAATTCGACAACGTAGCGACTTAATCCCTAAGATAAACAACCTGGTTGAAAGATGCAACCAAAACTCTACGAAAGCAACTTTCCGAGACAGCCTTTAAATGCAAGTTGCAAGCAAAGTATCTTACAGATGCGCACACACATACACACACTCACACACACACACACACACACAGATACTCGTACTCTTGGCCCGTTGCTGTCCACACAGGCGGAAAACGGTGTCGACGGCGAACGAAATGAAAATAAACAAACAAACGCGCCGTGAGATGCTGTAAAAATATTTATTTTTCAAGTTAAGAATTTTAAGTGTGCATTGGGCGCTGGGCCAAGGGGCCGTTGGAGCTGAAGATGGAGACATCATCATCGTCATCAGTGCCGTAGCTACAGCTACAGCCAGTGCCCAGCTTCAGCTCCAGCTCCAGTCATCATTCCGAGCTTGAGGTCCAGTCATCCCTCCCAATATCGCATCGACCGTACATTGTTGTGCTTGTAAAAATAAGCTTAAAAGCTAACAATAAGCCGCCAAAGTTGCCAACTCATTTGGAAAAACGCAGCAGTGAGAGCGACAACTTCCGCTTAGAAAACGTGCAGCGAAAACGCTAGGGAAACGCGAGCGAAACGCGCGCAAAACGCAAGGAATCATCTCTTTACGTGCAGACATTGCAATTACACTGCTCGACAAAATTACATTTTTGACAGAATTTTAGAACATTTTGCTGTTTGTTTTTGGTAATATAAAATAATTTAAAATTGTTTATCAAGCTCATAATCAATCAATCCAAGAGAAACTACTAAACTTGTATCAGATATTTATACTGTGGAATATCAGCAATAATCCTTAAAAAAACCAATAGGATAGTATTTCTAATTATATTTAATGTGATATATTTCTTATATATTTTCCTGAAACAAGCGATAAATCTATTCCTCCAAATATTGGTTACTTTTGACAGCAAATTCCATGCAGTTTTGATTTTCCAATTTCTTACCATATATGTCCTAAGGGAAAAGGTTTTTCGAGTGCAGTTATATGATATATTCCCTATATAGTTTCCTGAAACAAGTGATAAATGTATTCCTCCAAATATTGGTTAGTTTTTACTGCAAATTCTGTCAAGTTTTGATTCCCGATTATTTATTATCAACTTATTACCTTTTATAAAAGGATAACTGAAGAAATGAGATAGTATCTTATGATTTTGATGTCTTTACCAAAGCTCCAAGGCAAACTATTGAGGATAGCTGATGAAAAGCCGATTAACGAGAGTTCTCAAAACGCATCCAATATTGAGTAGTGTTAGGCATCTTGTAGCAGCTTTAACCCTGTCTCAATAATTAACGACAACTTCCGTTGTGTTTGTTTTTTTTGCTGTATTACAGAAATTTCGGCGCCAAGTGCTCGAAATGCTGTCGCGGCATCTCCGCCTCGGACTGGGTGCGACGGGCGAGGGAATTGGTGTTCCATTTGGCCTGCTTTGCCTGCGATCAGTGTGGACGGCAGTTGTCCACCGGGGAACAGTTTGCGCTCATGGATGACCGTGTGCTCTGCAAGGCTCATTATCTCGAAACGGTCGAGGGTGGCACCACATCAAGTGACGGTAAGCGTAACCACAATATTAAATAAATGCAAAGAAACTCCAAGCCAAATAAGCGCATGATGCATTGGCGACAACGACAACAAGTTGAAAGCATGTTGCATGCTTCAGGTGCTGCCGAATCGGTTAGCAATTTGGAACGCTTGGGCTGTGGCACGGGAAGCACTAAGCGCCAGGCAGTCGCCAGTTGCCAGTTGCCACTGGCCAGTTTTCAGTTGCCACTGGCCAGGTCGACAGCTTGAACTGGTGGCTCCTGGGTCTGATGAAATCGTGTCATAACTGAGGCATAAAGAGTCAAAGCCGCGACGCGCCAGACGACGTGATCGGCTTCAAAATGTCGTTGTCGTTGTCGTTGTTGTTCCTCATGTTGTTTGGTTACCCCTCGAGCAGACCACCAAGAAGCTTGGGCCATAAAGCAACGCGGCTATAAACTATAAACACTTTTGACATTTTCAATTTGGTCCACTGTCAAAATGCTTTTAGAGCCAGGCTTATGCACGTTCTGTATACTGAGTAAACCCCCACCACCGCCCCACTTACTTACCGTTTATACCGCTTACCTGTATCCCTATCCAATAGATGGCTGTGATGGTGATGGTTATCACAAGAGTAAAACGAAACGCGTGCGCACCACCTTCACCGAGGAGCAATTGCAAGTGCTGCAGGCCAACTTTCAGATTGACAGTAATCCGGATGGGCAGGATTTGGAGCGTATTGCCTCAGTGACCGGTCTGAGCAAGCGTGTGACGCAAGTTTGGTTTCAGAATTCGCGTGCACGTCAGAAAAAACACATACATGCTGGTAAGAATAAAAGTAAGTAGTGGATTAGTGCAGCATGCCCCCAATGTAGTATAGAACTAGCCATAGTACTTACGTGTAGCATCCGTCCTACTTATAAGCGCATTCTATAACTATTTATACTACAGATATGTATATATATGTATGCTAATCAAGTTCTCTTTCGACAAACGATTTCTGATTACAGTACGCGAACCGGAAGGAAGCTCATTTGCGCGTCATATTAACCTGCAGTTAACGTACTCATTTCAGAATAACGCACAGAATCCCATGCATATGAATGGCAACAAAGGGGCTCTATATCCAGCGCATGGTGAGCTGAAAAGAAAAGCGTTTTTTGTAAAGGAAACTCGTCTTATACTAATGTAGATATCTCGTCGAATCTATCTCTTTGCAGAATCCTCAATGGATGAGCTGTCGCAGGACTCGAGTGTCCACTGCATGCCCAGCGAGGTGTGACTGGAGCAGTCCTCGCCAGCGCGTGCTCATCGCTAGCTAATGATGTTCGTCTTAATGATCATCAACTGGCAGTCGGCAGACGGTAGTTGGCAGCTCATGTATGAGCAACAAAACGTCCTTTCCTAGTCAAAATTTTATGTAAAGCGTCGCAGCAAACGCTCATATGAAATGAAAAACAAAACAACAAATACAAATAACAAAAGAATCCACGCACAACTTGAGAAAGTTAGTAAGAAAGAAGCATCGTTCCAGAATAACGAGTACGAGTATTTAAAGCATAATCAAACTCCATCAACTAAGTAAAGCTGTTTGTCCACCAGTTCGTGCTTTGAGCATCAGCAAACGAACCCAGTCCAAGAAGAGTATACAGTCGACATTCCAACACAACACATCTCAGAACATTCCTGCATAGCCTGTAAACCTAAGCGTAGTTTAGTTAATTTAATTTAAATGAAATTTAAATTTAATTTAGTTTAATGCCTAATTGTTAAGTGTTTTGCCTCTCTCTCTCTCTGTCTATCTATCTATCAGTCTCTCTGTCTTTAAACTATCATTTAGAAATGGTTAACAAGTAAAACTGCAGCTGCTTGCCAAGGCTTTTGTAATATATTTATATGCCTATCATGAGAAATGTTGTTATTGTTTATTTTCTTGTTTTTTATATGTATAAAAGAATATCTATATATAATATATATACATACGTGTGTAATTGGCCAGGCATTTTGTACATAGTAATAATAGCCGAAATTGATAAGCAACGCAAATTGAATAAATTGAACTAAACGTTTAGTTAACACCAATTATAAACAACTACAATTAATGATGAATCGAAATCAATTAAAATGACAAAAAAAAACCTTTTTAAAACAAGCCCAAAATGTGTTATTAAATAAATGGAGAGAATGATTAAGAGAGTAAACGATATAAACTTAACTGAAGATCGTGGAATTCTATTTAAAGTTGGATCGATTGTTAGTTTCCAATCGATAACGAAGTGTTGAGTAAACTTCAATTAATGTCTACTACAAGATATTATCCACTTTCTAACTGGCAACCACTTAAAACAACTAATCAAGTCAAATATTTACTAACGTTTGCTGGCAATGAGTAGTATCAACTAACAAAATGCAAACTTTGAAGCCAAGTGATCAATCAGTTTGACTATGAAGCAATTGATCGCTAATGTGTCAGTTGGTAACGCCAACTGATCTTTGGCAACACTCGATATCGATTTCCGGTGCAACATCATCACCTGTGCACATTCACTGACCAGCTGAAGCATCTGCAGCAGACAGTGTGACGACGACGCTGAGATGGAAGCTGCATTGGATTGCCATTGCCATCGACGATCTTCGATCGAAGATCGGGCATCACAGGGAGATCACGTCATTGCAACAGCAGTCGACACTCAAGTTGCCAGTCATGTGGCAGCATTCTACGAGTTGTGTTGCACTTCAGGCTCGGCGTTAAGTGCACAAGCCATCGTATTAATTGAATTATAAGCCTAGATTATGCAAAGATTTCCGGCCACGTCCAGCAGCAGCAACACCATCAGCAGCTGGACAGCAATTTGTGTGGATCATCATCAGGCGGGTGGTTGTGATGGAGTTTGTGGTGCCTCGGTGCCTCAGTGCGTGACTTGGCATTTGCAGGACTGCACTTGTTTGTAATTTCTGTTGATATTATTGTGTGTGATCGAAACGGAACGGATTGGAACGCAGACGAGATAGACCTTCTCCATAACACGTTACAAAAATATCAACAAATCGTCATCATTAATAATGATCACTTCAGGCTACACATAGCCAGCCAACATATGCACGAATGTTTGCTATCAGTATTTTTGGTGGTTCATTTGTCAAATTTCACCGCGCCTCTGAGATCGACAACAAGATCGAGAGCTCAAGATCTTTAGATCTGTGTTGCTGTTGCTGTTGTTGCTGTTGTTGCTGTTGTTATTTGAGCAAACATTCAACACTTGAGGCAAGAGATTTTCGTGGCAAGCTACAACAACTCAATTTCAATTCCCCATGCCCCATGCCCCATACCCCATGCCCCATTCTCCATTCCCAATTCCCAATTCCCACTTGCCCGGCAATGAAATTATGAATGATGTGATACTTTTGCCATTGAGATGTTTTCACAGTCGCGGGCGCATGACATGCCGCAGCCATATCTTATTTGCTATATCTCTACATCGCATTCGGATTCGGATTCGGTTAGGGGCACGGGTATAGGTATGTGTATGGGTATGTGTATGGGTCTGGGTTCTGGAACAACCACTGGAGGGAACGGGTTGCCAGGTTGGCTGGCTGCCTGGCTGGCTGGTTTATGATCGAATCTCGCTTGTTGTTGCTGCTGCCGTGTTTGTGTTATTTCTGCTGGAAATGAGCGATCGCGTGCAATAATTTGTAGAGCTGTTGGACTTGCTCGAGAAGCTGACTGCTGCCTGGAATTGAAGCCAGTGTCCAGAATGGTTGCTGGTTGTCGCTGTGCCTGCTGCTGCTGCTGCTGCCGCTGCTGCTGCACATCATTTTTCAAAATCATTCAAACACTTGTTAAATATTTTCTTAACCGATTGATGGTGATTGTGACTTTGCATCGTAGCTGTGCTGGATTCTGTGCAGCGACATTCATCCTGCCACTCGACACTCAACACTCACATTCACACTCACGGTCACACTCACACACATTCACATTCACAGCAACAAACTTATTTGTGTTTATCAATAGATTCTTGCTGTCGCGGTCATAATGAAAAGGCCGGATTGCCAAGATCCGAGCCCAGGCATTGACTTATTACGATTTGTTGGCCTTTTCACGTCTCTGAAATTAATTGATATCTGTGGTATGCGCATTGTTATTGCTCTGATGCTGTTGCTGTTGTTGTTGCTGATGTTGCTGATGCAACCCAAAACGCCACAATGTCTGCACTTTGTTGAGGCGGATGAGCCGCTGACATGCGGCCACTTTTGGCATTGATGATCGATTACAGAACGTGCCGCGCTTCCCCGTCCACACCGCTTATAACGGGGTCAAGTGTGAGGATGTGAGGATGCATCGCCTCCTCCTCCTCCCTGCTGTTGCTGTTGTTGATGATGATTGGGTATGCAAATTCATATGCTTGAACTCTTTTGCCTGCCGACTGACGACTGACGACTGCCGACTGCATGCATAAGCGTTGTAATTTCAGACTATTGGGCCCATCAACGCAGCCCCAAACAAAGGGCCAGCTTTCAACACTTTTTGAAGACCAACCTCAGCGTTGATGTGCCTCCTTCTTAGGCCACTATCTGCGCCTCTCCCCTGTCCATTTGGGCTCCTCTGTGTGAGTCATGCCGCCTGGCATTTTAATTGATTTTGTCCGAATAATCTTGTGCCATGACCGTTGCTGGTTGTTGTTGCTGTTGCTTTTGCTGTGCCATGTGCCAAATGCCGCATAACTCACTGGCACACGTCCTGCTCCTGCCGAGCACGTACACAGCGTGTCCCAGCTCCAGCTCCAGCTCCAGCTGCAGCTCACCTAGGTTGAGCCAGAGATTGGACATTTATCATGCTGCAGGGCCGTTGTTGCCGCGGCCTCTGACTTTTGCGTAGGCGTTGTCCGTTGACCACCGAGTTGCCTCTCTGTCCTTGTATGTGTGTGTGTGTGCGTGTGTTTGAGTGTCTGTCTGTGTGTGCGTGCCATCATTGGGCGTTGGAGCACGTAAAAATGTAACACCAACTGCGACAACTGGCAACTTACGCAGCAGCGCTGTCTATTTAGCTATTTAATAGCTATTTTATAGCCATAGTTAGCTACAGCTTAGTAATATTTAAGCGACCTTCGTTTAGTTAATAAGATATGTTATTTATTGCAGCAGCGAAGTAATAATCATAATCTGAGAATATTTTCTAGAAAGTAATCACAGCAGTAGTATTTGTATAAGCAAAAAAGGTTTTCATATAAATACTAGTTTGTCGCAAGATTGTTCATATGGCAGCTATATGTTATAGTGGTCCGATTTGAACCAAATTTGATCAGATTGTATAAACTCTCCAGAGACTTGGTTTATGGAATTTTGGTCAAGATTTCGTAAAAATTAACTTAAGTTTTCCATACAAAAATAACTTTTTTCCTTTCATTCGAATGACAGCTATATGTTAAAGTAATTCGATTTTGATCAAATTTGGTCTGATTGTATAAACTTTCTAAAGGCCTGCTTTAGGTGAATTAGGTGACAATATCTTCATAAACAAAAGAGTTGTCGACCGATCTTTGCTTACGTCAGTTATATTTTATTGTGGAACGACCCGGTCTCCTCCTTTAGTGCATTACACATTTCGAGACAAAATTATAATACCCTATAAAAAAAATAACGTTATAATGTTACTCAAACAATAGTCAGCAGGGAAAGAAACATAAATGTAAGGTGTGTTTAATGTGGTGTTATATATTCTCCTTGTGGAGATATCTGATGGTAATTCTTCTTTCCAAAGAGGATGTTTTTGGATATTCTGGTCTTATCTAGAAATTGTTTGTATAATATCAAGGCTATAACTATTTTTTTCGTACCCCGATTAGAGCTGCGAGTTAGCAAAAATGCATGCATTCCACAAATTTGTTAAGACCTTGAGGCAGTTATACCAAGCTGAAAATGGAATCAGAATCGTACTACTTAATGATTTTAGGCACTTTCACTTTTAACGACTTCTCAACGGGATATTTGGCTATAAAGCCGCAGCACTGGCTCGCTTTTCAGTTGTCCAGGATTGTGGCGCTGTCCTCAGTACCATTCCTTTGCCCTCAAAGTTTGCTTAACTGTGCTCGCCCAGGACACCCAGCTGTGGTCGCACAGGCCAACAAGCCAAGCGGTTGCTGGCGTTGCTGCCGTTGCTGCTGCTGTCGTTGATGCTGCTGCTGCTGTTGGTGTTTGTGTTGCAGCAGCGAAGACAAGACAACAACAACGACAGCAACAGCAGCAGCTACAACAACGACTCTGACGACGACAACTTTGCAGTTCGCCTCAATGTTTGTGCAAGCAACATTCGCATGCAAGTCAGCAAAGTTTGCATTGACACGCAGCAGCAGCAGCAGCAGCAACAGCAGCCGCAGCAGCAGCAGCCGAGACGCATTTGCATAAAGCTGCAAGGGAGCAGCAGCTAAAGGGGGCGGGGGAGGCGGAGTGCGCAGTGAAGTGGCGGCTTCACCGTTGCTCTGCTGGTGTCATGGTGCCAAAAAAACCAGACAAACGCAAAGTGCACAGCATGGCAAACATCGGCAGCAGCAACAGCAGCAGCAGCGGCAACATCGCTGGCCATGATGAAGATGGACGTGTTGCTGGTGGCTTCACATCAACAGCAGCAGCAGCAGTGGCAGCGGTGGCAGCAGCGGCAGTAACAACAACAACCCCATTAGGCCGCACATAAACTGCATGCATTGGGCAGTGCTCCTGTGGCGTGGTCATGTTGCTATTGCTACCGAGCTGAGTTGCTGACTTATGGCAATTGCCAATGCAACATTTGTTGCCGGTTGCCAGTTGCCGGTTACCCATTGGCTGTTACCCCCCGCAAACATTTGTTTCAACACGTACGCGCAAATGAGTTTACAAGGTGCGATATTCATGTTGCTCGATTCGATGTTGCTGCCTTTGCCAGTTGCCAGTTGCTGTTGCTGTTGCTGTTGCTGTCCATATTTACTATGCGCCGCATGAGCAACATGTTGCCAAGGCCTGCTTGCTGCTTAAAACATTTGCTGGCTAATCGTATTTTTGCAGTTTTATATTAATAGCGAAGGAACAACAACAATATGAAAAACTGTTGCGAATGTTGTCGATATGTTTTGCTGCCTCATTTCTCATTCTCGAAGCAGCTGCTGCTGCTTTTTATAATTTTAATTAACGCATTCGTTGTTGTTGCTGCTGCTTCTGTTGCTGTTGTCGCCTCCTTGCTGCTGCTGATGTTGCTGTCGTCTTTGGCTAACATGCTAAAAGGTGTTAATTGGCGAAATTTCCATGTAGAGCCTAACCAAAATGAAGGAGAACTTTGTTGTTGCTCCTGCTGCTGCTGCTGTTGTCGCCTTGAACGTTGTCAACAAGATTTGCTTTATTAGCCACTTTCGGGTGGTGCCTGCTGTCGCCGGCAACATGCCACACAACAGCAGCAACCTCACTAAAAACATGGACTTTTGCTTTGTTTCAGTTTTGCTTTAATGAGCCTCTGGGAGTCACAGTCTTCCCCCGTCTGACTCGTGCCCTCGCCAGGCTCTTCGCTACGCAGTTGCTGAGTAAATATTTTCATGGTTTAATTTCATAAATTATGACAATTTTGCCTGGCGGTCGCTGACGTTGATCATTGAAATCCCTAAGTTATCGCTGCCTATTCACAGTCCTGTCCTGTTGCGAGCTGCATAAATGAATTATGCTCGCCACAGCAAATCAACTTAAAGTGCACAGCCTCAGCTCGACAGGGCAACAACAGCGCCAAAAGCTCCTAAATTTTACTTAAGAACATGTGCGTTCAACGCCATCAATGGGCTGCCATTGCCACATTGCCACATTTTGCAGCAACAGCAACAACAACAACCGGGCAACACACTCCGCCAGAGATGATGACGATAATGATGATAATCATTAACACCTTTTGCCGCACAGAGAGCACTGCGGCACAATACGCCCCAACAACATTCGACTGCCATGCAAAAAGCAGCAACAACAACAACAACAACTATGGCAACAACTATGTGCAACAACAACAGGAACAACAACCAACAACGGCAACAACAAAATATATACGAAAATAATTCAAAATGAAATTTGCTTTATGATGCGCAACCGGGCGACGTGCCTACGCACAGTGGTACGGAAGTGATTAAAAAAGACCACAAATTCCTTAGCTCTAACAAATAAAATTACATTATTATTAAAACTGTCAGATAAATAAATAAATTGAAGGACAAACGTTATATCTACGGTATCGAGCTTAACACTATTAAATAAAGATATTATATTAATATTATATTTATTATATTATTATTATTATTATTATTATATTTTTATTATTATATTATTGTTATTATTATTATTATTATATTTTTATTTTTATTATATTATTGTTATTTTTATTTTTATTGTTACTATTATGTTATAATACATATATTATAATTTTCGTTAATTAATTCTTATCATTATTGTTAAGAAAATATGAAATTTAAATAAATAAACGTATAACAATCAAACGACAATTTTTTATTGATGAAAACCGCAAGGATGAGGGAGCAAATATTATTTTTAGAATAAATTTTCGGTTGTATCTAGAATTCGGACAGAATTACCAACAGAAATCGTTACGTTTGCCATTTCAAAAAATGAGAAAAAAAACTGTTGCATACTTTTAGGGGCATAATTTTTAGCAACCTTCTGCTGATTTCTGTTCGCCTGGTATTTTGGCAGGTTTAATGAAGTTGGTTTTCAGAATTCAACCTTCCCCATTTGTGAGCGTCAAATGCCGAAAAATGGCAAAATATACCAGGCGAACAGAAATGAGCAGAGGTCGCTAAAAGTATAACAGTTTTTGATTATTAGAACAGTTTCTGATCAGTATAACAGTTTCTGATCAGTATAACAGTTTCTAAATTTAACATTACTCTGTTATTAACAGCAGGTTTACAGCCAGTTAACAGCGAGTTAACAGCGAGTTAACAGAATGTTAACAGAAAGTTAACAGCGAGTTAACAGAATGTTAACATCGAGTTAACAGAATGTTAACAGAATGTTAACAGTGAGTTAACAGAATGTTAACAGCTAGTTAACAGAATGTTAACAGCGAGTTAACAGAATGTTAACAGAATGTTAACAGCGAGTTAACAGAATGTTAACAGCGAGTTAACAGAATGTTAACAGAATGTTAACAGCGAGTTAACAGAATGTTAACAGAATGTTAACAGTGGGTTAACAGAAAGTTAACAGCGAGTTAACAGAATGTTAACAGTGGGTTAACAGAATGTTAACAGAATGTTAACAGTGGGTTAACAGAATGTTAACAGTGGGTTAACAGAATGTTAACAGTGGGTTAACATTGATTTAACAGAATGTTAACAGTGAGCTTACAGTGACTTAACAGCGAGTTAACAGCGAGTTAACAGCGAGTTAACAGCGATTTAACAGCGAGTTAACAGCGAGTTAACAGAAAGTTGACAGCGAGTTAACAGAATGTTACCAGTTCCAAAAGTATACCGCATTTTTTTCAGCCTGCTTCTTTAACAGTAGTTTAATAAATAAAAGACCGAATAACTTTTTCTGTTAAAATATTCGTGTATATTTTTATTAAAAAAGTTTTCTAGTACCTATCGTAGCAGCTTAAGCAAGTTGTACATATGTATGTATAAAGATAATTTACAAATTATATACATATTTACATTATATACATTATTTACAAGCGAATTACGTTACATTTAAGATTAAAAGCAGGTGAAAAATAACATGATTTAGGTGAGGATCCGGGAGTGCAGATCCTTGGGATGAGAACGTTCTGTCACTTTCGTGCATTGCTTTAGCTTCTACGTAGAATAAGACGCCTTGCCAGTGAATTCGGGTGCCACTCTAGTCTTTCTAGATACTTGAGCATATTACCAGAGTTTTCTCAAGATTTGGCTTTGTGCCACTCTGATCTTTTTGACGTGAGTAGAGGAGGCAGGGGTTCCGTAAACCTGCACCGTTTTGTATATCGCCACCTTGTTGGATAGGGAGAGCTTGTTTATGTGATTCAGCAGCCATGCCATAATTCTGACTTTAGACAGCAAAGTTCGTTGCATCTTCCAAAATTAAGCCTGTCCAATATGACCCCGAGATATTCATGAGCAGGCTCGTGCTTGAGTAGAGACCCCTGCATCCAAATGCCTGTGAAATATATATAAATATGATTAGTCCTGATATTGTATTGTATGTTAGCTATCACTTAATAAGCTTGACTAATTGAAGGGCTGCAGAGTGACCGATCTGTTAATCAGTAAATGAAGATTGGGATTCTTGAGATACCATATTAAATTGTTGTGACATTCTATAAAAATACTGTGGAAATATTTAACTAAGAATCATCCTCAGACTAGTACAAAAATAATCATCAAGTTCTATAAAAATAATGCGAAATCAATCAGCTTGGCACCACTGTGCCACTGACTATCTGCGTTGATATGAAATATGTGTCGGTCGGCAGGCAGCGGAGATTTATCGAGCGCGAAATGTAATACGCGAGCAACGTCCAGTCCAGTCCAGTTCAGTTCAACTTAGTTGAGTTGAGTTGAGCTGAGTTTTGTGCAGTCCAGGAGTCCAGTTGTCCAGCCGTCTCCTCAGCGGTTCAGAGCAGGCAGCTCAGCAGATCAGCGGCCACCGTTTTGGCCGCCACTTTGAATTGGCTTAAGCGACGCCGCCAACCGCCAGCCACCAACCACCAACCACCGATCCTCGATGCGATTCGGCTCGCTTATAAACTGCATCCTGCTGGGCGCACTCCAAACGGTTGCCCCTGCGCCGGACAACGACTGGACATTAACTAATGCATGCATTTATTTTTGTTGTGCCCAAGCCACCGGCGGGCCACAGTGCGGCCAGAACGATACACGGAGCGGGGAGCGGGTAGCGGGTTTTGGTGGTTATTTTCTTGGTCGTGTGGTACCATAAGTTGGCATCTGCTGGCTGTGGTGCTCCAATAACTCATGGTGACACTATTAAAGCGACGATTTGTAGCCGCGCATAAAATAAATGCGGATTAGACTTTATAAAGGACAAAATGCTCATGACTGAATTTATGCCGGACGCATTGGGGCGTGGGCGTGGCATGCCGCGCACTGAGAGTGTAGCGGGTTTGGAGCGGAGTGGAGCGCAGCTTGGGCTACAATTAATTGCGATTTCAAAACCGTTGCATGTACACGAATGTTATCAAAATCAGTTGAGTAAATAAACCTAACCAAACTCAACTCAACTCGATTCGACTCAACTCGACTCGAACTAGTCGCAAAAATAACAAACGTGACAAATTTTGTGAATTCAACTGTGAGGGCCAAAAAACGACAACGAAGCATAACAAAAACTTTGATGCAACAAAACTTTAGACAAACTACACATGTAATGGGGCGGGGGAGTCAAAATGTAGGCGTGGCTGCAACTAAGTACGGATTTACCCGATAAGCTTGCTTCAGGAAAGTTTTTCAGCGTTTCAGTAAATGTTGTTTACAAAGTTTTTCCTTTGTTGGCTTTAATTTGCCCACAAATGCATGCAGTTTTTGATTTCAGTGTAAATTTCATTAAAAATAAATATATTCTTTTTAAAAAATCTCATAAAAAGCAACCATACCATCCGAAATAAAGGAAGGAAAATGCTTTGCAGTGTTTTTAAGTTCTTAACGCCTCAACTTTCCCAAATAACTATAAAAAAAAACCTTCATGCAGCAGCTTCATGGTGTAAATCAGCTAGAAACAGTTGCTGGCATCAACTTTGTAGGCGTTGGTCCATGTGTGGGATCGGGAGTGGTAGTGGAAGTGGCGGTGAGTGCTCCTATTTGCCATGTAAACAAAAGTTTTTGGCGCAAAAAACAATTGGAGGATAAAATTCAGCAGCTTGCACATGGATACAAATACAAATCGCAGCAGCAAATATGAGGCAAAAGCAATTCAACCCGCATCTCAACTGCCAGTTTCCAATTCCCAGTTGACAGTTGCCAGTTGCCAGTTGGCTTGGGAAAATTCTAACGAAAACTGGCAAAGAAAAACGTTGCCAAGTAGGCAGAAAATGAAAATCAGCGGGAGTGGAAAAGTGCTGTGCGGAAAGATGCTTTCAGCAACTGGGAAAACAATTCCTACACATTTCCATTGTTTATAGACGGGCGACGCGCGAAATTTGACAAGTCCATTGCAAACTTGGCACCAAAGTTCCCAACGTTTCCTAAATGCGAGTGGCAAGATGTGGGGAATGGAGGGTAAGTGGGGTAAGGTTAGCTGAGATTTAGAGAAAGTGTTGCTAAACAACATAGGCTGCCATTCAGTCAATAGGGGTCTACTTGGCAACAGGAATTAAGTACATAGTTGATGTTTACTTCAAGATTTTATGTAGATGGCTGTTGACTGTCTTTAAGGACAAATACACAACTTAATCTTTATGAAAAGATTCAAACATAATAATAAAATGTTCCTTAAAATATCTGAAAAGGCAAGGAAGTGTTCAAAAAATATTAAATAGACATCAAAGCTTTTTATCCTTATTGCAAATTGCGATAATTTCAAAATTACATATAGAGAAATATTCTATTTTTGAATCAATACTAGTAGTATAGGAGATATTGTTCATTACAGATATCCCAGTACATAAGGACTTTAATGAGAATCCTTTCTTTGTGGCAATATTTTATGCTAATTTGATCATTTTACTGGGATATTATAGCTAGTTTTTGTATTCTATGCTTGGAAATAGTCTCAAATTTCAACTAATTCTAGTTAATTCTATAAAATAATTGTCTTTAAATAAATGATGTGTCCTTACAGAAAACATCCTCAAATTCATTTCAGGGTTGCATTGGCTATGATCAGAAGAAATACGAATAAGCCGAAGCTACAAAAATATGATTCAAGCAGTTTACCCATGTTAATAGATATTAATATAAGATTCTTAATTGCTCATCAAGGTGTTTGGTAAATATGCCACTGTTTTCTAAGCGCGAATCGACAATTGAAATGCAGACCCCCGCATGTCCTGTAAAAAGGGCCAATCCCTCGAGCTGCTTGGCCTGCTCGTCCTGCTCGTCCTGCACGTAATGAGGGTCAAAACGCGTGTAAATGCAATGCAAATGTATGTTAAAGTGATTAGCAGCCTTCAAAGAGAGCTACGCAACTTGACGGAGTCCGGGGGAGCTGAAATACACCAGAGGCTTCATTTACTTGAATACCCCTGCCACATGCCACATGAAACACCCACAGTGGCACTGTGGAATCCCTGCACAGCAGCCGGCAATAAAAACAGTTACAGAAACAAATAAAAAAGGCAGCAAGAAAATCATGACGGCAACTATTTGGACGGGTGATGAACTTCCATTCGACACTTCATTGAAGTTGACAGATGTGGGCTGGTCTGGCAGCGAACTCTGGGTTGGGGTGGAGTGGGGTGTGGTGTGGGTTGAAGGCTGCAATTCGCACCCCCGACAACAAACAACACACAAAAACCCATCCAGAACTGGGGGGCACGTGTGCTCCGAGCATTGTGCGAATGGATTTTTGTATTTATGCCAGAGATGCGAAGGAAACATTTACAAATGAAGTTGTAATCGGAAGTTGTTCGTTTGCAGCGTTGCCAGGCTAGCCAGGCTCTCCCACCCCTGCCCAGCGCTCCCTCCCCTTATCCACAATAAATTGAGCGACAATTGTACAAATTGTCAAGGCGGAAACGCTGCCAGGGATAGTTCCACAGTACTACAGCTCGACAGTTCTACAGTTCAACAGTTCAACAGTTCGGCAGCTCGAGCGTCCAGCGTGCGGGCAGGAGGATTAGGTGACGGTTGAAAGGGGTGCTCGGGTGTTTTGGGTGTTTGGGTTTTCGGGTGCCCGGTGCCCGGTCGAAATCCTGCTTCCTGCATATGTTCACTTTGTGTGTGTATTAGCGCCTGATCCTTTTTTGGCCGCAAATATTTGTTTTTAATAGTCGGCGCGATGTTTGCTAATGCAAATAGGATTTCCGTTCCGCATTTCGTTCGTTTGTGTCTGCGATTTCTCATTTGACAGTTGAATTGTTTTGCCAGAGAAATAATAACACTTGTTCCAACTGGCCGCCTGTTTGTCCAACTGATTAGCCAGTTAGTTGCCCAATTTGACATATGTTGAGATTGCCGATTGCCGATTGCGTTGCCTAAGTATCGCTTCAACACAGATCCCAAGCCAGTCCGCCAACCAGCAACAGCTCTTAATATAGTTGTTGTTGCTGCTTTTGCTGCTGCTGTTGTTGCTGTTTTTGTTGTTGTTGGTGCTGCTGCGGCTTCCTCTGTTACCTGCAAACGATCTGGCAGTGATCAAGTAGGCCTAGAGATGGGCGCGTGTTGACCAACACGACACTAGACAAACACCTAGGAATTTGTACACTGCGAAAAGCATATATTATATTACTTAAGAGTAGGTTTTTACTACACTGAGAAGAAAGTGATTGAAACTGGCTCATCAGTGCTCAAATTTCGAAGTTTTCTTATTTTAACAACAATTAAAATGAAATTTTATTGATGTTCGCATTATTATTGCAATTAGTCCTACAATTACAGAAACTTAAATATGATTTATTGAATACTAGCTTATACCCGCGGCGTTGCTCGCATTTCCTAACTATATTTATTTAAATTTTGATTCTTATAAATATTTATTATTGTCGATCGAGGGCACGGTAAAAAAATTGCTATGAAACTTCCTTCCCCACACACTTACACACTTACACACACTAACACTCGTGGATATTATAGTTTTTATTTAATGTAAAATTATACTCATGAATATTATCATTTTTCGTTTATGGGTGGGTGGTTGTGTGGGGGTGGTGATGACACAACAAACTATAGCTATAAACATTCCCTGGACTTCAAGGAATTTATTATAAAAGATTTCATCAAGATCCTTTAAACGGTTTTCAAGTTTATCGCGAACATACAGACAGACATTCACTTTTATATATATAGATAAGATTATTGCCACACCTAACTTACTTGTAAATAACATTTCAAAATGCTGATCTTCATTGCTGTGTTGTTATATTAATAAGAAAACAGGAAAGGACAATCAGACCTGTTCGCATTTCTGATTTTGATCAACTCACTTGGGTTTGAAAATGTTACCTATTTTGTAAGTATTAACATGGCCTATATATGTATGAGTATTCAGTTAAGAAGTATTGGCACAGCAATCATAACTATACGGACATAATTTTAAGAAGGCAAAGTATTGACAATTCGAAAATTGGAACACAATATTAAAAAAGAATCAGAAGGAAAAGTCTTGAAAGCGAGAACCGGCCTAAATATAAATTTATCTCTTACTCTGTACAGTAATCGAATTAATTTCTGAATTGTGTGTAATATTGAGAACAAAGCCTCTAAAGTTTAAAGACCAAACACAGAAAGAATATAAATTTTTCAAGATTTCTTTAACAGAACTTCTCGTGTTGATTCGTGTCACGAAATCGAACAGAACACGTTCTCAACTCTTTCAAGGGAATGTGGCCTATACCCGGGATCAGTTAACCGCGAGCCTGTTGCCTGTTGCCTGTTGGCTGTTGGCTGTTGGCAGAGTCTTATCTAAAAAATGGATCGTTTTGAAAACGCTCAAAATGTGATGTGGTGGCATTTTCAACTTGTCTGCGTCTTAATATTTTTACTTTCTTTATGGGTCGCAGTAGTCGAAGAACTGGTTCACAGTTGGGGCAGACAGTTTCCGCCAAGACGAGCGTCCCAAGTGGATCTTGGCTGCGTGTCGCTGCTGTTGTTTTTGTAATCGTGTCGTGTCCATTTCGATTATCACCAAAGTGAGTAATTTAATACCAATTTGGCGGCCCCGGGCGGCATAGAGTTGAGAGAGATATGCGCACTTCAAATGTCAAATGTGAGCAACAGATGCACAGATCGCTTTGGGCCAGCTCTGGAAGCATCGATGTAAGCGGAAAATCTTATCGACCATTGGGTATTTAACTGGAATTTCGGATAACCAGACAACGGACCTGGTAGCCAGACAGCTGCAGGACTGTAGCACTGTGGCTCTGTCCGAGGGCTATTGGCCTGGCCAGGTGATTACTTTGAGCTAGTGGCTGTTGAGCTGTGACAATTTACATGACGCACAGAGTGATAAGCGGGAGGGGGAAGAGCGCAAAAATGGGTGAGAAATAAAAGGTCTGTCAGATAGGATTGAATTTTAAATTGATTTTACTTCAACGAAGTAATGCCCTTAAGAAAATAAAAACAAATATGTGCAAACAGGAAATAGAATCAATAAAGATAAGGTTCATAAGGCCATAATTACTTATTTACTTTGAATAAAAGCAGGATTAAAATATGCGTGTTTAAATTTTGTATAAAATATAATGGGATAGACTTGATAAATAGACATAAGTATGAATAGGCTGATGCGATTAGCATTTAAAACTTTCTGAAGAAATATCATTTATAAAGATATTGGCAGATATTCTAAGGTATTCTTAGAAGATAGAATATAAAGTTGATGCGCCTTTAAAAAGAATAAATGGTATTTTATGGGGTATATTTACACCCTGGGTGTATTTAATACTGGTAATTTATAAGACAGAAACTGAGGCTTAAAGTAGGAAAAACTGTGTAACTTTTTCGGTATTCTTCAATATTCATTAACTATCGTTAATCAATATTCATTTACTTTCGAAACAGGAATAGGTTCCTTTGATCTTACTAAGATATATAACATTTTCTCTGTTTTTCACATTTCAAGTCTAAGAACTTAAATATAATTATTACTGCAACTACTTCGAAATCCACCAAATATTATATATTTTTGGCTTCCATTGCAGTTTTTCAAATGCTATTATTGTTATATAACATACTGAAGCTTATAGGGTTTCTAAGTGGTAATAAAATAGAAATAACAAAAATATTATGCGCCATGGTATACTGGAGAAGATCAAACCGCGTCTTTGGCTCTTGATGATGAATACATTTCCCACGTTTTCAGCGGCAGTAACATCGATTTTGGTTTTAATTTATTCAGAAGAAATCTGGCTGCAGCAATCGAACGGAAAACCAAAAAACCTGCCAACTGATAGAGTCTACGACTACGAATGCCCATGGAGCGGACTGGGACTAGTCGGGACGGGATGGGACGGGACGGGATGGGCATCGGGTTACATTCTTTTGTCGGAAATTTATGACTATCCGGAGCGAAGCCGTCGGCCACTACTGTGGAGGCAAATGGAATCGGTGGAAACGGTGGAAAATGCCCGCGTGTTTAGCAGCATTTAATGGCTCATTTCGGGTTGATTTCTTTTGCTTGCATATAGCCAAGACAGTGAGCCATGGCCAGGCAGTGAAAAGATCTTTGATATTTGGACTTCCTAGCTTTTCAGTTAAATGATTTGTATTTGTCTGTATCTGTGTGTGTGTGTCTGTCGACAAGTTGGGGGCTGCCTTTTAGCGGAAAAGCTGTAAAACTTGTTGAAATGCTTGTAAGCATCGTAAAATGTGCACAGTGAAGAGTCTATTACTATGATGCCATATCTCTGATAACAACCTCAGATTTCAGGTTGCAGTTGGAGTTGGAGTTGGAGGTGGACCTGGAGCTGACGCTCTTTTAACGGCATTCGAAAGGTGCCGTCTTTTGGGCAGCCCACAGACACCACACGGGGCTGGAAAATTGAGCTCCAGAGTGGCAATAAAATTAGCAAAAGGTTTTAGCGCCACATTGTTGCCGAAACAACTATATAAAACTGGCCGGCATGTTCTGATTTGCGGCCATTCACTTAACGCGGGTGCGATTGGCAACTTTGTGCATAAAATGCAAAATTATTGAACAGCTTTTTGTTCATATGATTTGTTATTACAGCAATAACTATAATAGAACAGCTGCCTACAATAGCACAGGTGTCAGACATTCTTTCAACAAGTATGTAAGCATTTGATTAAAACATTTATTCTATATCTTAATCTTATAGTCTGACACTCGAGAACCGCTGGACCACATCCCAACATATTTTGAACCAATGTCAAGTTTGCGGCGAGGATGGTTTCTCTTAAACTTGTACACGGTAGGTGGATGTATGTTTAAATAAGGAAAAATTCCCCTTTTGTGTGTTTTTCATCTTTAACATGGAAATCAAGTGACCAACGGGCCATAGCCAGGGACTTTGTATAATCTCCCCCCCACGGGCGCAAAACTGTTGTATGAAACTTGAAAAATCTACTGCCATCCGTAACCATAGAAGGGAAATGGGCTTAAGGTAAAAGTGTGAAAAAGAAGGCTTCTGTTACATCGGTTTCTAAGTTCTTCATACCCTATACAACAAATCATAAGGCACGGGAGGGAAAAGAGATCTACATTTTATTTTTTGTTTTTCTTACCTTCTTATCCGTGCAACCACAACGTGCCACAGCGAAATCTGGTAGAGAACAGCTAGTTTATGTATATAGAAGTAATGGCAGCTTCCATATCTAGTTTGATAAATGCCTCGATACAGTCACCACTAAGGAATACCCCGAATAGTTTTTTGGTTCCAGTTTACTTATCAGAAATACAAATTATACATATATATATATTGCTTAATAACATGAAGCTGTTGCCAGGTCAAATGATGCATTGATTCTCTGAATCCTGTTTCTAATCTTCACATTTGGAAGCAACTTTTTATTACATTTTTGCACCTGTCGGGTGCTTTGATCATAAAACAATATATACTAAAGCCAAATACGACACGACAAACTATAAAACTTATTCAAATATGCCGCTATATATGTATCAGCATGCAAATAAGTATTTAATCTAGTTCAACCATAAATAGATTAACATTTCAAATAGAATGATTTCCAATAATTCTTTGGAGCTGGAACCACATTTTAAAAGCGAAGAAAACTAACGGAGTTAAGATTTGCCAAATGAAACAATTTTGGTTTTGTATAAGTAGTTAATGATCAGATAGATAATCGACGTTGATGAAGTTCTTTAAGAAATAGCGGACATTAAAAACTATTTTGAATAAACATAACCTCTTAGCGGATATTAAATACTTAATGCTTTTAAGTTATACATTAATGTATAGACCCAAGGTGCCTCACATTAAAATATATACAAACATATGATGATTTGAATATAACCATACCTTGGGATGCTCTCTCCCGTCTCTTCCCGTCTTTCTCAAAATCATTTTAGTAGCTCAAAAGCGGCGTTATCAAAATTCATAAGCGATTAAACATTTAAAAGCCCATAAGAGATTTTCATAAAAAAGCGATTTAACTTTGTTGCGGCGCTGTCCCAGCTCAGTTGGTATAGGGGCATTTTGAATTAATAATATGCAATATATACGTATATATTCGTATGTATATGGTAATATTTGTAAAACAATATAACACAATAGAAATTTTTGTAACGCAAAAGCCACAAAATGATAATTGTATTTGTGAAAGACGATGAAGGGAAATTATGAGCGCGAACGAAGTTTAAACAGCAACAATTAATCAAACTAGTCTTTTAATTCGGCTACGGTTACGGTGTATGGGGGTCTCTGATAACTCTATTAAGTGTGCCTGTGTTCGGGGTACAACAACAACAACAAAAAACAGTCTTCTTGGGGAACAGGGGACATTTTAGTAGCGATTTACAAGCGTTTATCATTTTGGCTGCGTCAGTTTCTGTTCAGTTCAGTTCAGATAGTCAATGCGATTAGAATTCATTTCTTTTCTTTCTGGTTGCCCAGTGTGCGCCCTGGACAATTTATTTGTATGTCGCGGTCTGTCAACAGGTTACCTGATCCAACAACCAACGACTTTCCCAAAAGAAAACCGTGGCTGGAAAAGGGTTGGCTATCGGGCCATCGTCATCAAAGTGCCTGGCGGGGCATAAATTAACTTGTTATGCTGCTCATGGGAAAACATCTATTGATGGCTATCTGGCCGTAGATATCTACTATCAGTAAATATGGACTTACGGCTTTGTATCAGACCACAAGCCAGACCCAAATCCCACTAAACAGGACACAACACAACGCATCGCATTTAATTCGAGTGGGGGCTGTTGCGTCGTAATTACCGGATTAAGGACACGTGCCGTTGACTTCCCATTGACTCGGCGCCCCCTTCGTGCACTTGGCGCGCCATTCGGATATGTGTTCGTCCTTTTGTTTGAATCCATAAGCCGCGTGCGAGTCGATGACGATTATGTCAACCTACCAAAGTTCTCCTGATTTAATCATAACTATGCGCTATCTAAGGCGCTGAAACCCAAATACAATTTGTTGTCGCGCACGCATTAAAAATCAATCAAATGAAATTAACAAGTTAACAATGAGTAACGAATTCACCGACACTCCACCCCCCGAACTGAAAGACGTATTATATACTGTGGGAAGCACCCCGAGCGACGAACTGAACTGGAACTGGACGAACTGGACTCAATCCCATTCATTGTGCAATTATGTGACAATACGAATCGCCTTTCAGGTTTCGCGTCTCTCATTGATCGTCAAAGTCAACGAGTGCACACACAAATCGCCAGAGGGCACTTCAAATCGTAAAACCGTCGACAACTCAGTCTTGTTTTTGGCTATGCCAGTGCCAGTAGCTTCAACAGGGTATATAATGTGCGTATTGAAGGGTCTCAATACAAAATGGTTAACTTTGAATAGATCCCTGCAAGGAAACCAACAACACCCTATAATAGTAGGGAGTACCGGCGTTTATAAGTCCTGCTAGAGCTTGTAGTGATCTAGAAGGTTGGATAAGGTGTATTAGGTGTATAAAGAACCATATAAACAATCATTTCCATCGAATACATACATCGAATACATACATTTAAAGGAATAGTACCGTGCAGTACCGTGTACCGTGCAGTACCGGACTGTAAGGGTAGTTCCCAAATGAGCTATCAAACACATCAAAAACCGTTACTTCAATACATATGGTAACTATAAACGCATAATAAAATGTTTAGTTTATTCAATATAGAGCCCATCGAAACCAACGCACAACAAGCACTACCGTAGAGTAAAAACACGGTACGGGTATATTCCCGTCGAGCATTAGATACAACAAATATTACTTGTTTTTGCGCTGTATTTATGTGTGGGATAACAGGCCAGACATGGTGAAAACATACGGTTTTCGCACTGATTCTGCATGTGCCCCCGAGGAAACAACCGTTTTTTTGTGCTCCCATAAACAATATGGATTTCACGCCTATTTGAAGTGTGTGGCTGCGGCTCATCAATTTGTCTGTGCTCCAGTTTTATGGCTGCCTTTAAATCTATACGGTCTGGCGTCTAGACATAAAGAGTGGCTTCGAAATATTTCAAGTCAAAACAGCTCCAAACAGAGTCACTAAAACTACACTTAAAGCCAATAGATAAAGCTTATAGACTGCACATAAAATCTATAATTTGAGTAGACCGATAAGAGTTTATACACCTGAATCACATCAAATGGCTTTATTCTTTGGAATTTCATTTTTTAATTGATTTACCCGACGAGTGAAATAGTTTTTTAATTGATTTCTAACACAAGAACGGGAGAACCAAAAACTAGCATCGAGCATTTCTGAAATATTGTTTCTTTGGACATTAAAGTGGAGCTCACAAATTTTATGCATTTTTAATGTGTTTGAAAATAATGGCGGCGCTCAAGTTCCAAATAATACAGACCAGAGCCGTAACAATTTATGCATGAAATAATTTTGTTGGAGAGCATTTGAAAAACAAGTCATAAAAATCGACAAAAGTGTCAAGCGGATTTTAAGTGGTTGCCTGGTTTCAAATTATGCGCTCATCGAAGAGTTTTAGGTACAGTAAAGACTCGCTGTGCTTCAAGACAGACAAAAACTAATTTAATTAATACTAAATAAGACTATTTGAAGCAAAGTTAAGCCAAGTTATTGTTTGCATATTATCATGAAGCAGCCAGTAAAACGTTTAAGGATAGAATACAGAAAGAAACGAATAAATTGAATGCTGTGGAGAGAGAACAATGCAAAATAATGAAATTAATACTTAACAAGATTTTTTGAAGCAGTCATTACACCAAGTTCATATCCGCACATTGTAAGAAAACCGCCAAGAAAACGTTTAAGGATGAAATGCAAAGAAGAACTGAGAAATTGAATGCTGTGGAGAGAAAACAATACAAAATAATGAAATTAATACTTAACAAGATTGGTTGTAGCAATGATTTAACTAAGTTCATGTCCGCACATTGTATGAAAGCCGCCAGTAAAACGTTCAAGGATGGAATACAGAGAAGAACTGATAAATTGGAGGCTGTGGAGAGAGAACAATGCAAAATAATAAAATTAATACTAAATAAGTTTGTTTGAAGTAATTATTAAACCAAGTTCATATCCGCACATTGTAAGAAAACCGCCAATAAAACGTTTAAGGATGAAAAGCAAAGAAGAACTGAGAAATTGAATGCTGTTAAGAGAAAACAATGCAAAGGTTTATTCTATGAAAGTATGTTTAGAATGATGCTCATTTAAATGAATTCAAATGTGCTTAGAATTCAATTAAAATTATCTAAACGTTAAATACTAAATTTATTCAATTAAAAACTAATATGCACAAATCATACTGACAATTATAATAGCATTATAAATGACACTGTTAAATACATTCGATTATTGGATTATATTGCACATAATTCTAATAAATCATTTCAGATCGCTGCGTGTTGCCTATAAATTATAAAACGTAACCAATGCGCCATATTTAACACACACTCACACACACGCACACAATGCGAATCGTCTTGTGTATGTCTTAAATAAATTTAAATTGTTTAAATTTTTGCTGTCGAACGGCTGCCAAGTTGCTGCTGTTGTTGTTGTTGGTGCGGGGGTTGCTCTTGTGGCTGTTGCCGTTGTCGTTGTCGTTGACTTTTGTTTCTGTCCATTTTGTGTGCTGTTATCTGTGTGTGCGTGTGTGCCTGTGGGTGTGTGTGTGTGTGTGCTTGTCTGCCCCACTTGCTCACTGCCTGTGTGTGTGTGTGTGTGTGTTTATTTCACTTTGTGTTACACCAAAAATGCGCCGCAAAGCCAAACGAGAGCAGTTGCAAGCGCCAATGCAAAGTGCAGCAGCAGCAACAGCAACAACAGCAGCAGCAGCAACAACAACTGCAGCCATTGCACTTTGCATAATGGCTCATATATGTATGTGTGTGTGTGTGTGCGTGTTTGAGTGTATTGGTGCTGTGGTGTGCAGCCATTTTGTGCCTGTATTTAACTCTGTATGTGTTTGTATATCATTACTTATCAGATACTTATTATGAGCACACGATATCGTATATTTTGGCATGTGCCTGTCTGTGTAGCTCCATCTCTTTCAGAATGTGCGTGTGTGTGTGTGTTTGGTAAATATGCAAATGAGCCTGTTTGTTGCCACTACTGTTTGCCATTGTTGTTGCCATTGTTGCTGTTGTTGTTGTCGTGCGTTGATTATTGTTGTTATTATCGTTGCCGTTGCTGCTGCCGTGTTGTGTTTTTGTAGTTGTTGTTGTCGGCACCGCCAACGACAAGCAGCAAACATTTGATTATGATACGAAATCGATATAATTTAAGCGATGCCAACCAGAGAAACGGATGCGCACAGTTTGGCAGACGGGCGTGTGTCCAATGAGTCCACACCCTCCTCACCCCTTGTGGCTGTTGACTTTTCAATTTGTTGGCCCCAAAAAAAGAGAAAGAAGCACAAAAACGGCAACTGTTGGCCAAAGTCAACTCCGGCTTTGGCAGAGTTGCTGCCTGCTACTACCTTTTATGAGGCGCTGCTGCTGTTGTTGCTGCTGTTGTTGCAGCAACTCACCCCATTCATCATCCTCCGCCCATCAGCGGCTTGCGGCTTCCGCACACATCGCGTGTTGAGAGCGGCGCACATTTTAACGCCTTTTTAAGTTTTGCCGCCAAACAAGTGCAATTCTCACAACAACAGCAACAGCAATAACTAACAACCAACAACAACACAACAACAACACGGCAACAATTGCAGATACACAAAAACTAATTACAGATTCTAATCGCGTCATATTTTTTCCTTCAGTTAGCTGCGTTTCGTGTGCACCTCCCATCAATATTGTATATCAGTCCCGCACTTCGTCTCCCTCTCCGTCTCCGTCTCCAGTCTTGGGTTTTGCATGGCCCTTTGTGCACACCCCACCGCTGCCCCACCCAGTCCCCCAAATAAATGTACCTGAATTTTTCACCTTTTTTTTCGTGTAACTTAACATTTCGTTTGCCGTTTGCCGTTTTTTGTTTGTTATTGTTATTGTTATTTATGTTTATTTTGCGCTGTCGCTGTTTTGTTGACTAGTGCAACGGAAATGGCTGTAGACGCGGAAGTGAATTGTTAGGCGCCTTCGACTAAGCTCAAGATGAATGACTTGGGGCTAAAATGGGGCCAAGTGAGAGATATGCTAAAAGGGCAGCAGAGCTGCAAAGGGACAAATGGGAAGCTCATAGAGTATTAGGCAAGAATAGCGAGGAGTCTGTGGGGTGGAGTATACCCTATATTGAAGAGTTTAGATAGGGAGAAAATGTTAGGAACTCTAAGTATGAATATGCAAAAGCTCAAGTAATTCTAATTTGGGAATTGGATGGAACTTTATTTTATTAAAATGTTTAGGTATTGTAAAAAAGAATAAGAAATCTATGAATTCATTGCAAAACAAAATATATATTTCTAATTTGAGTGTTGGAAAGCACTTTGTTTTAAAAAAGTCATTCCAAAATCAAAAAGATTGTAGGGATTTGAGGCTTACACAAATTAATAATGTCTTAGTTTGGGAAATACACAACATGTACTTCTAAATAGGAAATTTTAAAGGATGAAATATTTTAAATAAATAAAAATATATAAAAAATTTAAAATAATTATTATAATTAAATGTTGTTTAAATTCTTCATTGTAAACAGATTCTATATTTCAATATATGATTTTTATAACATGATGCATATATGGTTATAAGAAAGATATGTTATATGAAGCTCGTAATACTCAAATTGAGATACATATTGTGTTTATGTCTTCGAGCTTAAGCTTATAGATATTATCCAGTTTTTTTTTTTTTTTTTTTTTTTTTTTGTAGCCTCAATTTTTGATAAATATGTATTTCAGCATGCTGTTTATCTATGTTGAAAATTTCAAAAACATCCTAATTCTAAGCAATGTATTAGATGCATAGTTAAAAGATCTTGAAAGTTAAGGTAACAATAACAAGCTCAGAATGAGCAACATTCGAAGACATTTTTAGAGTATAAGTATAAGTATAAGTAATGTTATTTTCGTAGGTAATCTTTGTGTACATATTTTAACAACATTTGATTATTTAAAATGAACTATCCACAAATACTCAAATGACCTAGTGAACTAATACATACATACATACATACATATGTACAGATATGTAAGTCAGTTTCTGTAAATGATAATACTTCTTGTAAAATCTGTTACGTAGTTTCCTAAAGTCAACTCGGAACAGTTTTGCCGGCGCTTAAACGAGCTCTCTCGCACTTCTCGTGTACGGCCTTCTGGTTAGCAAAATTCCACGAAATTCCGGCACAGGCCAAAGCCGCAGCCGCATTCGCAGTCGCAGTTTGAGGACGACGTCACATCAAACACGGCAAAAACTCATAACTCAAAACGGCCAACAGCTGTTTTTTTGAAGCAGCAGCTGAAATCGAATGCACAGAAACACCCTGTAACGCACACAAATGCAGCCCACTCACACACACAGCGAGAGTCAAGCAAGCGTGATGCTTATCTGGCAACGCCCACCGTTTTGAGTGAGTTTTGTTGCGCGCTCTTTCTCTGTCAATTGAGTAGTTTTTTTTTGAGCGGCTTTGCAGCGCGCCGACGCAGAGCACAAAAACAAAGAAAAGCAAAAACTGGCGCACGTTGCTGGTCATAAAAGAAGCAGCAACAATAACAACAACAGCAACAAGCGACGTTCTTTTTTATGGCTTTCAAAACAAAATGGCAACCATGAGCCCGGACAACAACAAGAACAACAACCAAAGCTAAAAAGCAAAATGTTGAGCTATGCGCCCAAAAAGCTGTAAATGCTGCGATGCCGACGCGGGCATCGCTGCCGCTGCCGCTGTCGCTGCCACTGCCACTGCCACTGCCGCTGCCGACGCGCTGTCGCGGACGTTTGTTTGACTTTTCGCATTTTGATGTTCGACAGCTTCAACTTTTCAAGTGTCTGCCTGCGCTCAACACACATGCTCCCCCATAGCCCCACCCTCCCCCTGGCTTTCCCTACCCTCTGCCAACCCCCCCGCGGCCTGTCACAGGCCGTAGAAAATATTTATGCAAGTCAAGCGCCGAGCATTTATGAACTGTCAAACATTCTCAACGCAATTCCAATGATTTTGATACTTTAACATTTTCGTAAAATGGCAGCCAAGTGGCGGGTGAGTGCAAGGAGAGCGGGCGGAGCGGGGAGTACACACACACTGATGCACGTGCCGAAAGCTACACACACACACACACACACAGAGAGAGATCAAATTGGCGGTGTTAGTGCATATGGGTGTTTTCCATGTGGTGAGGCTTCGGCTGGAGCGGGGGCGCAGGTGTGGGGGGTGCTGGCTGCTGCTGCAGTGATGGCAGCAGAATGTTGTCCATTTGTCGCCTTGTGTGTGGCATAAATGTTGCACGCGGCGTATGAGCAATTTCAAGTTGCTGCGAGCCTTAAATTGACATAGTAAAGACTTTTGTGGCAACTTTAAAGCGACGAATTTCGGAGATGGCGCAAATAACTCGAAAATCGATTCGGCAATTTACACAACCTACCACCCACCCACCCACCCACCACACGGCCCTGAATAGCTTTTGAAAATGGGCGTGTTGCTTAAGTTGTGGGAAAACTATTTGCGATAAGTATGATAGTTCTATATAGTAGTTAAGGCAGGCAGTATTTCTAATGGATTATCGAAATACTTAGTAGCAGGCAAAGGAAATCGCTTAAAACATAAAATGTATGTAAGACCAAAAAAAACATTAAAATATGACATAACCCAAATATTTCTGTTAAATTTAAGAACTAAGTATCTTCAAATATCAAGATGGGTAATGAAAAAGTACTATAATAATGTCAATTTAAGAATATATTCTAAATAAAAGCAAAAATTATCAAATACCATAATTTGTTTTTCAAAAATTATTATTAAAATTTTAAATAAGTCCAAATTTCAAAATTTAAATAATTTTTCCATTAATTGTCAAAAAAGATACGAATTTCCTTAAATCTGAGCTTATATTTTTAGTTTTAGTTTAGTTTTATGCGTTCGATTGGTGAATTTACACAGAATTTATAAGGATATGTACATACATACATACATATATACATAAATATTACGCTATGGAAGCTTTAGATTCCAACTTGTTCTCTTTATATTATTAGCTAAAGGAACTAGCTAAAAGTCATTAGTTTTTAAAATATATTTGATAACTCTTTCTTTTATTAATAACACATTTCATTTCTTATCAATCTTATTATTAGAAATCTTATTAATAACAGATGAAAAGGATCTTACGATTTTTTTAAATTTCAAGCCTAATCCTGTTGTTGCTGATCTCTTTATCATTATTAGTTAAAAGTCATTAGTTTTGAAAACATATTTGATATCTCTTTCTTTTCTTAAAATCTACGTTTCATTTTAAACAACTGAGCTAATCAGATTATTACAGAATAAGAAGAATCTTCCGAGTTCTCTTAATTGCCAACCCAATCCTGTTGTTGATCTCTTAATATAATTACTTAAAAGTTTTAAGTTAAAAGTCATTAGCCTAGAAATTATATTTGGTAACTCTTTCTTTCATTAAAAAACACTCTTCACTTTAAACAACTAGAGTAGCGCAATTGGATTATTAAGAAATAAGAAGGATCTTCCGAGTTCTCTTAAATCCAATCCAGTGGTTTTTCCCAGAAACATTCTCCACTGCCCCTTATGCCATAAAATCGCCTTCCCAGGTCCTTTGCCCAAATCACGCGAGTAATCAAAGGCGCTACACTTGATCATCTACTACTATAGTACTATCGCTATAAAGAGCCACGGAGGGCAAACATCATAACGTCATAAAGCCAATAGGGAACTTCATTAGAAGTAAGCCGAGTTCAAAGGTGAGAATGGCCAAATCAAATAGAGTTGGCTAACAAAGCGCCAAGTCAAAAGGTAGCGCCGCCTGCGTCTCCGAGCCGTGTCACAGGCAGGCGCTAAGTGCAAGGTGTGAAAATGGCCAAAGATTCCCGTGAAAGCGCCCCAATAACTGTGCGACTGACCCCGCAGTCTCCCCCTTTAATTGCATTTGTAATTTTCATGCATTTTACGACGCTTTGAACAATTTGGCGTCAACTTTTAAATCAAATATGGCGGCGCTTGCAGACGACTGGAGGATTGAAAAAAGTTGCTCAACATATTTTTGTTGTTTTGGGGAATGTGGCAGAAACAAAAGGCAGCCGTTGCTCATTTGCATGCTGGCTGGGGCAGGGCCAGGGGCAGGGGCAGAGTCTGGGGGTTGGGGCGGACCTGTGCGGGTGTTCGGCAACACTAACAGGATATGGCAGTGAAGCACCAATAATCCTTTTAATAAATATGATATCGCAAAGGACCAAAAAAGCCACAGCGGCACCGGCGCTTGCCTTCCATCTTTTCCGCTTCCACTTCACTCCCCGCTGCTGCTGCTGCTTCTGCCGTTGGCTGCTGTGTCGGCATCATTTGCATTTTATGCAAATTTCGCAGCAGACGCACATAGCAAACGTTCCAAAGGATACAGTCAGGACGCAGGCGACCAACCCGGAGATACTATATGCCAGCCAGTTGCCTGGCTCTCTCTACAAAGCGAATGTATGTAAATGAAAAGTGCTCATGTTTTTTAAAAGCTTCCCAAAATAAACAACATAAAAATGCGGAAAATGCGAATGGAAATGGAAATGGAAAATTCACAAAATGCATATTTGCTCTTTGTTATAGACGATGGCCAAGTGTGGCAACAACGATTGCCCATAAGATTGGAGACCCCAAGAAGAAGTTAACACACTTAGAAGGCGTCCACATATTACGTAATCATCAAGGTTTTGGGGGGAGAGGGGTCAGCCTAAAGATTACACTTGATTACATGGGGGGGGGAGGGTCCTTGGCATATGATCTATGATGATGATGCAATCTATCTATGAGCTTTCTTTCACCCATTTTATTCTAAAATTTCGGAAGAAGTTCATTTTGAATGATTACGTAATCAAAGGGTGGGAGGTCAGACAAATGATTACGCTTGATTACATGGGGGGAGGTTCCTTGGCATATGATTACATAATTTAAATAATAATAATTTAAAATAATTTAATTCTAAGAAGAAGAAGGAAGAAATTAATTTTGAATGATTACGTAATCATAGGAGGGGAGGTTAACCAAACGATTACGCTAGATTACAAGGAGGGAGAGTATCAGAAAAGGGACGACCCCTAAAGACTCAAACAGTTAACTTAAAAGGACAAAAGTTATTATTATTATTTGAAACTGATCTAAGAGAATTGAAGTCCTTAGTTTAGAATTTAAAGTGCATATTTCGAATTTCAAAGAAAATATATTCATAATAATGTATTTTGGAATATTACCACTATTCTATGTACACGCTCATATCATACAAGAAATTAGCGCTGCCTGTAAAACGTTTAAGAAAGTCGCACAAAGAAGAACACTTAAAAAAAACGCGGAGAGCATTTGAAATTCGCAACGTCTAGAGTTCTAATTATGTATTTTGGAATATTTCCACTATTCTATGTACAAGCCCATATCATACAAGATATTAGCGCTGCCTGTAAAACGTTTAAGAAAGTCGCACAAAGAAGAACACTCAAAAAGAGCGCAGAGCATTTGAAATTCGCAACGTCTAGAGTTCAATGTTTGCTTTGTTTTTTTACTTGTTTGTTGAAAAATATTGTCGAATATTTTGACAGGCGAAGGCAACACCAATACACACACCCACACACACACACACATATGCTTATGCAAACTCACACAGAGAGAGAGAGAGAGAGAAATAGAAAGAGATGCTAGCAACTTTTTGCACATATTTACATGCAAATTGTTTGCTACAAAATATGCACAAAGTTTTTATTTTTTCCAACATTTGTCAAATATGAATGACAAACAGAAATAAATAATCCAAAAAATATTTCAAAAGTCACAAGTTGAGAAAAGTTTTCCGTGCAACATTGTTGCCTGTAAAATCACCCTTAGCAGGGGCAGAGGGGCGTGGCAATGCCACTTAAATAATTACAGGCCCTCCCTCCCCCGCCACCACACAACCGCAGCTAGGACCACCTGCAAGCGTTGTAACCGCAATCAAAGGCCATTGATCCTTTGGGCAATAATAAATTTTTTATCGCCTAATCATTAACAACAATTGCCGCAATTTGCCGCAATGATTATCAGATGCAAACAAATATGCAGAAATTGATAAAATTATGAAAAACCGAAAGTGCAAAAGGGCGTAAAGTTCAAAATAAAACTAAACCCTTGCCCAAAGGGCCAGGGGGTGGTGGGGGTGGGGGTGGGAGTGCGGGGTTGGGTTGTGGCCAGTCAGGCATTAAATTCGATTTGTTAATTTACAAATCCGCAAAACTATTTGACTAGCCGAGAGGGGGCGTTGCCAAGGTACGTTGCAGGGGTTGTAGGGGGCAGGCTGTCTGCTTTGTGGTTTTAGCGAGAGAGAAGGGGAGGGGGGATGGAAGGGGGGCGGACGGGCAGTTACAAGTTGTTATTATTTATGAGGCAAGTTCTCATGTTTCAATTGCAGTGACAAAAATATAATTGTGATACATTTCAATTCACAGCTATTTTCTTTTTTTCCAACAATAAAATCAATTGAAATGTTGGCAAACATGTCAAAATAAATTATATAGCACATGTGTGTGCGAGTGTGTGGTTGTGTGTGTGTGTGTGGTTGTGTGTGGGTTGTTTACCAGCTGGGTGGTGTGCTACAGTTTGGGTGTTATGCAAGTGGCAACCACAAAAACCGAATTTTAATTTGCACGCTTGCAGCATTTGTTAGTCAAACTGGTTGAGTTGAGCTGAGTTCAGTTGAGCTGAGTTGAGTTGAGGTGGTGACGGGATCTCACCCCGACATCAATTGAATTCAAACCCAAACCCGAACCCCGAGACCCCTCGGGATCTAAGCGGCTTACAAAATGCTCAGCGCAGACAGGAAGTGACGAACCCAAACCCAAACCCAAACCAAAACACACAGCCCACAACCAAACTCCCTGCCCCAGAGAATTGCGCAACTTTTACGCCTATTTGCGGGCATAATTAAGTTGAATCCCGACAAAGGAACTGCCACAAAAGGAGCTGGCAAAAGTCGAGAGTGCACTTGAGAGAGTGCTGCATGCCACAGCCCTGTTCCATTTGCCACAGTTCCAGGCGGCCCAGTGCCATGCACAGTTACAGTTTCGACACCTTGCGGGCTGAAGAGCAGCCTCAGGCCGTACCGGACCGCAGCGGACCGGACAGCCCGGACCGGCCCGGGCAGGTTAAGGTTAACCCATCATAAATCAGCGGGGCACGAGAAAGATCATTAAAACCGAATCTCGCTATCATAATAAAGAAATCACACGAGAAAACAAACCGAGCGACTCTACTCATCTCTCACCTCTCTTCTCCCCAGCTCTACACACTCCACACTCTTCGCTCTTCGCTCTTCTTCATTTGATCGCTCAATCAAAATGATAAATGAAAATTAATATTTCTTAATATTGTTTACAAAGTGAGAATTATACACACGATCAGTGCCTGGCATTCCCATAACTACAGCTTTAAGTTTAATGTAATGTGCAAAGCTTAGGCACTTTTTGTAGGTATCATTAGAAAATAGGAAGAACGACTTCAAGGGCACTCAACGAAGCTTGGATACACTATAAAACGTTAGAGGTACAGCCTAAAAGTTGTAGTATTTACTAAGTATGTTTTAAGAACTGAGACATAGCTATGTGGATTCTTCTTAATATTACTTAAGAACATATTTAGACAAAGAAATCTTTCCAATTGAGATCTTAAGATACAGTTCAGTCTGGTTACAATAAAAATGCATTTAAACAAAGAAATCTTTCCTATTGAGATCCTAAGATACAGATCAGTCTGATTACAATAAAAAGTTCATGGATCTTTTTACTAAATATCTTTCTTATAGTAACTATGCGCGTTATTATCTTAAGATGCCAACTAAGTGTGATCTTAATTGATCCTACTTTTAGATCAATTTGTAGGGAGAAAGGTAGAGGTACAGCCTAAAAGTTGTAGTAGTTACTGTCTTAAGAACTGAGATATAGCTATGTGGATTCTTCTTAATATTATTAAAGAATACATTTAAACAAAGAAATCTTTACCATTGAGATCTTAAGATACAGATCAGTCTGGTTACAATAGAAAGTTAATGGTTCTTTTTACTAAATATCTTTCTTATAGTAACTATGTATATTATTTTCTTAAGATCCCAACAAATGGATCTTTTTACTAAATATCCTTCTTATAGTATCTATGTATATTCCTTTCCTAAGATCCCAACTAAGTGGGATCTTAGTTGTTCCTAAGTTCCTACTTTTTGATCAACTTGTAGGGAAATAGGTACTTCAATATGTATTCCTCTTATGATTACCCTTAGTTTGCTGCAGTTGATGATGCTATAAGTCATATACCCCACAGTTAAGTGTATAAGATCGGAGTGTGTTATAAAGTGCACATCGAAGTATATACCATTTATGGGGAAAGGCGCTGCGGTCAATATTTCATAGCGGGGCCATTGTTTGATAAGAATTATTGCAACATATCAATCATGATGTTAAGTGGATCTCGGAACGCTCGTGAAATGTGACGGAACATGCATCAAGAGACACGCACAGCGAAGCGGCTAAGAAAGCCCAGGCCACAAAATGAAAACATTAAAAACAACAGCCAAAAATTTAACTAAACAACATGAGCAGCAGCAGCAACAACACTAACGCCAACAACAGCAGCAACAGCAACAACAGCAACAACAGCAACAACAACATCAACAACTGTGGCAACATTCATCAACATCAAAAACAAACAAAAAGGCGCGAGTCAAAGCCAACAAACAAATAAACAGTGAAGACGAAGACGGAGACGAGGAGGGTGAAGGAGAGGGAGACGGGTACGGGTACGGTATGCAAGTGGTAGAAAGAGAGATTCAGCTGTGGACCCTGGCCAGGCCAGCAATTTATTGCGGCTAGTTGAGACGTCTCGAAGTTGGTAATGTTGGTTAGTTTGGTTACCTTGCCCGGAATGATGGTTGGCCCCTCTCGGCCCCCCCTTTGACTTTGACTTTGACGCCGCTTTTGGCGGTTGTCGCGGTTTCTGGTCTCTGGTCCCTGGCCTCTTCAGGCTGGGCTCTGAGTTATTACCGCGCATTTGGGGCGATTAATTGACTTACGCTCGGAATAGGTGTGGACCCTACAACCGTAGGGTCGGGCTTAGAGCCAAGGCATACCCATGGGGTTCCAATTAGGGCACAGCCTGATTTCTATATGCAGCTGCAAGTGCGATCTGTGAAAGTATAGTAAGTATTTGTGTTATCCACATAACTGGACACCAATGCTGGGAAAAGAATTTCTAAAGAATCAACTAAATTATGCATAATATATCAATTAAATGCTTTCCTATAAATATCCATCATTATAAATAACATATAACTTATATTTTAAGTACTTTTCATATAAAAACTATAGCTTAGAAATTATATTGATATCTGTCAATATTATTAACAAGTTTCGACTGTAAAGAGTCTACCATATTATGATTAATAAATCATAAATTAATGTTGATTTGTGATCTAAATATGCCTAGTTTTTGTAACCTTTATAATGTCAAGTATTCTTTCTATATTCACAGATCTATATTGGTATATAATATATATAGTTTTGAGAACATATATCTGCGTATATTATTGACCAGTTTCGACTGCACAGAGTCTGTCATATTATGATTAATAAATCATAAGATATGCATAACTTTTAGCAACATTTATATTTCAGGGAAACTATGTTCGCCTATATAGTATATAGCTTTGAGAACATATATCTGCGTATATTATTGACAAGTTTCGACTGTATAAAGTCATGCATATTATGATTAATAAATCATAAATTAATGTTGATTTGTGATCTAAATATGCATAGCTTTTAGTAACATTTACAATTTCAAGTAACTTTATTCGCCTATAGTTTTGAGAACATATATCTGCGTATATTATTGACAAGTTTCGACTGTAAAGAGTCTGCCATATTATGATTAATAAATCATAAATTAATGTTGATTTGTGATCTAATTATGCATAGCTTTTAATAACATTTACAATTTCAAGTATTCTGTGTTCAGGAAAACTTTATTCGCCTATAGTTTTGAGAACATATATCTGCGTATATTATTGACAAGTTTCGACTGTAAAGAGTCTGCTATATTATGATTAATAAATCATAAATAAATGTTGATTTGTGATCTAAATATGCCTAGTTTTTGTAACCTTTATAATGTCAAGTATTCTATATTCAGAGATCTATATTGGCATATAATATATATAGTTTTGAGAACATATATCTGCGTATATTATTGACAAGTTTTGACTGTATAAAGTCTGGCATATTATGATTAATAAATCATAAGATATGCATAACTTTTGGCAACATTTATATTTCAAGTATTCTTTATTCAAGACACTAAAGAGTCAAAACTGAAACTCCACCCTAACTCACCCTTTCCCAGAGTTATTTAAAACTCTCAACTGGTTGCACCCCGAAAGTTGCCTAATATGGAGACAGCACTCGACTGTGGCAGCCTTTAAGCAAATTAGCAACAATGCCACAAAAGTATTACTTGTTTCGAGTATTACTGTGACTGTGACTCTGACTCTGCCTCTGCCTCTGCCTCTGCCTCTGCCTCTGACTGCGACTCCTCGCACGCTTGGACGCAGCGGAGTTCGCCTAATCGTGGCACGTGCCTCGACATATATAATCACAGGGCTGACAGCAAATGCAAAAAAATACTTTGGATGAAGGGAAAAGGGTCGCAGTGAGTCGGTGGAAAAGATAATCCAATCTTATGCTGCTAATTTTACAGCATCAGTTGGAATAGAAACCCAAATGCGAGCGCAAAATAAAATCAAATCTCGTGTGTGGACGAGCGTGTGGCACTGTGGTTAGGGCAGGGCAGGAGGCAGGGGGTCTACACACAGTCGGAGTCAGGGGCCGGAGCACTCAGCTTGGAGTAGGGTTGAGTTGAGCTTGAGCCGGAGAGCTCAAAACCGCTGTGAAACTTTTACCAAAGCAACCAGAGTCCTGGCAAATAAATTCGATTATGTGAGCAGTCGCCAACCGCCGGGGCGGGGCGGGGCGGAGTGGGGGGTTGTGGCAATTGAAAGTTGCCGCCACAGGGTGGCGCCATTGTGTATTTGTTTGGAGCGACTTTTTATTTGTTTGTTGTTGTGCCTTAGAAAAAAGTTACCCGCTGTTCCCACCCCCCGCCTCACAAGCTGGCTAATTCTAATTCGTTTATTAAGTTCACTTTGCATAGTTGAAGAGTCTTTGCATAAAATATGAAAATTCAATAAACTACAACACCGCCAGGCATTTGCCACTTGCCACTTGCCGCTTGCCGCTTAATTGTGCGTCCACGCACCTGTTAGGGTGGCTGTGCCACCAGCACGTGCAACATCCAAGCGGGCGGCGAGGCGCAAAGGTGGCAGCCAACTTGGCGCACGCACGAGCTGCATTCGCAAGTGGGCGTGCATAATTTATGCTAATTTGCCTGAGAAAGCCCGCAACAGCAGCTCCACAACTTTCATGCAACAACTACTGTTGCATATACCCAGATGTACACACTCGCATCTGTACAGATGCAGATGTACTTGCCACCAACTCAGCCGGCTAATGAACATTAGCGTCCTAATGAAATAAACATCAAATGCAAATGAAGCACAAAGCGTATGAAAAATATGAGGGAGGACGATCTTACAACATTTTGAAACTGACTGTAAGTGGAACAATATTTCGAATACGTAGATAAACTAAAACCAGAATATATATACTTTATAGGATCGGAAATGTCTCCTTCTAGCCGTTACATACATTTGCACAGATCCAATACCCCTCTTTTTAACCATTTTATGGGTACAGGGAGTCAAAATATATTGCAATATTACATGTAGATTATAAAACTACTTACTGATTATCAGGACATCAATGGAAATCATTTAACAAAAAGCTCACCTATTAGTTCATCTAGTACCTCCGGAATCTTTCGATCAGCTTTGATGATAGTCAATGAATTTCCAACACAACTGTCTAAAACAGACCTCTTTTGTATTACCTCAGATTCGAGAAAGTTTACAAAGAAATTCCTGCATCTTGTTTCGCTGTCGTTTATTTAGTTCATCCAGAAAACCTTCGATCAGCTTTGATGATATTCAATGAATTTCCAAAAACAGACCTCTTTTGTATTGCCTTAGATTCGAGAAAGCTTACAATGATGTTTACGATTTCTGCATCTTGTTTCGCTCTTCATTTTCCAATTGTTAGGTAAGCCATTTAGGGACTCTGGAAATGAAAGGCCTTCTTTATATATTAGTATAATATAATATAATAATCAAATTAATAAAGATACGTAGCTCTAATTCTACGTATAAAATACTAATCGTTCCTTACAGTCTTCAAAAGTATAGTATTATAAGTAAATATACTACACAAATTAGGTATTGTTTTTATAATTGTATCTAACTCAAAAGAAATATTATAATTCTGTCATGCAATGTATGACGCATTCAATGAGACGTTTCCAACTCCGTCTTATGTTTTTCAAGGTCTCCTAACCAAAGTCAACAAGTTAAAGTTTCGCTGTCCTGGGAAGAAATTACTGAAAATAGATTTCTTGTATAAAAAACCTCACTGCAAGCGTATATAACTTTTGCTAAGGATAGTTTTCTTTCTAATTTTTCTTCTTTGATCAGAAATCCTATGGGCTTCCTCTATAAGGAAGTAAATTATAACACTGGGTCGAAGAAAGCTGAAGATTTAGTTTTAAAAACTCAAAGCCAGATAGGACAGGAACTAAAATACAAAACTGAGTCAGAGAAAGGAGCAGTTTTTGTTTTGGAAACTCAAAACCAGATAGGATAGGAACTAAAATACAAAACTGGATGAAAGAAAGGTGCAGATTTAGATTAAAAAACTCAAAACCAGATAAGATAAAAACTAAAATATAAAACTGAGTCAAAGAAAGTAGCAGTTTCTGTTTTGGAAACTGAAAAACCGGATAGGATAGGAACTAAAATACAAAACTGGGTCAAAGAAAGCTGAAGATTTAGTTTTGAAAACTCAAAACCAGATAGGACAGGAACTAAAATACAAAACTGGGTCAGAGAAAGGAGCAGTTTTTGTTTTGGAAACTGAAAAACCGTATATTAAGTAGCAGTTACTTGTGTAGTTACTCCATTATGGTTCACAGGGTTGAAATATCATTGCCATGAAAGAAAACTAACGGTCCTCAACGCTTCACGCTTCGTGCTCTCCTCCGTCAATTGGCAGCAACATCATAATTACTTTTATACATGTGTTATAGCCAATGTTCAAATGTGTGTATGTATGTATATATTTTGTGGTTGGACAATCAACCCAAAAGTGATTAAAGTTCATTTTTTTAGGTGTTGTAATTCTGGTAATTAAAAGATCGTTGTGCGGGTCGCGCACTTCATTAAATGTCAATTTGTTGACGTTCATTGACGGCTCTAATAACTTCATTAGGTGCTGTTCAAATTGTAAAAGGGTTGACACATTTTTAAGTCGTTCTAAAAATGAAGAAGAGTAGTGTTTAAGAACCCGCATGGGCGTTACCCGTAGACTTAAGAAGGGGTATAAGCTGGGCAATTCTTTGTAGCGAGTTTCTTTGCCGCATTTCTCAAAGTTGCTGATGATTTTTATGAATATTTCCGGGCGCAGCAGCAGCACGAATTTCTATTTTCATTTGCTTCCTTTCCGCATTATTCACACTGCAGTGATTTCACAAAAGATACAAGATACACACACACACACACACACACACACCACTAAAGAGTATAAAAAATGACAAGAGAAAGCATAAACCCCAAAAGGACACAGAAAACTTTGCTGCTTTGTGGAAAATTCATAAAACTTCCGCTTGGTCAAATTTGTGGGGGCGGAGTGGAGCTCAGGGGTGTGGGCGTGGCTGTGCTGGGTCAGTTTGCACACTCTTAGACCCCGCAGCCCCCTTGCCGCCTGGGCAAACAACAAAATGGCGCATTTTAAAGCGCAGAGACCAAAGGAAAAACTCAAGAGCTGAGCATGAAAATTTTCTATGCTAAGCAGCGCAGAAATTTTTCCTTTTACTTTGTGTAAAGTTGGCGCCCGTCGCCATTTTTTTTTTTTTGTTGCTATTCTCTCTGGCGCCGTCTCTTTTGCTCCGCTGGGGGTTGTGCGTGTGCCACCCACCGCCCCGCACTACCCGCTCTGAGCCCTTGCGTGCCATTGCGTTTTTTGGGGGGTTGCTTGAAGCAAAAATAAACAAAAATCAAAGTTGCAAATAAGAAGAAACTACAAAGTAAGTTAACATAAAAAGTTCGACGCCTTCGCCTTGTTTTTCCGAAGTTTGCCACGTTAGGGGTGGGGGTGGACGCCTTTTGGGGGTTCAGGGGCTGGGATTGGGTTTGGGGATACGGCATACTTAGCTACCCCCACACACAAACACACACATACACATACACACAAAGGGCGGGAGGGATTCACACAAAAGATTTTGTCGAGCACTTTTGGGCAACAAAAGCCGGAAACAGCCCGGGAAGAAGCAGCGGCAACGCTGGCAACATCCTCTCAAGTGCTTCCTCACTCGTGCTGCGGCTGGGCTCCTTCTCAGCATGCAGCCAGCGATGTGGACGCGCAGCCAAGCGCAAGGACGACAGCACGAGGAGAAGGACGACGAGGAATAGAACGACTTAGCTGCTGGCAAGCAGCCTGGCTGACTGCTGCTCCTTGGGCATGCTGATCACGTCTATTTATTGTGCACATAATATGGGCGCACAGTGCTCGTCCTCGTACTCGTCCTCGTCCTCAGCGCCATCTCTATACTTCAGGACTGCTCCTCCGGCTACGTGCGACGCATGCATCGCTGGACACGCTGCTGGCTCCACTGAGTCCTTTTTTTTCTTCTTTGCTCTCCTGTTTTTTTCCCTGTTCCTGCTTCTGCACACAAATTCAATTATCGTGAATGCGAATTTTTGCCCGTTTCCAATTCCGCTTCGCATGTTTTGTTTCAGCATCGAAGACTCGGCGAACTTTCAGCGTATCAGCATTTTATTTGCTGTTGATTTATGCAACGCCCCTGCCCCCCATCTAAACGCGTCCCCTGACTGCCCCAACCACCACCCACCGCCCAACGCCCACCGCCCGTTGTTCACTCAAACAATCGCTGCTGCCAGCGCTGTTGAATATTTGCCAAGTATGCTGATTGAATTTTTTCCAGTTGACTAAATGATATCAAGGATATTTGCCAGAGCTGCGCTCTGTGCCGGCTCCTGAGCCGCTCTGGGCACCAGTGACATTATCTTTAAGGTGTGCCGCCAGCTTTAGTGGAAATTTAGTTCAGAAATTGCTTAGAAATCTTCTATATATATAACAATTTTATGTTGGCTTAGGCTATCATCAAGAACAGGAAAAGTTTTGCACCGAATGAGCTCAAATTTTGACACAATGTAGAGTTCACTTCAAGGATTCTCTTCATCTACTTTTCGCGTCAATAACATACGTGCTGTGTACCAGCAACAGAAGGATTCCCGGGCAAAGCACTTTGTCAAATCTACCTCCAACGGGCGAAAAACTGTTGTATGAAACTTGAAAAATCTACTCCCACCCGTCACCACGGACAGGAAATGGGCTTAAGTTCTTATGTATGAGAAAAGGTTTTTGTTAGATCGGGTTATAAGTTCTTTGTAAGATATGTATATGATTATAAGTTCCTTGTAAGATATGTATATGATTCAGGAACCCCTAGGGACAGCCTCCAATATCTTGAGTTACAAGTTTCTTTCAGCGCTTAGCAGAGACTACTGTTGAAAGTAGATTAAGAATTTATAATAAAATGTATATAGCTTATGCTAACATAAAGGATCGAAGAGTAAATTAAAAACCAACAATCAAAAGAACTCAACTAAGCAATTAAGAAATCAATTACGAAAATATAAAAAGGCTGCCATAAAAAAATATCATATCAATTAAGTACTTCCAATTAAAATGAAATGAAATGAAATGAAATGAAAAACCTTTACCGAATATTATATGACTTAATTTGTGTGTTTGAGTTGCACTAACAACATTCCTTTAATTAGAACAATTAAAATCAGTCCTTCCTCAAGTCCTATCCTCCCTTCCTATAAGTTACATTGTTCAAGGTTTAATATCTTGAAAATTGTAACATACAATGTATATATGACAAGCCCACATTTACAGTCTTCAATTAAACTGCAATTTGTTGCTTATTCACCCACAGCACACATCGCAGCGCTGACAAACTGTGAGCTGAGCCTTATCCTGTGCACAGGCTCAGTGCATCGAGGATACGACAAACGGGGAGCAGTCCACAGTCCACAGTCCGTTCCAAATAGCAATGTGTATTATCAATTTCCAATATTTAGACAGGCAACTACTAATAAACACGTTTGTTGAACGTAAAGCGAGCATGCATTTTGCCAATATATACGACTATCCTAGTCCTGGCCATCATCCTTCAGCCAGATCCTGCTCCCAGGCCCACTCCCATGCCGCGTGAGCGTAATTAACACTTTGTGCCGTCGAGCAAATCGAGCGGGTTAAACTGCACAAATGTTGCCTCACAGTTCAACTCTGAACATCGAGTGCAATAATTAATATGCCCAACGTGCTGCAGCTCCTGTTTTGCCAGTCCTGCTGCTCCTGCCGCTGTTGTCCTGCCCTGAAGTGGGTGGGTGATACTCGTCTCTGGCTGCTGCCCCGTGTTGTTGACGGGGTGCCATAAAAGGCGTTAAATTGACACAATTGAACACACACCCTTGAGATTTGTGTGTGAACACCGTTTTCGAGGGTTTTCGACTCGCCTGTTTATTTGTTGTTGCCGCTGCCGATGCCGTTGCCAATGTTGTGCCTCAAGAGGGGGCGAGTGCGTTTAATCGGAAATGCTAACATCTTCATCAATGCGCATAATGGCGCCAACGTTGAAAAACTGTCAAGTGCTACAACATAAGCCCAAACCGCGGCCCTGTCATCATCATTCGATGTGCACAACAATACAAATTCCCCAATTTTGATTCCGAATTCGAATCCAATTTCAAGGCATCTGCACGCTTCTGGTTTCGCATGTTATCGCTCCTCGATGTTTGGGCCATGCAAATATGTGCAACAATTGATATTTTGGGCAAATATGTGAATCCAAAACGTGACATGGTTAATATGAAGGCCTGAATACACAAACACACATACGTTGGATTGACTGTAGGCATAATCCCTAATTGATATCCTCCTAAGTATATATATAGGACTTTTAAGTAGGAATAAAAAGAATGAAATTAATCATAAAACAATGCTTAGTAAATATGATAAAACAAATATTACAAAAACTCATCAAATAATATAAAATTCAGCGATGCTCTTGTAATCAAATAAGGTCCTAAAGTTTATGTGGTTTTTTGCGTGCCTAACAATTCAACGCCTACCAAAAATATAGAATAAAATAAAAATGTTTTCCAGCCTAAAGTGTTTGAATTTAAAAAAGTTATGTAGTTACCAATTGAATCCTAAATTAATTTTAAGTTTGTGCGCCCTTCTCTGCGATTCTCAAGATTTCATATACATATGTACGTAATCTGCAATTGCCTAATTTGTTGGTGTGTTCATCGCCCTTCTCTGCGATTCTTAATTATTAAAGGGAGTCCAGTACTATTAACTATTTTAGGGTCTAATTCTGATCGCCTTTCTCTGCGATTCGCATAAATTAAAGGGTGTCCAATACATATGCTCATTTTAGAGGTCTTCTGGTAATGTTTCCTCTGAGCGATTCTCATGAATTTTGATAGCCCTTCTCTGCGATTCTCATAAATTAAAGGGAGTCCAATACATTTGCATATTTTAGAGGTCTTCCGGTAATGTTTCCTCTTGGCGTTTCTTAAGAATTTTGATCGCCCTTCTCTACGATTGTCAAGAATTAAAGAGAGTCCAGTCTATTGACTATTTTGGGGTCTACATCTGATCGCCCTTCTCTGCGATTCTCAAGAATTGAAAGTAGTTTAATACAATTTCCAATTTTGGAGATCTTCTTGCTACTTTCTCTGTGGTTGTCAACATTTAATGGTAGTTTACAAAAACATATTTCGTGACAACATTATTATACCCTCTTCAAAGTGTTTAATTGAAACTAAAATTTCTTCTTTTCTATGTTTTCTTTAGTAAACAATACCTAAAAGTAGTTAGTTCGAATTTATTCGTAGGTAACATTTAGTTTCTCAGTTTAAGGAGCCAACACATCTAATCATATCAAATAGCCAGTTGTGTGTTTAGCTCTCCCTTACGCTACACGGAGACAGGTACTCGGGGTTATCTGGCTACCATATCTATTTCAATTTCAGCCCGAGAGCATGGCTGTCAAAACATTCAAACAAATTGTGCAAATAAGTCGAGGAAATGTTATTTATGCTCAGGCGATTTCAATGATTAAATAACTAAGCAAAACGAGACCCCTAGAGATCGAATTACAAATAGTTAAATGACATGAAAGTGCGACTACCAACCAATCCGGGGATCCGGGATCCGGGACTGGACTGGTGCATATTAATGGCCCGGAGGTGTGCATGCCAATTGTCATGCGCTGAAATGCTTGTTAACAACGGCGATTGCTTTTGGTTCGGCTCCCACTCGTTGAATGGCCAAGTTTTTTAATCAAAGCCTGGCCAGGAGTAAGTTGCTCCTACTGCCAGCTGTTGCAGCTCCTCCCCCGTGGCAATAACGCCACACATTTGTAATGTTGCTTCTGTTTCAGCCGTTTAAAGTGGCAAGCCCGCTGTAGAGTTGGCTCGTACGGCGCGCTTAGAAGCATTTTACAAGTTACTTTAAGGCAATCAATTTGTAGCTGCCCAGCTGGCAATAAGGTGCAGGAATAGGTGGGCTAGGGGGTGAAAAACCAATCAAAAGAGCGTTGCGAACGCAAATTGAACGGCAAATGGCTGGAAGATGATATTTCAATACTTGAAGCAACCTCCGTCGAGGCCATAAATTATCAACGGGGCGACGCCTGCGCGTAGTTGCTTACTTTTTTGCAGTTATGATTATCGCGCCAGGTTCAAGCCAAGCCAAGTCAGGTTCCAGCTTCAGTTTCAGCTCCAGCTTCAGTTCCACGCATTGAGAACACAGTTGCAAGTTGCAAGTTGTACGCTGCACGCTGCACGCTGCTGTTGTTGTGTGCAAACAAATGTAAAAAATTTTTAATTGACTTTTGGATTTTGCGCCACCGCCAGTTGCACTTTTTATGGCCCCTCGCGTGCATGCAGCTTAAAAGTTAATAAAACACGCCCAATGATAACAAGCCGCAACAAACAACAACAGCGCATATTTTGCCCCTGAGGTCTTCATCATCTTCATCATCATGATGATGGTGGAAACATTGTGAGTGCTCGGATGCATCATCCTCGCCGGCTCGTAGAAAAACAATCAATTAAGCGTGCAAGTAGCTGACACAGGAGGAGCGCCAGTTGCAACTTCCAAGTTGCAAGTTCCAAGTTGCCAATGGCATTCGGCAGTGGCACGACTCTGATTCGTATTACCCCTGGCTCCGACTGGCGATTTTATGGCCTGCTTGGGCAAAATTTATGTTACATTTTTATAGTTCAGTGTAAATTGACTTTTAAAATGTAAAATTTATCATAGCAAATGGCTTGCGGCGGTTGCAACCAATTTAATTGCTTTATTTTGGGATGTGCCGCCAAGATCTGGCAACACTGCGAGCTTGCCTCAAAAGCTTGCCTCGAAAGCTCGCGACTCGATAAACATCTGCGCGCTTACCAACCGAAAACAACCCCCAAAACTTGAAGAGGCAAAACATATTCAAACGTAGTCGAAACTGGCATACCCTCAACTTTAACAGATTCCTTGATATAAGTAAACTCAAATACGTAGCCATACTTAAGGATAATTTCCCTAAGTCAGGATGAGTTTTCTTACTTTAAGAATACTCTAATTATTCCTTGTCGAATCAACTATTATTAGATTTTAAAATGGAATTTACACTTCCTTAAACTTAAATGTCATACCCATGCATATGTTTCATTTTCCTAAATATTTTTGAGAAATACTTCCAAAATATTCATCTATATTATCAAACAGCCATAATCTATAATTCCATATCTTTAAGAATCAGGCAATTATGAATTTGATGTAGAATAAAGAATTATTGTATTATTAAGATGGGAGAATAATGATGTTATGAATAATCATTATGCTGTGAAAACTTGTACACAAAGCGAAAACAATTATGGAAAATCCTCTAACGAAAAGGAAATAAGAGAGAAAGCAAGATATGAAACCTTTCGACAGGGAAAAAATCCCATTAGCAAACACCAAAGAAACATAAATAAAATGCAAAAAGTTATGCGAATTTCACAAAATACTAATAACAAGAAAGGACGGCTATCTTCGGAGTGTCGAAGCTGTATACCCTAGCCGGTATTAATTTATATGGGATTTATTATGGGAGCTATGTGGTCCGATTTTGATAAAATTATAGGAAACTATTTGAAGTACAATAAAACTCTCACTTAATTTGGATTTGTATAGACAAATAGCGAAATAGTGGTTTGAATTTGACCAAATTGGGTCAGATTGCATTTTTCACCCGATCGTTCCTATGGCAGCTATATGATATAGTGACCCGATTTTGATCAAATTTGGTCAGATTGTATAAACTCTTTATTGATTCGGTTTGGGAGAGTTTGGTGAGGATATCTTTATAAACAACAAAGTTATTCATACAAAACATAGTTTTAATTCTGATCGCCCTCCTCTGCGATTCTCAAAAATTCAAGGGACCCCACTACAATTTATCATTTTGGAGGTATACTTTGTGAATAGCAATAGCTTATTTTGGAGTCCACTTTAGTGTGTGTGTGTGTGAGAGAGAGAGAGAGTGAGAGAGAGGGGGAGAGAGGGGGAGAGAGGGAGAGAGAGAGAGAGAGAGAGAGAGAGGGAGGGAGAGAGAGAGAGGGAGAGAGAGAGAGGGAGAGAGAGGAGAGAGAGAGAGAGAGAGAGAGGGAGGGAGAGAGAGAGAGAGGGAGAGAGAGAGAGGGAGAGAGAGAGAGGGAGAGAGAGAGAGGGGAGAGAGAGAGGGAGAGAGAGGGAGAGAGAGGGAGAGCGAGAGAGAGAGAGAGAGAGGAAAAGCGAGAGCGAGAGAGAGAGAGAGAGAGACAAAGAGATAGAGAGAGAGAAAGAGAGAGAGTGACAGAAAGATAGAGAGACAGATCGCCCTTCTCTGCGATTCTCAAGAATTAAAGGGAGTCCACTGCATTACACTTCCCTAGCAGGCATTAATTTAGTTTGCATGAAATATTTGTAGAAACAAAAAGATTGATATAGTGGTTTAATTTTGACCAAACTTGGTCAGATTGTATAAACTCTCTAGAGACTCTGTTTGGGAAAGTTTGCTGACGATATATTTATAAACAAAAAGGTTTTTCATACAAAGCAAAGTTGTCGACCGATCATTCCTATGGCAGCTATATATTATAGTGGTCGTATCCTAGCTGTTATACCCTTTTATCGATAGCGTAGATGTGCAAACAAAACAAACTCGCAAAAGCTTTCCAAGTATCAAAACAGACCTTGGGACGGAGTGACTTTGCTCTAGTGTTGCCTTCGCCGTGCATTTTAACTTTGTGTGGCACACTGGCAAAAGCTTTGCCAAGTTTGTTGTTTTTTTTTTCTTTTCGGTACGTGGGCGCAGCAAATGAAACCCCAACCCTTGTGCTTCATGGGAAATTGAATGACGAAACAGTCGCGAGTTGCAAGCAGCAAAGTTGAGTTATAAAAATCCATAAATTGATTGAAAAGTAAACAAAAAACTAAGGAAAAACCCTGGAAAATGATGCTGCCCACGGTCAGCTCGGGTGGCAGGTGGGCGACTTGTCGCACCGTCTGGGACTTGATGATGTCGCCCACATCTCCGCGTAATTTGCGCACCACGGCCCTACTGACGAGCATCTACCAAGTGGTAAGCCCACGCTTATGTAAGGTCCTTAAAGATTTATCAATCAGGTGGGGCGCAGCGCACGGACCGCTGGCACGCAGACGAGTCTGCAATCCAGCTGCCGCAGATGTGCAGCCGCCTGCCCCAAAATCCAAAAATTACGCACTGGATATGCAAAGCCATACCCCACTGGGCGCGTCAGAACCCATCAAAGGCGGCAATGTAGCGCACACCCCCACCCACAAGGGGCGTATGGACGGGCCAACGGCGCAATGCGTCTGCAGTTAAGTTCCTTATCTGGAACAGGCAAGAACGAGCGCCCTTTTAACAGCAGCAACAAAGCGACACTGTACTGCTCTGCATAAAGCTAAAACCGGTTGTGAATTATTGGCACAAACGTTGAAAATTAGATATTTGATTCGATCGGCTGCACAAGATCGTCAGATCTCGGCAATTTATGATACTGCATTCCACTCTCAACTCTAATTTCGTTGATTTATTTTAGCTTATTTCACATTCCATACTCTTCGTGGTGATGCTTTGTCTCGCGCACGCGGAGCAAATGCGTCATCTGCTCGATCTGGATATATTGGATCAGAAGGATAGTGGATTTTATAACATGTCACCCTTCCACAATGATATGCGACTTAAGACGGCTTCTCAACTGGCGGATGCTACCGAAAATGCACTCTATATCCTGTCCGGTATTACGACCATGTATGCGCTCAGTACCATATCTTTATTCTTTGGGGTGTACAAGAGCAAGCCGGGTCTGATGGTACCCTGGCTGGTGCTTGAATTTCTGGGCATCATTGCCGTTGGCGTTTTTATATTCATGCTTAAAGATACGAAATTGCCCTTGATATTTGGTGGACAGGGTCCGTACTGTGAGTATCCTACATATTTGGAGGTTAGGTTCCGTCTAAAGTTCCTTATTTCAGTTGTCATCTGGTATACGCTGCTCTGCATGGATGCATTCAAGTGGTATGTAATGGACATATTCTATCAGAGTCTACGCACCATGAACAAACTCCGGGAGATTGCTACGGTGGCCATACCCTGTCCTGCTCCGGGAGCTGTGAGTATTTACCATACGATCTATAATACATAATACAAACTGTTGATTTCCCCCAACAGATACCCTACCAGTTTCGACGAGAGCACATGTATTTGGGCAGCAACGGCTATAAGCATATACTGACCGAGTGCCCGGATGGACAGTGTTAGATCAAACCCACTAAACTCACAAAGCACTTATCTTCCCCCACCCCACCCTCACCGCTCCAATGCTATAAAACTTCCGGCATTAAGTGTCTTAAATTATTATTCGCACATCATTTGATTTGGTTTGATTTTCTTTTCTTTTTGCGTATTCGGAACGTGTGTGATATGGAAAAACCGCAGAAAACTATTTTAGATAGAGAATGGAACGAGAGGTATACTGAAATTATATTTTTATGGCAATAGTATATGTATGTGTACCTAAGTAAATCAAACACTAGCAATAATTATATTGTTGTATGGTAGACACTCACCAACTATATTTAGTAGTGCTTAAATGCTCCCTTATCGCTTTTATCTAATCGTGTAGTAGTTGTCAAATATTCCACATATTTTAAATAAAGTTTGAAAAAAAAAACTTCAACAACTTTTCTTATCCCTGAATCGAACTAGGGACTTTCCGATCCGCAGTTCGCAGCGCCATCCACTGGTCCACTGCAGCAAGTGAGACGCGGCGGTCAAACGGGAATATCTTACTGCTTCTTTGCTGTTGTATTGTTATCTCTTTTGCTCTCATTGTATGCGCTGTTGCATATGAAATTTTTGTATTCTCATTACATTAATTTGGCCGTTAGATTCAAAAGCAGATTGTGCATATAAATATCATATATAATTTTAAGTGCCAAAGCAGTGAGGGAGCCAAAATGGCATATTTTATAGCATATCTGTATCCATCGCTGGAATGCTTTACGATTTTATTTGGCCTAATAACTATACTATACATTCTATTTTCTATAACTTTCTTCTATTTACTGTGCACATTCTATTTGTTTTCCTTTTCGAGGCGCTAACAATTATTACCTTGACCCATTTTTAGCCCTTGCGGCCACGCCCAGATCGGCTAACTGGTGCCATGGTTGTTGTTGTTGTTGTTGGAGCTACGCTGGTGCTAGGGGAACTTAGCAAGGTCATATCATTACTCAAACTATCCATCAGTAAATCGACCACGGTAACATTTGAATTGCCATCTCCGTCGCCCTTGTCCGTTGGAATGCTGATCTGGAACTGCAGCAACACCACCAAATAGGTGACCATTGTGGTCAGCAGGCCCTTGAACAGGGTACGGTTGACATCAAAGAATCCGCCACAATTGATATTCGATGGATTCATCTCGGTGGCTCGCAAAAACATATTGATCTCCGTCTGGGCATCCGAATTCATCCAATTTAACTCGACCATCAAAAGTTTCTTTTGGAAATTTGTGCGAACATTAACTGAGGCGTAGTGGGCCTCATCGCAGATATAGAAAAGAAGTCCAATGTTCCAGAGTGCCGTGATGGTTAGTCCAATATCCTTAATGCCGAATCCCTCGGAAAGCTGTGACATAAGTCCATAAATTGACAGAGTAATGATGAAAAACAAATACAGGCTCATGAATACAAAGGTGTAGCAAAGAGCGTTCCCCGTGTCCCGTGTCAGCTTGCTCAGGCGTAGCCACAGGATACGATAGTCCGCCACCATGGCGGCGGGTCCGATGTGCTTCAATGCCTTCTGAAATCGCTCGGCCAGCAGATATGCTGTTGTGCTGATCACCTGGCAGATGAGAAACCACCAGGCGCCCAGCATGGCCGTCAAATTGTCCAGTATACAGTAGGGCACCACTTGATTAAGATTCAAATCCGACATGGTAATGTGAATGATGACCACAGATAGCACTGAAACTATGGGCAAACCAATGGCAATATAGACCGCCTTCTGGCGGAGATTCAGCGGCAAACTGTGGCCCGAGATTTGGTAGTAGAGCACCTCAAAGTCATCCCAGTCATTGAAAAGACGTGCTATCTTCTTGGCCTCATACCACAGTATGGGTATAATAATAATGGGTAGAATGTTGACCAGGAACAAGTACGCAATAACTGCCTCCTCGAAGGGACCGCTCAGGGAGCGCACGATGTGGATTCGATTGTTGGCCACGTAACCAACATAGCACTGATGATAATCGTATAGTTTAGTGAATATTCCTCTTACCAATTGGGATAACTCACCGCCAGCAGAACGAAGAAAACTACAGAGTAGAGAAAAGTAGCCGAGTTAAGAGCAAACTTGGCGCGGGCAGGACCCCGCCGCACAATCGGCAGGACACCAATGATGCGCAGGAACCAATTAACCGGCGCAATATTCCGATAGAAAACGTTCTGGCAGTATAAATACAGTTATTCCATGTATTTCCATTCAATTTATATTTCTTACCGGCGTAAAATCATGATTATTGGAACCCGTTGAGCTCACAGAACTGCGTTTCCTATCCTTGGTTGGGTGTTGATAGCCGCTGTCCAAGCGTTCAGCCAGCCCAATGGAATATTTGCGTACTCCATGTAAATAGGCCTGGGCATTGCCGCTATTTATTGGATTGGCATTCAAAAATACCATGTCCGACTTTTTGCGTCTATAATAGTTGGCCATTGTTCACGAACTGTAAGCATTTTGTGCTCCTTGCTGACGCCTTGGTCTCAGACATGGACATTAAAAATGCATTTAACCTCGCCCTTTATTTGTTTCCTACTGTTTGTACTGCAAGAACAACGTGAGTTTCCTGTTGATTTCGTTTGTTTGTCTTGTGCATGCATTAATAATTGACCTTAACCGTGTGTCCCAATTTCAAATTTGTGTCAATGGCGCGCAATCGATAATCCAAGCTTATCATCGGAAAACAATCGGCTCATTTCCGTAAACAAGTTATCTGAGCGAAATCGAGCAAATTCAGAACAATCAAAATCTATATCGATATATTGACAATAGTCCATCACTATTTTTCTGGAATTTGCAAAGAAATCTGAAGACAAAAAACACCGAAGAGATCGTAATAAAAAAACAAAATGGTTGACTACAGCAAGTGGAAAAACATTGAGGTGAGTAAACTTGGTGCAAAGGCGTAGTGAACACCGACTGAGTTGCATCTCCCCGCTAGATTTCGGATGATGAGGACGAAACACACCCAAACATCGACACGCCTTCGCTGTTTCGCTGGCGGCACCAGGCGCGCGTTGAACGCATGGCTGAATCGGATAAGGAAAAGGAGGAGCTGAAGAAGAAACGACAGAGCTTCCAGGCGCGTCTGATTGATGTCAAAGAGCGTATCAGCAAAAAGGAGGGTGACGAGGCGGCGCTCAAGGTTAGTGATAATAGATTGACAAGGCTCAATCAGCCGGAAATTAGTCATTCACGCTAGATAAGTATTACAGAAAGAGCTGGAGAAGATCGAAAACGAAGGCAAGGAGCTCGATCGCCAGGAAAGTGATATGTTGACTAGGGAGAAGAAGACGCCATGGAATGTGGACACAATAAGCACGCCGGGCTTTGAAAAGACCGTTATTAACAAGAAGGCGCCGCGCAAGCCCGACGAGAATCTGACAGAGGAGGAGCGCGAGCAGCGCATGAAAACGTTCGTCAAAGAGAACGAGAAGCTATGCAAGCAGTACGGCATGCTCCGCAAATATGACGACTCCAAGCGTTTTCTGCAGGAGCACTTGAATCTGGTATGCGAGGAGACCGCCAACTATTTGGTCATCTGGTCCATCAATCTGGAAATGGAAGAAAAGCACGAGCTGATGGCCCATGTGGCGCATCAGTGCATTTGCATGCAGTACATTTTGGAACTGGCCAAGCAACTGGATGTGGATCCGCGCGCCTGCGTCAGTTCATTCTTCTCCAAAATTCAGCACTGTGTGCCCGAATACCGTCTGCAGTTTGAAAGCGAAATAGATGGCTTCAAAGGGCGCATCAAGAAGAGAGCACAGGAAAAGATTCAGGAAGCCATAGCGCAGGCTGAAGAGGAGGATAAACAGAAGCGTATGGGACCTGGTGGTCTGGATCCCGCCGATGTCTTTGAATCCCTACCCGCTGTAAGTATAAACTGCAACTATAAAACAATGTAAATCATTTAAATTCTTCTTACAGGAACTTCAATCTTGCTTCGAGTCACGAGACATTGAACTGCTAAAGAAGACAATTGAGACCATGCCAGTCGATCAGGCCAAGTATCATATGAAACGCTGCATAGACTCTGGTCTCTGGGTGCCAAATGCCGACGATGTGCCCCTTGGCACTTCCGATGAGCCAGAGGCAGAAGGCGACGAAACTGTTGGCACCGCCTCTGACACAACTGATAAACAGAAAACCGATGATGTGAAGTCTAAGACACCTGAAAAAGGCGACTCCTCAAAGGAAGAGCCCATATATGCTGGCGTTAGCACCGAAGACGTTGATTGATCTTCCATCTTTGCAAATCGCATAATTTACTTAAACTATAACCTTCATCTTAGCTTGACTACATGTTGACAAGTATATTATTAATCATCAAGCATTTATCAGTTCAGTTTGTATATAATTTGAAAAGACTCAACCAAATCCTCAGTACACTGAGCTTAAAAGTTCAATAAAAATCAAGCTGTCAACGTACATACTCCTATAATTATATTGTTTATTATTTATATATTCAAAATGAACCGTCCTGAGTTGGACTATTATGCGGTGCTGGACATGCCACGCAATGCCAGCAAGGAGCAGATCACTTTGGCCTATCGTCGTATGGCCGTGCGCCTGTTCCCGACTCGGGAGACTAAACATGAGCAGGACTTTGTGCCGCTGTCCCAGGAGGGCAAGCTGACACACTTGTCACCTATGAGCAGGGCCAGGCAATGGGCCTATATCAACATGGCGTTCGATGTGCTGGGCAACGAACTGTATCGCTCCATCTATGATCGCTATGGTGAGGCGGGTCTCTTTGAGGGCGTAATGCTCCCGAACGGCTACTTTCCGCCATATCAATATCATGGCAATCACAAGAAGGTTTATGAGGAAGTCTTTGCAAGCTACTCACCGTACGCCAATGTCATAGACGCTGTTACCAATCCACCCAGCTTGTATGCCACAAAAGAGCACGGCATTGGTGTACGGCACAAGGATGCCAATACGGAGCGTATTATACACTTGTCATTGGAGGAGGTTCGAGCGGGCTGTGTGAAGCTGATGCATGTCTGGCGTCAAGAGATTGTCGATGTGAAGGAATCGCGGATGGAGAAGCGCAAACATACACTCAAGCTGAATATAAAGCCGGGCACAACGGCCGGTACACGCTATTGCTTCAAGGAGGAGGGTGATCGCTATCCGACCACCATACCCGGCGATATCATATTCATAGCTGCCGATAAGCCCCATCTGGACTTTGTGCGCCACAATATGCACGACTTGCTCTATCGCTATGCCGTTACTATAGCCCAGGCATTTACCGGATTCACATTTTACATAAGAACTCTGGACAGGCGCCATCTGAAGGTTGTCATAACGGATGTCGTGTATCCGGGCTACCAGAAAATAATGCCTCTTGAAGGATTGCCCAAGTGCCGCAATTTAGACGCTGTGAATAGTCTCAAGCAAGCTAATCAGCCAGTTGAAGAGTTTGGCGATCTAATAATTGAGTTTAATTGTAGATAGGTACAAATAATACTAGTTCGCATCGCCTAATTATGACTTTTTCTTACAGACATTTTTCCAAGATATCTCACGCCTACAATGAAGACCATGACACGAGAATTCTTCAAGGAGTTCCAGAAACTGGAGATGGAATTGGAACGTGAGGAGCAGCGTCAAATGGAGTAAATATTTGTCTTTTATTGAATTGTTGTGCAAATGAAAATTTACCGTGGTTTCAAACCTATTTAAAATTAAAAGAAAACTAGAAATATATTGATTATTCAATTCATTAAAAGTCCTTGCAAGTAAAAGTCGGATTCGTCTTATAAATGAATTTGAAACTGATATTTAAATATGTAAATAGATAAGCTTATTAACCCAAATAATTAATCTACATTTTTCAAGCTAGCTTTTCAATTATGCACTCGTGTTGAGCATTATAAAGACATTTGACTCAATCTCTACTTAGTTTTTAATGAAGACTTATTAATGTTCAATTTCTGGAAGTTTCTTATTACCACTCTTTAACGGGTACAGGGTATTTGACTAAATGTTGTCTTTACCCGCATTTTGCAGCGTACTTTGCATAAGTTATCGTTAAACCAAGATAAAACTATCGATAAAACGATATATCGATGTTGTATTCGTTTCTATGGGCAGGTTAAAACAAACTAAAAACAGCATAATTAAAAAAATATAAAGAAAAACAACAGATAAAATAAATTTGTGCATCGCATTAAGCACGTAAATTGCAATTGATTTTAGAGAATTTCTTTGTGCTGCAATTTGGGCAAAGAAAGCAGTAAAACAACAGAAAACTGGAAGCAAAACAGAATTTGGGCCATAATTCAATTACGGTCGCCTGACAACTGTGCAGTACGCCCCCTGCCCCAATACCCGGAAATACCGACGATACGCTTGAGTACAACTGGAGGCTGGCTAGCTGACCGCACCCACAACTGACGGGGCTAAAATGCACCTGAGCGCGGACATTTCGAGTGCCTTACAGCAAATCGAGGCTGTAAAAAAGAACATCGATGAGTCGGAGGATGCCAAGCTGCAGATGCAAACGGCGGATAGCCTTAATACGATACTGGGCCTACTAACGGATCCGGTCTTCCGCACCATTGCCCATGTGCAGGAGTCGCTCTTTGAGTTGGGCATTCAGCTGGGCCAACATCCGTCCATGTTGCCCAATGATTTTGATGTTGATGTCTCTGGTAATCTGGTGCTCAGCATCAATGGTGGCGAAGTGATGTACGACTCCTCGGCGCCGGCCAGTCCTGACAAATCCAGCTCCACCGGTGATGCTGAGCCGCGTCCACAGAGTCAGAACTCAAAGACGGCCGCCAACGCCGATTTGTATGCGACGGACTACGCCCAAATCCAAGCCATTGAGCTGGTGAACGATGGCACTGGCCTGGGCTTTGGCATTATTGGAGCGCGCAACTCGGGCGTGATTGTGAAGACCATACTGCCGGGTGGCGTGGCGGATCGGGACGGACGCCTGCGCTCCGGCGATCACATCCTGCAGATTGGCGATGTTAATCTGCACGAGATGGTGTCCGAGCAGGTGGCCGCCGTGTTGCGCCAGTCCGGCACACACGTGCGTCTCGTGGTGGTGCGTCCCATTGAGCAGAGCCTGCCTACGCCGCAGTATGCCTTGGAGCCGGGCAGCGCCGTGGTGCCCACGCGCGTGCTCGTCGATCCCGCCGAGCTGGAGCGCTATCTTATCTCGACCGGCTATCCGGAGATCTTTGGCGAAAGCTCGACGGCGTCCACTCCGCAAACCACCACCGAGGATGAACGCTTTGTGTATCGCGGCGAGACATCCATGCTCATAGATCCAAGCATAGATCTGGACGAACTGCTGGCGCTACCCGAAACGGAGAAGCTGCAGGTGGAGCTAAAGAAAGATGCCAATGGCTTGGGCATCACTATAGCTGGTTATGTGTGCGAAAAGGAGGAACTCTCTGGCATCTTTGTTAAGAGCGTCTCTCCAGGATCCGCTGCGGACCTGAGCGGCCGCATACGCGTCAACGATCGCATCATCGAGGTTGATGGCCAGTCGCTACAAGGCTACTCCAATCATCAGGCCGTCGAGCTGCTCAAGAAGTCCGGCCAGGTGGTCAATCTACGCCTAGAGCGCTATCTACGCGGCCCCAAGTACGAGCAACTGCAGCAGGCAATTGCTGCCAATGCTAACGAAAAACTGCCACCCAGCGCACCTGGCACGCCCTCGCGCGCTCCACTGCCCACCCCTGTGCCTAATCAAGCAGCAGGCACATCCTCTCTAACCCGGGAACTGGAGGATGAGACGCTGCCCGCACCAGAGGCCTTTATGATGACCACTCCGCCATCAAGTTCATTGGCAACCACCACAACGCTAAGCAGCTTTGGGGCTGGCAAGCAGCTGGTGGCTGTGCGAGACTCTCTCGACAATACACCTAAGATCATACCCACCGATGTGGCGAAACTGCAATTGGCGGATAAACAGGAGGTGAGCCTTGTTGGTATTTTATTCCTATATGTACTATAAATAAGATTCAAATGTCAAATCAATCTAAGGGACAAAATATGACCAAAAATGTGAGGTTCAACAAAGTTATGAGGGTTAAAAGTCTAGAAGGTAGAACATCCATGTTCAAAACCTTGCAGGTCGAAATTTAAAAAAAAAAATATGTCGTGAATTTTGACTGCAAACGAACTTTTTCAAAACAAGTTTTAGTATACCAATTTTGAGGTTGATTAAAATCGATAAAAAGTGAAGATTTGTAAAACTTAATTTTACCAAAATTTGAATTTTTTAAAAACTTAAAAGCCGAGTTAAAATTAGGGTACAAAACATGGTCAAAAATAAATTATGAATGGCAATCGGTTAAGTTTTGATAAAGTTATGAGGGTTCAAAGTTTAGCAGGAGCAGTATTAGCTGCGGAGTTGAAAACGTGTCTGTTCCTAAGACACATTATAAAAGTAATTATAAACTTTCTGAACGATGGTAACAGACTTTAAAAATAACAAAATTATCAGCTCAGTAGCTTAGACATCCTACTATAACACAGCTCTCTAATTTGTACACGTTCAACATGTTGATCCTTAAATCTCTTTTATCTCTAGGCCGCTGTACACGCCAAGAACTCGAGCCTCATCACGCGCCACAAGTATTACACGGAGCCGGAGCTAAGCGAGGAGATCGAGGCGGAAATCGTGCGCAAATGGCAGAAGATTGTCGGCTCTGACATGGAGGTGATTGTCGCACAGATCAAAAAGTTTGCCGTTGGCGGCTTGGGCATATCGCTGGAGGGCACCGTTGATGTGGAGGGTGGACGGGAGGTGCGTCCGCATCATTATATACGCTCCATACTGCCCGATGGCCCTGTTGGTGTAAATGGCGTGCTGCGCTCCGGCGATGAGCTGCTGGAGGTCAACGGTGAACGTCTGCTGGGCATGAATCATTTGGAAGTCGTGGCCATATTGAAGGAGCTGCCATTGGATGTGCGCATGGTGTGCGGACGCAGCAAGGTCACCTCCCTCCTCCCCTTCTCCGACGACACGCTCAAAAAGCTAAGCAATAACTTTGAGAACCTGCTGCCGGCCTCAGAACGTCTGGTGAAGGCCAAGTCCGATGGGAGCCTTGCCACAGTCGGTTCGGTTGCCGATGCAGACTCTGTGTCTGTTGCGGCCTCCTCGTTCAACAAGCTGAAATCTCGTTCACTGGAACCGCTTACTGGACTGGCCATGTGGTCGTCCCAGCCGCAGATCATTGAGCTGCTGAAAGGCGATCGCGGTTTGGGCTTTTCCATACTGGACTACCAAGATCCTTTGGACTCCAATGATACACTTATTGTTATACGCTCGCTGGTGCCTGGCGGCGTAGCGCAGCTGGATGGCAGGCTTATACCAGGCGATCGTCTGCTCTTTGTAAACTCAATCAATCTGGAGAACGCTTCGTTGGACCAGGCAGTCCAGGCATTGAAGGGCGCACCCAAGGGCGTGGTGCGCATTGGCGTGGCCAAGCCACTGCCCATGACGGATAACTCGCTGAAGGCATGCAGCAATGCGAGCACCACCAGCGAGGAGACACTGAATGCACATCAATCACCGCCAGCGCTGCCCACCGCATCGCCACCCACAGCTGCCAAAGGCGCCGAGCCCGATCTGATACCCGACTGGCGCAAATAGGCGCCAATTTATATTCTGTTATCATATTCACATAAGGATTGGCAGTAAATGCCTCCGAATATTTATGTTATGCGTAGGTAGTAGCACCAACTGTGTTGACCAGAGCCGCCAAACGCGCTCAGCTCGACTTTATTCCAGCCAGCTGCGTTCCGAGCTTCGCAATATTTTCATTCCCGTTAGTATTAGAGTTAGTGTGTGAATTTAATGTACTTAAAGCTAAATAAATTATGCAATCGTTTACAAAAGTTAATATGTACACGCTGATGAAATGAGTATCCTTGGCAGGGGCATCCACCTGATCCTGGTCTGACTATTGCACCCGGTTCAGCTGCCGCTCAATTCGTAGATAGTTGCGTCTGGAGAGCACGCGATCCCGTGCATAGCTAACCAAATAGGACAGCACGCCCATCACAAATGAAAACGTCTCGAACTTGATGAAGTTACGCTGTTCGATCAGCGCCACGCGATCGCAGCTTTTGGTCACAATCTCGCCACTCTTGCAGCGCAGCACCTCTTTGTAATGTGTGTGGATGCAGACGCCCAGACTGCGGCTGACAATGTCGAATTCGGAGCAGGGATGACACTCCTGGACAACTGTGTAGGTTTCGTGCTTCCAGCAGGTGGAGTTGTTTTCTATGACAAACTGCTGTCCGCGTCGTCGCGCCAAGCTGCCCTCTGCCGCATAGCGGGACTCGACAATGAGCACTAGAATGGTTACCAGGGTCAGTGCGCCCAGGCCCAAGACCATGTGATGCCTTTGGCAGTTTTCAAGCATATTGCGTTCACTAACTAACAACTTTAATAAGCTAAACAAAATAACTTCGTGTCTCTTATGTTCACAGCTGATTAAGACTGAAAATAGAGATGGGCGCGTGTTGGACTTGTCCCACACGACACGCACGCCATTTCCCAAGCTACAGGTAATGATTTCAACATAATTTTATATACATTTAAATTATTACACTCTCCAGATTTGAGCTTTGAATCATTACTTAATTTATTTCAACATAATTTGATATTCGTTTTTTGTGTTGGGGCGCTCAAACCGAATGCTCACGAAATCACGTTGTTCACGTTATGCGAGGCTCACCCATCTCTATCTGCAAGCAATGACTCATACGATCTGTGACTGCGATAACATATCGAATGTGTACTACTGTTATCGTAATATCAGAGCAGAACTATGTATTGAAAGTCTGCTATAGAATAATGCACATATTTCTAGTGCTTTTCTAGCAACTAAACCAATAGTGAAAGTACATTATTATTATGAAAAAATAAGACGCAATTTAAAACATGGTAGGCCATATCGTGAAATATGTCGTATAAGCGGGCAAAATGTACTCGGTATCGATGCACTTGTTATTGCGTTGCGCAATGCATCGGTTGCCAAACATCGATATCCATCGATAACACGTGCTGTTTACGAAGAAGTAAAACATGCAAATGGCAAGGAAGGGACAGAGACCAAAACAATTACGAAGATAGCCGCAAAGAGAAACGTGGAAAATTTATGAAAAACTGTGAAAATTGTGTGGTGGCGCATTGAAAATGGTGCTGCGATCGGGAATCATAATCCCATTTCAATTTCGCGATACAAAAAAGCTGCTCATGATAGGCGTACCCGAGGAGAATCGAAATTTAAACATATGGGACTTGAAGAATGTTGGTAAGCCTTCTTGACGCCCACTGGCAGCAAAATGGGCCGCGGGCCGCAGGCAGCGGGCAGGGGACAACACAGCGCACGCTGCTGCCGTTGGGGGCCCGATGCCTGGCTGCCCCCAGGCCCCAGGGCAGGTCGTTAAACTTAATTGCCTACAGAGTGTGTGTATATAAAGCAGCACCCCAAATGTGTGTAAAGGCTGCAAAGGAAATGCATAATTGCGAATTGGACATTGGAATTTGTATAGAATGACTTTTGATTTGATTTTTTAAATATTTGATTTCAGTGCGCGCTGCATTTGGCATCTATAATTTCGAGTTTCGCAATAAGAAAATTGGCTTCAACATACCCGATGAGCTGCTGCTGCATTATTTGGCCCAACGTCACGACCTCACAAATTTCGTTATAGAAATCAGTCAAGGTAAATAAACAAGCCTATAAGTAAGCCGCGTTATATATTAGCGTTTAAGCCTTTAACCACTTGGAGCCATACATACATATGCTGACATATGTATATCAATAAACTATATACATATGCATTAATACATATGAACATATATAGATTCTGTGTATATAGACGCGGCAACCGTAAACGTGCTTTGCTTGTAAGTCTCTGCAAATTGCCATTGTAATAAAACGCACATTGAAAATGCTTCTTTTTGCAGCGCTAGACGATGGCCATGCCAAGGAGCTGCTCTCCTACGAGCCCTCCTGCTCGATGGCTGCACTGAAACAGCAGCAACAGCAGCAGCAGCAACACCATCATCCACATCCGCTACAGCATCAACATCATGTGCCACTGCCACAGCGCTCCAACGAGAGCGCCAGCCATGCCCACGACTATGTCTCTGGCAATGCTGGCCCCTTGGCCTTGCCGAGCTCGCAGCCCAATTCACCAGCGTTGGCCGTGTGCAATGAGCCCGGGGATTCGCCCTTGGAGCACGCAAACAACTCCAACTCGGATCATGCGGACGCAACGCAAAAGCTACGACTTACACAAAACTATGCAGAGCGCACGCCCGAATCGCTAACACAATCCATTGATCCCATGGATATAATACCCAAATCAGAGTCGGAATCCGAAGCGGAGCGAGTGGCGCGTGCGGCACGCTATCAGGTACGGGAGCAGCAGCAGCAGCAACAGCAGCAACAACAGCAACAACAACAGCAACAACAGCAGCACCAGCAACAGGCACTACACCATTCGCTGCCTGGACAGCAATTCTTTTCCAGCTACACGCACAGTTTGTCGCCGATGACGGCGCCAAATACTTCGCAACAGCCGCCCTATACGCCCGGTCTGATGAGTCGCTTTAGAAGTGAGTACACAAGAGACAGAGATAATGAATTCCATAACCGATCCACTTGTATGGCTTACAGAGCGTGGCGAGCGCATGTCTAAGGACCAAAAGGAGCTCTATGTCAAATTCTTTGAGGATAATCCCTGCATGCTGTCAAACCATCGCCGTCACGATGGACTCACCGAGCCACTGTGGGCCAAGCTGGCGCATATGCTGAATAGCGTGCCGCAAGGCGCTGTCAAGAATGTTGAGGATTGGAAGCAAACGTTTGATGCCTGGCGTTATCGTATATTTATGTATACGCGCTATAACTCCAAGCTGAGCATGTCGGAAACGAGCGATCCCAAAAACTTTAAGCCGCTGACGGGCACCGATCAGAAGGCCTATGCCATGTGGACCAGCCACAAACACATCGCACCGCCCGACTATGAGAAAATGGATATGTTTGTGCCGCTGGACGAGAGCACAACGGCAACCAACAGCTACGACTATTGACGTAGTAATCGACACCAGTGCAAATGTTAATGATAATCAAAATGATGATGATGTGTACTTTAACTAATGCTAAGCGCTAAATACATTATATTTAAGCAAAAAGAATATCCCAGCTGTTTTGAACGATCTCTAAACTTAAGCTCCTTTTACTGTACGTTCTTGTATCTAACACGCTTTTTACTGTTTTCAGTATACGATGTTGCCTTGGACAGCTATGTTATGCAAGCCCAGTGCCGGTGTGGCGCTCAAAAGCTACTCAACGACTCACCTACTCCGGAGGAACCCACAAATTTGTGCCAGACCAACAGTGTTATAGATGCCACGCCGCCGACAACAACGCTTGCGCTGCCCAACTGTGATGATGATGAACAGGAGAGTATGAAGTATCGCATCGATAAGGCGAGCAGCGGCGCCGCATCTGCGGAGCTTATGCCCGCCTACGAGCCGTGTACGCCCAAAATGGACTATGATACACAGGACGAGATGCCGGACTCGCCACACTCGCAGCATCAACAGCAGCTGCAGCAGCAGCCGCCACCAGCGCCTTTGCCATTGCCGTTGCCCTTGCCCTTACCACCGCCACCCACCCATCATCAACACCATCATCAGCACGAGGAGGAGCAGCAGCAGTTGCTACAGGAGCGCATACAGCACGAATTCATGCTGCAGCAGCAACAGCAGCATCAGCATTTGCAGCAGCAACATCAGCATTTGGCATTGCTGCAACAACAGGAGCAACAGCAGCAGCAACATCAACAACAGCAGCAGCAGCAACAGCAGCAGCAACAACAAGGAGTTAACATGGCTATACCCACAACGGGCACAAACAACATTCGACGTTAGTTCAGTATAATAACAGAGAGTTAATCAGAAAAGTATGCTATATAAGTTAATTGTCCTTCCTTTGCAGAACGCAAGGAGCGCATGTCCAAACGCCAAAAGGAGCTGTATGTGCACTTTCTGCAGCAGCATCAGTTCATTAACGACCATCGACGCAACGATCCCGTGCTGGATCCCTACTGGCTGAAGCTGGCCAATCTGTTGAATGCTGTGCCTCAGGGCGCCGTGAAGCATGTGACGGAGTGGAAGCAAACCTTTGATAATTGGCGCTATCGCATCTTTCTGTATGCGCGATACAACTCCAAGCTGCAGGATGAAGAGGCACAGAATCCACGCAACTTTAAGCCTTTGACACGCACCGACAAACAGGCGTACATTATGTGGATACGAAATCCAGATACGGCGCCGCCAGATCTAGACAAAATGCGCAATGTCTTCTGCAATCTGGAGGAGAACACAACCCACCAGGATTAGGAATCAGCCGGACTTAATAGGGCCGGCTAAACTGAAGGCGCTTGCGCAAATTGCCATTGTCGTAGATATTAAGAGATGGTTTTTTTTCTTATATTGTTTTCGTGTTAATTGTGTGTGTTTTATAGCTGGAAATGCATTTTACTTTTTCTTTGTTATGCTAATATACTTACTTATAAAAACATTTATTGAAAAGAACAAGAGTTGAACTTCTTGTACATAAGTTATTAACTCAAAGTGGACAAACTCCTTTCGAGAACTCGCTTAAGTAAGATAGACAGCAAGGTCTGACAGGATCCCTACGATAAAGAACCTTGAACTTTGAAAGTTCTGTATTGCAAATGGAGTGTCTAGAATTTAAAGTTGACAAACTCCTTTCCCTTTCATCTGTGTTTTGATTTATTTATACATATGTCTGTACTTCCCTATCTGAGAAACACAAATCAAGATCTCGACGCCTACGTCTGTGTCCAGTGTACAACACTTCTTAAGTATGCGTTGATTAATTTGCTGCCCCAGGCGTACGGCATCCAATCTGTTGGTACTTGTCGCACGAGCTCCGATTGCCGTTGCGGCTGCTGTTCGAATTTAATCCGGCGATCATTAATTAACTGTTCAATCAAATCCGATACGCTCGCTGCTGTTGACCGTCGACTTTCGGCGCTACACAGAACACTCTGGGGATTATTAACTAGTCCAAGACTTCAAGAAAACTAATAATTTCTTCTTTTATGTTGGGAATCGGCCTGGGCATTTTATCTTCGCCTGTCTTGTGGCATAATTTAGTGGCTTCTGATTGCTATTGTTTATTGCAATTTATTATATGTATAAAATTGCATTCAATTGTGCAAGAATCGTGCTTATAATTAACTGAAATGTGTTACATAAATTAATAACTTAAATGAGCGTATCAATGCTAAGAGATATTGAAAATGCCTCATAAACTGGTCAGTTGTCCGATCCGTTTGTCCATCTGTCCGTCTGTCTCTTATCTCAGCGTCGTCCGTTGCCAATTGCCATTACTAATAAAGATAAATGAATGTTCGCTCATTAAAAATGTTCCACGGCATTGAGTTAGGTTATTGGCTGTGACTCGGCCATTGAGTTGCGGTATGTTCTCTATACTATTCTCCCAACTGACTTTGGCTGTGGCTGTCTGTCGTGTCATATCCATTCCATATCTATAGCATTCAGTCAAGCGTTCAAGATCAATATATACTCAATATTCTGAATATTTGCATATGGCTTTCCACTCTCCATGTCGCTGCCTCAGTATTGATTGGGAGCGAGGGAGCTGTAGGCCGTGCCAGTTGACAGCCTCAACTGGGTGGCAGTCGATTTATAAATTATGACAACTTGGGGGGAAACAATGCTAACTGTAGTAGCTGTCAAATGCTTCATGCATAAAACATTATGTAACTTTATATAGAGCACAGGGCGAAGTTAATGAACGTGTGGTCTTGTCATCAAATGCTAACCGCTCCCATGGTAAAAGTAATTAAAACAAATAACTGAGTGTATATTAATTATATTATTAACATTATTGTACCCTTTACCACCTATAAATGTATAGAAAAGGCATATAACACATTCTAGTCAAGCTTTCTTACATATTCTTACAACTGTTCTACTGTTATACTAGACAGAGACTGATATAATACCACAGCAACCTGCTGTTGATTTCTGTTCGCCTGGTTTTACTTCTGAAAACTTCTCTGTAAGTTAGTTAATAAAAGCGTTTATTTAAGGATATTGACTAAACTTAAGCCACATCTATTAATGCCATCAAGTGCAAGACATGCTAAGCTATATCCTTTCAATATGCTTACCTGCTGTTGATTTCTGTGCGCCTGGTTTTATTTTTGGCAACTTCTCTGTAAGTTATTTAATAATTATTTAAGTAATTAAGGACATTGACTAAACTTCAGCCACATCTATTAATGCCATCAAGTGCCAGACATGCTAAGCCATATCCTTTCAATATACTTCCCTGACTTGTAAATTGCATTCAACCGCCTCAGACCTTGCCCAATCGCAAAATTCTGAAAGCCGCATAAATTAGCCTGTCACTTTCAATAGTTTACAAATTTACCATCAGATTATTTCGTCTCAAAAATTCTCCCACACTCTCTAAAGCCAAAATAAACTGCTGCCAGCGGTAGCTGCCACTTGTCCGGCCCACAAAATCATCAGATCAATCATAAGCACATGCGAGCAACAACAAAATTGTTGTAAGAAACAAAAAAAAAACGATAAAAACACCATAAATGTGATAGAGATCTTTTGTAAGACCTGTTTTATCCATGCCCGCCCCACAATAAAATCAACTTGTCAAGCCAAAGCGTTTTAAGCAGACATTTCTGTTGATTTACTATTGGAACAAATACATAATTGCAAAAACTTGTGTATGCTAATCGATCGTCCGCTTGATGGATATGGCTTTTTAATTATATTTACATTTTAATTACGACACTTTAAGTGCCCTGAACCTGAACTACATACATATATACATCCATGGGAATATATATAGATATACATTTTTATTTCGCCCAAAAGCGCAATCAAATTGGATCGCCTTAAAAATAAATTTGAATGAGGAATTTCAATTTCAACAAAAAATGTTGCAATGCGCATAATATTAAAATGCAATTCTTCGCAAACTTATAAAATTTAATGAAAACCATTAAACGATAAGAAGCTCAAATATTCAAATTAACCAAATCATTTTGTGGTCGCTGACTGATGCATATTTGCATTTGAGTCATTACAGTTCGATGATATCATTGATATGAAGTAAATATGCTGATATTGGTAACATGGTAATAAACATATATAGCAATTAACGTCCGACAAGTCCATTGACAAGCTGTTTTTCGCACTTTCTGGCGATAATTGGCCAGGTGCAAAGGGCAAGTAGCAAACGAGTATGTTTGAAATAGCCTTCATTTCATGCGTAAAGCGTATATAGTACTCGTACTATATCCGATTTCAATGTCGCTCACGTAATGTAATACGGCCAAACGGAGACCTTTTGGCCAAAGCAAAACGTTTGGCTTCTAAAGAGGTCAGGGCTGCCTGATCCAAGCACGTGTCTCTGCACACTTATATGGCCTGAAAGGAGCAACGCCCAGCAATGTTTGGCATCCTGTTCGGCTGGTTCATTATATTTTGACCAAAAAATGAATTCATCATTAACATATTTGCTGCAGCATACGTTAAAAATCGTCGTTGTCGTCGTGCACTCCTGCTGCTTGGCACATTTGTGAATTGAATTAAATATATATATATATTCTTGATTAATTAAGAAACAATAAAAACAAGAAGTAAAAATAAAGTAAGCTTCATTAAATGCAAATGAGAAATCTCCAGCAACATGTCCAGCCGGAAGCTGCCCTAGCAACATTTTGCGGGCACATATGAAAAACCCGCTCTGGCAACAATGAAAAACCAAAACAAAAAATCCAAAAAAACAAAAAAAAGCAAATGAAAAACGAACTGGCTGTCGGCAGCGGCTCGTGCTCGTGTTCGTCTCTGAAACCAGCTGATGAACAACAACACAGTCGGCAAGTCGGGAGACCTGAGACCAGAGACCAGAGACCTGAGACTTTGTGCTGATGCTACCACATTTGCTGCTTTCAGTGTGGCCCGTGTCTCCAATGTGTTTTGTCACGCTTTAAGCGCTGCCCTCGGTAACAACAAACATCCAACAATCAACATTCAACATTCAACATTCAACAGCAGCAGCTATCAAACAAACAACTGCAAAATAAGCAACGTATGTGCAGTGTCAACTGTTCCTGAATATTACAAATGAATATATAAATATATAAATCGCATTCCGAGGTGTTAATTATGACAATCATATAGACTTGCAATTGTGCTGTGTAAAATACAATTTAACAATAAGCCAAAGCCCATAAAAATTCCTTGCCCAAAGCAAAACAAATGACTTAGGCAACGAACTTGCGTTCTGCAATGCAGCATCGCCTGTGGGCAGGCGCAGCCACAGCCCAAGTCAACAACAAAATATATAGAAAATAACCAAAAAAAAAGAAAAATAAAACACTCAAGTGCTGTCAAAGCCGTGTTAAATTTATGCATATAAATAAATCAATGCAAGATAGAGCCTGCAAAGGAGGCGTTGTTGTCGTTGTCGTTGTCGTTGTTGTCGCCGTTTTCTTGTTGCACGCACAAAGCTTTTCGAAAACATTTGTCAAAAGTGCATGGCAAAAAGAAAAATTAACTAATAACGTTTTGCAGTTACCGCCTCAAACATTGCAAACTGCTTTTTAAGGCCGCATAAATCAAATGTCGCCTACAAAATAAAAGGAAGGGAAAAAGTGTGATCTGAACAAAATCGACTCATATTTGTGCATAGTTACTTAAACTTCAACGCCATTTTAATAGTAACAACATTGAAATTGGATTTTAAAGGCCTTTTAGATGCATAAGTAGGCACTCACTTATATTATATTGTTGTTGTTGTTGTTACGAGTATGCTGTTTAGGTGCCGGAAACATTTTTTGCTTGAACTTGTAGATAATTGCAGGTATTAAACATAAAACTTCATAATAAGCAGCTGTTGGCTTTTTAATGCAACACATTCAACAATGTACATTCAATTAGAAAAGATGAAGTGTGCCAATTAAAGTAAGTCGTAAAAGGAGTCCATTCAACAGAACTGGAAATATCAATATATCATAGTTGAATGCAAATCTTAACTGATTCGATTCTAGTTCTAATACTAGTTCTGCTGCAACTAAAACGAATCTAAAACAAGTTGGCAATTAATTAAAACCCTAACTCATCTCGATCAAACTAGTTTAATTGCAATATAAAACAGACTATTCCATTTAGTTAACAATATAGTTTAAGGTCAATTGGCTGCATAATATTTTAGGCAGCTAAAATAAAAGTTTTTATTGGGCGATAATGATTTGTATTAGGAATATATCTTATAAAATCGCATGCGTTAAGACTTAGCTTGAGAATGGCAATATTATCTATATAGTCACGTTTTGGTCTATAACCATGACACACACACACACACTTCTTGTGTTTTTTGTTTTAAAGACTCTCAGAAATTTACGATGCCAAATGACAGAGACTTGGAGCTGGCGGCACTTAAAATGCGTGACATGTGCGCACATTTGGCTGCATTTGCGACACTGAAAGACCAAAAAATTTCAATTCGAACCAATTTAAAATTACTCGCACTTTTAAATTTTAAAAAAAAAAACAAGCGCACAACAAAAAATAAATTGTCATTTAAATTGTTATTTACGCAGCAGCGACGTCACTGTCGCAAAAAAATAAAACTTAAAATAAATAATAGATTTGACTAGGTCAACCTGACTTTTTATTATCAGCTGTCATTCCGGCACAGATCTATTTACGACTGCTGGCAAAGGAGACTGCAAATGCAAACAACTTTGGTAGCAGAGAGTAGGGTGTAAGCCAAGTGCTGATTGCATAATGAGCGCACAGTTAGTTCATTTGATATTGGCTCAAATCAGTTTGAATATTGTCGCATTGAGCGCTCTGCAAGCCTCAGCGTCATTCAATATGCGAACAATGCCGCGCGTCTACAATTACTGGCCAGTCCAGGCGAGTCCGAGTTTGAGTTTAAGTTTGAGTCCGAGCTGAAGTCTCTGTCAATGGAAAATGTTTTCATAACTAACTCAGGCAGCAGCTGTGCAGTGTGAAACTCGACTATAAGCTAATAACAATCATTATAAACATCTTAAATAGAGGACAGCGACAAACAACTAAGCAGCATCATGTGTGTGTGCAACTTCATCTCATATGCCAAATAATTGCAACGACAACGACCCTCAAAAGCGCCTCGAATAAATTAAAATTAAATCAAATTATACATGTTTATTTATGCGTACAATTATCTAAATGAATATTAAATAACAAAATGAATTCATTTCACATATTTACAGCATATCGGCTTAGAAGTTTTTAATTTTGATTAAAAGTTTTAAATTACAAAATGGTAAGTGTTTCAACTGTAATTAAATAATATCTAATATGCTTCTTATGTATTTATTTCATTATTTACTTCAACTTATTTACTGCAATGCCAGCTCAAATCGTGTGTGTACGGCCTTTCTCACACTTATATTCAAAATTAAAATATTTAATAAGCACGATCTGATTTAATCAGCAGCGTAACCACAAAAAACGAAACTGTCACACAACCCGACTGCATAAATCTTGATGAGAAGTCGGGCACGAACAGATTTAACAATGGCTCAGAATACGATAAAAAAATGCCATTAATTTTATGGGATGAGTTTTTTTCGAGTGTAGGTAAACCCCACCTACATAACTAGCTTTATCCTCACTTGCCAATGTTTTATATATCATGTTTAATGTTTAAACACTACAAGGGTATGCAAAAGTTTTTCAAGTTTTTGGCTTTTGTTTTCTCCCGTATAAAACAATTGAGACAAGGCAATGACCCACAATTGTTGCTGTTGTTGTTGTTAATCATTGTTTGAAATGTTCTTGCGTTGTGTACACATTGGTGATACTATACCGTTAAGCAATTGTTGTCAGAAGCTTTTGCCAATTTATTGACAGCTCTCAGCGCTCGACGCAGTCGTTAGTTCGTTGCTTAAGTCTTTTGTTTTAAGCATTTTGCAGATGCGCACCGGAAACGTGTTTGTATGAACGTTTTGTGCTCTTGGTGAAATCAGCGTCATTAATTGTCAAAATGCACAACAACAAAAACAATACAAAATATATATATATATAAAAATACTTATTTGTGCAACATCATCTGAGTAATTAACGTTGCTTCTTCTTCTGTTTTTTTCTCATTGAATTTTTGTTTAGTTTATTTTTGGCAATTTGCTGCAGGGCCCGCAGTTTTATATAATGAAACCTATACTAATATGCAATTTATTAAGCGAAACAACTTCCTCAAATAAACATCGTTAGATTAAGCAATTTACTGCCCAGGTGCACAGTTGGCCAGTTAATTTCCCATGATTTTGAAATGGATTTGAATATATATATGAAACGCTTCACAGTGTTATCTAAATACCATTAATATTTCTTGCCACATTGAATACAATTTGTCAGGCTATTAAGTTATGGGCACAAGTCAATTCCCATTATCATTTTCATTGTGATGTTAATTTGTTTGTTTAAAATCACTGAGGGGACTCTAATATTTATGTGTTGTACATATAAATGATATTGTTTTAATATATTATTGGCCTGGAATTGGCCATTTATTGCCGACCAATAATGTATACAAGATTTGAAGTTGAATCGATTACAGCTTCGACAAAAATGAATATTTTATGCAAAATTTGCAAGTTGAAAATTATGCAAATTGTTGACTCTGAGCTTGTTTGTTTTTTTAACAAGATGTTAGCCCAACGCGAATCAATAATGCTACCAAATCAAATGCAACATTTCAATGGGCAACTAGAGTTAACGGTAGCACATTGACCTCTTGGCCAGCTTAAAGCGATATGGACACGCTACTCGGCTGAAATGCAGTGCAGTGTGGCCCATTGTCTTGACCAGGCCAATAGCTTTTGTAGTTTGATTTATTTATTTATTTTTGCTATTTTCACAACACAAATTCCAGACAGACGTCGAAAAGTTCAAACAGTTAACTGCCTGACAGGCATTAACTTTGGGGTTTGTAACCGCTGATTAGTTTGAAGCAGTTTGAAGTTGAAGTTGTAGTTGCGTTGCAGATTTATGATTAGCGCCCAGTTAGCCTCAGAGCAACAGCAACAACAAGAGACGCAGTGAGTGCCCTACTCAAAATGCAAGTTATTATGTTTTGAAGGTTTTTTGCGAAACGCTTACGCCCCCAAATGCCACAAATTCAATGAGCCTGGCTGTTATCGAGTTGGCCAATCAGACTTGCAACTGCATTCAACGAAATGTTGCAATTTATTAACATTTATTTGTAGATGATGCTGCTGTTGCAGTAAAGAACACACGAACCTAACCAACTTCATATTAAGTAATTAATTTTTAACACGCCACTTGCATGTTTATCCAAAAAGGAAATCACCATGGGGGTCAAGTTTACAACTCTCTGGGAAACTGTGGTGTGGTATGGTGTATATTTAGAACCCGTCACACCCACAGCCATAGAAACAACATTGAGCTGTCTTTGTATTCAATGAATTTCAAATTTCATTAACCCCATTGAGCGGGTTCAAAACAAGCAAACAAACAAACAGACACACAAAAATCCACATTAATAGCCAATATTTTGCCAACGTAATTGAAATCAACATGATGTCTATTTATCTCGATTTGCTTTATTAAATTTCGCTTATTTACTTTTTGCTGATTGACTCCCACGTATTGAATTTGACTTTTGGCATCGCGAATCACTTTTGGGCATCAATAATTTTGTGAAACGAACAAGATACATACATACATATATATATATATATAGATAGCTTGTGTATTATTATTATTCTTTTGTTATAATGCGAATACGCATTTGCATTTGGATGCCTGCGACTTATAAATAGCATGGGAACATGCTGGCAATTAATCAAAGTGCATAAGCACATATTTGGCGGCTATTTGTTGAAATGCTGAAAAAAAAATGTATATTGTTTGATTTGCGATTCCTCAACCACTCAACAGTTGGCCTGAAAACTATGCAAACGGCTGGTTGGTTGAGGATAATACAAAATGTATTGGCAAGTGCAGAGCTTTAAAATACGTTTTTTGGCTTAAATCCAATGAGCGATGAGCGATGAGTGTGCTCAATCTCAGCTTCAGCCTCAGCTGACATTCTAAATACGCTTTAGAAAGCTCTAACCAATCAATAGATTGTACATTCACAAAACGAGACAGATCCATGCCATTCAACTATCATAATTCAAGCATCTTCTATAGTGTGCGATACACGACATCGACATCGACACCATCGCCATCGCCATCATCATAATTTCTGATTCAAAATCAGCAGAAATGCTCTAGTATTGAGTGCTCGACTTGATAATACCCTATAAAGATCAGCCTTGGATGCTTATCAACCTTTAAAGGCTACAGAATTCACATTCATATTAAGTATATAAATACAAACTATCCCAAAAAGGTCCTATTTTAAAATATACGCTTGTAATTTGATTCTTACGTTTTCGGGGTAGCGGAGGAATATATTGAGCTATAAAATGAAACTTAGTTTAAGTATGATATACGACATTTACATACCAAATTTAAAGTCCCTAGCTTGTCTAGTTTCTAAGCTATCAACTATCCTAGGGGGCTTATACTAAAATAACCGTTTGTAATTTGATTTTCACGATTTCGTTGTAGCGGGAAGAGATATTTGAATACAAAATGAAACTTGATTTGGGTATGATATACAACACCTGCATACCAAATTTAAAGTCCCTAGCTTATCTAGTTTCTAAGCTATAAACTATCCTAGGGGGCTTATATTAAAATAGCCGTTTGTAAATCGATTTTCACGATTTCGTTGTATTAGGAAGAGTTATTTGAATACAAAATGAAACTTGATTTGGGTATGATATACAACACTTGCATACCAAGTTTAAAGCTCCTAGCTTTTCTAGTTTCTAAGATATAAACTATACTTCAAAGCCTTGTATCCGTTTGTAAATTGATTTTTGCGTTTTCGGGTTGGCGGGGGAATATATTTAGCTATAAAATGAAACTTGGTTAAGGTATGATATACGACATTTCCATACCAAATTTAAAGTCATTAGCTTTTCTAGTTTCTGAGTTCTGCGTATTTTGTTGAATATATATGTTTATAGAATGGAAATTGCCGCCTCTGCCCGTGGCATAACTCTTAACTACACTATTATGCACATTTTCGGGGAACTGGGTATAGAAATACCAGCAATAAATGTACGTAGCAACAACATTCAAAACGTGTGCGCTCAAATGCCTCACAAGGTTGTTTGTCGGCAACTGCAAGCGGGTCTTGAATTATGGTTAATACTTCAGGCAGGTCGAGTGCTGACGAGGAAGCCGCCGAATGGAACATTTGTACAATGTAGTACATTGTATAATGCGAGCGATGCAGCGAGCCGAAACTAAGACCAAAAATTCAACAAAACCGATCAATGACTAAGCCCAAAGTCGACCTAATGCCAAATAGTAATTCGAACAAACGTTTCAGCTGCGAGAAACATGAAACAAGTTTGTGTTGTTTCTATATTGCGCCTTCAAATTGGCCAACATTAAGCTGTGACAAATGAGCGCGGCCGACAATAATGATACCAACTACCACTTCGACACAAAACAGCTATCAAAAATGTTTGGCGCTAAAAAGCCATGTCAAAATTTAACGCCAGCTTAGATGGCGCGCATGCGCACCGCTTTGCCCCAGCTGAGCGCCAACTGTGCCCCACCAACTGCGCCCCCAGCTGACGGTAGCTGGTAGCATTTTATTGTGGGGGCGATGTGTCATGTTGCTGTTGTTGTTGTTTGTTCTGGCCTGGCCTGGCATCAAGGTCGTCGATTCCGATTCAGCGCGCTAATTGATGGATGCCTTGCAATGAGCGACAATTGCCAAGCCTTGAACTTCTCAGCTGACTGGACGATGATGTTTGTTGAAGAAGCGGCTAACAGCTGCTACACTGAGCGAATAAAAGGAGTACCTTCAAGTGAAACTAGCGGACTTGCCATTAAAGTTCTCCAGAGCAACTCCAAGTATTCGCAAGTTCGCATATAGTTTGAGCTTGTAGGAAATGCATGTTATATTGTATAATAGATCGGCGTTTGCGGTTTTGAGGACGGATAGTCTTGTATTGTTGTGGTTGATGATATTTAATTATTGACATTAATTACTGTGGTTTTATTGTCTACATATCCGCAGTTGTTTCTGAATTGAAATGATTTCTCGCAGCTGCATTTGTGTTTGTCTTCTTTCTTTTTTTTTTTGCAGTGTATCTAGAAGCAATCTCAAGGGGCTAGGCCAGCCCAGGCCAGTTCATGGCTGTAATGCTTTATATGCAAATGAGTAATATGGCCAGCCACGTTGTAATACAGCAACTAATTACTTGACACGCTTCGTCTGTTTGCCTGGCAGATGAAGTCATTTTAAACCATTTATTTATGTGTGGTTTGCCTGTGTGCGATTCTCGGCTGATGTGTAAAGTAAACGTCTGCTAGCGGCTTTAACTGAAGGCCAGTCAGTCAGTCTGTTAGTCTGTTAGTCTGTCAGCCAGTCAGTTTGTCTGTCGGTCAGCGAGTCAGCTGGGCCTGAAGAACACGTCTCGCCTGGCCATTCAGTGATCTGCCGGATGTCTTCTTTGAGCTGCTCTTTGGACGCTTTTTACTGACTCTTGGCTGTTGGCTGTTGCGCGAAAAGCGATTAACATGTAAATTTAATGACTATGTACCATAAGGTTACCAGAACGCAAAATTTATGGGTGATATTTTGATTTTGACACATTCAATGCACACCCTCCTAGCAATCTTAGAAATACCAGTACCAGTACCAACTTATGAATTTACAATATAAACCTGTGTGCCAGCTGACATTTCCGGTTTTTGGCTGAGTACCCAACTTATGGTATAGCCAAAGAGCCGAACATTATAATGAGTAGTGTTCATGAAATATTCTTGATATGCTAATTTGCTATAATTATTTCATTTCAACAATGTTTGAAGAAATATAAAACATGTATAACAACGATAAAAATAATAATATTTTTGCAATGTATATCAAATCAATTAGGATTAGAAAACCAGGCTAATGTTGCAATGCGCATGTAAAGCTATTAAGTTGATTTGATTATGAAATTGGAATTTATTGGCCTATAAAATCTATAAAAAAAAAAAAAAAACATGAAAGGAGGCTATCTTCGGAGTACCGAAGCTATATACCATAGCAGGAATTAATTTTTTTATTTAGATTTTGACCAAATTTAGTCAGATTGCATTTCGCACCCGATCGTTCCTATGGCAGCTATATGATATAGTGACCCGATTTTGATCAAATTTGGTCAGATTGTGTAAACTCTTTATAGACTCGGTTTGGGTGAGTTTGGTGAGGATATCTTTATAAACAACAAAGTTATTAATACAAAACATTGTTTTAATTCTGATCGCCCTCCTCTGCGATTCTCAAGAATTCAAGGGACCCCACTACAATTTAGCATTTTGGAGGTATACTTTGTGACTAGCAGTAGCTCATTTTGGAGGTCCACTTTAGTGTGTGTGTGTGAGGGAGAGAGAGTGAGGGAGCGAGAGAGAGAGTGAGAGAGAGGGAGAGGGAGAGAGAGAGAGGGAGAGAGAGGGAGAGAGAGAGAGAGGGAGAGAGAGAGAGAGGGAGAGAGGAGAGAGAGAGAGAGAGAGGGAGAGAGCGAGAGGGAGAGAGAGAGAGAGAGAAATTGAAAGTGAAATAACGAACATAATTTAAAAGCCTGGAGCATGAAATATGCAGAAATGTTGAAGATATAGTGAGAATTACTTTGCCAAAGTAATACAAAAGCTGAATACACATCAATAAAGACCAGAGCATAGCTATTTATGAATATTTGCTGAGTTACAATGGAATATATAGTATTTTTTTGTGACCATAACCGATTTAAGAAATATCACTTAACTGCACAAAAGCAATCAAGTTCGACACCCCATTGTGTGTGATTGTTGAAAGTAATTTGATTGATGGGTTTTTTGACCCAACTAGCCACAATTGAGCTCTTTCAACTTTCATAATTATGTTGGGCATTGTTGTGCGTGATCTTTTTAACTTTGGCTCACTTTCATCGCCCACATATCATATCATTATCATATGAGCAATTTCCAATATTCATTTATTCATTTAGATCATTATGCAACCGTGTGGCCCGCATTGTGTGAGTTTGCAAAACTTTACACTGCACAAATGATATTTATTACAAACATTTAGTCATGCACACATATTATGCCCCATATCAATAATTAAACTGCAATTTGAGCCAGCCCGCATACCAAATTCAAAGCGATCCATTGGCCCAGAAACCGAAAAAAAGGCTGCAATGTAATAGCCAAAAACAGCAGCTGAGTAGTGGCCATAATGCTGTGTCTAACCAATGCTCTCATGCCAAAAATATAAATGATTTCAATTAGGGCGTTTAAAAAATGATTATGGCCCGAGTTATTATCGTATTACAATTTGAACGCGCCAAATGCAATCGTTAAATATTCCGGCACAATATTATTTTTTATTATTATTTTCTGTTAATAATATTGTGCAATAAAAGACAATGCGCATGTCTAACGGTGTTTGGAGTCGCTACCAGATAAAAGATTGCCCCGATTGCTTGACCAGACCCGGACAGCTGGCGCCCCCGCCTTGCACAATTTACTTGGCCATGGTTGTTTCTGCTGGCTGCCCAAGTTTCAAAACAAAATCTAATACTATTTTTTCATTGACTAAGCACTTAATTTGCTGCTGAACCATAAGCGAGACCCAACTCGGTTGATAATAAATGATTATTTTCGTGCTAAACTGCGTTAATCACAGATAATGATAATGCCATGTAAAGTGCGCTGTAGTTACGTGCACTTTGATAACTTTTTGCTTTTTTTGCTTTTATTGATTGTTTTTAATTAGTCTGTTATTGTTGCTGTTGTGGTTAGAATTAACACGCCCCGCTGCCTTAAACGCCGGAGCAGCGCCTTCCTGCTCATTACGCCAAGACTCTAAAGGCGATGAAGTCGAAGGTGGAGGTGGAGGCGGAGGCGAAGGCGGATACCTCAAGCCGATATCAAAGAGGGAGTGCCGTCCAATTAAGCCAGCCCAGTGCCGCTCCACCTCTGAAATGTGCTCGAGTTGAGGTTCATTCAACCGCCAGCTACTTAAAAATACATACATTGCGGCGTAATTCTGGAACTTTTGAGTTTTAGCCGCCAACAAACGCACAGTTCCCAGCCTCAGATCCCAGAGTCACAGACCCAACCAACCAACCACTTCAATTAGCATTGAAAGACGCGAAAGCCATGAAAGTTGGCAAAGAAAACTCTGCGAATTCGTACCCACAAAGTAATACACTCAAAGACAGCAATTGAGCAGCCTATTTATTGTGAAAATAAAAAAGTAGTCTGGGAATTAATTCGATCGAGATGGAGTCTGTAATTACTACAATTATCTTAGTATAACCAAGCAACCAACATTCCTTTGAGTAAAGCCAACACTTTAGTTACTACTATCGAGAATACTATATCTAATCTTAATCAGAAGATTAAGCCTTAGTTACTACTATTGCAAATAATAGGAAGATTAAGATCTATTTTGATTATGCAACATTTACTTGGAAATGTGAAGCTACTCGCTATTGCTTCTTCTGTGAGTTGTCTCTCTTTTCTTTCTATCGGTATCCGTAAACGTCCTATTTGATCACTTAAATGGGAACTAATTCGATTGAGATGGAATCTGTAATTACTGTTACAATATGTGCTTAGGTACCAAGAAGCATTCCTTTAAGCAAAGTTAGATACTGCAATCGAAAATAAATAAATTCTTATCTTAATCAGAAGACATTTATTCGTTTGTATGAACTTACTCTCTTTAGCTTACTCTCTGAGTAAACTTAAAAAGAGTAGTAATTACTACAATTATCCAAATATAACCAAGCAACATTCTTATAAGCAAAGTTGAGACTTAGTTACTAATATCCAAAATTTTATATCTTATCTTACTCAGAAGATTACACCTTACTTACTACTATCCAAAATATTATATCTAATCTTACTAATCTTAATTAGAGAGTAAGATAATATCCATTAAGATTATGCAACATTTACTCGCTTACTCTCTTTAGTTTAGCTTACTCTCTGAGTTGCCGCTCGTCTCTTTGTGTTGGTATTCGCAAACGTTTCATTTGCTCATTGAAATGGGTATGGGATTAAAGTATTCGTGTTTGTGGATTACACTGTTTTTTTTGGCTAGTGTAGTTGTTTTTGAAGCAAATTGAATTCCAAGTTCAGGGTCAGTGTCATTATGTCTCGGAAGTGACAAGAGCCAGACAAGCTCCAGCTCTGATCATAATTGAGTGGCCATTGTTACACAATAATTTCTGATGCCGTCATGCCACTTAACAACAAGTCTTGACAAACTGAAGCTGTCCAGCTATTAATATATCTTGTTGGTAAACTCGTTAAGGTCTTCAACAATTGATTTGATCTCCCATTGAATTTTTGGATCACAAACGCACGAATTCGATATGCACTTAAAATAATTAATTAAATAAGCTGATAAGTTCACAGCTTCCACATTATCGAAGCATAATCTTAGATTTCCTAATCAACTGTAGCCACTTCAATTCAAAGAGGCTTACCAATCAATGTTAAACCCAGCCATAAAAGAGTTTGTCTTGTGGGACGAATTTTGTTAATCGATTGCACTCAGAGAAAAAATTAAGTATTCTGTACTCAAAAAAAGTACAAAAGGTGTCAAAATCCGACCAAGCTCGAAAATTATTATTATGAGTACATAATTCTTATTTCAATAACGAAATTCTTGATTTTAAGAACTTTTCGAGTTATTTGAAGAACATTTTTGGCTATATTGAGTACTATGTATTTTCTTATTTTGAGACAGTTTCTATCCCAATTTTAAGTTCTGAATAATCTCAAATCAAAACTTTGAATACTCAAAAAAAGCACAAAATTTTCTTAAAAATATATGTATATATGTACATATGTATGTACATGTAACTATATTTGTATGTATTTACATAGTTTGTATGCTGATCGGTATGTATGTATGTACGTACGAATGTATAGCTACACTTATATGTATATACATATATTTGCGAAACTATCAACACACTTAACATACATACATATTTGCAGAAATAATTTTTAAGCACTTACCTTGTACATTTTCTTCCTCTTTCTCTTCAAACTTGTAGTTATAATTATGCTATTCATAACCCACTTCGAGTCTTATGCTCTAACTATAACCATCTTTTCCATCTTGTAAGTAATGCTACTTCAATTTCTACACTTAGAACTTTACTCTTTCGTTATTTATGTATGTAGTTAGCTTGTATTTCCTTGTCCGCGATCTTTCGCTGCCGAACGCTATGCGGCGCGCCCCTCTGTCCGTTGGGCGGGAGGTGGGTTGCATTTATGCTTGGGTCCGCGCGTTAACAAGCCCGTGCTTGGTGTCGTTGAGCCACTTGTATGTACTGTTTGTAAGTACATCAGTGTCCGAAAGAAAAAAACAAAAATAAATAAGAAAGTCGCAACACTTTTCAAATCAAAATATTTTTCTATTATCACCCGCGAGCACTCTTCGCACGTCTTGTTCAACTTAACGAATGCCAGGCCTGCAATAGTCAAACTCACACCAAAGCCCGGCAATCGCGAACACAAAAAGGAACAAGGAATAACAAAAGGCACGCGACAAAAGTTGAGCGCCAAAACGGACGAAAACTATTTAACCCTACAGTGAATCTAGTTCACATTAATATTTTATACATTATTTTAATTGTACGCTTGACACAAATTATTGCAATTTATTCCGAGATTTTGGTATTTCAAAACTTAAACCTAAATTATGTACTTAGCATAAATTATGTAAGTGCATAGAATTTATAAAATAAATAATTTATATTAATATGGGCTTTTAAGAAAAATTTGTTGCCAAAAGGGTTAAATACCGTATGTTTGTTTCGCTCAATTTTGCTGCGCTCCCCCCACGACCGTTTGCAGACCCTTACCAACAAACTCCTAATATCTCTCTCGCTTTTGTTCTCACTGATATTTGTAAATATTTTTGTTGTACATTTTGTCGGTTGCATACACTTACATACACTGATATGTATGTATGTATGTATATGAACTTTAAGATAATTAGTTCTCAATCTAAGAAATTCTATACTTGAATTAAGAATAATAATCCTAGCTCGTTTAACGCTTAGATCAAGTACGAAATCTCTTGTAATAAGTATTTTGAGCTTAATCCAAGATTTATAATCTTAATTATTGAGAATTATGGGTAATTTTTGAAATCAAAATTAATTCAGACTAAATTTAAAAGTTTTAAAAAACGAATAATACTTAAAATTTTAAGAGAAATTCGGTATAAATTCTCGTCCGATAATTCTAGAACTAGAACGGCCATTTTTCTCTGAGTGTGCATACATAAATTTTTGATTACTATATACGGCACAAGTTCGATATTGTTGAAACTGCATTTGTTAATTGTTTTGCCTTGGGCACCCATCAAAATATCATTAATATCACAACTGCAATTGAGACTGTAAAGTTATTACCCACATCAAATTTAGATACTTTTTGCATTTGCAGACCTTGCATTCGTCCTATTTTAAAATGCATTCCAAGGACAGATATATGACTCAGTGGTAACTATATAAGATATTCTTGGTTTTGTGAGCCAAATAATGAATAAATTTGGAATAAACTTATGGTAATTTTATAATTTGAATTGAGAACAGGCAAAAAATGGTATATGCTAACGTTCTTTATATCTTTATATCTAATTATTTGGAATGTCTGTTATGGGCTTGGCCTATGAGTATTTCCTACTTTAAAAACTATATATGGTGATTGTTCGAATAACACTTTATATTTTAAGAACATTTATTCTTTACACCAATTAATTTTGTCATAAAAACAACGATTAAAATATGATAAATACCCTGATAACATCGGAAGAACTAGATCAATCTGGTAGCTTTAAAAGCAATATAAAATAAATATGATCGCAGAAGAAAACTATTCTCCTAAGTATTCTCTTAGACACTATACTTTACCGACCCATTATTTAAACAGTTTGTACTTATAAATATAAATTTAATGGAACTACTATAAATAGTTGATACAAATACATACGGATGTATTATAAATTGGAATGGCTTAGAATAATTCTTGTTCTTTACGAGTCCATTTGACTAATGGAATCGAAGCTACGAATGATTAGCATCGCAAATATCGTGGCCAGGGTATAAAATGCAATGTGCACACATTTATAAAATGCACAAGAGTTGTGCCAACTTTGTGCATTGTGATGCACAAGCTGATGTGCACTTACATGAACGGGCAGCGCAGACTCGTTTGCATGTGCATCGTAATAGTTCAGGTAAACACAAGAAACTTGCAACACATATTAGCATTAGAAAATTCAATCGAGTCGTGGGGCGAGGAGAACGGCTGAAGTAGCAGAGAGAACAGCAGAAGTAACAAAGAGGAGCACAATAAGCGATAACTCAGTGTGAGTCACCCACACAGGCGCAGTGAGATCGATACTGAACTGCTGCAGGTGGCATCGATAAATCAACGATATCGATATCTTTTGTGCATATTGTCAAAAGCGCCGCCGATTGACAAATTGGCAACAGACAAATTTGGCCAAGGAGAGCGCCGTTGTGTGAGTTGGCCACGTAGCAACTGTGGAATATATACGTATGCAGTCCCCCCTTTCGACGCTCTCCTTTGTCATTTACATTTAGCACCTTTCAAGCGTCTTTTTGTAGCTTTTTTTTTTGTTGCGTTTTTTGTAGCGTTTTTTTGTAGCGTTTTTGCTGCGTTTCTATAGCGTTTTAAAGCTCATTACCATGTTTAATGGCTCCTAATTGATCATTAGCTGCAAAAACACTTGAGAAACCGGTGACAATGTTCACAATGCATAAATAAATAATAAATAGTCATAAAACCAGCAATGTTTAAAATTTCTTACAGTCTTATTTATAACCATAAAATGTATTCATACAAATAAAATGTCACAATGAAAATATCACGCCTTTTTAAGACCTCAATGCAGCGTAATTAATCAATATAAATCCATTAGTTAACAAACCAATTCAATTAACAAAGCAAACACTGTCCGCATAAATAACTATCAAATTAAATAAATCATAAGCCAAAATGGTAGACAATGACTTTTAACTTTTCAAATAATTTCTAAAAACAAATTCCCTCTCCCTCCACATGTTAAATAATGTCAGTATGTTGAGAAATTTTCACATAAATGAAACTAACAACAATAACCATAAAACTCCATATAGCAACAAACAAACAATGCGAAACAATGCCATAAAGTCAACAACAACAACAATTGGTGTTGATTATTATTTAAACTTGACATTGTTGCAAGTCGCGTAATTATTAAATTTATTAAGCTGTTCAACAAATCGAGTTCAAGTTTAAAATCTTACTTGGCTAATTTGATTTTTGGTAGCATCTAAATAAAGCGTATTTAATTGCTAATTTCGAATTCGATTTTGAGTTACTTTTGCAACTGCATACGAGTTAAGGCAAAGCGAGTCGAGAAATAAATGTAAACAAATTTGTAAGACGTTGCAAGATTGTTGCGGCAATGATACATATCTCCAATATATAGTCGTTTATTGGGGGCGGTTGTTCTCAAGGCAATGCCTAATCAAAGCACGTTGTGTGTAACAATTTATACACTGAAAGAAATTCATATGATACTCAATTTGATCACTTTATATCTTATTGTTTTGCCGATAAGATTTGAGGTTAATAAGATATTACTTATGTTTGAGTATAAATTTGATATTTTCGAACATTTCAAATTTTATTTATACACATACATATATATCAGAAACGAGAATGTACACACAATCAATGATCAATCAATCAATAATTAAAATGCCTAATCTTTTTCTCCCTGAAAAAAATAAGGGGATATTGAATGTGGGCAAATGTATGTTATAAACAAGGCAAAAGGAGACAACAATTTCCGACCCCATAAACAGTCTATATATTCTTAAGTCTATATATTCTTAGATCAGTATCAATCAAATTCGATTTGGCTATGTCCGTCTTTGTCTGTCCGTCCCGTATATATGAGAGAACTCGTCGATCTAAGCAACTATAAGTAAAGATAGCAAATTTGGAATATCGATTCGCGTATAACAGCAGTTTCTATTTTGGATTCGGGATGTGTTTAAAATATGTAGACCTGTGCACAAACAAGCAGGGGGAGAAGTTTTTTAGTACATACATTTGTGTAGCAAAGAAAGAAATAATTATTAAAATCCCAATCTAAACCACCCAATCCATTCTTGGGGGACTCGAACGAACCCGGGATCCGATGTCTATTTATTTCTCCTTCAAAACTCGGTAACTTAGCCATATCCACCACTGCGTAATATGAAATTCAGTCGCCTAAATCACATACATGTATAAAAAGGACATATAACGGCTGTTATCGTTATTTTAGAATCATTTATAGTTGCAACAAATACTATAATTTACACAAGAAGTCTCATATGAAAATTTGAGCTGTGGCTTCTCTATAAATTATTAAAATAATAAAATATTTCATTTCGGCGTTTTCTGGATTCGATCCGCAGTTAACCACCGACTGTTCTCAAATTTCCAAATTTTTTTTCTACATTTTAAACTCAAAGTGATATGAAAGTAATGATATTTGGGAAATATCAAATTAATATTGATATTTCTTACTGTGTAACCTAAAATGCCAAATTACTGCCACACCAACTCACGCACACATTGCACTCTTAAATACTCTTTGCAGCACTCAATTTGCCTGCTGCTAGTCATCTGCCTGGCTGTGAACTGGCTGCCCGGCAGCCAAGCGATACGCGTGGACTGGGGCACCAATACGGGACCAATTGTGCCACCGCCGCCGCGCACCACGCCCACGCCGCCACAACAGCCGTATCGGGAGCCGGCGCCCGTCTGGGAGGATCAGAGCAACGATGTGCCCAATCCGCGACCCTATGTGTAAGTGGCGCCTTGTGGGGTAATTGAGCTTTCAAGCCTTGCTAATCCTTTCGCTTAACACATTTTTAGCTATGTACTGCCGCCGCCGTCTAGACCCCGCACCTGGGTAATACCCGCCGGCCCCTATGCACCGGTCAACTACAACAATCAGCCGCCCAAGCGCAACTATGGCGAGCTTGTGAGTCCATACAATGCCTCAGGAGCGGGCGCGGGCGCGGGCACGGGTACAGTGTCTGTGGCAGGGCTGGCCGCACAGTATGTGCCCGGAGTGGGCATCAAATACACCGCCATTGTGCCCAACAAGCTGCAGGGCAAATACAATGCGAAGACCAAGAAATACAAGGCCTACGAGAAGGCCAAATATGCGCCATGGAACTATGTAAGACAATATGATAATCGCAAGAGCTATCTGCGCTACTGATATTTATACTAGTACTTATAAGGAGTCTGTTGTCGTTTTGTAAATTGCGTGTACAACAACAAATTAAAGCCAAAAAAACCACAACAAAAACTAAACGCTTTTGACACTCTCTTAAGTATAAATATGCATTTTGCACAATCCCTGTACAGTGTACATCCACACCCACACATCCACACACCCACAATACACACAGACCAATCGCCATCGCAATCACAATCGCAATCACATTTGCTTTCATGCCCATGTACGACCATATAACCAGCACATTCATGTCCATGTCCATGTCCATGTCATAATCACATGCATCATCTCGTTGCAGTTGCAGCTGCTGCCGCTGGAGGAGAAGCCGCTGGATTGGCAAGCGCCAGAGAAGGAGGCGCAAGCTGAGTTGCCACAAGAGTCACTTGGCTCCTCCACGACTGTGGCGCCCAGCAGCAGCCCAACAACAGCTGTGCCAACAGAAACAACAACAGCCACAACAACAACCACAACAACAACATCCACAACGCAACAGCCCACAACAACAACTACAATTGCCAATTACAAGCTGGCACATGAGAAGAGCGCCTATCTGAAGAAGCACAACAAGCTGAAGAAGCTGCTCGAACAGACGCAGGCTCCAAACAACTCCAGCTTAAGTTGAGCAAAGCACAAAAAACAATAAACAAAAACAGCGAAATACAAAAAAAAAAACAACAAAAACAAAGGAAAAATTAAATACGCAAACTTAAACACAAGAAACATAAGCAAAATTAACTTTAAGACTTGCCCAAAATGTTGTAAATACATAATAATAATAATAAATCGAATGAAAACACGTTATATGCAGGTTTTCTTGTTTCGTATGCTCCTTTGGTTTTTGGCCTCTTGACCAAATTCGCCTAGGCGCTTGCATAAAACAAAAGACTCAGGCAACAAACTTGATACTTGCGTGCACCGCAGCGGCGTTAAATTGTGGCTTAATTGCACGCTGCATGGCAAAAGGGTAAACACTCAGCTACACATATATAACACACACACAAAGCGGCAAGGTGAGCTGGGGAGCTGTCAAAGAAATAACGGCCACGTTAGGTTAAAACTGAAACCATGATTGTTACTTTCTTGAACGGCTTTTCATAGCCTGCGGGCAACGCAATTAGCCTAACAATTAGCCTTAGCTGCGGCTTCTGGGAGCCCATCATTTAAATGGCGGTCCGGGAGTTGATCACAGAGCGCGGACGGACGACCCTGACCGCTGTCAGCGTTGCAGGCGCACATGCAACACATCAACCACAACAACATCATTAGGCAGCGGCAACAAGAACAACAACGGCGCTTATAACTGATATTTTATGTTGTCATTAAGCATTGCTAATTTTCGTTGTATTGTCAACGGGTTTTTTTTTGATTTTGGCTTGTGATTTTTATATTGCTTAGTTTTAATTGCGCGCACTTCACAAACACAACCAACACACACACACCACACACACCGCACACTGTCTGCACCCATTAATAATAATGAAGGGTACAAATTTCAAGCCACAAGCAAGCGTTAACTTCAAGCTGTATTACACAAAACTCTTTAATTAAATTCAATTAGTTCAAATTGACACCGATTTGACTGTCAGCAGCTAATTGTTGTCTTGTGTGTTATATGGGAAATTACTAACGTATTGGGGGTGTTACTGCAAACTGATCGACATTAGCAGGATTTCATATTTAATTACTATAATTGGATTATTTGTCTCCTAACTAATGCAAAAGAACAAACAAAAAAACATCGACATTAGCAGGATATCATATTTAATCACTATAATTGGATTATTTGTCTCTTAACTAATACAAAAGAACACACAAAAAATACAGATTTAATGTCCATTAATTCTGAAAGTTAATTTATATGGCAGGTTTATTATTTGTAAATGCACTTTATAAGAACACTTTTTTATGAATATATTAGATTATTTCTTATTGGCATAATTATAAATTTCGAGTTTATTCACATTCAAATGTTAAAAAAGCACAAATATTGGCAATATCAAATGGCTACACAGAAATGAAATTTCTTCTTTTCATATCAATTTATAAATCAGTTAAATGTGTTTAAACTTATCTCTTATTTTGAGTTAATTTGTGAGTTGTTTATTGGAACAAGCCAATCTGCATATATGTAAAAATGATATTCCAAATGTTGCTGCTATACAACTGAAATCAATTAAAGATTCTTAATTTACTGCCGCTCAATTGAAAACAAATTTGTGTAATTTTAATTTCGCTTAATGCGTTTATTGATTGTGAGTGTGAGAAACAAATGTTTTTGTACAACAAGGACACTAAATCACATAAGCCACCGGCTCAGCCAATGCCAGAGCCCGTAACGGCTGCTTCCGTTCAAATTCCAACGCCTGATGCACCCGACTGTGCGCAGTTCGTTGGGCAATGACAGCCCGATAGCCTTGTGCGCCTCTCACCTCGTAGTGAACGCTCCGCACACCGCCATGGGGCTCCAGGTGACTGTAGCTGCCACAGACATGATGCCCCTGCCGCTGTTCGCGGTGCAGAATGTGCACGCGGCTGGGAAAATCCGAAATGTGGTAATGGTGGGTGTAGCGTAGCTGATTTGGGCATCGAAAGGGGTCAGATATAGATTGTGTTAATATTAATACAAAGATGTATGCAGATTGAAAATAAATAAATATTATATTAGCTTAGTTAATACTATGGCTCAGGTAAAAAAAAATATATATATTTTTTATTTTGTTATCTAAATATAATAATGTTAGTTCCAAATGATTAAGAGATAAATAAAATATTTTTCTTTATTTCTATGATTGTAACCAGACTGGTCTGCATAAACAGCGCTGAACAGGTTAAATTTGTTTATTTAAGAATTATTTAAAAATGAAATATTGGATATTTAGAATTAGAAGATATAGATAGATGACAGCATTTATAAAAATATCTTATAAATTATCATTTACAAATATAATTTTCACCGTGTGTCTTTAAATTATTTTATAATGAAAATAATAACAAACTAGAAAGGACGGCTATCTTCGGAGTGCCGAATTTATATACTCTAGCAGGACTTAATTTATATGGGATTTATTATGGGAGCCATGTGGTCCGATTTTGATAAAATATAGGAAACTATTTAAAGTATAATGAAACTCTCACTTAGTTTGGATTTACATAGACAAATAGAGAAATAGTGGTTCGATTTTGACTAAATTAGGTCAGATTGCATTTTTCACCCGATTGTTCCTATGGCAGCTATATGATATAGTGACCCGGTTTTGATCAAATTTGGTCAGATTGTATAAACTCTTTAGAGATTCGGTTTGTGTGAGTTTGGTGAGGATATCTTTATAAACAACAAAGTTATTCATACAAAACATAGTTTTAATTTTGATCGCCCTCCTCTGCGATTCTCAAGAATTCAAGGGACCACACTACAATTTATCATTTCGGAGGTATAGTTTGTGAACAGCAATAGCTTATTTTGGAGGTCCACTTTAGTGTGTGTGCGTGTGTGTGTTAGAGAGTGAGAGAGTGAGAGAGAGAGAGAGAGAGAGACACAGAGAGAAAGAGAGAGATACACAGAGAGAGAGAGAGAGAGAGAGTAAGAGAGAGAAATTTTTCATACAAAAACATAGTTGTCGAGCGATCATTCCTATGGCAGCTGTATTTTATAGTGGTCCGATCCGGCCGGTTCCGACATATGTACAGCCTGCACCAAATAAAAAGGTTCTGTGCCAAGTTTCATTACGATAGCTTTAAAACTAAGAGACTAGTTTGCATAGAAACAGACGGACAGGCGGACAGATGGACATCGGTATATCGACTCGCCTATTCATGCTGATTCAGAATATATATACTTTGTTGGGTCGGAAACGTCTCCTTCAGTCCATTACACACTTCGAGGCAAAATTATAATACCCTCAGCTAGGGTATAAAAAAATTATAACTAACAAATGTAAATATTGTTATTAAAAATTACAAATAAATTGAAAACATGAGCTTAACTAAATGTAGAAGCCATAGAACTCATATGAGTATAAAGATTGTTACACAATAACCCAACAACTTAATCATATTTGGAATTTAAGCTTTGGTTGCTATCACCCTTCACCTTTAACTCACCCGGGTCTCGTCATGATTATGCGCATAGTCGTTATTAAATTCAATATATTCCGCTGCCACACTCTGCGTATGCGCAATGTGCAGCCAAAGCAGCAGCAGCAGCAGCCCCAAAGGCAGACTGGGACCCAGTCCCAGTCTCAATCTCAGTCCCAATTTGAGTCTCATTTGGAGCCCGGACGTGTGGAGTGTGGTGCATGTGCAGCTGGCGAAATTAATTTGATTAGAAACGTAACAAAAACAAGTCTGCCAAAATGTTAAAAAATCATTTTCAGTTTTGGGACAGGGACAAGAGCGGCAGCTAAGCCACTTGGCTTACAGAGAGCTGGCCAATAAAGCAGCTGCTGCTGGGCGACTGGGCGACTTCCTAGGCCAGCTACTGATGCTGATTACATAGTCACGTTGTTAACTACATCTTCACGGTGCTGAGAGCGCAAACGAGAAAAAAAAATAAAACCTTGCAGCGTGTGCTGTTGCTGGTGCAGCATGCCACAGTGGCGCAATCGAATCGAATCAGAGCCGACATCTTTCACACTTCGTTAAAGGTAACGCGGGCAAAGCCACCGCCAAGGCAATTTATTGTCAAAAGCGAGAAGCGATAAAAAAAACTGCAATATGCACATTATGGCCAAGACTGGAGGCCGCTTCTGCTGCTGCAGCAGCCATACTAGCCTTGTCTGTGAGTGTGGCCCTAACGTGACGGGCCACTCCACACAGGCTTTAGTGTGGCTGACCCGTCATCGCACCCGGACCCGGACCCGTACTCATACCCATACCCTTTTTGCCAGCAATTGCTCCGTTTATGAGCCAGTCTGTGGGCAACTTTCTTTCTGCTGTCCAGTGCGCTCTTGCATCATGATGGTTAGGCTTTTCGCTGCAGCACGTTTTGTTTAAATACAAAGATTTGTACAAGTGACGCCATCGCCATCACCATGGCAAACAATTGGCCAGTCCCAGTCCCAGAGCCAGGCCCAGCATCTGTGCCAGAGCCAGGCCCACACCAAACCGATCCCACTTGGATGTTCGCAGTTCATAAAAATCAATGCCCTTTTGATTAGCTACAGCTGTAATTGACCGTTCAGTTAGGTTGTTTGTGAAAGGCATTGCAGCCGCAGCCCCAACTCCAGCACCGTAATAGAGAAATTGTCTAATTAAGCCTTTGCCAGTGCTTTTGCGCGGCTTTCAATTGGCCATGGGCCTTATTACGCATACGCCCCGTGGTAGTAAGCCACAAAATCTAGAGATTTCTTTGCGCCTCATTACACAATTGGCCAGCAGAAGCCAATATTCAAACATTTTGGCCGCTGGCTGCATATTTTATCACCGAAATTGTTGCCACAGCCAAAGCAGCCAACAAAAACTGCACAACCAAAAATCTGGTGAGTTGTGCAGAGCCAAAAATTGCCAACTGATGCCAGTCATAAAGTTCAGGTTAAAGTTATTAACATAAAATTATTGTCATAACTCACAGCCAACGATGGGCAATCTGAAATCACAGCGCATCTTTGGCTCAAATGGCAGTTGCTGGCCAGGAGGCAACAAAATGTTGCAGTAATCCGACGGACTGACAGACAGTGAAGCCTGCCAGACAACTGGCAGACACTAGGCCAGGAAATACGAGTTTCAGCTGGAGCGTGTTTCCTTTAGACTTGTATTGGCTAATTGCAAAACAAAAAATCACTTTGCTCTCTTTTCATTTTGCAGTTTAAACAGTTTTCAGCTTATAGTTTTTAGTTTTCATTTTCATGACAATTGCCAAAGCTGGCTAATATTAAATAAATACGCCAGCGACAGCGAGAGCGACAGCTTACATGTGCCACATGTTTATTCATAATAGCGGCAACAACACGCAACTGGACCTGGTCCAGCAGCGGCTGCAGATGCGGTTACAGCAGTCACAGATCCCCAATGGACGTGCCCATACTCAAGTCCGTATATACTTAGCCTGGCTCAGTCAGTCAGTCACTCAGTTAGTCGGACAGCCGCCCCAGTTGCCGTGTGCAGTCTGCAGTCCCCAGTTCCACTCCCGACGCCCCATCAATGAGAAATGGAAACACATTTTTTTCTTTTCTATTGATTTGTTGCCAGATTTCTTGTTTTCCTTGCCGTGTTTACATAATGAAATGGCCTCGCCGTCCCGGCCACTTTGACCAGTTACAGCCACGTTTACAAACATTTGCCAAGCTATGCGGGTGCTTATCTCACACATGCAGCTCGTAACATTGTGGCAAGCGTACTATAGAGTATACAGTGGACATTATAGAGTATACTACGCTATGGGGCAGAGCGAGAGAGCGGCAATCGTGTCATGCGATGCTAACCTTATTCAATGTTCATTGTGGTTAACGTTGTTGTTATTGTCATTGCTATTGTTGTTGTTGCTGTTGTTGTTGCTAAGGCCTCGCAATGTCGTGGCGCTACCGTTAAATTGTAAATGTGCAAGTTACGAGTACTGTTAGTTCCACTGAGCAAAATTAAAGTTAACGATGGCTTTAAGGTTTTATGAGAAACAAATATCAAAACTTTTATAACGAACCAAACTAAAATAAAACTAATGACAAACTAGTTATACCCCAACACACTTTGCTATGGCATGGATGAGAAAGTAAGAAATAACTAACTCTTTTCCCTCCCGTACCCTATGATTTATTGTATAGGGTATAAAGAACTTAGGAACCGAACTAAGAAAGACCTTCTCTCACACATTTGATCTTAAGACCATTTCTTGTCCCTGGTAAAGGATGGCAGTAGATTTTTCAAGTTGCCTACAACAGTTTTTCGCCGGGGAAGGTTTTTTAAAGTCTCGGGCGAGCCTCCTGTTGTTGGTACACAGCATGAACACGTAGAAAAACTGTTTTCTCGCGGTCTTCGGTATGATGTATAGATGAAAACAATCTTTGAAGCGAACTGTATTTTGGGTCAAAATTGAAGCTCAATCGGAGGCGAACTTTACGAGCTTTTGATGTTTGCACATATCAAGAAAAGATCTAGTAAAATATCAAATTAATTGAAGAACCTTAAAAGCGAACAAAAAACCTTTCAACCCGCTTCCGTCCCCGTTTCCACTTTCATTTTGCGATTCGTTATAGTTTTCAATATACTTGAAGATTGTTGTACGCAGTCTTGTATATTTTAATAAAAATGCTACCCATAACTGATTTGAAATACAACGCTTTAATTAATATTTATGTATTATTATTTCCGTATGTTTCTCTAATTGAATATTTGGATGTAGGCTTGAAAAAACATAAATAAAACAAAATTAAGCCCATAAACTTGATCGCATTCGAAATGGCTATTTCGTAATATGTCTTTCAGCTGTTGACGTTGCCTTTTGTATCTTTATTTTGATTACGTTTTCAACTTAATGCCTTTTACCCACAGCGGCCCTTTTAACGACTCACATTTTGTAGTCATTTGGCCAAGTCTGTGCGCTTCCTACTGAGCCACCTTGACTCTCAGTGGTTGACACTCGTTGCATGTCCAAGAGATACGGCCTTTGATTGCCTTCCTGCCATAAAAACCGTTCAGTGTGTAAACTGCATTTGCCAATTAAAATGCACCTAGGACAAATCCGAGAAAACAACATAAAAAGCGCTCAATGCGATACGAATCAACAAAAAAACATATAAAATACTTACTAAAATCGCTTCGATTCGGACGGCGGGGCGAAGCAACAAAACGAAGTGAACAAAATTGAAAATGCGAACCAGTTTTAATGCAAATTTACATAATGTGCTCCAAATGGGCAACAGGTAAGTATAAATCTTCAGACAGGTCAACAACATAAACAACAATAAGCAACAACTACAACTACAACAACTACAACAACTGCATCAACTTAAAGCAATGACAATGACAATTGTGTGCGAAAACTGCGGAAAATGGACAAAGTAGCCAAAAAAAACAAATAGGCAGAAAAAACTTGGCCCAAACCCCACAGCCCGTACCACAAAACGAGACATGCAAATTGAAGTTCATGGAAAATCAATTGCATGAAAGTTGCCCCAGACCAAATGAAGGGGAACTGGAGCTGAGACTGAAGTTGGAGCTGTTGCTGTTGCTGTTGCTCTGACTGCCGTCTAAATATGAGCCCCAAAACCGAGCCTGGCAATTTATGCTATTGAACTTTGCTGTATGCAAATTGAATTTACAGTTAGCAGGTATTGGTAACTGTAGCACTTTTCATATTTCTCATAACGTTTTCAAAGCTGTCAGCAGAGCTGCATAACTATTGAAAGTGCTGCCAATCGACTGTTTAAAAAGTAATAGCCACAGTTCAAAATATCATGCCTTTCCGATCGACAAATTGTTTAAAAAACAAAACAAAAGGGAAATACTATCTTCGGCGTGCCGAAGCTATATACTCTTGCAGCAATGTTTCTTAATAAAAAAAATCAATTTTTCTCTGGTTGTTCCTATGGAAGCTATATAGTAATGTAGTCCGATTTAAAAAAAAAAGTATAGGAAACTATATGAAGTATAATGAAGCTCGCAATTGTTAAGTTTAGAAGTAATATTTGTATAAGCAAAAAAGTTTTTCAAACAAAAACTAATTTTTCAACCGATTGCTCCTATGGCAGCTATATGCTATAGTCATCCGATTGGGACCACATTTAAACAGCTTGTATAAACTCTCCAGAAACTTGGTTTGGGTGAGCTTGGTGAGGATTTCTTCAAAACAAAAAAAATTTTTCATACAAAAACTCGTTTTTCACTCTATCATTCCTATGGCAGCTATATGTTAAAGTGGTTCGATTTTGGTCACACTTGCTCATATTGTATAAACTTTCTAGAGACTTGGTTCGGGTGAATTTAGTGAGGATATCTTCACAAAAATGTTTCTCATATAAAAACACTGTTGTCGACCGATCCTATTCTATACCTATGGCAGCTATAGATTATAGTGGTCCGATCCGGCCGTTTCCGACATATGTACTGCTTGCAACAAAAAGAAAGATCTGTTCCAAGTTTCATTACGATAGCTATAAAACTGAGAGCTGGACAGACGGAGATCTTATATAGACTCGTCTATTGATGCTGAACAAGATTATACATGCTTTGTGGGGTCGGTAACGTCTCCTTGAATGCGTCACACATTTGGTTACAAAATTATAAAACCCTCGGCAAGGGTATAAAAAGGTGGAAATAACTAAACAAAGCCTTCCTTGATTGATTCAATGACTGTCTAAATTCAGAAGAAATCATCTTCCAATCAATTCATAGAATTGACTTAGCACTCCACAACTTAACGAATTGATGCACTCTAAACCCTATACTTTTTCAGTTATACTCTAAATTTTTGCACTCTCAACGATCCTGACTTATGTTACTTTGTTGCCTTTTGGCAATGATCACTTTCCCAAATAAACACTTACTCAAAAACAAAACTCTTATTGAAATTATCTGATGAAAGGAAGGCGGCTGAGGCATTGAACTGCCCAAAGGTTTTGCTATGTAAGTACTTACTTTAAAGTCGGCTGCTGTATGATATACTAGGTGTAGTTTAAGTATCTTATATGCAATGAGTACTTATGGTATATCAATGGCAAACACTTGAAACGAACTGTTTTGCTTAACTGCCACGCTTGCTCTGAAGTGTTTCTGAAGTGCACTTTGGCTATATTTATTTTAGATTTGAGTATCTTGAAAGTTGTCTCAAAAGATGCCTCAACAGCGATCTCGACTGCCAGATTCTGATTTAGTTGACAGCACGAAAAACGTGTCATTATAAACATAATTATATAGCTTAAGTTATTGTTGAGCTAATGTTGTTGTTGTCGTATAGCTGGCAAATTAGATCAACACTAATTCGATTTGGCAATCCTTGTTTGCCTGCCAGCTTACACCTCTACCTCACCTCTCCCACTCTTTCAGTTAGTCAACTTTTGGCGCTTTGTTCGACAATAATTGCAAATAGTGCACTCATATGAGCAGCCACGCTCCTGCCCCTGTTCCCCTTTGCTACCCAGTCAATAGGCAACCACCTTACAATATAAAATAGCAACAAAAGGGCATGATGCCGCAGTTTGTGTTTAAGCCACGAAAAACAGGCCGGCAGTGGCTTGTAACCACAAATTAGTTTGAGCACCATAAAAAGCGGGCAACAACAACTTCAAACACAATCAGCAATAGCAACAACAACAAGCAGGCTTGCAAAATTTTGAAAATGAAAATGAAAATCCATTGCAATCATCAGCCAAACTGAAAACTCGTTCAACATCAGCTGGAAAATCGGCCAGAGATGTGTTCGCCTTTGTACAGATTTTTCAATGCTGATAGCAAAACTGACGCATCATATGGGAAGCTTATTGTTGTTGTTGTTGTTATTATTCGTGAGTCAATGACACACCAATATACACACACACACACACACCCATATAGAAACATTTGTAACTCATTTGGCAATATTGAAAACGTGCTTCTGGCCAAGAGACAATCTCTTTAAAAGGGTCGTGGTCGTGTATGCTAAAAGGTAAGTATCTCATGGATGCGAGCATCTCAAGAATCGCTTAAGTTCGTTTTTGCACAATATACATGCCAAATGTGCTGTTTGAATAATCAAATAAATAAATGAAACAACAATGCCGATAAAGCCATCAAGAATGGATTGTTTAAAGTGTTTTTTGAGTTTAACAACGCTTTGAAAACCATTCTGTTTTTTTTTTTTTTTTTGAGTTTAACAACGCTTTGGCATCATTTGGGCCCATTGCCTAATACAACAACAATAACAACAACAACAGCAGCAGCTCAACAGTTTCATTAAAAACCTAAACAACATAAATGTGGCCACATTTTGTTTACATTTTCAAAACCACAGAATGGAGTTCAAGAGAGTTTGAATTAATGAAAAATGCGCTTTATTTGTGGCTTATACTCTTGTTGTTGTTATTGTTGTTGTTTTTCTGGCTTAAGTGAGAAGTTGCCACGATTAGCGTTCAATTTTGAGATCAGTACGTGGCTAATTTGTTTTGTGATAAAGGAAGTACGCGTAATTATTACAAATTAGTTTCAATTATGGCTAATGAAATTCAATTGAATGTTGTTGGCTTTGAAGTATATTCCATTTTAAAGCTTTTAATATTCAAATTATTATTTAGCTTAGGTTTTTTATAGATTTGTATGTAAAATAACATTTTAAGTTCATTTTTGCATTAGACAAAAATAATAATAATAACTATTCAGAGGCGGTGTTTATAAAGTATATACTTTTTACTTTTTGCTCAGTTTTTGCTTAAATAAATAAATACATTTATTTATAAATATCAGTCGTTATTACTCAGAGGCACATTAATCATATTTATGACGGATTTTGAATTGGGTTAATTGTGTTTCCGTATAATCAATTTAAGGAATTTTATATGGCAAAATCAGCAACGGGGGAGGCGTGGGCATGGTGTAGGAAGTATGAAATAATTTCACATCGGACAACAAAGGATAAGTGCGTATTTACATACATTGTAAATATACAACAATATATATAAAGTATATTTAAAAATAATTGTAAACAAAATTAGAACTAAGCTTCAAGCCGAAGGCCTCAAGAGCCAATACCCGTAGGTTTAAAGTTATCTTGTAATTCTAACTATATTAAGTAAGCATTTTTTTTAGAATTTAATTAATAATACAATCAACAACAATATTAAGATGTTGATAAGTTTGCTAATTGTAAATATATAAATATTTAAGAAATCAAATTTTCTAAAAATCATTGATCAATGCATTTTGATCATTGATCACCATGAAATAATTATAATGAATTTCTTCTATTTTATATAAAGATATGTTTTACATAGTTATGATTAAAAATAGCATAACATAACATAAAATATGACAATTTTGTGGACACCCAGAAAAAGAAATGCCATAGAAATCAGAATTAAACCCTAAAATAAAATTCACCCTTAAAAAAAATCGGATAATTCTATCTAATTATATCTTTACAACGTCAAAGCCAAACCTATTTGTGTTTTTTGAATGTAATGAAACGATTTTTTATTAAAACGACATAAAGAAACCCTAAAGGCCAAAAGTGCTGTTTTACAGATACAATTCCAAAGTTTGAGAAATATATTTCATAAATTCAGAAAATAATAGTATGATCAGCTGTCCTTGGCTACAAAAGTATGGCGACTTGCTACATTTTAGGGATTTTATTTTTCTGAGTGTAGACAGCAAATATCTTCTCAACTAGCCGAGATTAACAGCAAATCTAAGCCAAAGTTATGAATTATAAATATCACGGAAGGTATAGTATGTTAAAAAGTCAATTGACAATAGCTTTTGTCCTGTTGTTGTCCTTTGCCTTTACACACTTAAATTTAATCTTAACCTTATTGACCAGAAATGCTCGCTGTGTCTATCTAATCAACAAGATTTTTGATTTTCTATATATTTTGTTAACCTCAGCTATAAGCCCAATAATCCGCATACCACCCATCAAACATTTCACAGCCGAGAAAAATGAGGCTTAAATTATTGGCCTGGCATTTAACATGACAGCCACATTAAATTGTCCACTTTGGCAACCTGTGCCGGCACCATATACGAGTGTATGCGACTATATATATATATATATATATATATATTGGCTTATATATATATGTGTATGGACAACTTGACTGCCGGCGCTGCTATAATTGAAGTTTGGCGGCGCTGACATGGCCCGGCCCGTCTTGGCCTGGCTCGGCCTGGCCTGGCCCGTCCCGGCTTGGATCGGATCGGGCATGGCCCGAGGCTTTAAGTATCTGGGCGCGCTCTCTTAAGGAAATGCAAGCGTCGCGACGACGGCGAGTCAAGAGTTAAAAGATTTTAATTGTCACTTTCGTTGCTTTTTTCAGTTACCGGGCGAAATTTCAAAAATTTTAATTCAAATTTAATGCGTTCAAATGAGTTGGCATTGTGCAAGAGACTCTGGACTGGAGCGCTAACTGTTGGCGGTTAATAAAAATACACGTATTTTAGGTGTTGGTGTTGCAAGTCCAACTCGTAACTCAATCACTTTGAATCCCAGTCACAAGCACTCGCACTCACAAGGCAATTCAATCTGCTTTTTTATGCAAAAGCCAGCCAACGACTTAGAACTGAGTCGAGTCTTAATTGGGAGTAGCGGGGACCAGTTCCAAGCGGACTCGGACACTCGGCCTTGAGCCAGTTACAGTTACAGTAACAGTTAAGAAGATGGCGTCTGGCTAACAGTCTGTTGGCCATCAAGAGTTGGGCAACGGCAAACATGGCTGTGGATTAGCCTGGAACTGGTTAACCGGTTTTAATTATGAACGGCTATTAGTATCAGTTATTAAGATCGTATTCAAATTCAATTCATTTGTTAATCAGTCAAGTGTTCAATTAAACTTATGCTGTCTGCTTTTCCAATTTGCCGTAGAACTGATACGATCTATTAATATACTAATCTGTTCTAATTTGTTTAAACTGCGCTTTATGGGGCGTATGAGTAACTCAATTGCATATATAATCTATGTCAGTATTATGACAGTAAAGCGCACTGCAACTTACGAGTTAACGAGCTCTTAACTAATCAACTACAGTCAATAAATAAGAAAATATAAGTATGCTTTATGATAAATCAATGGTCTAACTTAGGCTCACATTTAAGAAAGTATCTACAAAAAGACTACTACAACTTTATTCAAAATTAACAGCCATAATGTATGTTACAATTTTTGTATCTTCAAAGTAAACTTTTAGCTTTCAGCTGGGTTTCGAACCTGGCTCTGTTAGCTGCCAAAGTCGAATCCGCTTCCAGCTCAAATGGGCTTCAACAATTGGCCAACTTATTCAACCGGAAGAAAGCTTTCGATTGCAAATTAAAACACACAAATGGTCATCTAAAAAATGGAAACTTATATAAGCAAACAGTTGCAAATTTGCAAAGCGTGAAAAGTTGGTTTTTGTGCCAGCAGCCAAAAATTTATTGAAGTAGGAAGAGCGTTCAATTTCAACTATTGTCATTTACTTCAGTTTACAAAACGAAATCTTGTCTATTGAAATACAAATGTTGAACACTGCAGCGCTTAATTGGCCATGAATTGTTGCAGCCATCAAATGTTGTAGAAATATACATTTAAATTGATACAGTAGTTAAATAATCACAAGCTACAAGTGCAAATTTTAACGCCAACATTGACTGACAATCTTAAAGGTGCGATTTACATTTGACGGTTGCATCTGTTGCCATTTCAAGAAAGAGCCCACATAGGTTTCTTGACTTATGGAGCACTCGCTGTGTGCTTGCTAATTTTTATTGATTTCAAGTGCCTTAAATAATTATGCATAAATAATTAAGTTTATTTCCTTGCAATCTCATTAAAATGGCATGTGAACTGAATAGAAATCAGATTCCCAGCAGGAATACTATTAATGTGGCAATAAGAATTATGAAAACCTGATTTTAAAACAATTATTTACTATATAAAATGTGGAAATGCAAATGATCAGCTAAGAGCTGCAATAAATAAACTAGGAATCGTAAATAAGAGTTATGAGTTTAAGAGAATAAAACCCGAACAAAAGTATCTTGAATCTAAATGAATGGCAAAATGTTACAAACAAATTTGCGGGTTGCAGTATCCTGAAAACAGGATAAACTTTCATTTTTAATCTTTAGGTTTAATAAATAAATATGCAAAATGTTACCAACAAAAAAAAAATAAGTTATTGAAAATAAGGTTTACATATATAGTGATTTTTTAATAAAAATTATAATTAAATTATTATTTCATAATTTTTTTTAGATCGCAAAATAATAGTTATTTTTAAAATTGTTTGATATAAATTCAACTAAATAACTTATATTTTAATAAAAATATGACCAGCGAATAGTTTTCATATCAATCTTTCTATATTCACCCGAATTGTTGACGTCAAGACTGTTAAATATTTCATTTTAAAAATTATAACCGTTACAGTTCCTGAAATAAACTCTTCATTCTTAAACCAAGCACTTAAATTGCAACTTTACTATATAAACCTTTCCATTTAATAAATAAACCACTTCCAAACCATATAAATAATATTTATTAACAAGCTTTTCCATTTATAATAGCCCAATTCCCAACCTCATAAATAACACGCAAGTTTTTTATATTTTCACTTATAAAATGTGTTTTTTTAGAAACTTTATTGTACAGAAAATTCACAACTTAAATTAGCATCCATATCGTTATTATCTTACACAGCTTGAGTGTCAGGTGAGAAAGGGGCAGCAAGTTTACAGAGTGTAGATCTCAAAACAGAGTCTTGCAACCACACACAATTGCAATCGGGTCGACTTATAATCGTATATATCCAAGCTAAGTTTGTTTTTTGAAAATATACAAGCTAAATACGCTTAGACCACTAAATCGTAAGAGTTTCTTGTTTAAGGTACTTAATAGTGTGCCGCATAAGGACTCGCATAGTGTCCATAGTGTCCTGCATCGTATTGTGGCACATACTCATACTGGGCCTGGTTGTAGTAGCCATCATCGTAGTCGTAGTGAATGGGCGCGGCTGCAGGCGCATAATGTTTGGATACTTGAAGTAAAAATCACAAGACCAAGATAGTTAAATGGAGCTTAAGCTGAAGTTTGTAAATATATGAGTCGACAGAAAAATGTAAACAGAGCAGCAGCTGGCTTTTGTTGTTGATTTGATTTCATTATTGTTGCAAACTAGCTCAGTTCAGCGTATTTCAAGCAATTTTCTATGCATTTCTTTGCCCAGTTTGTTTGTCACGAATTTGTTGCTGACTAAAGTCAATTGGTCACAGGTGTTGTTGTTTTCGCTAGTTGTTGTAACTTCCTTTTCTCTTTTCTGTTGATCATGCAAATAGCTGGCGAAGTTCGTTGCCTAAGTCTTTTGTTTTTGGTGCGTTTTGTGTGCGTTTCTTGCGATTCTTAATTATTACAACAACAACAACAACAGCAAAAAATGGCACCCACAATTAAAATGATTTTCACATGCAACAACAACAATTCCCATGCAAATCCACAACAACAACAACAAAGCGTTGCGACATTGAGAAAAGATGTTGGCTTTGGCTTGAAACTGAAATGGCCAACACAATTTTTCCGCACAGTTTTTGTGGCTGCTGCAAAAGTTGATGCGCTGCTGCTACTGCTACTGCTGCTGCTATTGCTACTTCTGCTGCACAGTATGACATAATTAGTGTGGGAAAACGATGGAAAATATGAGAGCAAATGCATAGAGCTGAACAAAAAGCTAGCTAATCTTTTGATCAATGGTGAGGCAAAACTAACTCATGACATAATTAACAAACGCGTGGGCGTGGCAACAGCTGCATTAGTCAACTAATGCCAGCTTGAGAAATGTTATACATTTCACGATGCGATGATTCAGTTTAGACGCCCCACTGCACACGGCTAATTGCAATGCAGCAGGCATTGCAAAAGCAGCTTCAATGATTATGTGCTATATTAGAAATATGGTTAAGTTATGCGTATACTGTATGTGAATAACACTGACTACTGATACGGATTCAGTAGGCTGCATAGTAATCGACATCCGCAACTGCCTCCGCCGACGTCTGTCTGACTACATTAAGATCAGTGGCCACATCAACGATGTCATCGTATTCGTCTGGGCGCAATTTGCGATATTGATTGTTAAAATAGTTGGCGTGACGCCTGAACAGCTTGAGCATGCGATACGTGTTCATGCCTAGAAGAGCAAGAGCAGCAAATCAGTTGCCAGACACGCTGTGGAGGTCTAAAGAGTGTGCTACCACAACAACAACAATAACAATAACTAGCTGGAAGTGCGTCTGTGTTTGGTGGGGGGCTGCTAAAGAGACTGTGAGTGCTACGCCAAAAACTGCAAGCCAAGTTCAACTAAATAGGACTCATTATAACTCACCATAGGGCGCTGGAGCGGCGGCAACCACAACAGGAGCGGCCACAGGTGCCACATGCGGCTCATAGTGGCTCAGAATAGGCTTGTGAGCCACTATGGGCTTAGTGACCAGCGATTGGGCGTGCACAGTGGGTCCAGATTTGGTGACAACGGCATTGAAGCCATGAATGGGATCGGCGGTATAATCAACAGTGCGAATGGAACCATCGGGCTCGACCAGCGAGTATTGACCTGGAAGCGGAAATAGTTAAGGAAAATTCATTGGCTTAAGCTACTTTTAAGCTTAATGTGTGTAAAGTTTGATTTTACCCTTGACAACATCGCCGTCACGGGTTTCATGCTGTGACTTCACATCGCCGGTAGTGTGATCTGCCACGCCATAGTTGAAAGCATATTTGGGATGATCCTGATAAATAAAATATGTAATAGAGTTAAGTTATTTGTAACTTTGTGACTATCGGAAGTTAGTACGACATAATTTGTTTTTCATTCAAATATTTAAGTTACTTTCGTTGTACAACTTTATAGTTTATTTCACACACTTTATAAGTAAACTACTTTGTATGTTTTTTATGTGAACTCGAAACTCACATAATAATCCACAGCATATCCTGGACGCGCCACGGTCACACTGGCGAACAAAGCCAACGAGAGGATAACAAAGCACATGAAATTTGCCATTTTCTTTCGATATTTTGTGGTATTTTTGAATGTGTGGGATTTGATAATTTGCTAAAAAATAAACGACACAAGTTAAATAATATTCGTAAGCACTTTGCACGTATCCTTAATGGAAATATAATATATATTGTTGAATTTACTTTTAGTACTGCAACGGCAACAGATACAAACAACGCCAAGTTCACCGGAATACTGTGGCTATTCTAGAGCCGAGTTTCCATTTAAATAAGCGCGAAATGTGCGAAGGCAGCGACGCAGCGCCGCAGCAGCGCAGCCGGCTTCAAGTCTCTTGATTTCTCAGCCAGTCAACTGTGGCGACGTCGACGTCGACGGCGACGTGGTGAATATGCTGCTGCTTTGTGGGGGCCATGTGAATGAAGTTGCAGCATGCTGGGGGATGTTGCTACACTAACCCGTTGAATGGGGTCTGGGTATGTAAGTAGTGTAAATTGGCGACAGATTTGCAGCAGCCTGGCCTGGCCTGGCTGCATTGTGTTTTCTTGTATCTGTATCTTGATCCCACATCATGGAGTCATCCATGGAGGCAGTCACTTTTGAGCCAGCACAGAATTATGTTATTAATCATGGCTTAATCATTAATTTCCCTTAGCTCGAACGAAAGACTTAGGCAACGAACTGCAGCGCAATAATTATTGCCCTAGACCATAACGAATAGTGTACAATAAAAGGCAATTTATTTAACAACTTAATTCTAAACAAAATCGCTGACAATAAAATATAAGTTGACTAGCCAAACCAAAATCGGGTCAAGTTACAGCCAAAAACAACATCAACAATTTGAAATTGCAGTTGGCTAAACAAAAAGCCCTAGTTATTTGGCACATGCGAAATTCTCAGTGATCTACTTGAATGAAAACCCCCAAGACAACAAAAACGTCCAAGTTATTGAAGTTTGTACTACTACCTATCCCCCTGCTTACCCCCCTTCAGCTAGTTCTTTTGCTGGTTGGTATTTGTATTAGCATCAATGCTGAAGGTCAAGCGCGGCAGCAAAGTTCAAACGCAATTCCATTCTTGGCAGCAAATGAAAGCAAAAGTGGCTAACAGAGCAGCAAAAACAATATGACACCAGCAATTTAAATTAATTTATATCTATGACTGGTTATTGTCAAGTTTTTAATGGGTCTCAACAATCAATGATTAATTAAGAACACGCGATTCTGTAATAAGTCCAAACTCACAAAACTTTCAACTTTATGACTAAGTTCCATAAGGATATTCAATATAAAAGTTTGTCTTTATAATATGACAGATTGATAATGTTATTTTCTAAATTTATTGCGCATTTAATCTCATCATCTATATGTCTTTCTACGGATTGTTCCCACGGATACTGTTGGATTTTATATATTGAACTAATTAAAAGAAGAGTTAATGCAATCTTTGTCATGTCGAAGATTTAATGCTCTTGCTGTTTTAGACAAATTTATTATATGTAAGTATTGATTAATAAAAGTGTGTTTTAACAGTAAATATTACATTTCTGGTTGTTATTTTTAAAATAAATTGATTTTTATTTAAGATAAGGACGGTTTTATTATATATCGGTTATAGACAAAGATTCTGTAGCAAGATTCAAGCTTTACAAAGACAGTTTTCTTAACAATTTGTAGCACTGATCAAGAATATAAACAATTTTGCTTACAATTTATTTCCAAGAGCCCACAAAAAAGGGTTTCTTGAGTAAGAAATACTTAAAAATGCTATGTAAATATTTTTGACTAGTTCCGTATATAATAATAATTCACATAGTATGACGTTGCAGACCTCGTTCTGAAGTACTTATACCCTAATCCAGGTAATCCATAGTAAATTTGACTATTAACTAAGTAGGTAAGCAGCCTGGATACATAGTTAGCTACATTTGAGGTAGAAAAGCAAACTTTTTAACACAAATTGTTAAATAAGTAATTATGAAGTAGACGAGTGCATGAGGCTTGATATCAAAGCAACCGATCAAGAATAAATATGCTATTAAGTGAGTGATTTATAGTTTCGGAGCCCAACAAAGCAGCTAAAGAGCAATAATATGGCTGAGACAATTTTCAGTTTTAGTCTAAAACTTTGCTCATCCTTGAACCACGTCGAGAACGTGCCAATTGAGGTTGGCAGCTAACAAACTTATTAGAAATATTGGCAAACCGCAAGAGCACAACAACAATAACAACAATAACTAAAAAAGAGTCTAAACAATTTGTGCGGTCTTTTGCACAAGTTAATAATATGCGCTAGTTTATGCCCAGGTCAACATCTGAGGCTGCCCATTTTCACATAATTAAATACGAGGGGCGTACTAAAGACTCTAATTAGACTGCGAGGAGTGCGCGAGAAAAAAAACAATTTTTCGTTGGTTGCCCAAAAAACCAAAAAAAAAGTCAAACAACCTTCAGCACTTGCATACAATTGTCTCCATCTCCGCCTCTGTCTATGGGTTTTTCTAGCTAAGGTTTGAATTTCAATTTCGACTTCGTACTGCGGTTTGTCGGCAGCTAAGAAACAAGCAAAAAAAAATAAAACTAAATACTAGATTAAGTCAATTTGCATGTTTGCGCCCGCCGCCAAAGCATTTGGCTACGCAGACATGATAACTCGATGCCCAAGTCTCAATTCTCAGGTCTTCGCAAAGCAGCTTGGGAAAATCAGCAAGCGATTGTCGGCATTTTCCGAAGGTTTTCCATATGCAGCTTGACAGTTTTTAGATCTTTTCATGTGCGTGGCTGCCACATGCATTGTCTCTGGCTAACAAATGCTGGCAATTAACCAACAATAAATATAACTAACTACCAGAATAAAATGTTAACTGCACGCTAAGTCCAACAGTAAACTCAAATATCTTAATGTTAAATGTGGCGTGCAGCTTGTTTACGATGGAGCGTGGCAAGTGGGAGTGGAATTTGTATTATGTTGCCCAAAATAAACCAGAACATAAATTTAACTAAGCTCGCAAATATAATTAAGTAGCTCGTAAAAATATAAAATATGATGTGCAATGCATGTTTGCTTTAATAAATTATATTAAATTCATTTTTACGTAGACGCAAACAAAATAATAAAAAATATTAATTGAGTCACATTTGTTCGCTAGCAAATAATAAACGCAAGTTTGCTGAGTTTTTATATTATTTGATGATAGGTTTAGTGCATTGAATAGAGTCATTTTATAACTATAAGATTGTGTAATACAAAATGTGGTATACTGAAGTATTTAGTTTTTATTATTCCATTTTTAAACAGGACGAGAATCTATGTCAATGTGGCTGAGGCACAAATCACGTCCTTTACTATGTATAAATTCTGAATAAGTTTAGATTTTGTGATATATTTTTGCATATTTTATGCATAAAATGCTTAATTTCTGCTTAATGATTGGCCCTATATTATATATACTACAAAGTATATAAAGTGCGCTCATTTGAAAGCCAATGCACTTGAATTGATGTGCCAACTCCCATGAAGCCGCACATTTAGTCCAAAAAGCAGTTTGGGGATTGTGGCCGGGACTTGGCCAAGGCAGCTCGAATTGAAGCTTGGCCATTTGAGTAACGATGACGATGATGTCGACTTTGACTTGGTTTAGTTTTTGGCACTGCCCCAGTTGGTCACCTAATTTCAGCTTGTTTACACAGACTAATTTGACAATGGGCAATGAGCAATGCTGAGGAACTGCTGTACATAGTTGTCGCTTGCAACATGCGCCGGCTTCAAGGTACGAGTGTTGCAAGCTTGGCCGCGAGAGAGAGAGAGAGAGAATGAGTGCTGCAGAAAGTGAGTGGTTGTGGGTGTGGGTGTGGGTGGGCATCATTGTTGTCGCTGGACTGGGCACGCCTCAGTGCGCCAGCCACTGCCGCATCTGTGTCCGGGCTCCAATTGACTGACCATTGTTAACAAGAGCTTGTAACGCGCCATGAAAATGACCCGTGGCAAATGTGGCCGCTGTAATAAAATGCGAATTAATGGCTTCCAGCCGGAGGAGCTGCTATAAATTTTCAGTTGTTAACAACGTGTGCTCCAGACAGAGATGGAAATGAATTCTCGCACCTTTTGGCCAATTTGTTGCAGGCTGTTGAGCTGCTGCTGCTGCTGCTGCTGAGCTGCTGCTACCTGCCATGCATCAAATTAACCCTCAAATAATCTAGTTAGCTTTGTTATATAATTGAAGCGGACAGGCGGCCTGCATAACTGCTGGGATGATTATGCCAAAGACCTGATACACATCTCCGAAGGCATCCAGTGAATCTCAAGTTGAAATGTTGTGGAAATGTTTATTTATGCGAAGCAAGGCACAAATCACTTATACCTCTAATTATATCTGCCCAGTGGCTCAGCCGTTGTTGGACATAAGCTAATTATTAATGGCATTTTTCAATTACGCAGACAGGCGGCGACATTTACACCGCACAGTGGTGCAAAAATGTGTCACACATAAGTGGAGAAGAGACTACAGCAGGTATGATTTCAATTGATTTCTGAATAATGGAACATGGAACATATTCAAATTGTCAAGCTTTTAAATTAGTTTCAGAAAGTTAACTTTTCAGCTTAGCACTTAAAGCTTTTATAAGTATTTGAGATTGATTATAGCCTGTTTTCTTGACAATTATATTCCTATTTATCTACTTTTTTTTTGTATTAAAATTTTGCATATTTATAACTTTTTACTTGTGCACTACTATCTTTTTGGCAGCTTCAGTTAGTTGAAGATATAATATTCATATGAAATATTGGGAGTATATATATCCTTCTTTAGTGCATATTTTGTTTTTCTACAATAATATAGCAAATATCTAAACAATTATAAATAACACACTGTTCGAGCAGCAACTACGATTCATCTCTGCTAGAATCTCTAAAAACTTCAGTAGACGCTGCTTTACTTTATTATCTATAAATCGTATCAACAACTGCAACTGGCGATGCATATCTTGTATCTTGTATCTTAATGTTGTTCGACACAGTGAAACCGAAGCAGAGCCAGTCGAGTGCTGGCTGGAACGAGAGTTGTGGGGGGGCCCAGGTTGTTGAGGCTACTTGAATGTCAACTACTTGAATCAATTGGCCGAATGCAACAAAAAGTCGTTACTAACTGTCATTTATTGATGAAGAAGATTGCTACTGCGTCGCATAGCTGATAGTTTGCCTGATATTTTTGCTATAATTGAAAAGGTTATTGGAGCAGCAGCTACACGATATATTTTTTGTTATTTTTGCCAGTCACCCTGTTGAGACATTGAGCTGACTTTATGTGAGCTTTTGGGGCAACACGCACTGCTGGGGCGTTGGATCAGCCAGCTGGCGGTACTTCCTTCCGGCATTTCCTGGTAAATAGATGACCTTAACTGTTAAAGAACCCGGCCACAGGGCAGCTGCCAACTATACCCAAACACCCAAGACAAGTTTCAGACTAGGCGCTGTCTAATTAATGGAGTGCACGTAAAATGCTTTTGCTTTGGATCTCGTTTCCATTTTCGTTTTCGTATTTGTATTGTTTTATTTTGGCGCACATTTAAACGGTTCGCTGATTTTTGATTTTCAGGCAATGATAAATTCGTTTCATTCATTTTTGTGCCAGTTTTGAGGCGTCTTTAGTTGTTTTAAAGACACACATTTATCCAAATATATTTACGATGCGCCCATTAAGAGATCAATATTTCGACTTCTTGTTGCTTTTGCTGTGGCAGTTCACACATTAAAGTGACGGAAATGCAAAGATTTGTGGTAGGCGGAAGAGACAACTCCACAGACTGTGTTTGAAATGTTTATAAGTTATTGTTTACACGAACGTGCCCCCCTAAACTTGTGACCACATTGGCTGCCAACTGGTAAAGAGGACAACTGGAACAGGCTTCCGTTCATTTGTGGTCACCACTGGAAAACGTGGATGTTGTGAAAGATGAGATGGGAAAGATGCTGCGGTGCAGTGGCGTAGATAGCTTTCTGCAACGGGGGGTATGGATTCTGGTCTTGCCATTTTTCTTGTATCTAATTTATTCTTACAGTATATGTATCTTCACAGGGTAATATCAAGTTTTATAGATTCTTTGCAGCAGCCCAAATCGAAAGAGTTACGAAGCTGAAATTCGTACATTATTCGCTATCTATAAAGTTCAAACACTATATGCAGATCATTATTGTCTAATATATTTTTTTATATTTTATAGAACTCCTGAGGGTACTTTAGACCTGGGAGGGATATAACTCAATCGAGCTTTCGTGACATCATTTGTCTTGATTGGACAGAACCGGAATCAAAGGCGGAAAAGTACTTAGCTAATATTTAGTTGTATTGTATTTTGTATGTCTGCTAATATGTAAGTGTAATATATTTGAATATATATATTAATATTATAAAAGAATTTCATTGCTGATAAATATTGTATTTCATATTATTTCATGATATTTAAATATAAAATCATTCTGCAATTGAACTACAATCTTTTACTGTTAACGTTTGCAAGAAATAAGTCGTTAGGTCGAAATTTGAAATAACGAAAAAAAGTGTAGCATACTTTTAGGGTCACTCTTCCCAGTAAAAGTCGTTAGGTCGAAATTTGAAATTACGAAAAAATCTGTAGCATATTTTTAGGGTTGCAATATAGCGACCTTCTGCTAATTTCTGTTTTCTGTTCGCCTGGTATTTTGGCAGCCCAAATGAAGTCTGGCGCTTCAGAATTCCACTTTCCGATTTGTGAGCGTCAAAATGCCCAAATATACCAGGCGAAGAGAAATCAGCAGAAGGTCGCTAAATAGTATAACAGTTGCTAATTAGTATACCAGTATAGCGACTGTTATACTGTTATATTCATAACAGGGACCTGTTAATAACAGAGCGTTAACAGCGTCTTAACAGTGAGTTAACAGAACGTTAACAGTGAGTTAACAGAATCTTAACAGAATGTTAACAGTGAGTTAACAGAATGTTAACAGTGGGTTAACAGTGGGTTAACAGAAATTTAACAGAATGTTAACAGCATGATGTTTCCAAAAGTATGCTGTAATTTTTTCTCCCTGTTACTTTTATGATAAAAACCAAACTGTAAATAATAGATCATTAACAACGTTTGATCTTAAAAGTATGCCGCAAAATATTGTAAGCTGATAAATAAAAGACCATTGTTGGATTAATTGATTTTTATTTTATATAGTATAAATACATACATACATACATATACATAATACATAGGTATATATACATAGATTTATAGATTTATGCAGTGCTTAAACTGCCCCATTAACATTATTAACCAAAAGCAGATTACGAATAAAATTAAAAGTTTAACAGCCTTAAAGTTTAGCTGCAAAAGGCCACAGTCAATATATTTATTTAAACTATTCCTAAAACTTAAGAATTGTTTTTTGGTATAACTTCTTTATATTAAGAATGCCATTATCATTCACAACGCATGTGTTTTTACTTTTTCTTTGAAATATCGATGCCGTTGACATGTTTATGTATTGAGTTGTCATCGATAGTTCCATTATGTGCCAAAAGAAACCTAAAGTGCTACGGCTGGCCACACTGAAAGTGACATAAACATTAACAGCTGTTCGTTGGGCCAAGCAACAGACGCTACAACATACATACAAACATACATACTTACTACAAGAACAGAAAAACACAATTTTCTTATTACCTTTTCAAAATTTATAAATATTTTGTGTACATTATAGAGTTAATTATGGTTATGGGTGTGCAGTGATATTTAAGGTGTGAATATGTTGCTGCAGCTGCTGATATTTTGTTTGCTACTATTTCTCTTTATTTATTGGTAAGTCGCACCGGCTCAAATTGAATTTTTAGCTGCGTAACTCAAAGGTTGCTGCTTTATCGTCTAATTAGGATTTTGCCCACGGGCATTAGCTGGTATCTGATAAAACGTTTTCGGGTCAAAGTGCGTATCGGACGCATTTCGCTGCCGTATTTGTCGCTCAAGAATGTCCACATCAGCAAAAGCGGCTTCTCTGTGGTAAGTGCAAATGAATTGACCTGCGGTTTAACGCCCCTATTTACTTACAATTTCATTTGATTTTAGCAAATTGAGGAGGTGTGTTTGCGCAGTAGTTTCTTTACTACGGAGGTGACAAAGCTATTGTCTATTTACATACGCGACATACGCATCAATAAGGATATACACAGCAATCGGCAGGATGATGTCAGCGATGGCTTTTATTGTGAGCCGCGTAAACAGAAGTCAGAGGGCAGAAGTGTTCCCGATTTTCGACAAACCAAAGTGCCCGCCAGCATTATAACATTTGCACAGTTTATGGCCGTGCATGTGAACAACATATCCGTAGTGCTGATGAACAATGACTTCGATCCGGGCTGGTTCATCCATGCCACCGCCAAGGAGCTGCATCTGGACGGCAGCATTGTTCAGAATGCGCGGGTATTATTGGTTAACGCAGCGTTAACTGAGGCGCAGGCCAAAATGTTGCGGCATTGCAATGCACGACGCCAATCACTGGAGAATCTGAACAAGATACGTCCTTGTCTGGGCGAAGTAAGCTTTGATGTCGCATTAGATGCTTCGCTCTTCGCACAGGGTCCACTTTCAATGGATGTAAGTTTTATAGCTGTTGCCTAAACTAAATTCCTTTAATATAATATTTTGTACCTGCAGACACTCAGCCTGGTCATTAACAATTGCAAATCTGTTATACACGGAGGCCTCTACGACTTCCTCAGCGAGGCCAAGCAACGCACCCATCCTGGCCAGCAGTCCAAACGTTTGCAGCAGGCATTGGCACCCGCCGCGAAAAGTTATGACAATGACAACTATGAGAAACTGGCGCCTATTATACCAAAGAACTTTAACTTCAGCATTAAGGCAGCAACATTTTCCGCCGTCAAGGAGAACTCGCAAAATGATTTTAGCGCAAAGCTACAGCTATTTACAGTAAGCAGCTAAAATTCAATATCTATATAAAAATGCATAAGTACCATTCTCTATATTCAAACATTAGATAACGGGCAAATTCAACTCAAAGATTGTGGATGAACGGACGCTGCTGCCATCCATGTTGGCCAAGCTGGTTTTTCAGCATCTGGACATTGATACCAAATATGAGAAGCTGCTCTTTGTTGAACAATTTACCATTGACTCAGTGGTAAGTCCTACATCCAAAGTACCCACTCTTTGCATATACTTTTAATTGCTTGAATACTTGCAGTTGGAAAAGGATATATTCAATCTGTATGTCAAGCTGAAGACATTCCAAATCATTTACAATCACAGCGAAATCTATGATTTTGTAAACAATAATTTTCTGGCACGCCAGCGTGCAACAAACAACCATCAACTGCTGCAGCTGGGACATAAGCAAAGGTCCCTCCCGGATAGTTTGTATTTGGAATCGATTACGCCCTCACCCTCGCCTACTAAACAGCGACGCGATGGCGGTATTCTCGAGTGGATCATGCAACGGATTGTGGTCAAGGGCTGCGCTGAACTGTGGAACGTATCGCTGCTCATGAAACTAGATGATGAGCATATCGCCATGAGCGTTAGTCACACACGCTTTCTGCTTGAACAAACTGAGGAGAAACGCAGTTCGCTATATGGCAATAAGTTCCTCAATTTGCTGCTTAATCACAGGCAATGGAGCATGGAATTGATGGTAGAAACGCTGTGGTCCAATCTGGGAAACTCCAACAATGATACCAACAATCTGAAAAAGACACATTCACCGGGCTCACCATTTTTCCTGGGCGTCAGTCTGGTTAAGTTGTGCTCCTATGCGAATACCACTAAGCTGGACATCTCCATACACACCTTCCGCACCGAGTACAGCATGCAGCTGGCAGAGTTTGTGGTCAAATCAATGCTGTGCATTAAGCAGTATGGAGGATTCGGCGCTAAACGTGCTAAGCAGCGTCGCCTTAGTAATAGCTCCGAAGAGCAGCTGAGCACGGCTATGCGCGTGTCTGTAAAGGTTAAGGACATCACGGCATATTTTGTAAATCATCACAATGTTTATATGCTGCTGAGCTTCTCGGAGATTAATGTGACGCGTGCACAGCTTTTTGCCACGCTTAAACTGGAGGAATTCCAAATGGCCATTATGCGTTCGATGACGGCCTCGTCGCTGTGCCTTACTGACTTTTCGGATGTGTTTGCCACATGCAAGATGATACGCCTGGAGCTTGAGCAGCAGCCAGAAGCAGACGGCATGGTCAACAAGCTGTCTATTTATATACCCTGCAATACAGAGGCCATGTGGAACTCCAATTTACACATGCATCTGTTAACGTTAGCACGCGATATGCAGGACCTGAAAGCGGAGCTGGCAGTGCCTACAACTGCCCCATTGGAAGCTCAAACGACAAAACGTTCGCTTACCATTGAGTTATCAGCGGAGCGGAGCACCATTTGCGAGCTCAAACTGTCGGAGCGCCATTCCATACAGTTCTTTGTGGAGAATCTATTCTTTAGCCACAAAGAGCGCAACATTATCTATGCGGAGAATGTGTTTGTCAAGATCGATGATCAGCATATCTTTACGGTCAAGGAGTTGGACATGCAGTCACTATCGCACCTTGAGACGCTCAGCCATGAACGCCTCAACTGTCCAGGCTTTGTGCTGCCCACAAACAAAGTATGGGTAACCACTATTGGTTCCTTCAAGGCAATCTTTCCCTATGACCATGACTTCTATGATGCCATTAACAATGAGTGCGTGACGCACTTCAAATGGCTCAAATTGGTGCACAATTACAAAAAGAAACCGTTCACAGTCAACTCACCTTTGCCTAGTGATTTGGTCATCAAGATTAAGGAGTTCTTGCTCGAGATTAGTGACGATCCCTTCGAGGTAAAACTGCGCGATAATTATGTGTTATTGGTAGACGAATATTTGGAGAGTTTGAAGCGCAAGGCGTTGTTCGACAAAAAGATTGCCGAGCTGTGCTCCGAGCGTCTCTTGGTGCCCGCTGGCACCATCGAAAGCCTTTACGCGAATCTGGTCAAGAAAAATTCTGAGATATATATACAACGCTCGAAGAAGATTCGCGAAAGCGGACCAGTGCGCACACGTCTACTCGCCTGGATAATGACAGATGTGGAAATTCTGGCCATGGCAGACACCTCCATACATGGTTATGAGAATGTGACGCGTACTATGCGGGAAATCGATTCGGAAAGCCCCTGGCCAGAGGAGGGTCTGCAGTTTACAACGCTCTGGTGTCGCGGCGTTAACATTAGCTGCTCCGAGTGGAAGTTTATGTTGCGGTGAGTACAGAATTTCCCAATTTAAGTTCTTATTTAAGCTCTTCTTTCAATTCCTTTCAGAGACTTTCCGCAGCCCATGTTTTATGTGAAGAGCATGCGACTTTATGGCAATCTCTGTGGCGCCGAGCAAATGGCATCAAAACGCGCTAAGCGTGACGTCTTCGTAGAGGTGGGTGAACCTTTCAATACGGATGTAGTACAACGCAGCATGCCATCGATTAAGTTCTACCATGACTTTGACTGCGAGCTGGAGAGCTGTAGTTATGCTTTTGGACCCTGCTGGGAACCCGTCATGGCCCAGTGCAATTTGAGCTTTGAGAAAATATCAGCGCCCTCCAAGGATCCCAGTCCCCCGTTACCATTCTGGGACAAGATGCGTCTCTTATTACATGGACGCTTGACGCTGATTGCTAAACAGTTTACAGTACTGCTGCACGCCTCACTGGATCCGTACAATACCACTGAGGAAATGGAGCTGACGTGGAACAATTGTGGCATTGTCTGGACAAATGCCAAGATTATGTTCAAGGGCGAACTCAATGTAAGTTTGTAGATGAACTTTATCAGTTACCTACTTACCTTAATGCTGATCCTATTACTTCTGTTAGGTGACAGTGCGTACTGCGTCTCGGTATGACGATTGTCGACTGCTGCACTTTCCCAACTTGAAGCTAACGTTTAAGCTTAATTGGATCTGTCTGGCCAATCCCAATGATCATCATGCTGTAATGCCCTGTGCTCCCGACAAGCTGCCCGAATACTCAAGCAACCAGGTGCATGATTCCTTTCGCGCCTATCGCTCGCTAAATCTCAACATTTGGGCATCGTTCGAGACTAAACCAAAGGTGGGCGAGGAGGTGGAGCTTGACATACCCAGCCTCGTGCTGTACGGAAGTACGTTACGCTGGTTCGAGAGCCTCAAGCTCATCCTTTCGGGCGTGACGCGCCCCACACGCCGTGGACCCGTGTTCAACAATGTGCGACCACGCAAAAAGCAACTGAGCCGGCACTATAAAAAGGCCAATTTGCAGATGTGCCTACATAAGTTTCAGGTGCTCTACTGGATGTCGCACGCTCTGCACAAGGGTTTCCAGCTAAACGGGCGGCGTGTTTCCTTCAGCTCCGAGTACTGTCTTACGCTGAATTCCATCGACGATGGCCTGATACACAGACCGCGTGCCGATTGGTCCACGGTGTACATGAACTGTGAGCTGAACGATGCGGAAATCTGGCTAAAGAGCATAGTCACGGAGAAGCTGGACAGCAGCTCTGAAAATTTGGCCAGCGCTGCTGATGCCTTTAAAATTGTGCGCTTTTATTTTCTAAGCGTTGCCAAAGTCTCGTATGGCCGAGAGGCATTGATGCCTACAGCGGCCAGCAATGAGGAGGATGCGAAAACCAAGTGTACGACGCCCACGCACAAATTGGTGGTATATGACCTAAAAGGTGCCTGGACAAAGAGCAATCGGGATGTGGCATTCGCTCTGTTCGACTCCTTTATGAAATCACAAAAGCTGAAAAACAATCTGTCCACAGAGGCGGTGAAAAGCTACCGCAAGGAGGCAGCCAGCTCAGCCGTGATGAAGCATAAGCGCAGCGATAGCACCATTACACTCTCCAGCACCAGCAGTGAGGTGCTACCAAGTAAGTATATAGTTTATTTTACTTACATTGGAGTGGAGGACCAGATTTCATACAGATTTCATTATCTTTTCCAGTCGCCAATGCAAATGCTTCGCTTAAAAAGGCGCCGGGTCAGGTACATGCCACAGCTATGCTGCAACAGCTTATCGCAGAGGCGGATCACAAGTTCAATGTGTACAGTGATGACCACAGCACACAATCCCGGGAATTGCAGCTGCAAGGACTGCAGGCTTGCTCCGTGCAGGATATTATCCATGAGAACTGGTCAATCAGTCTAGTTAACTCTCAGGTGCTGCTAAAGGGCTGTGAGACGTCTGGCTATGTAATCATCAGCGCTGCCAAGGCGGAGATACTCCAACGTGAGCATCGACCAGTATGGCGGGATCGTTCGCTCATCTCCAAGACGACGTGGAAGGGATTGCTGGAGTGCATGCAGTACTATGCGACAGTCAGTGCTGGTGACAATGATTCGCTGCTAGAGAAGGAGATCATGTGGCTGACTGTAGACAATATACAAGATAAAGATGAGACCGTGATTAATAATCATTTGCCCGAGGACATATCACACTTGGTGGGCAGCGGTCGCAGTGTGGGTGGCGTTGTCTCCGAAACTGTGGGCGCCTTTCTCAGCGACAACTCTGGTCAGGCACAGCCGGTGCAGCTGCAGCGCATCGTATCCAAATGTAAGTGCGAATTCTTCTATGTCAGTTATGGCGATGCCATCGATCCGAATAGCATCACAGAGGTGCCGCCGCCGCCGTCCGAGGAAACGCTGTCGCCTTGGGAGAAGCAGGACGATCCAGTTGATGCCTTCACGCTAATGCATCACGATCTGGACGTGTGCACCAATTCGCTGCAGTATGCAATGATCCTGGACATTGTCAACAATCTGCTGCTCTACGTGGAGCCGCAGCGCAAGCAGGCAGCAGAGAAACTAGCCCGAATGCGTTTTCAGCTGCAGTTGCACTCCACAGAGGATCAGAAGCGACCCATACAACAGAAGCAGACGGTCATACGCAGCCTGCTGATGAAGATACGTTCACTGGAGAAGGACATACATTTGATCAGCAAGGAGCGCATCGAGGAGGGTGATACGCTCGAGTTGCGCGTTGACTTCGAGCGCGTCCAGCAGCAGATACGTGAGAGCAAGGAGGAGCTCAACACATACAGCGAGGAACTGGACATGATGTTGCTTTGCTACAAGGAAACGCAACTATCCCAGCTAAGCAAAATCTCCAATGTGCGCTCCGACAAATCGGTGACAATGGTGCGTGCCAATGAGATATGCTTTAAGCGCGCCCAGTGGCGTCTCACGGAAACCGATGGACAGATTGGCATTGCTGATTTGGTGTTAAGCGCATTTCTCTATACCAAAAAGTCAAAGAGCGATGATTCTGTAGAGCATCTGCTGGAGCTGGGCAATATACGCATGGAGAATCTGCTGCCTCGTGAAATCTATCGCGATGTGCTGCTGGCCACGGAAATACAAAAGGATATGCCCGTGGACACGCACAAGCGTGTGCTGCGCATCTTTTGTCGCGAGAAACCGCCGGTCGGTGGCATTTCCGTTAAGGATCACTTTGAGATTAATGTAGCACCGATAACCATAGCAATTACCAAGAAATTCTATAGCACCATGTTAAAGTTTTGCTTCCCGGATCGCGATGCATCTGAGACAGAGGTCAGCGATGAGCTGGACGATAATGCATCCACCAGTTCGGCATCCACAACGAATTTACAGTCCAAGTCTTCGTTGTCCAAGCGGTCGGCCAAAAGCAAGAAGAGCGCTAAGGACTCGGAGTTCTATGTTAAAATTGAAAAGGATGATGTAGAAAAGATGAAGGAGCGCGCTGAAAAGAACAAATTGTTTATTTACATTAAAATACCCGAAGTGCCTGTGCGTGTCAGCTACAAAGGCAACAAGGAGAAGAATCTGGAGGATATAACAGACTACTCGCTGGTTATACCAACGCTGGAATATCACAATGTCACATGGACCTGGCTCGATCTGTTGCTGGCGATGAAATCAGTTAGCAAACGCGTCATAGTATCGCAGGCCATCAAACAGAAGCTGCAAATCCATCGACGTCAGCCTGTTCTGTCCGCTGGTGAGCGTGCCACTCCCCAAGAGGAGGATAAGGCCAAAATGCTGTTTGGCAATCGACTTCTGGTGAGTTAATTAAAAATGGAATTTACTTCGTTAGCATAATTAATTTGAAATAACCTGTTTCAATCGCAGAACGAGAATCGCAATCAACGAAAAGGCGGCGGCGTCTTCAAGTTTCCATCCAGCGGCAAGAGATCGGATTAGTCCCTGCACTTTAATTGAATGCTGTATTTAAATTGTATTTATTTATATATTTCATCTGTATATGCATATTTTATTACGGTACTTTTGAACGATGTGAAACTCGCAGCGGGCTAGGCCAATCTTCAACTTGCCTAATCATTTAACAAGTATATCGAGTGCTGCTGGAGCTCCCAAATAGTTACATACTACAATACAGTATACAATACAATCACACACAACATACACACAACACACACACACTCAAGTATTATGCTATATAAACTATAAATATATCTCTGTATGCATGTGTCTGTCTGTCTGTCTGTCTGCATGTTCCCATAATATATATTGTTAAAACACTGCTTTTGTTTAACGTTAGCAAATAAAGAGAGTTAGAAGTAGTTGCATTTTTACACACCACAATGAAACTTTAAGACTTTAAAACACTTAAAATTAAGTATGCATTTGAATTGCCAAGCCCTTTAACTAGAGTAACATTCACTTGGTCAGCTGCTTTAACGGTGGCTGCAACAAATTGAACAATTCGTTAGATTTACTAGATATATGATGGACTCTCATGGGTGCTCACCAGTACAAAGACGCGTTTGGGTAGTGCACGCTGCACCAGCTCATCGAGGAGCGCATTCTGGCTGTCATTCTTTTGAGGATCGGCCTTGGTGTTGTACTCCAGTGTCAGTACGGGCAGCTCCTGCCAGCCCACTTGCAGCGGATACAAGTTGTAGACCAGCTCCTTCTCATCAAACGCCATTATGGAAACGTCCAGCTGCAAGAAAACAGAATTAAGTAGAGGAAACAAACAAAAGCTAGGTGTTTATACGGCACCTGTTTATGGCCAGAGCATATGAAATTGTCCGATTGGCTAATGGCGAGCGTGGTTATCAGATGCAGCACGTGGCCAGTTGGATTTTTGAGCACCACTTTGAAGGCCATGGGCATTTTGACAAACATCTTTTCCTCAATGGTGCAGTAAATGTTTAGCGGCGGCTCCGCAATATCAAGGCCACTTATAATAAACTTGGATTCATTCTCATCCTTACCGCCCTCTCGTCGCCATCGTATGCAAAATACACCAAATTTGGGCGGAGTTGTCGTCGCTGCTGTACCGTCCAGCGTGTAAACGCCTTTGATGAAGCCACGACAATGACCAGTGGGCTGGACCGCCTCCAGTGCCTTGTTGAATATGACTCGCATACTCTTGGGCGCATCCTGTCCAGTGGTCGTCAACAGTGTGCCATCTTCAGCACCGCTGATGCCCAGCTTGCCATCATCCGAATGCAATGAGCTGCTCATAATGTTCGCATTGCTCACCGCTGAGTTATTAATGATGGTCATTGTTGTGGGTATTTTGGCCATCAGGGTTTTGGTCATATAGGCGCTCGTCGCAGCGGTTGGCGGCAGTGCAGGCGCATCGCTAACGTTGCCTGCGGTGTGCGTCTTCTGCTGGCGACTTATAAACTTGCTGGATGCACCCTCGTCGGACTTGGAACGTTCCAGATCACGTGCTGTCGTCCAATCCTGCAGTGTGGCATTTGTGCGCAACACAATAACACTTTCCAGTTGGTCACCAGCTCTGTACTTGTTGGTATACTTCTTACGCTTAAAACTGTAGTTCGATTGCACTAAATTGTGATCCTGTCGAGCAACACAAATGAATATAATTGAACTGCAGCTAGCGCACGCTCACTTACACATATAAAGAAGCTGTCCAGGATCTCCACATCGTCCACAGCCAGCACCTCCGTATTGGCACGTAGCAGAAAGTTCTCGCCACGATACACTTGACTCAGTGGCCGCCGGTTGAGTGTGTAGAAGCGGGCGCTAAACTTGAAGTCGCCAGTACATCTCACGGTCAATGTGTCCTCGCGTGATTTGCGCAGCCTCGTCTCGTCCAGGTACTCGATCTGTACGGGCGATATGGCCGCCAGACTGCTGCTTATAACTTTAACATGCTCCGGTGTTGTCTCCGTGCTGTTGGGCGATATACTGTGACTGGCATTAGCACCACCAGCTGCCCCGCGATCCACATCCAACGTGTAGCTGAGTCTTTGCTGCAGTGTGATGTCTGTCTCCACCAGGCTGAAGATGTAGTAGGTAGCCGTGTTGCTGCCATGGGCGGACAGTTCACCCACATCGATCTGGATTTGGGCGTGCAGCTTTTGACGACCGGACGACACGTCGGTGGTGAGGAAAACTGTGAATAATAGATTTCTGTTATTCTAAATCCAATTTGTACAATCGAAATTAAGGATACAATTTATAAAGAAAAATTCCTCATATAGACAGCAATTCATTTGGAGAGGAATTAAGATATTTTTATGCTTTCTGTACAAGAAGTTTTGATATTTTTTAAAAGTTAGGAAGATCTTTTTCTACAGAATTTCCAACATAATTGTAATAAGATTTCCTATTCAGTCCAGACGCTTTCTGCAGTCAACTAGACTCTGCATTTGGGGTACAATTTGTAGAGTATTTGTATATTGTTATAAAGAATAAACAACGTAATGAGTGGAAGTAGTAGGGAAACACAAGTGTGGATTGCGTTTCGTAGCAAGTTCAATGCTGTGTGTGCACAGTCGGCACAAGTGTTTTATATGATGCTGTAATATCGAATTATATTGTAGCTGTTGGGTAAGGTAAGTAACGCTAACTGACGGCCTCTTGCAGTACATGTGGCTTTACTCAGAGCAGTATAAATAGGTGCATCTGGGTCGCGTGCGTCAGTCGATTTGTGGCTACATTGTAAGCAGAACAAAGCTCAAGATGCGGCTTGGTTTGCTCTTGTTGTTGTTAATTGGAAGCGGGGTAGCTCTAAATTTAGATGGAGAGGATCTGCGGCGGGTGCGACGCGTGGTGGGCGGTCGACGCATTGAGGTGGACACCCAGCCGCATATGGTGAATGTCAGACGAGGCGGTGAATTCCAGTGCGGCGGCTCCCTGGTGACGCCACGTTGCGTGCTCACAGCAGCCCACTGTCTGCAGGAGCAGCAGCATAAGCCGTCGGAATACGTGGTCCGAGCCGGAGTAACCTATCTCAGAGATACGCGCAATGCACGCTTTGTAAGCAGAATCTTGCTGCATGGCGCCTACAATCTCACAACGCTGGATCACGACGTGGCGCTGTTGCAGCTGCAGAATCCAATGAACGGAGCGCATATTGAGCCCATAAGCTTGGCAAGGCAGCCACCGCGCCCCGGCACCTATATACGCGTCTCCGGCTGGGGATTGACGCATGAACGTTCGCTGCAGCTGCCCAATCAGCTGCACAGCGTAAAGGTCAAGGTATTGTCGCACCAGCATTGCCAGGAGCTATATCGTGGCTACAGGAATCTAACGGACAGCATGTACTGTGCCTCGGTGCCGGGCTATAAGGATGCCTGCGACGCTGACTCCGGCGGACCGGCGGTCAATGCCGATGGCCAGCTGGTGGGCATTGTCTCCTGGGGCAAGGCGAATCGCTGCGCTCGCAAGGACAGTCCGGGCGTCTACACCAGTGTGGCACATCTGTACGCCTGGATAGCGGATAATATGGCCAGATATTGCTACTGAGACACGTGCCGTTGATCTATTAATAGAATCTAGCATTAGTTAAGCCATTCGAGTATTAAAAACAGATATTTAAACTGAAACAGCGTCTCTACGCTTCAACCCTGATTATGTTATGTTGGAATCCAAATATTGTTGACGCAGTGCAGCACGTCACAGAGTTTGCCACAAGGTCCATTTGGCGCATTGAACGAATTTGAGTGTTTTGCTCGCATTGTGGCCGGCTATTTGCACAGTTGTTAGCCGCATGTTTTTTTGGTAAATGCGATAGCATAAAAGCCATACTAAGGTTAATTTGCACACATTCCGCCACGAGATGCGCCTGCGTTGGGTATACCTGGTCTTTATCATATTGCTGCTGGAGCAGCTAGCTGAGGCGCAGCGTCGAAACAACGCTCGCAACGGGCTGAGGAGGCGGAACGCCGCAGGCGCCAGGAATCAAGTCCAGGCGCGCATTATAAGCGGCAACAGTGGCAGACGGCGGGCAGGAGGTGCTAAGCGTGCCAGGATACAGCCCCGCATTGTGGGCGCCAATACGAGACGAGCCAACCGCAGATTGAGAAGAGCCAACCGCCAAAGAAATCAAGCCCGCAGGGGCAATTCCAATGCCGGAATAGCCAATGGCAGTGTCCAGCCGCGCATTGTGGGCGGCTCATCGACTGAAATAAGCGCGATGCCATATCTGGTGCTAGTGAATCGTGCCAGTAGCCTGTGCACCGGCGCACTAGTTGACACTCAATGGGTTCTGACCGCCGCCCATTGCGTGCAAGGCTACGCTGCATCCACTTTTACAGTGGTTGGCAACGTTACGACACAGAACGGCGTAAATGCCGTAACCCGTACAGTTACCTTTACCGCTGTACCGAACGGCTTCACCAGGAGTTCATTGAACAGGGACGCAGCGCTGCTGAAGCTAAATGAGACCATGACGGGCACAAACATTGCCGTCATTCCAATTGGCCAAAATGCGCCTCAAGCGGGCACCATGGTTCGCATCGGCGGCTGGGGATCGACCAGAGAAGGCGGCAGTTCTGTAAGAAATTTGAGATCGATACAGCTTCGTATTGTCAGGCAGCCCGTTTGCCGACGGGCCTATCGCGGTTCCGCCACCATCACCAGGAACATGTTCTGTGCCCAGTTCAGAGGCAGGGATACTTGTACCGGCGACTCGGGCAGCCCAGTTGTGCAAAACGGCAGACTGAAGGGTATCACATCCTTTGGTAGGGGCTGCGCTAGGCCTCAATATCCCGGAGTCTACACCAGAGTGAGCACGCTTAGAACCTGGATTAACAATACCATTGCAAATAATTAAGCTACTTAAATAAACTAAACACAAACTATTAACAAACACATACTTCCTTCTAATATACTAAAGGAAAGAAACAAGCAGGAAAACAAGTTTTGAAAATGTTATGGCAGTTGGTAATCTAGGAAGTAGAGCTACCCTTCTGTTTAAGACAGGGACCGTAAATAATAATTACTTTTATTAATGATCATAAATAACTGTGAATTCATTAATTTTTAAAAGTATTTTTTAGGAGAAAAAATATAGTACTGGGGGGCAGATTTGTGGTCCTTTTACAAGGATATTTCTTTCAGACGTAGATGTAAAACGGGCAGTACACTCAAGTGGGCCAACGACACCAAGCAAGGGCATCTTAACGCGCGGATCTAGGCAAAATGCAACCCGCCTCCCGCCCAACCGACCGAGGGGCGCGCCGCATAACGTGCGGCAACGAAGATCGCGGAACAGATTATGATTATAGATTATAGATTACGCAGATAACATAAAAGTGAAGTTCTGAGTAAGGAAATTGAAGTAGCATTACATATTAAATGATAATTAGAACATAGAAAACGAAAAGGGTTATGGATAGCTTAAAGAGGAAGTGGAAGAAAGTTTCTAAAATTTCTGATCGGAACTGCAAAACTAATTTGGCTGATATGCAATAATATTGGTGAAAAATCTAACACAGAAAGAAGCCTTAAATTTTTGTTTTCTAATCAAAAATAATGATTATATTCTAAGTTGTACTAAATTACTCAAAACTAATGATTATCACTGTAGAAAAACGTAAATAATTTATACATAATCATTACTATGTAATTTTAATAGTATAACTTATAATAATTACGGTCCCTGGCTTAAAATTTTACAAGTTGATATTATTTTGAATTATTTAAATGGTTTTAATCCAAAAAAAAAAGAAGAACTTTCACACAAGTATTAAGTTCGCAATCGAATAAATATCAAAGTCCAAGGTTTTGTATATTTTCAAAATATTAATTTTGTGTAAGGGGGACACTTGTCAAATTTTCGGAAAAATGTAGGCATTTTTTTTGATAAATCTTAAATGTCAAGTAAATTTAGAGTACAAAACATGATCAAAAAGACATTCCCTATAAAGATCGGTTAACTTTTGACAAAGTTATGGGGGTTAATAGTCAAGGAGGTAGATCTTCTGTAGTGCTTTAAAAAATATTTATAACTTATTTTGACTAAAAATAAGATACAGACGGATCAATTGTTCAGTTATGCGGTCATTGCCGTTCGACAACTTTTTAATGAACAATTAAGATTCTATTTTTAAAAATAACTTCAAATTTAACTTGTTTCTTTATTTATACATGATATATCTTCTACATATCTGTTAAACCATCAACCACACAAACAAGAAATGAAGCTTATATTTTGTAAGTAAACAAGTAACAATTGTGCAAATGTTGAACCGCTTTTCTGATCAGATTTGTTTACAGCCAATCTATGCTATAAAAGCACTTGGCCTAATACCCCAAAAGCATTAGCTTCCCTGATTCCCGACATGTTTGTAAGCCACGCACTCCGTCCACAGCTGCTGGCCCTGTTCTTGGCCAGCTTTTTGCTAGTCGATGGAACTGAACTCATCGAGCCTCGCATTATTGGTGGCCATGTGGCGAGCATCAGGCAACTAAAATATCTCGTCCAGATTTCCACGGACGATGAAATATGCGGTGGATCCTTGATAACGGCTCGTTGGGTCATTACAGCAGCTCACTGCGTGCAAAGGGTTAATCTGGCGGACTTACGTGTCTATGGGGGCACCTCCGAGCAGGGTGGTAGTGATGGTATCAAGCGATTGGTGAATTTGGTGGCCATTCCGCCAGAATTTAGCATGAAAACAATGAACATGGACGTGGCCGCATTGCTGCTCGATCAGGACATGGTTGGCGCCAACGTGGAGACCATAAGACTGGCCTCCCAACCGGTGCCGCCGGGCAGGCTAGTCAAGGTGTCTGGCTGGGGTGCAGTGAATCCCAATTCCTCGCAAACGGCGCGTCAAGTGCACAGCGTTCTAATGCCCATGTGGTCAACGGGTGCCTGTCGTGCGGCATACCGTGGCATGCAACACATTACCCGCTCCATGGTATGCGCCTCTATACCTTATAGGCGAGACTCCTGCGATGGTGACTCGGGCGGACCACTGGTCTATCGTGGTGAGCTGGCGGGCATTGTCTCCTTTGGCTACGATTGCGCCAGTCGCCTGCCCGGCGTCTACACCAGCGTGCCAGTGATAAGAAGATGGTTCATGGACGTCCTTGTAGAATATTCCTAACTAAGCTAGTCCCATTATTTATAGCATTCTGTAGTTTGTAGACTCAATAAACTAGTTAAAGCTTACGTTTGCTTATCACCACTCAATTAACTTAGGAATGTTCCAAGTTTGGCGACTATATAAGCATTAACTTCTGGAGATACTCGGTGAAGTGCTTCCCTGAAATGTGGGGCAAGTTCTTAGCTTGGTTAGCTTTATTTCAGTTGTTCGATGGCTCGATGGCAGCTGCCGTACAGTTGGCCAAAATCTTTGGAGGTCAGACGGTGCCAATTGGAGATTATCCATTTCTAGTGAATCTGCGACGTGGACATAGATTCAAATGCGGCGGCACACTCATCTCGCCCAGCTGTGTGCTGACGGCGGCCCACTGCCTGGAGAATCGTTATCAATATGTCCAGGATTTGTTTGTGCATGCCCAGCAACAGTGTCTCTCCGATGTATCCTCCGACTCGCATGTGCGCCAAGCCTGGTTCGCCTGGGTGGCTCCACAATATTGCTCCCGTGGCCTGGACTCGGATATTGCTGTGATCAAACTACGTCGCCCCTTTGACATATCCGGCAATGCGAGCACCATTCAAGTTGACTTCAATGAACTGCCAGAACAGGCCAATCTGAGAATAGTCGGCTGGGGACTGACCGGCCAGAGTTTCAGCCCAAGTCAATGCCTACAGGCAGCCAATGTCAGTCTGATGCCGCGACGTGAGTGCGCCCAACGCTTGAGCCACTTTTCTCCCATCACCAGGAACATGTTCTGTGCCCTGGGCCAGAACTCTACAGATGCATGTATGGGCGATTCGGGTGGTCCTGTTCTGTATGCCGGTCGTACCGCCGGCATTGTCTCCTGGGGCTATGGCTGTGGCAGCGGTTTGCCTGGCGTTTATACGCGCCTGAGTAGCCTGTTGATGAGCTGGTTTCTCAAGAGTTTCATGGAAAGGCACTGCTAATTAAGGATCTTGATCATAAGGATCATAACTTCTTCATTGCTTATGTCAATCAATATTATCACTTTATGTTCAGTTCAGTCCATTTTCAGCATTTAAACTCTCATTCAATTCAGTTGTAATGTAACTCATCCATTTGTCATGCTTAAATCTAACTCTAATTGTAATATCGTGAGGCGCATACAATAAAATAATCATTTTGTCGAGGTGAGCTCCATTCAAATAGTTTGTTGCATCTAATTAAACTTTGTTATTGACATAGGCTTTCAATAAATGAATCTAAAATGTCAGTTTTGGGCATGTTTGCTTCTCTATGGTGCTCGTAGTTTAGTCTGAGCAAGCAATGAGCTGGTTATGGCTGGGTTGGATGATCTGCATGACGCGCTTTATGCTGATCTTCGCTGCCGAAGGACCACGCATTGTAGGTGGCCAGGAGACGAGCATCGGGCAGGTGCCTTATTTGGTGTATCTGCGACAGGACGGTCACTTTATCTGCGGTGGCTCCTTGATCACGACACGCTGTGTGCTGAGTGCAGCGCATTGTGTCTATGATGCCCAGCCGGAGGATTACACTGTCCATGCGGGCGGCAGTCGATTGGAGCAACCGGCTCCTGTGGTGCGTAGTGTTGCCCGTTTTCACATTGCACCCAATTACTCGCCCAACAACTTTGACATGGACGTGGCCATACTGCAGCTGTCATCGCCAGTGCCTCTACTTGCTGGTCAGGTGGCCACAATTGCGCCCTGCCGCACACCGCCACCCGGCAACACATATGTCAGGATCAGCGGTTGGGGCGTGACAAGGGAGAGCGGCCGGGATCCAGCAGCTCAGGTGCGCACAGCGATGGTGCGCGTGCTGCATAGCCTGGAGTGTCATGTGGCCTACGCTGGACAGGCACGGCTCAGCGATTCCATGCTCTGCGCCGCCGTACGCGGCATTAAGGACTCCTGTTCCGGCGACTCTGGCGGCCCATTGGTCTATCGCGGCCAGGTCTGTGGCATTGTCTCCTGGGGATTTGGCTGCGGCCGCGCCGCCTATCCGGGCGTGTACACCAGCGTGGCCAGCGCCCGTGTGCACGGATTTATTGAGAAAACGCTGAGAAAGCTACAATGAGGCAGCTAGTTTCAGTATTTGATTAGTTAGGTTCAGTTTTCCTGCTCTATATTGTGTGAAATTAGTTGCACTCTCTGATAATTTCGTTGTATAAATATGTCATCAATGATAGCTTATTTTTTTGTGATTATCATAATAATTATTGTAGCGCGACAACGAATAGTAAACAATTTAACGTGTGGTTGACTTTGATGAAAGCTTAAATCTGTTGTGTCTCCGGGAACATCAAAAGTGGCCTGAACTTTAGATGATTCAGTTAATCCGGCATTAAGCATTGACAGAGTTAATCAAGTAGAAAGGAAGCTGGAAAGTATATAATGACTTCAAGGTCGGAAACCGTCAGATAACAAATGCTAAATCGGTTGTATTTACGTTTTGACTGAATTGTTATGTTTCTGGCTGTGTTACACGATCGATGGGCCGCAAACGATAAAACAGTCAAATGGTTTAGTTAATATAATTATTATTTGCACAATAAAACAACGTTATAATTATTTCCTCACTCCGGCACACATATAAAGCAGAGCAAACAAACGCGCGAGCCAAGTCGGAACTGGAATCGGTTAGTGAGTTGTGTGGTTTTCAACTATTTACACAAGTGATCCGCTAGGAAACGCGTCAGCAAATATTTGAGGCAATGTGCGGCAGCGTGTGTGGTTGATGCCCCACCCAAGACAACCCAATGCAAACGGCGCTGTTGCTGCTGTCGTTGCTCCTGCTCCGCCTAACCGCCGTCAAGGCCGCCAACGGGGCGGGTGCGCGTATTGTGGGCGGCACGCCCGTGGACATCAGCAGTGTTCCCTATTTGATCAATCTGCGCATTGGCGGTGCCTTTATATGCGGCGGCGCCTTGGTCACGCCCACACATGTGGTAACAGCCGCCCACTGTGTGAAGAGCGTGGCTGCGAGCAGGATACAGGTTGTTGGCGGTGCCACCTTATTATCGGATGCGACAGGTGTGCGACGCAGCGTGGAGAAGGTCTACACGCCCAAGGCTTACAATACGCGCACCCTGCACAGCGATGTCGCAGTGCTGAAGCTTAAAACGAAGCTGGAGGGTCCCAATATTGCTACCATTGGGCTGTGCAACTCCAGCTGGAAGCCGGGCGACGTCATCAAGGTCTCTGGCTGGGGCAAGCCCACAGAGAACAGCAAACAAATCTCGCAGCAGGTGCGTAGCGTGGAAGTACCACTAATCTCACGCAAGAGCTGCATCAGTCAGTACAAACTACGTGGCACCATTAGCAACACCATGGTCTGTGCCTCAGTGCCGGGCGTAAGGGATGCCTGCGATGGGGACTCTGGCGGCCCAGCCGTTTACCAAGGACAACTATGCGGCATTGTCTCTTGGGGCGTGGGTTGTGCACGACGCAGTTTCCCAGGCGTTTATACAAGTGTCCCGAGTGTCAGAGGTTTTATCGATAAGGCTTTAAGCTTGTAACCAAACTAATAAGTTGGCCAATAAATATACATATATAGAATAGTAAATTCTAGGATTATGAATATTCAATGCTGTCACGAAAATCTCTAGAGATTACCAGCAAAATCAGTTACAGAACTTTAACTGATTTAATTTGTTAGCTGCGTCAAAGCTTCAATCGATACTGAAGCCAATTAAGGTACTGAGAGACTGGCTAAATATTTGTAGCCAAAAGAATATTGAATATATAAAATCATCCAACTTACCGCTGTTTCGCAGCTCCACAGGTATGCTGATGTGGACACCAACATTCTGGAGGTAGACATTATAAGGATTGCTAATGGTGGTCACCACTGGATAGTATTCGTTGACCAACATTGTTGTTGTTTTTGTGATTGCTGATGCGGCCGGTTCATCGGTCATTACATGGCCGAGGTTCGTTTGCGTGCTCAAGTGGAAGCTGCAATGAAATGTTCAGTGGAGCATTAAATTGCTGCTGGATGCAATCGTCGGTAAAATGTTGCCAGCTTCCGGTACGAAGCGTTTTGACCTACGTGGGCGCAATATAGCAAATTGGATTGATCGTCACATTATCATCCAGATCGCGACTGCGCGTGTGATGTCGGAATGGTTGGCGTGTATAGTTGGCGCTGCACGTAAGCAGAGCGCCCATTTGATCGGTGCCCATAAGCGCCTCCATCCGTACAATGCGCAGCTGTGTATTCTCATTAAACTGATGCGCCTCCGTGCTGCATAGTAGCTGGTAGTAACAGTCTGGCTCTAATCTCATATTCTTCTCGTAGGTTTTGGGCTCCAATTGTTCGTTTGGTTGTGGCTGCTGCTGCGCTCGCAGCTGCAGCAGATTGGGGAAGCACAGATATTTGAGCGCCTCCAGCTTGTAACTGTTTTGCGGATTACTGACATCGGCAAGCAGCACATGGAAGCTGCGTATGCGCAGCGGCACATCGGTGAGAACGCTGTAGAGATTAAGCAATGCGTACTAAAACATGTGTCGTTAATCAGAGCAGCGTTTTCAACTTACCGCACTATAAGATGCAGCTGCAACACATCATTGTTGTTCAATTGAACTTGTTGGAATGTGGCGCACAGCTCCAGAACGTCACTGACCTTATCTAAATCAATTGGAATTGGCGATTTCACGCTGGCCTGCGCGTTGCTCCATAGCGCTTGAATGTCGGGCGTTAATTGAGTTTGTGGCATGGGCGGCACGTTCTGAAACACCTGCCAAAGATTCTCCAGCAGCAGTACACGGTCCTTTTGCTCGCCATGATGGCGCAACGACAGCGCCTCAATGCTGCAGGCAATATAATCAGCTACTGAGGCGGAAAGCAGCGCACAGCGAAGCGTTTTCAGCAGCACATCACTAAAAATGGTTGACCATTTCTCTTGACGGTAGTCGGGCAGCATTAAAGAGTACAGACTGCAATGCAGGCCGATCAGGTAGATTATAAACAACATTTAGCAAGTAATTGTTGCTACTCACGTTAGCGCCTTGGCATGATCGCCGCTGCGCAGATACTCCTCGGCCATGTCGATGGCCAGTTTCTTGCGGAATCGTAGACATTTGTAGATCTTAAATTGTGCCATCGCCTGACTCAACAGCGCTATAATTGAGGCTGAGTGATTATAGTTGCGTTCCAGCTCGCACAGCTGTACATTGACCTGCTGCTCGGCGACAGGATCACCTGTCTTGACAGCGCGTATGCCAAAGAACTCTGTGTATAAGTTTGACTGTGTCTGACTGGATGATGCATCGCTTGAGTTAAGGAGCGCGACGCTGGCTTGTTGGGCAACCTCGCGTCGCTTGATCACATACTCGGCCGCTTTTTGGTAGTAAATACCCGGATGCTGAGTCTGCAGTGCAGGCAAACCATTTTTGATGGCCTCACAGAAGAGCTCCGCAAAGACAGCGTGTCTGTTAAAAATATATATTAGTTATATGTCACAAAATGTTAAATCAATTTGCTCCTTACTGCGTACTTAGCCAGGCATTATGCTCAAAGGCCAAATCCTTGAAGCCAACGCGATTCTTGTATTTCTCAATGTGTATAATAAACTGATTGATCGAATCCCGTGGCGTTTTCAGCTTGAACATAAGCCGGCACATCTTGTAATTGAGAAAGCCAGCAACCGTTTTAATTTCCATGCAGTTGGCATCATTGATCCGAATTTCATCCAAGTTTCCATAGGCCTGAAAATAGTGTCTGCAAGCAAAGTCAACATTATGTTCTATTGTTATTTTTATGTCAACTTACTTTTGTGCCGTGCTTAAGTCCTGCCGCATCTCAGCCACAAAGCCCAGTTTGAACTGATGTCGTATCTTAAGCGTTGTATGCGCCGCCGACAGCTGATCCCGATGCGTGCGTATTCGCTTGGACATAAGCGCATAGTAGGACTGGGCCATGTCCAGGAACGCCGACTCCAGGCGCAGCGTGTAACCCATGAGATGCTCCGTGTGCGGCAATATGAACAACATCTTGCTGGTAATAGCACAAGCGGTTGTTAGGCTGGCAGCACGCTCGGCCGCCAACATATCCTCGCCAGGAGGCAGTGGCGCCGACTTCTGGAGCAGCACCAGGCATAACCTTGTGTTTCGTTCCTGCAGTGCATTTTTCAAGGCCTGCACAACAGCCGCACATTGCACCTGTTTCTCAGTCCACTGGCTGTCGTTCCACTCAATGTCCTGGAAAAGTACCACCACCGATGGCAATACATGAAGATGCTTTAACATCCAGTTACGCTTGAGTATGCCCTTCGGATGGTACCATTCGTAGGATGCGCGCTTTGGTTTCGCCACTGGAAACTCATAGTTCGGAGGCAGTAGTTTGTATTGCACGGCTGCGCGATCCCTGTCCCTGTCCGCTGGCTTTCTTTGCAGCGTCCCGCTGAACGCATCCCAAATGGATTTGTGGACGCTTTGTCGCGCGATGTCCAAGCCACAGAAACCTATCAGCGGTTGTGGTGTTACGAGCAGCTCTGACGGCAGAGTGGTGGCATCAATCGTCATAGTTCTGTGTGTGTAATAGATGTTATTGCCCTCCCCGCACACTGCTGACAAACGCTGCTTCAAGGCCTGTGCACTGGTTAACTGCTGGGTATGGATATTGTGTTTCCAATGCTATCAGTGCATAAGGCGCACACGGAACGTTTTCTAAGGTGTTTAATACGCGGATGTGTGTAAAATTCCAGCTATTTTACGGTATTAGGATGTAAATAAACGCCGCCACAGAAAATGCAGTTTGCAATCAGCTGTAGCAGTACGTAAGCTTGTTATCGCTATCGAGTGCCGATATACTGCTAGGCATGCAGCCCTGAACATTGTTCAAGGTTGCCACTTATGGTATAAATGTACCAAAACTGGACCATCATTTTGGAGTTGGTACACTGATCCATTTTTAAAATATGTTCCATATTGCAAATATTTCAAATAAGAAGAAAATTAAGTTTTTATAATATATATATAAAATCATAACAATGAAACGTCAAGTTTTACATTTGTATGGTTATGGTAATGATAGGTTATTTTGTTCAGCTTAATACCATAGAATATATATTATAATAATAATAATATAATGAAATGGGTTTAATATGCTGTTACTATAAGATCACCCTTTTTTATTTATTGTCTCGATAGTAGAAAGGGAATTTCAGATTTAAAAAAAAAAACAGTTGTATATTTTTTTCTAACTTGGGTACATAATAACTTTTACTAAGTGGCAACCTTGGCTTTGCTGTCAAACACACGAACTGTCAGTGGCTGTTCGGTTTCTTTATACGTGTCGCGCTACGTACTTTCACATTCGTTTTGTTATTTTCGCTCTGAACACAGGTAATAATGGTCGCGTGTGCTGAAAGTAACAACAATTGACTTACATATTGCATTTGAATTCTAATTTTACAGTGCATCCTGTGCTAATCGCCGAATCACACAAAAAATGGCTCCCCCTCAGAGAATGCGCGTCGCCAACGAAAAGGCCAGCAAATATGTGACAATGCGTGGCAATGTACCCAAATCATCGGTAGGTTCTTTAAATTTGAACGTGTTTATATGTTAATTGTGTCGCAGCTTTACACGACTGCAGAAACAACAACATGAGATAACGGCACCTGCACGCGCCAGCCAGAAAACAAAACCAAAGACGAAAAGTGCCACGCCGTCATTGATTTTATTGTTGTCACATACAAGCGTGCGTGTGCATGTGTGTGTGAGAGAGAATTGACCTGTGTGTGTGTGTGTGTTAATGTTATCTCTGCTTCTGGAAATTATTAGCTGTTGCTCTAAAGATCTATATAGTTTTTTAATTAATGTTGCGTATTTGTTTCCCAACCTAATCTGTTTCTTGTTGCTTCTCCTGCTGTTTTCCAGAAAGCGAAAGAAGGACAATACCCTGTGGGACCCTGGCTCTTGGCGTTGTTCATCTTTGTTGTATGCGGCTCAGCGATTTTCCAAATTATACAGTCGATTCGGGCTGCGTAAACTTGTGCAGCTATAACGACACATAAAGATACATACATATAACCCTAAGCTCAGCACACACACACACAACAAACAAACAAACGAACGCAGGTCTGACTTATTCTCCCAACAACACTCACTCACGTAAATGAACTATCCCGGCAATATGGGCGACATCAGCAGAGATTGAACTCCAGGACAACTTGGCTTTCCAGTTAACTGCATTGTATGCAATATCTATTTCTATAGACATACAAAATTCAAGTCCATATTTGTATTTTTATTAATAATTAAGCTTCAAAACTGAACGTTTTGTGCGCCCTATACTGTAAAAGCATTCCTGCGAACCGCTCCGCGCACTTTAACAAACAAATTAACTTGATTGCTGATTGTGTATAAAGGCAGGCACAAAATTTATATAGATAATTGCATTTTTAGATGCTTTTTGTGGCAATTTGAAAAGGTGCAAGTGTTTAAGCGTTGTTTTCACATGCGAGGACGATTAGAGAAACTATGAGTAAATACCATGAAAAATATATATAATTTTTTTACCTAAAAAAATATACAAATTTGTGTTTTTATGTTAACAAGACTTCTTTAAAGATAAACGCTTAAATACAAAGCCGGAAATGCTGCCGTGCTACCTATAATATTGTAGATAAGGCAAATCTCTTCCGGGTTCCAACATTTTTCGGTAAATTTTCTTTAAATGTTATCATTGGTGTAAATTTAATATTAGATCAGAAGGTAACTAAATGCAGTCTGCACAGCCATGACCAGATTAAAAGAGAAAGTGGAATCCGCTACCGCAACATCTTTTCGACTGGAACACTCCTGAAGTTGTTTTTTTAAAAGATGTATTGCAGCCCTGGGCGGCGTATCTCTAATGAAACTCGCACACGTTGCAGCGAGGTTGCACCCACATTATTGCCTGATTAAAAATAAATTAAATTTATATGCCGTAGCAACTTATTGGACAAAACCGAATCGAAAATACAAATAAATTAGTAGGGTTTTTACAGTGAGAAACTTAAGTTAATCTTCTCACTGGTTTTTATTAGAGTTGCTGCGCTGGACGACTTGGCTGTAGAGTTGTAGCGTGTGTGAGCCCCCATTGAATATGTATGTAAACAGCTGATGATTTTTAGACGCGAGTGCTTTTCTATTAGTAAACGAAATTAATAAAAATGAACGCAAAACGCAATATATTAAATTAAGAGTCTAATGCGCCGCATTTATACAGCAGCCCACGCACAAATTATGTCAAAGAACAAGGGAAAAGCGAAAACAGCGTCCGCTGCCAACGCAATCTCCGCCGCACCGGCTGCAGCCAACACGCCGGTGACAGTGGATAAAAGCGGCAACATCGCCATCAAAATACTGGCCAAGCCCGGAGCCAAACATAATGGCATCACAGACGTTAGCGTAGAAGGCGTTGGCGTTCAGATTGCAGCGCCGCCCAGCGAGGGAGAAGCCAACGCCGAACTGGTGAAATTTTTGTCCAAAGTTCTGGGTCTGCGCAAGAGCGACGTGTCGCTGGACAAAGGCTCCCGCTCCCGCAACAAAATAATACTCATCAGCAAGGGCACATCCACTGTGGAGGCCATAGAGCAGCTGCTGCGCAAGGAATGCGACCCATAATTAGTTCTGTAGTACTGACTAAATAATAAAGATTTGTTTATTTATGATTTTAAACACAAAATTGCTTGTTTTATTTATTATAGTTTATGTTTATGGTTTATCATCAATCCGATCATCCAAACTTATTACATATTCCATTTTATAGCTAATGCGTATGTAGTCTTTGTATGTTTCTCATTACATAAATTACTTGGGATTCTAAATTAGAAGTTTCTTATAAACGACAACTGCTCTTGTTGAATGTTTTGTTCTTAACACTTACAACTTTTGTATTGTTAAATGTTTGTAGTATTAAATGTTGTTTTTGTTTTGAGTGAACTAAGCGTATTTCTGCCGCATACAACGCGACAAAATGAAAGTACAAAATTACAATATAAACTGAACATTAAAAATTTTCTCTGTTGTCAAGTAAACACATGAGAATCGGTTCCAACAAAGGAAATCAAATTTGCTCAACTTTTAAGTAATTTTGCGTGTGTTTATGGGTGAGGTGGGGTGGGTTGGGGTGTTGCGTATATGAGAATGTGTGCGCGTTTCTTTGTTTTGTTTGTTTAATCGACCTCCTCCATGTGGGATGCATCCTCGGTGTCCTCGACGAGAGAAGGAGCATCGCCAGCGCTCTGGGCATCTTCGGTGGTCATGGGCTCATCCTCATCGATGCCAAGACCCAGCTTGATCATGCGATAGATGCGGCTGGCATGCACCTGGGGGCTGTCCAGGGAGAAGCCAGAGGACAACAGCGATGTCTCGAACAGCAGAATAACCAGATCCTTGACGGCCTTGTCGTTCTTATCGGCATCGGCCTTCTGGCGCAGTGTCTCGACAATTGGATGATCGGGATTGATCTCCAAATGCTTCTTGCCGGCCATGTAGCCCATGGTGGAGGTATCACGCAAGGCCTGGGCCTTCATGATGCGCTCCATGTTGGCGGACCAGCCGAACTGCGAGGTGACAATGCAGCATGGCGAGTCGACCAGACGGTTCGAGACGACAACCTTCTCGACTTTGTTGTCCAAAATGGACTTCATCAGCTTGCACAAGTTCTCGAACTTGGCCTTATCTTCCTCGCGCTTCTTCTTCTCGGCATCATCCTCGGGCAGCTCCAGACCCTCCTTGGTGACGGAGACAAGCTGCTTGCCCTTGTACTCCTTCAGATGCTGGATGACGTACTCATCGATGGGTTCAGTCATGTAGACCACCTCGAAGCCGCGTGCCTTGACGCGCTCAACGAAAGCAGAGTTGCTGACCTGATCCTTGGACTCGCCAGTGATGAAGTAGATGTGCTTCTGGCTCTCCTTCATGCGGGACACATAGTCGGACAACGAGCAGAAGTCATCGCCAGAGGCCGAGGTGTGGAAGCGCAAGAAATCGGCCAACTTGGCGCGGTTGTTGCTGTCCTCGTGGACGCCCAGTTTGAGGTTCTTGCTGAACTGGTCGTAGAACTTCTTGTAGTTCTCCTTGTCCTCGGTAAGCTCCTCAATCAGCTCCATGGTCTTCTTGACTAGGTTCTTGCGGATGACCTTCAGGACCTTGTTCTGCTGCAACATCTCACGAGAAATGTTGAGGGGCAAATCCTCGGAATCGACCACACCCTTGATGAAGTTCAAGTACTCGGGAATGAGATCCTCACAGTTGTCCATGATGAAGACACGGCGCACGTACAACTTAATGTTGTTGCGCTTCTTCTGGTTCTCGAAGAGATCGAATGGCGTGCGACGTGGAATGAACAACAGAGCACGGAACTCCAGCTGACCCTCAACGGAGAAATGCTTGACGGCCAAATGGTCCTCCCAGTCGTTGGTCAACGACTTGTAGAACTCGCCGTATTCCTCCTGGGAGATATCATCGGGGTTGCGTGTCCAGATGGGCTTGGTCTTGTTAAGCTCCTCATCTTCAGTGTATTTCTCCTTGATGGTCTTCTTCTTCTTGCCATCCTTGTCCTTCTTATCGGCATCCTCATCCTCGCCAACATCCTCGATCTTGGGCTCATCAGTATCCATATCCTTCTTCTCCTCACCCTCCTTCTTCTCATCCTCGGCCTCATCATCGCTGACCTCCTTCTCGCGCTCCTTCTCGACCAGCAATTTGATGGGATAGCCAATGAACTGAGAGTGCTTGTTGACAATCTCCTTGATCTTGCTCTCCTCAAGGTAATCGGTCTGATCCTCCTTGATGTAGAGCACGATCTTGGTTCCACGGCCCAAAGGCTCAGAGTTGTCAGCACGGACAGTGAAAGAGCCGCCGGCGGACGACTCCCAGATGTACTGCTCATCATCGTTGTTCTTTGATGTGACGGTCACACGATCGGCCACCAGGTAGGCCGAATAGAAGCCCACACCGAACTGGCCAATCATGGAAATATCGGCACCAGCCTGCAATGCCTCCATGAACGCCTTGGTGCCAGACTTGGCAATTGTGCCCAAGTTGTTAACCAAATCGGACTTGGTCATACCGATACCGGTATCAATGATGGTCAAAGTACCAGCGGTCTTGTTCGGTATTAGCTTAATATACAGCTCCTTGCCAGAGTCGAGCTTGCTGGGATCCGTCAGCGATTCATAGCGGATCTTGTCGAGCGCATCAGACGCATTGGAAATCAATTCACGCAAGAAGATTTCTTTGTTTGAGTAGAATGTGTTGATGATCAATGACATGAGCTGAGCAATCTCAGCCTGGAATGCGAAGGTCTCAGTTTCTTCTGGCATCTGTAAATATAAAAAATAAAATTATATTTATAAGAAGTTGCTCATAAACAATGGAAGTGTTCGCATTTGTATGGTGTTATTATTTTAGGTGGTTTAAAATGCGAGTCTCCAGCTGTCCTAGACAACTGGCACTTGGTACCTCATACTATGGTTGGCAGGCGTGAGCTCACATACCACTTTATTTAGTTACGCCATGAACTGGGATATTGCAAGCACGGGATGTATGCGCCCTGCCGCCATTTGCTTTTTGTCCTCTCATGACAATATTTCGCATAGTGCTTACTCATTCACACTTATGTATGTATGTAAATATAAAAGTGATGTACACACTGGCCATTCTTATGTACATACATATGTATGTGTGTGAGCCGTTGCCATGCCATCAAATTCTGCCGTAATCGTAAATTCTAGAAGCATTCTTATTGAAGCTATATGTATGTGTGTAACACGCTTTAGTATATACAGCAATATTTCTGCAAGTTTTCTTTGCGTAGGAGACAACGCTTTTCTAGAACATTTCCAGGAAGTGACCCAAAAGAAAATGCAGTACGCAGATGCAAACAATGCACGCACATATGTACATTTGTATGTATGTACCTAATTTTGCATATGCGAGAGCGACAGGGACAAAGGCAGCTGCACGCACGTGCAATTGGACAATGAACGGGGTATGTATGTATGTAAACATGTATGTATGCATGTGTGTTATACAGCAATACTTAAATGTCAACTTAAGCAATCTTTTTAGATATGCATGGTTCCTTCTGGAAAAAATATTCCAGAAATTTCGCCAGTTTCGTCAGCCGGCATAATGATGAGAGCAATTGTGACTCACAACTTTACGGCACGTTTTTTTCGACATACAGCGCACATTTTTGCAGCACGTTTCAAAACGCATTAGAATTGGCTATTTCTGAATGAAACATATGTATGCAACTTGATCGCAATTTTCTAGAGCCTTCTGCAAATCGATACAGAAATGTGTCAAGAACACATCCCTCACACATACATACATACAAATGTATATCTGAATGAGGTTGCCGAAAAATGCAATTACTTTTGTGTGCAATTTGCTGAATAAAAGTATTATACAAATGATGTATAAATGCAATAACTTACCTTGAATGAGTTTGTTTCACAGAATAAACTTTAAAACAATAAATATTCACTTTGCTTTTTGGCAGAAAATGAAATTCACTTTTCGCTTTGCTTTGCTTTGCTCTGAAGCAGACGCCTCAATGCTCTCCGCACGAATTTTTTTTCAATACTGACAAACCGGCAACTGCTTGCTGAGGCTTTTATAGAGGGAGCCAAAAATGCTATGAAACTTCTAGAGGTTTCTAGAGACTTCTAGTCGGCAGGGCTGCGTCTTCCGGTTGTGAACACAGAGTTGCATGGAATTCGTTTACAGTGCTGATTTTTATGTTAAGTTCAGGATGCTAAATTCTGTGATTAATTTACCAGTAAAAATTCAAATGACAGTTTATAAATAACATTATTAGCAGATTTAAGAGACATTTTTAAACTATTGACATTACATTTGTGGCTATAGACCAGTTTTTATATTTTATATATATATATAGATTTTTCTTAATATTCATAAAATTACAATAAAGTCGTGCAATAAAAAATTAATTAAAACATTTTTACTAGCTCTAAATTTGTAGGGCTTAATACAAAATAAACATATATCCGTCCGTCTTATTGACTGTTTTGCTAAATAAATAAAAAATGTTAAGAACCAAAAAAAAACATTTTCTGATTTTTTTTATTAAACTTTTAGTATTTTTTTTATACGGATTTGATTGACCATTTTTGGACTAACACCAAGTGTGACCAACTACATGTTTGTAGGGATATTTTAGTGCTAAGCCTTGCGATGCGGTTTTTATTTAGTTTTGATTTGTTTTATTGAAATTGAAAACAAAGCGAATTTTAATTAATATGGGTGGTACTCGATGCATTTTCCGCGACTGCCAAGTCTCAACGCAGCGCAATCCGAAAATGCATTTTTTCAAACTGCCAGTTCGTGATGCAGCTCGTCTGGAGGCCTGGCTGAAGAATTGCGGCAACACAAATATTTTAAATGTTGAACGGGAGAAGCTATCAAATCGCGCAGTTTGCGCGCGACATTTTCGCTATGAGTGCTTTATGAATTACAAGTTGGATCGACTTATTCCAAATCAGACGCCAACGCTAGCGCGCATCAGCAAGGAGCTGGCTTGGGACCTGGAACGATTGGACGAGAATGGCGAGGCTACGATGGTCAAGTTATCCATTCCCACATTGACGCACTTGATACCGCCAGAGAACTTCGAGTGTCCGCTTGGTTTCACAGAGGACGCACGGTTTGGCCGCAAATACGCAGCGAGAAGACGCACTCCGCCCAAGCCCTTGCCAATGGATGCAATTAAGAAACAAAAACTGGTGCATGTGGAAAATCAGGAGCCGATGGGCAAGATTCAAGTGTCTGAAGTAATTGACTTGACCGCAGTTGCGACTGCAGACACTGTAGAAGGACAGCCAGAAGAGGAGCAGCGTAGTGGGGAAGCATTTACCAAAATAATTAATTTGCAAATAATAACAGACGCCAAGAAAGACGATATTCCTGCTGTAATCGATGCAACTATGACGATGCCGACTTCGGAAGAGATACTTAAAGACTTAAAGCTTAAATATGACCAATTGAAGGAGAACTTTGACCAACTCTCAGTGGAGAATGGCGTTTTGAAGCAGTCCATAGTTAAACTAGAAGGTCAAGCGCAAGTGTGCAAAATAATAACCTCTACCTCTAACGCACCACAACTGACCAAGCCACAGCTGTATAATGGCATCAAAAAGTATCTGGGTGCAACCATGGCGACGCTGGTGCGCATGGAAATGTTTGGTGGCGCGGAGCGTGCCTGGAAGGACGATGAGCGTGACTTTGCCAAGGAGCTGCTACTGCTTGGCGAGGACGTCTACACACACTGCTGCGATGAGTGGCGTTTCCGGCTGCCCTCCTTGCGAATGACGCGCAGTTGGCTAAATAATACAACGGATGCAGATGGCGAGGATCAAAATCCATAGACTTAATTAGCGGCTAAAACTAAAAGATAACATGTACATAAATGTAATTCCTATTTTGTGACTTTGTCCAAATGATTATTGCTTAGCCAGAACTAGGTCAGAAAGCGGCTTTTTTCTTTTTCAATCATTGGTGTGCCTTTCCAGTTATCTATATTATTTATATATGTACATAATAAACCCACCTCAATTTTAATGTTTTTGGCATCAATCTCATATTACGACTTGTATGACTCAAGCAGAAGAGCTCTAGTTTTTTTAGTCATGCCAACATTTGCGTATAAATCATATAATTTGCATTAACACTCCTCAGAGCTATTTGAACCTCCTAACTGAGCAGACATGCCAAAAGAAGACTTTAAAATGTATCTACTACGTCTATCACCGCTAGCAGTGAGTAATGGAATACAATTTTGGACATATATATTTCATTATTTATTATCTTTAGCTGCTCCCATTTTTTATTGGTATTGTGAAATGCGATGAGAATATCTGCGGGAATTGCGCACTAACTGGCAAAGTGTATGCCTGCTTGGATGAGAATACCTATGGTATCTGTTATGGTCAGGATGTTCCCGATCCTAACGCGATCCGTTCATGTCCTCCCGATCGTTATTGCAATGTCGACACGAGCGAGTATTGTACGCCAAAGGATACCAGTTTTGTAAGTTCAATTGGTATCCTTGAAGGTTACATTTAACCATAATTTATTTCAGCCATCGTGTGTTACTTCCACGACTGAGTCTTCTACGCTGCCTACAGAATCGTCAACTGATTCTCCTACCACGCAATTCACTGATATTTCAACGGACACTTCACCAGAATCGTCAACAGATTCATCGACTGACTCGTACACCACACAGTCCACAGAATTTCCAACAGATTCATCCACTGAAACTTCCAGCACTCAGTCCACCGATTCGACAACTGATATATCAATAGAATCCTCTCCGGAACCGTCAACAGATGCCTCAACTGATATTTCAATGGACACATCTTCAGAATCGTCAACAGATTTATCTACTGACCCGTATACCACACAGTCCACAGAATTTCCAACAGATTCATCAACAGAATCTTCCAGCACGCAGTTCACCGATTCGACAACTGATATATCAATAGAAACCTCTCCGGAACCGTCAACAGATGCATCCACGGAATCTTCATCCGCAACAGATTTATCAACTGAATCTTCCAGCACGCCATCGTCAGAATTTTCAACACCAATAACAACTACAAAGGCCCCAGAAATTCATCCAGATCTATATTGTGCGGGTCTAAATAAAAACGGATATTTCAGAGTAGAGAGTGATCCCACCTGCAAAGAGTAAGTAATAAGCTAATCACTAAAAAAAAAATTGCATATATTGTATTTGTTTATAGCTATGTCTATTGTTATAAACTATCTGGAGAACGACTTGGCTGGATTTACCATTGTAACACCAATGAATATTTTGATTCTAAGACGCGCCGCTGCGAAACAAACCGACCTGATAACTGTTGAACATGCACTTTTAATACTATAATACATTAATTTTAATATTTTTTATGTACCTAAGTTTTTTTAAAAATAAAATTTGTGATTTTTGCAAACAAATGCAACTGCTGTAATCGAGAAAGCTTGAACGACTTCAAAAAGGACCTGTGTATGATATAGACTAGAGACTAGACTGGAGTTGACAAACAAAACTTGACCCTCAAAGACTTTAAGACGACGGAAAAATATAAGCAAATCTGTAATTTAGACGTAGAACAATGACGACGCTCTAGGAAGTACTAAAATAGGTCTAATGTATGTATTTTCATGTAAATCAATATGTTTGTTAAATCTTTATATGTATGTAAATGTTTCTATATGCATGTTAAGCCAGACTCCCTGAGGAAAGCGTAACAAATCCTTTTAATAAAGGATATGATAAAACTTTATTAAAGTGGCTTTAATAACTGGGTATAGGAAACACAAAAATTCGTCAAAACACATCACATACGATCATTTATTTAAATTAAATACTGTTTTTATTCTTAAAATAAGTTACCGCTGGGCCATATAATTCATATACAATTTTCTGGCTTTATGTTAGAGCAGAATCCACCGTTAAACCATTTCCCATCTTCACAATTGAATTCTTTGGGTATCCACTCTTTTGTTGTTTTGTTTTGACTGCACAGTACGTATCTATGAGATAAATCAAATTTTGGAATTTTGATAGCATTATTAATATTGTATATTTACGTGGTGCAGGTTAAATCCATTTCGTTTGCGTAAAATCCTTGTTTTTGGGCATCCTTACAAATAGTCAGTGGATCCCGTGGTGCTTTTGTTGTTATCATAGGTGTTGTTGAAGTGATTGAAATGATATTACATTCGGCAATTCTGCTAGATTTGTGATAACATATAAATTTATCACGGGTGCAATGAAAGTCCTTGGGACACACTATAAAATCCTTTGTTGGTTCGCCTGATTATTTGTGAATTATATGCAGTATTATATGTATAGTTGTTTTATAAACGCCTTATAGCATACATACCATTTATGCAAATTGAATATGCGGTTTCGTTGTGGCATGCCACATGACTCGGCTGGCATATACCGCACAGAGCCATTAAATTGGCTGGGAGGGTTAAGATTATTAAAAGTGTCGCTGCCTGCTACATAACGGTTAAAATAGTACTTAGGAGAATTATGTAGATACTACTTACAATCTGTAACATTTTGATGCGCTTCAAGGCACCTATTTCGATAAACTGGCGAAAGATAAAGTGCGCCTGGTTTCTTATAATATTTCATTTGAACAGATAAGCAAATGTGCGCCCTTCTTTCATTGTGATATTTACATCATAAAGAACTTTCGGCGGCGTATTATAGCACTTGCAATAAACCTTGAAAAGTCATAAACCAACATATAAATATTTCCAAATTTGTATTTTTTTGCGCTTCATTGTGAGATTTTTGCATTTTCAAGGAACCATTATCTTAGATAAAGAAAACACAGCCCATTTGGCAATTATCAGATATGCCAGAGCACGGCAGCTATAATTTTATCTCAGCCTATGATGACTAAGACATATTTCTTTAAATGACACTTCTCTTCGGGTCAACAATATACAAATTATTTATAAGAATATTTACATACTGAGTATAAGAACCATTCCACTATTGTACATCGTTTTTGCACTTGGGCTCAGATACAACCCTCTGGTTTCGCAGCTTGACAATTTTTTCCACTATAGTACGGACTTTTCTTGCTACATGTTTCGATCGATGCTATCGTTTTACCAGTTCCCCCATTTTTATAACAATATATATAGCTGCAAATATATAAATTCGATTATATGCAAGGGAATGCGCGATTTACATACGTTTTGCAAGTAGGATCATTTTCGTTTATATGATTCCCAGCTACGCCCAGGTCTGAACAAAATACATCATAGTCGATGGGTTCCTTGGGTCCTATTGTTGTCTTCGGGGGTTCTATCGTTGTAGGTGTTTGTTCGGTCTTACAGATGGGTACAGCCTCATCTTCTGGATAACAAATGAACTTTTCCCCGGTGCATACGTGTTTGGGTGGACAGGTAATGCGATCGTTGGATGCTTTCCCTGTAACCAGCTTGAATGTTTGTAGGAAGTTTTATATTTTATATACTATCATAATCACCACTAAAGCATATCGAGTAGGTGTTTTCGCTATGACAGGCTGCGTTCCCCACCTGGCACACATCGCAGCTGGCACTTAAGTATTGCACTAGAAGCTTTAATGAAATTTAAGGATATCTCTAGTAGTTATATGTGTGTTAACTGAGTTTCCTGCTAGTTACCAGAGATATCAACACTTTTAGCCACATTTTGCTGAAGTCGTGGACGCAAACTAAAACATTTTGTGCCGAAAATCTACATTTTATATATCAGTTTTATCTTCGTTATCTTTGCAAGAAATTCATGACTATGCTTAGTAGTTTATAAATATTAACTTTATTTACTTTGTTTATCTAAATTTTTTAAGACTAAAATATTAAGATGATCCTATTTAGCAGATACCATCTTACCAAAATAAGAGATGGTAGTATACATATATTAGATACCTCTGTACCTCTATTTGAAATCAATTGGTTTCCATTTCTTTTTGGAAACAATATGTGTAACTGAAAGAAATTTTACTTTATTTTATACATACTAATAACTTAAATATCAGTTTGTTACATACCTTTTGCTGTTATAAATCCCAGTTTAAACTACATTTGGACAAAATGTATTAAGATCCCAGGCTGTTTCGTGTTTCGTGTCTTACGGGCTCTTCACTAGTGGATGCTTTGTCATCACTTAAAGAAGTCTCGGTCTTGCAGATGGGAATAACTTCAAAATCTGAGTAACCAATTGACTTCTTATGGGGTCACCTCGATAGGTGAGCAGTTTATAATGTTGTGTTCTTTTATAATATTCAGACAGTCACAGGATGATACACACCGTATTTGACATTCAACTGAAGCACTCAAAGCTTTAATTTAAAGTATATATGGTATGTCATCTGCATGTTCCCAGATTGGTTATAAGATATATAAGCAGTTTAAACCAAATTTGTTATGATTCCAGGTGTTGCACGTTCCACATTTCAAACTAAAATGCTGGGTACACAAAAAAACATAACTTAAAATAGTATTTCTCTCATCTTTGGAGCCAAAGGCAGCGATAAGGGTGTTAATTGTTTATGGTTTTTATTGCGTAGGCTTTCGTCAATAAATTAACGTACATTACTTTTACTTTATATTATTGCTGCTTAATATTATATTAGTCTTAGAAATATATATTCACAAATTGAAGGCGCATTCGTTAGCTGTAAGCTGTTAGCTGTAGTATACAAATATGTAGGAATATATTCGAGTTCAAGTGTGTAAAATACATAAATAAAATATAATAAACTTTTGATCTGTTGCTCCTAATGGGGAAGAGCCTTATCTTGTGGACGTTATGAACATACATTTCGGCATTGGTATACACATATAAGTACACATACATATGTGGTGTATATACTAGGTAAATATGAATTCGCACTGTTTCCGTTTAGTCTTCATTTAGTTATATGATACAACTAAAAATTGTATATTTATAATTATACTATATCTAATTATTGTAAAACATAACATACATTAAACATTAAGTATACTTATGTAAACGCTGCACAAATTCAACTACGTATACAAATTGCAGATGTGTGTCTCTGTCTTAAGGCAAATCATAGCAGTTAAGAAGCACTTAGCACTTTCTTTTGTTAAGCTAAAGGCATAAATTCGTTACTTTCTAAAACGAAATAATACTTCGTCGTCAGCAAATGCAGTAAATTGAAATGCTAGTTATAGTTCTAATCCAAAAGCGGACACAAATCTCTATACGCAACCGTATTCATACCAAATGCTATTGCTTTTATCCTCATTGCGTTTGCGCAACGCCTTATCGTCCTGGTTTGCACTGCCGGCGACGCTGCCGCCACTGCCGCTGGCCTGCAGCAGCGGACTCTGATCGTTGGTAGTGGATGCACCGCCAATGGTGGTATTAATCCGATTGTACATGAGAAACGTGGCCGGGCTGTCGTTCTTCTGTGGTGTTTGCGGCTCGGCGGCGGCGGTAGCCGAACTGCTGCCAGGCGTGGGCGTTGAACTGGCTTGCGGCTGTTGCGACTGCTGCGCTGAAGGGCTGGAGCCGTCGGGTAGCTTCTGGTGCTCGTCGATCAGATAGACGGTGCGACGTGAGCCAGCGGTACCGAGGGTTAAGCTGCTGCCGGTTACATCAGGCGCTTCCAGGCTGCTGCAAGTAAATAAGCATCAATTGGCGCCCATACAAACAAAAGTGAGACAAAGCGAGTTAAAGGAAGAGCGATATTCACAAAATACAAACATATATAGACATGGCGTTACAATTTAGGGAGATGGGAATAAGGGTGGGGTTGGAATTGGTTTTTTTTAAGGGATAAAAAGTATGTTACACATTTAAAAGCGCATACCCGTGCACGCTATTTCTACGTGAGTTACTCAAATCCGTACGTTTCTGTGCCTGCAGGCTACTTCGCACAGTGCCACCGCGTTGAATGGAGCTATCCAGTAAGTCTCTATATATAAAATATATACATACACCGTTCATGTGTGTAGAAGTGTGTGCGTGTGTTTGTGCGTGGTGCATGTAAAGTTGTTGTGTATGTACATGTAAATAGAACAAGAACAAGAACCATAAACCAAACTAAATACACATGTTTAAATAAGAAAACTATTTCATTCGGCATGCCAAAGCTGCACAATCTTTGCAGGACCACAAATTGAATGACAAATCCACTCAAAAGTCCTCTCCAGCTATATAAACACAAATTGCTAAGATATAAGCAATTTACTTTAATAAATTAGCACGGATCCTGGTATAATACAGCATTTGTCGCTACAAAGATTAGCCTCATTCAAACTTAGGTAAACTTAACGAAAATGCTTACCGCTGCAGACTCTGACGCAGTGGAATATTGCGCTGTAGCAAATGCGTATCGGAGGCAATGGACAACGGCTCCTCATTGCTATTGTCCGACTCATTGCCGCCCGATTCCGAGCCGATCACAAACTGTGAGCTAGTGCGTGCATCATCCACCCAAGAGCGTCGATTCTGCAAATGGAAATAAGCCAAACATTAGCTGTAAGAGTATCCTGTGGAGGCAATCAAGCGATTCCTTACCCGACTGGGCACTTTGTTCATCAAATCGGAACTAGCCTTCTTAACGCGACGTACCAGACTGCTGGCAAATGGTTTTCTGTTGAATATTATGGGATCAGTCAGATCAACTCAGTCTAGTTATATACGTTTAATTTAAATTACTTTTTTTGGACTGTTGTCTCCGACTTTTTGTAGTGCTCCATGATTTTCTCCTCGAGCTTTTCTTTCTGACGCTTCAGGCTGTGCACACGTTCCGTGTAGTTCTTTTCCTCCTCATGGAAGTGCTTTTTATCCTCCAACGAAATGGCCAGCAGTTCCTGATACTGTGACAGCAGCTGTGACACATTATCCATCAGAGCCTTGCGCTCAGAGTCCAGATCGGCATTGTTCTGTATCAGCATCTAAGCGAATTAATGCATAAAGTTTATTACGGGTTCGTATTTGAAACAGCCAAGATTAATGTTGATTGAAACTTACCTCGCAACGCTGCTGTACCTTGGAGTATTCGATTTGCAGCAGACGCACCTGATCCTGCTTCGCATTCAGCTCGCCGTTTAGCTGAGTATTTTGCAATTTAAGGCTGCTATGCTCCACGCGTATCATCTTGTATTGTTCCTGTATGTTCTTGTACTCGTTCTTGAAACGATCGCTGGTGGCAAAGAGATTGCGGAAATCATCAGTCAGCTTGGAGTGTTCGGTGCGAAGTATCGCAAGATCTTCGTGGCAGGTTTTCATGCTATTTGTTTGTGTATTAAGCTCCTCGATGCGTTGCTCCTGTGCTTCAATTGTCTCCCGTGAATCGCGCGTCTCTTGGCGCAGATCACGCACCGCCGCCTTTAGCTGTTCTTTGTCCTTGTTAAGGGATTCGTATTCGGCGGACAGCTGATCATGCAGGCACTGTAGTGTTACCTGATCCTGCAATGCATGCTTGTGCTCCTGCTGCAACGCATCGATGTCCTTAAGCAGCGTATCCTTCTCTGCAGCCAGCTGCGAGTTGGCCAGCTGCAGTGCCACATGCTGTGTATTGAGCGATGTAATTTGTGAACCCAACGCTGCCACATCCACACTGAGGCGCGCATTCTCCGTTTGTAGCTGCGTGTTGTTGTCCTGCAGACGATTCAGTTCCGCTGAATCGCGTGCCGGGCTCAGGCGCAGCTTATGCTCGAAACGTAGCTCCTGTGCTGTCGGCACACTGGCAGCGGCTGACAACTCAATATTCTTTTCAACGGTGAAGATTTCCTGGCGATGGCACAGCACGCAGATGTCCGACTTGAGGCCGGCCTCCTGCTGCTGCTCCCGATTGACATTCAGCATTATTTCACGCACAGTTTTAAAGGTCTCTGGATTGCGCACCAGTTTCTCTACAACATGCTCCACATTCAGCTCCACCGGCTCGCCGTCGACCTCGTTGACGTCGAGGCCGAGCTTCTCCAGATTGTGGCGCACCTTTTTAGTGACTAGCGTGCCGTTAACCAGATCGTTGCGTAACATGCTGATCATTTCCCGATCGATGTTGCGCTGTGAACTTAGTTCCTGATTTTGTTTCTCCAACTCGTTAAGCTTTTGCTGCACCTGCTCGGCCTCGTCCTGCGCCTTGGCCAGTCGCATCAGATCCTTGGCTTGTGTGTCCAGCCGGTTGATGCTTTCATCCAGCTGCACGGACTTTTGTTCACTGCTTTCCTTTAGCTTGACTACTTCCTTGAGCAGGCTGGCATTCTCGCGCTCGTATGTGCAAACCTTGGCCTCAATCTCATAGAGTTTTTGCTTGGTCTGCTCGAACTGTTGCGTTTTCTCCACATACTGTTCTAGCTCCTTGGTTTTGCTCTCTGTAAGGCGCTCCAAATCATCGGCACGCCGCTGAATACTCTCGTTGAGGGTTTGAATACGCTGTTTCTCCTTGTTAAGCGTCTCCACATGCAGTTCGGCATCTGAGAGCTTCTGGCGATCTACCTCACGCTCTAGACTCTGGCGATCGTAGCTTTTTTGGCGATTATCAACGGCATCCTGCAGCTTCTTGTTCTCCTCTAGCGCATTCTTGAATACGCTCTCTAATTCCACATTCTGCTGAGTTAATCTGAGTATGTTCTCTTGCATTTGTTCGATTTTCAGTGATAATTTCTTTTTCTCCTTCTCTAGCTCCAGCATTTTGCTGCTGGATTCATGAAAGCTGCTCTCCTTCAACTGCTCCAGGGCAGCTGATAGCCGGCGATTTTCCAGCTCCAGTTTTAGGGCACGCGTTTGTGCATTGTTCGTAAGCTGCTCGGACAAGCTGTTGTCGCCCGAGTTGCATTCATCCTCATTGTCGGAAAAGGATTTATCAATTTCCTGAGTCGAATTTAGATTCTTTGCCACCATCTGCAATTGCGCATTCTCCTCCAGCAGCTCTTCTAGCTTAGAACGATCCACATCACGCTCCAGTGCCATATCATTGAGTTTCTGCTTGTATTTTATGATTTCCGACTCTAAGGTGATGGCATGCTCTGAACGCTTGCGTGAGCGCTGCAATTGCTCCTCCAGCATTTCTCTGTAGGGTAGAAAAATTACTTGATAAATACCAAATAGTGCTATGAATATTTGTTGAACATATACTTGGATTCAAGTAGCACGCGATTATCCTCGCGCAGCTCTTCCACGCGCGATTTGTAAAAGTCCGAGTCGCCTAGCTTTTCACGATATTTCTGCACCTCGATTTCAAGACGATCGGCGCGTTCGGCACGCTCCCGCAATATGTCTACCTCATCCCGATAGACAGCTGCACGTTTGGCCTCCGTAAACCAGTCCTGGCTCTATGGTGGACAGAAATAAGATTAGCATAACTTCACCGTTTGAAAGTTTAAATGTAACTTACTTCCTGTCGCAGCTTGTCAAAGCGCTGCTTTTTATCATCCAGCTCCTCGCGTAGCTCCAGCAGATTCTCCGATTTCTCCTCACTGCAAAAGGAAAGCGTGTTATAGACACAAATTGCAGTGCGGTAATAATTTTCTTAAACTTACAGCTCCTGACGCAATTTGCGATTCTTCGATCTTAGATCCGCGCACTCGACGGCCAAATGATTGCTCTCTGAATTTGAAGATGACGAAGGCGTCGATGTGGCCGTGCCGCTGGAAGGTGACCGTGGCACACTGACGCCCTGGCCACATTCAGGGCCATCGCTGGCGTTCAGCTCTGATTCTACGCACACCGTCTCGATCCACTTCAAGTAGACGTTATCGCGTTCTTTTGTTAGGCGCATTATGTGTCCGTACATGCTCTCGGGCGTGAGACGTTCCAGAGAGTCCTCGGTGAGCACCAGGCTGTGGCTATCAGTGACCTGCTTAATGAGCGCCACAATTGCATGCTGCGTCTCTAAATCGAGCTCCTTGATACGCGCAATAAACAGCTCCTTGTTGGGGCATTGCACCGCCGCGCCCAGTAAGAGCGTGAGCAGCGTTTTCATTTGCTCCAGCCCGTGCTTGCTCTCCGGATAATAGCCCAGCATGTAGGCATCTGGCAGCACCAGTATGGTTTGGCCCAGCTCCTCCTCAAACAGCGATTTCAAATTGCGCACAATGCACTCAAAGTTCTTCGCACGCGCAATGCTCAGCGAGTTGCCGCTGAGATCGCTTAACAGCTCGCTGGGATTGTTCTGTGGCTCCGGGTCGATTTGCAGCCAAACACTGTGTATTATGATGCCATCCAGCAGCGAGGTATAACCAGCGAGCAGTTCCGCACGTGGCAGGCATGACTCCACCTGAAACCGAAAGATATTTGTGTGAATATAATGCGTTGTCAGCTGACTACGACTGCCAACCAAGTGCCAATTGGCAATTTAATTAACAACGCTTCATTTCCTTCTTTAAAAGGTGCACTGAACTTGCGGTAAGCACATTCGCAACAGGTAAGCGTGTTTTGGATGCGAATGCTCGACTAGAATATAACCTGTATGATGTTCTAGAGCAGAGACTTTCAGCATTGAATAAACTATTAATTAATACAATCACATGCAATCTATAACAGGTAGAAGGGGTATTAATTAACAGATATGCTCGTGCTTCTGGTGAGAGCAGGGGGAATTATCATTTCAAGCTCGGCTACAGGGTGTGTTATAGTCGCGCTTTGATGCCTAGAGCATTACAACTTGTTTTTATCAACTTATTTGCGAGTGTGCGGCTTAGAATGTTCGAAGTGAGAAACCAACTTTATAATATGGTTGATGAAAACACATACAAGATTTGATGGCTATCGAACTAATATTCATTATCTATATATGTATAACAGTTTGTCCTGTTTGGTGACTGACTGACTGATTTGGAAAATTCCACCCAAAAGCGTGGAACGTGGAAAACTGTTGTATACAACTTTTTTGTTTACCAACCAATCCGCTTCAAACTCATTTTCCAAGATCCATACAAAAATTCATTGGACACATATTTCACCGATTTTTGATAATCCACCCCTCATGGGCGGAAAATGGTGGTTATATGGGCGAAAGTCTCATTTAAGTCCGATCTGGTTTAAACTCATTTTCAAAGCTGTACACATTAATTAATTCAATACGTGTGTCACCAATTTTGGAAAATTCATCCGCATTGTCGGAAAATTGGTGGAACACTCTGTAATTCTACTTTTGTTATTTTCATATGTAAGGTTCTACATAAAAACATAAATTTTGGAAAATCAATCTTATTTTATTATCTCATCTATTTCTTATTGATGAAAGTTGTCAAATTCAACATAATGCAATTTAATGTAAACATTTTGCCAGGCAAAGCTGGGGTTTTAGTCTACATTTTAGTATTTAGGACACCCTAGCTAATAATTCTTATATTTGAATACGCTCTCACAGAAGCAAGACTTTTTTTTTACAAATACTTAATCATTTTACGGAATGCAGAAATGCTAGCATAGAATGTTTTGAACGAAATTGTATAGAACAGTCTTAAATACTTTTTACTTTAATATTTGATATACCCTATACCCTTTTTAACCATTTAATGTATAGGGGGCATAAGAAGAGCTAGCCGGTCGGGTAATTCGCTCAGTTCTCGGCAATTGGCTAACAAAAGGTAGACAAAGGGGCCGCTGCTAATGACGGCATGTAAAGGTTGTTGTAAACGTTGGCAGTACTCAAACATAGCCACTAGGCACAGTTACAATGACCTTGGGGGGGCTGCGGAAATCTATATACATGTATGTATGGGTGTTATGTACATATGTAAATGAAACAGTTCGAGTATTTTTGTGTATGTATGCCAATCACGTTGTCCGTTCAGTTTACCTCTTATGAGCATGTCGAGCATGTTTAGATACTCACCCAAGAAACGAGCGCTCCATTTATGAATTCGTCGATTTCCATTGGTGTTGCGGTTGCCGTGCCAGCCATTGTTGTTGTTGTTGTTTTCCCTGGGTGTGTGTGTGTGTGTGTGTGCGTGTGCGTGCGTGCGTACGCTTATGTTTGAGGCGACGCCGCTGCTACACCTGCACCAGCACCTGCCGCTTAATACAGCTCCACTGGCGGCTGTGTCTTTGTTTCTAATTCAATTGACGCCGCGACAGCTTCACAGCCTCCAAATCATTACACTTGCAACACACACACACACTCACACACGCGCGCACATAGACAGTGCTTACAGGCCAATAAACAAACGCACAAAACAGGAAAAAAAACACGGTCAGGCTGAAGTTTCAGGTTCTCGTTTTTGTGGAAGACGTGCGTCGCGTTGGAACCTTTATGTTTAGTTGTTAGTTTAATATAAACAAGCGATTATCTACGCGAAACACCTGCGTTGCGCTTGGTGTAAATTGGGGATGTAAGAAATAAACAGTAGAGTTGTATCGAATCGCTTGGAATAAGTTCGATAGAACGAACTCATCTAGTTCGTTCTTTTGATTGTATATCGATAAGCGCAATCGATACGACTATTTGGTTGCTAATGTAATTGGAATATGGCACGGCTGTAATAAATGAAATACAAAAAAAGAAGCACCAAATCCTTTTGAAATTCATATATTTTGATTCTTTTGTTCAATTGCTAGCCGTTAATTTATCGAACTGCCAAAAAAATCAGTCTCGATAGGCACGCAGCTGTGCCATATTTTGCTCTAGTGGCAACTCTATGCGTTAGTTGCCGTTGACATTTCTTAGCGCCCAAAAGCTTATTTGTGTGGAATGCCTGGCTATACTGACGAACGGATTATTTAACGCTCCGTAAAAATGGATGTGCCTGCAAAGCAAAAACTTAAACTACGAAAATTGCACTGTTAAATAGTAGTTAATTGGAAAACGCATCCGAAAATATAAAAATAAAAACGAAATATAACGACGCGTACGCGAACGTGAGTGTGTGAAGTTTCAGGCGCCTGCCTATATATAGAAACTTCTATATATGCACAAATAATTGCAAATAGGTTAAATATTTAGTATACGATATGGGCAATCAACCGGGTAAACTGCAGACACCACAGAGTGGACGGCCCAAAAAGAATGTGCATTGGAAATCTGCAGGCAAGTTTTACAGACGCCCAAATAAGAAAATATATAAGCAAATATATAAAATATATTCCCGAGATCCCCCTCCGAAAAGATCTCTAATTGGATTTGTGAGCGAACATAGTCCACGTAGTTGGTGGGAGCGCTAGAAATTTTGCTATTTTTAGCCACTCGCATACTCAAGTGGTTGCCGTATCCGTCCATTGCTGCAAAGGCGTCCGTCTGCCCGAATTTCTTTCTTTCTTTTTCGTTTTCTGAGTGAATCTTTGGCCTAAAATCTTAAGACGGCAAAGTAATGTTTTCGAAATGGTTTTGAAATGCGGAGAGCGGCGCAAGCGCGAGAGTTTCTATACCCTGCACGCAAAGAATGAGTAAATGGGGTCTGATAGTTGTCTAAATGTATGGAACAGGCAGTTTTCAACCCTTAAGATGATATATTCTTAATCAGAGACTATAAATATTGGAGCACGAACTCAGATGATTACATTTTTAAAGCTCGAATCGAAGTATTTCGTTTGAAGTATTTTTCAGTAATTATTTTTAATCATATTTTCTCACATTTTGTAAAATTTTGTAATATTCTATTTAAGCTTTTATTATTGTCTAATATGATAAATTTCAAATTAAGAATTACTTTTAATAAAATCTTAAAGATATTTTTGTATTCTTAAATATGTCCATGTAACAAATGGGTAATAAACAAACCTTATTATTAAATATATATTTGTTTCCATAGTTAGGAGCTGAGAGAAAAAGCACGAATGTGCTAAACGCTGAGTATTTCCTAGTCGAGCACTCGCACTTGTTGTGAATATTGAGTACATTATTTACCTGTGATTTGTGCTTTCTTTACAGAACGGCCCTCTCCGCCGGGCCGTCCGATACTGACGCCACTGGCGCTCTCCGAGCAGCAGCCCGATGTTTTTAACCTGCGTTGGGATCGCCCGCTGCTGGACGGTGGCTCTCCCATAACCGGCTATACGGTTGAGCAGCGACGCGTGGGCTCGCCGCATTGGGTGCGTGCGACGCCCACGCCCATCTCTAACTGTGAGATCCAGATTAGCGGCCTGGAGCCCGGCTGGCGTTATGAATTCCGCTGCTTTGCCGAGAACATTGTCGGCCGCTCGGATGCCAGTGAGCTCTCCGACGCGCTGACTGTCACCCTGCAGCGAAATGCGATAAGTGTGCCGCGTTTCATTGAGGAACTGATGGATATGGATGCCGTGGAGGATGAGCGCATTGAGTTTCGTGTGCGCATTCTGGGTGAGCCGCCGCCAGAAATCAGCTGGTACAAGGATGGCTACGAGATCTTCAGCAGCCGCCGCACGAAGATCGTTAACGAGAATGATGTCAGTGTCCTAATCATTCACCAAGTGGCGCTAACCGACGAGGGCGAGATCAAGTGCTCGGCCACCAATCGAGCCGGCCATGTGGTGACAAAGAGCCGGCTCCTGGTTCAGGCTCCGCCCAAGATCCGTCTGCCGCGCACCTACGAAGATGGCCTGATTGTCGAGGCGGAGGAGGTAGTGCGCCTTAAGGTGGGTGTAGCCGGACAGCCGCCGCCGGCCATCACCTGGCTGCATGAGGGCGAGGTTGTCGTTCCGGGCGGTCGCTTCGAAGTGACCAACACGGAGAAGAATTCCTTGCTCAAGATTGACAACGTGCAGCGCGCGGATCGGGGGGAATATATGGTACGCGCCTGGAACAAGCTTGGAGAGGATAACACTTCGTTTTTGGTCACTGTCACGGCACGACCCAATGCTCCAGGTGCCCCACGCCTCAATATGTCCTTTGGCAAGTCGGCCACGCTCTCCTGGACGGCGCCACTGGATGACGGCGGCTGCAAGATCGGCAACTACATTGTGGAATACTTTCGCATCGGCTGGAACGTTTGGTTAAAGGCGGCCACAACGCGTGCCCTCAGCACCACTCTGCACGACCTAATTGAAGGATCTGAGTACAAGTTTCGCGTAAAGGCTGAGAATCCTTACGGTCTAAGCGAGCCCTCGCAGGAGTCGGAGCTGCTCTTCATACCGGACCCAAAGCGTGGCATAACCAAGCCCAAGTCGGCCACAAAAATCGCTGCAGACGAGAAGGATAGGAACGGGGAGAAGAACACAGACAGTTCGAAGCCTGTGCCACCGCGTCGCAAGACGCTCTCGCCGCCACGTCCTCATGCGGATGCCGCGACGAGCATGTCGGCATCTCCGAAGCAATCTCCACGAGGTGCACGCAAGCCCACGCCGCAACTGGTTGACAGCGAGCAGCTGCGTCATGAGATGTCCTACGGTACCTCGGATCAGGCACTCAAGATGAATGTGCGCAAGAGTCCGTCCCTGAGCAGCGCCGACTCAGCAGCAGCTCAGGGATCAGGCAGCAAGCCCAACTCCAATCCCAAACTCAATCTAACGCTTATTACCACAACGGCCTTGGTGGATAAGCAAGAGGCGCAGTCTAAGCCACCCAAGTCCCCAACCGCTGTCTCGCCGCTGAAATTGTTCAATCCTAAGCCGGTTTCTAGCCCAAAGGACAGGTCGCCAGGACGTCCTACGACCGCCCCACAGAAGCCACAGCCACTGCCGGCGCCACCTCAAATCACGCTGGAGCGTCTATCCACTCAAGAAGTGGCACAGCGTCAGCCCCCACCGCTGCGCAAGAGTCCTACACCACCGCAGCCCATTAAATCGACGCCCGCCTTGCAGCGCAGCGCCGAGCCAGTTCAACTGGGGGTTAATCAGCACGTGAGACGCTTCTCGGGTCACGCATTGAGTCCGGCCAAGAATGTGGCCTCCCTGGCCATTGCAATTGCCACAAGCGCCAATATTGGGGAGAAGCTGCCCACGATCGAGATCAGTGAACCGCCAGCGTCCGCTCCAGAGCCGCTTGTTCCTGAAACAGCGTCCTCGGAGCCCACACCGCCAGTGACAAAGATGCGTCCTCACAAGCCATCGGATAAACATGACGAGGTGCACACAAGCAATGAGTTCATGCTGGTGGTGTTCGACAAGAATAGCAAGGTCAAGGATAAAGACAGTAAGTAATCGTACCGTCCTAATGTTGATAACCTCCTTTAATAACCCTTAACCTTAACCCTTTCTCCCTACTCTAAGAGCAAGATTCCTTCGAGCTGGAACTGGAGGACGCCATACAGCCGCCGCCGATTTCCATATCGGCCCCAGATTTGGCCTTTTTGGAGTTTACCAACTTGCACACAACCTTCCCACTGCGACGCTCGGTTAGCTCGACGGAGCTGCTCTATGAACGTGCCATGGCCCGTTTCTATGAAGCCGTGGAACTGGAACAAGCATCGAAATACAAGGCCAGGGCGACAGCACAAGAGAAGGTGGACACGCCCGCCCCTGCACCACCGCCGACCACCTTCCGCAAGCGTCTGGGCTCCATGACGGAGGCAGAGCGTGCTTCCTTTGAGCGCAGGAGCGAGCTGAGGCGCCAATCGGCAGATATGGTGCCCATGGGACGTAAGTGGGACTCGCGGGAGAACATCAACATTGGCAACACGAAGACTCTCTCACGCGCCACCACGGACCTGCTCTTGGGTCAACTGGGAAGAGAAAGGGAAAGCCGGGAGGAGGATGAGGAGGAAGAACGCACGGAAAGCACTGCTGAAGACAGCGAGGATATGGACATGGACGAGGAGCAACAGCAGGGTTACGATCTAGGCACTGATTATACCGAAAGCACTGCATCCTCCGACCAGGACTCTATTGAGAAATTCAAAATGGAACTTCTGGCCCGCACTCGTTCACCCAGTCCGCGTGATTTGGAGACTTATCATCCACGCAACATGGGCGCCGGCACCTTCACGCCCTACCGTGCTCCCACGCCGGAGCAAGCAGCCGTAGTGCTCAATCGACCCATGCCGCTACCCAGTCCGGACTTTGTGCCGAAGCCCATACTGAAGCGCTCATCCAACGAGCATGTGGAGCTGTCGGCCAGCCAGCCCAGCAGTCCAGGACCGAACAACAATCCGGACTTTGGAAATGGCAACGCCACTAGCACCCCCAATAATCCACCCAGCATTGTGGTTGCCCAGAACACCAGCAATCTGAAACTGGATCTTGCCAAGGGCATTAAGTCCTTTTTCAATCGCGATAAGCGCACAGCCACCGAGAAGAATACCGAAGCCAATGAGGAGATCTCAAATCCGCTGGAAAAGACCAATGCAGCCGCCATTGCTGCCGACCTGGAGATCAAACGCAAGACCAAGGAGGAGGAGGAACTGCGCCGCAAGGAGGAGGAGCGACTGATGCAGGAGGAGGCACATGCTGCTGTGGATCACTACAGCGATCTAGTGCGTCAGGTGAGCAGCACTCACAAATACCACACGCCCCTCTACCTCGACCGTGATGAGCTCAAACGCGCCGCTGCCCGCGCTGGAGCCGATGGCAATGAAGATGACGATGATGGCGCCGCAGAGGAGCATCAACAGCGACGCGCTCGCAGTCCAGATCAAGATAATCAGCTGCTGGCGCCACCCACAGTCGGCCGTGAGCGCCGTCTGTCCATTTCGGAGCGTGAACAGCTCGTCCATGTGCGGGATGCGGCTAGCAGTCATGCCATGCACAGAGCACCAGCCAAGACACCAGAAACGCCCGCCAGCGATCAGGCACAGCAGGAGGAGCCGGAATATCCCACGGTGCTAGTGGTGCCGCCTCCAAAGACAAAGAACAAACACGTCAACGACCCGGAGGCTGCCAGTGAGAGTGTCATGAGTGAGATGGTCGAGGCGCGTCCTGATGCACGTGGACGCACGCGACTGGTGAAGGTGAAGCGGGTGATCAAACGGCGTGTGCCCTCCAGCACGCGTTCCCGTGATGCCTCGCTGAGCAGACCACCTACAGCTATCACTGGTACCTTATCCTTGGAACGCTCCTCGCAAACGGCGCTCATTCTATCCGCTGCTGATCGAGAGCTGCTCGAGAAGGCATCCGCATTGGCGCTGCTGCAATCCTGCTCCGAGGAGCAGGCGCATGAAAAGGTGCGCTCGGCACTCAGCTACTCTACGGATCTGGTGCTTTTCCTGGTCGCCTGCTATGTGTATCTATTCAAGGACGCACGCCTGGTGCTGCCCATACTTGCGCTTATGATCTACCGCCAGCTGGGCGAGGCTGTGAGAGGCTACATGCCCAGCTGGCTGCGACGCAAGGGCAGCGATGGAGGCGCCTAACACTGACTTAACCCGTTTGCAATGCCTTTATCAGTTAAGATAGTTTTTATCAATTAATCGACATTGTACACTCGTATGTATTTTAAGCTTAAGTTCTATAAGTTCGGGATTATATCGAATTTCCTATCATTACCCCTACGGTCTTGCAAAAGGAGTAGTTAACCGATCCTAGAGATATTCAGCTATATATTTTCCACTCATAGTTGTCCGATTTGTAGAAACTGCGATCCTTTAATCGATTGTCCGTTGAGTACTGTACCTCCATTCATTTTTATGACTATCTCCTACGTATCCGTCCTTGCTAAAGGAGTAGTTTACTGATCCTAGAGACATGCACACATATTTTGCACTCATAGTGAGGTTACTTATTATTTTTGTCCGATAGAGAGATTGACGAGGATATGTTTGAGTACGTAAGGGTGAAATCTGCGATCCTCTGATCGATTGTCCGAGTACTCCGTTTTTGGAATTTTTTAAAAATTAAATTAAACTTCCTTAGCTCACACTAATTATCACATATCTGTCTGTTAAAAATCGGTTCACTATATAACTTTACTACTTATTTAAGCTCCCATTTGTTGTGTGTTGTGGTATCCCAGTGTCTAGGCCTATTGTTATATTGTGTTCGTTTGAGGTTCATTGTGGGTCTTCTGGATTGTTGGTCATTTAATTTACAAAATAAAGCACACAAAAATAATTACTCACCCGTCAGATGGTTCCGGTGAAAGATTATATCTAAACTATAAACATATCGAATCGGGTGGCTCTTATCGGATGGGATGTTTGCAATGTCGACGTCAGTTGTTATGTCAACAGAGCTGCTGCGACAAATTCTTGGAGTACTATGCGTTGCTTATCTGATGGGCAAATAAGCTGGATACGATTGCTAGTATATATAGCAGACGCTTCCAGATAGATTATACAGTTCCGACTCCAATAATGGGTGCTACAAACGCAGGGTTCCTGGTTCTCTGCCTGGGCAGTGCACTGTGTCTCGCTGCTCAGTTGCCAGCGCAGGAAACGGAAGGTGCCGGCTCCGGCACAGTTGCAGCTGTTGGACCACCACCAAACCTGGCACAGGATTTGATGGATATCTACGGCTTGATACAGATCAAACCATTGAATCAACTCTTTGAGCGCTATCTGATCAACGATGCCGAGTTCCAGGCTTTTGTACGCATCATGAACAGCAACGCTGGCTTCACAGCACGCTGGCGTCTGCTCTCCCAGCCCGAGCTGGTTATGTTCCGGCAGTGGGTTGGCCAACAGGTGATGGCTTCACAGAGCAAGCTGAAAATTAAGGAGGTGGAACTGTGCATGAACCTTCAAAATCGATTCCCCTACTGGTCGGGTACCGTATACGGCTGGCAAGGATTCCTCAGCGAGCTGGAGATGTACTTCCCACAATACGCCATACAAGCACATATACAGGCAAAGGTACAGCTTCAAGGAATCTTTGCACAGTTCTGGACCCGGCTGCAGTCCTTGCAGGTGGTCTACGAGCGTTGGCTGGCAATGCCCCCCACACAGACCCTTCTCAACGAGCTGCAAGCAGCGGGCATAGACAATGCTCATCTGGATACGGTCATACGTGGGCTGTTTGGCTGGACTGCAGTGAATGGAACAACTACGACTACGCCTGCCCCTGTGGCGGCTATAAATACACTTGTCATTTAGTATTGTGTCAATATACCTAATATATTTGTATAACCATTGCACTAGCAGAATTAACAAATTGAAAACTCAGAACTTGAGCTTGCCCAGCGTATCTGACACTTTTGTGGCATTGGCCGATGGTTTCTTGCTGTTTTTAATGGGCGTGACTGTCGGCTTTGGCTTCTTAACGACCAAATCCTTGTGCAGGACCTTTAGAGTAGCGTCCACCTTCTCCTGCTTGGCCTTGACCGTCTCCTTAATCTGTAATATTGCAGTTGCAGTTGACTGGGATCGGTCGAGTGGGTTGAATTCCTATTCTCACCTGCTTCAGTTTACCCTGCACCTCCTTGGGCTTCTTTTTGCCCTTGTTGTTGGCCACCTTGAAAACGTTTTTGGACTTTTTGGATTTGTTTAGAGCCGGCTTGGCAGACGCTTTGCCTGCAGCAGCTCCAGCTCCCGCTCCCGCTCCTTTCTTGGCATTGGCCTTGTTGCGACCCATGGCGTGGCTGCAAATACAAAGGAGACTCGATTTTTTTTATATTTTTTATAGAAACTTTATTGATAACTTTGTCAAACACATTTCACTTTTGTCGCTGCTTCTGTAGCGTGTTCCTCCTCATCAGGACACGGACGCTTGCGCATCACCTGCTTTGGCGTTGTCAACAATTCTCGTGTCAGATTGAAGGATACCCTATACATGTCCTTGTTGGGCGCCACATTACGCACAAAACTTATGCCCTGCAGCTCTCCGTTCAATGAGGCACCCAGGTTGCTTTCCACCAGCTGGCGCACTAGCTTCTTGGTGTCCTCGCCCTTGGCAAAGGAGTAAACATGCACTTGCGGATAGTTGAGGCTCTCGGGCAGCTCAGCAAGCTCTTCGACGGTGTATAAGCCCCGAAATGCATCCAGAAATTCTACAGCCATCGCTGGTAGATTCATGGTAATATGCATGCTGTAAGGCGTACTTGCAGGCGAGCGCCAGCGCTGAAGCAAATCCTCACGCAGCTCTTTTAATATGAACTCTCTTCCATCCTTGTTGTACATTTTAATGTGCGACAAACACTTGTTGCGCTTGGCATTGTGTTGCAGCCAGTGAAAGCTGACGGGATTCAGATCATTGGCCAGCACATGGCAGCGCTTCTTGGCCGCAGGCACACTAAAAGGACCAACGCCAGCGAAGACATCGTATAGAACATCACCCGGCTGGAGCAGTTTTACAATGCGCTCGTGCTCGGTGGACAGACGTGGATTCCAATACACTTTGGAGAAGTCAAACTCAAAGGGCACACCGTTCTCCTTGGTCTCCACCTGATACTCCGCCTCGCCGCATATCAGCTCCAGCTGAAAGTTGCGATAGGTATTGTCAATGTTTGACGCCTTGTTAACTACCGTACGACAGTTAGGTAACTTGTCGCGCAATACTTCGCCAATGAGCTGTTTGTAGGGCAGCAGATGATCACGCAGATTGAGATGCACGATATGACCAATGCGTGAGAAAGAGGTCATTCCCTCCTCATCCGCGGGCAGCACGCTTTTCAGAATTTCATTAGCGCTCCAATTCTCGTAGTTTAGTTCGATCTCGACGTGGCAGAAATTATCTGCGGTCACCTGCTGCTGTTCCAGCTCTTGTGTGGGCAGTGATTCCCAATTCTTGACGGGCAACGGATGCAGCAGTATCTCACGTGCATTATCTACAGCACGCACTGGCTGCAGGTGTTCCATTTTAAGCATACACTTCTTCACAAGCGGAATTACCCGCTGCGCCTGAGCCTCGGGCACTCGGAGCCTGGGAATCTGCACACGTTTTTGAAATTCCGCGCGCTGGAGCACAGTCATGCCACGCACAGAGGCGGGTGGCAACAACTCCGTGCAGTCCATGTCACGGTAGTAGTGTCGCAAACGTTTGGTTATAATCAGTGAATAGGAGATTTGGGATATGTGAGGCCTTATGACCACGGAAAACATCAAAAAACGTGCATTTAGACAATATACTCGAGTCGAGGAAGTCTTACGTGTTTTGCAGCTGTTCTAGTGTGTGTCAGCAGCAAGCAATAGCAAAGTATTGATCAGCCAACACAATAAAACTTTCAGTAGCCTTTGAATGCACAAATATCAAGGAAAATTACCTTAATTCGAAGAAATTACAACGGCAGCTAAATGAGGTGAACTAAGCAGTTTGTTCCTTGGTGAGCCAGTTCCACTCCGAGTAGGGCATTGCGAAATTCATCTGGCAACGCTGCAGGTTACAGCTGATCGCGGTAAGATGAACGGCGCGCCAGTAAAATCGATTGAAATTAAACCAAAAAACGAGTATTTAAGGTGCGTTATGAATGAAATTAAATGTATTTAAGTAACACTAATAATTATAGTGCTTCAGAGCTTATCGAGCAACGGCATGCAGAATTTGAATCGCCACGAATCGGCCTAAAACGCACTAACATAGAAGGCAGTGCGGCCGAACAGGAGGAGCTCAAAAGTGCCTATGGTAATCAAGGCCCCTAATAGTGAAATCACATTTTATCACATTATTGAAAATTGCAGTTAATTTGCGGCGCCAGCTGTCCTCGAGGCGTATTGAGCGTCACGCAGGACGCGCCATTGCAGTATGGCGCCAGGGTCAACAGGCTGCCGAAGTGTTGCGCAAAGATGGCAAATTTGAAAGCTTTGGTTACAACGAACAAGGAAAACTCTATTTGGCATATTACGAGGCTTTATTTTTACTGGAATTAGTGAGTATTTTACATTATGTTAATTTTGTTACTTTTATTAATCGCTGGTCTTTTAGAACCGCCTTCAGTTGGAGTATTGCGACATGATTGTCTCCATAGAGCAGGCTTATGTGCTGCTGCTTGGCGAGGAAGCTAGCGAAAAATACAATAATTATTTAGTTTACTCGGCATTGTCACGCGCTGGTTACATAGTTGTCAAGCATCAAGTAGCTGCCGTTGATAATACTCCTCAAACCACCTTAACTGTACCGGCAACAAGCGAAGATTGCATTTGGGCGCTCTTAGCCGAGTCTGTCAGCAATAAGCCTGTGCCTGCACACATCAAAGCATCAACATTTTATGAGACTGCAAAGATGCGAATGGCAGCCCTCAGGCAGCAGATCATGAGCCAGACTACGAAAAGCAGCGAAGGGAGCAGCGTAGAGAGTGATTTCAAATTTGACACACGCAAGCGCAGAGCGCAATCAGAACCCGAGGAGGAGGTACCCAGCAAGAGAGCTTGTTCATCTGCAGTATACCCAAATATGGCAGCCGAAAGCCTCGTTGATGTTCTAAAAGCTGAATCAACCTATTTGAAATTTAAGCAGACGTTTGAAAAGTTTGATATAGTGCAGCTACACAATGATAACTACGATAGCGACAAGGACACAGAACTGCGTAGTTTTAGGATCAGCTTTGATTTGCATCTGCACAACGAGGGCTTCAAGCGCAGTGCGCCGAAACTACCCAGTTTTAGCGTTGTTATACTGCCAACCGATGAACCGTTTCCCACACACGATGAGATGGTCAAATGCCAGCGCCAACAGCTACCACACAGGGCGCCGCTGCTCGTCATATCCGTTAGCGAATCAAAACAAATACAGGCGTTTCTTTATTATATCAGCTGATGATTTTTGCAATAGCTCAATTAATTGTTTATGTAATTGTTCTTTATTTATATGGGTGTCAATAAAATGAGCCAACATTATACGAATGACGTACAATGTGTATGCGTAAATTGTGTGTTGAAATATGTGAAATTTGTCATATTTTGTACAACATTTATGGAATACACATATTGAAATTATAGACTAAATTCTTGTTTTAAAGAAACCTTTGGCTTAAGCAATGGTAAATATTAATTTTTATACTAAACTCGCAACACTTATACATTATATTTTTATATCCAGAATGTGCCAATTGTATGGATTATGGGTGGGCCAAGCAGCGGGAAAACCACGCTATCGCAAAATATTGTACAGAAATACGGCTACAAGCATGTAGATCTCAATGCGATGGTGGACAAAGAGGTAGGACATATAGAGAAAACAATAATACTACTTGAAATACAATATATCATTTTAGATAGATGCCAAAACTGAAAGGGGCAACCAATTTGCTGCCACACTCAATGAAGGGAAAAGTGTGCCTTTGTCTGACATAGTACAGTTGCTAGAAAAGGAGATAATGAGCAACCGGGGCGGTCTTAATGGCTTTGTCATTGATGGGTACTATCTGGCGACTGTTATGCATATAGAAAGGCTACTAATTTCTTTATCTATCCTTAGCTATCCGCAGAATCAAGCGGACGCTAAGGTTTTGGAACAAAGTGTTGGAGTTCCTGATTTGATAATCGCCCTCGAGGTTGGCCAGGAGACCGTCGATACGCGCAGATCCGCCCAGAGTACACGATCGAGTATAACGGCTGCCACATATGTTAGGAATTCGAAACCTGTACTCGATCAATATGCAAATAAAACCATGCAAATTGATGGCAATCGCGATGCCAATGCTGTTTTTGAGGAAGTAATGCCCAATTTGGAAACACTGAATAAGAATCACGGCAATCGCATTGTAATTGCACATTAATTACGTATACTTAGCGCAATCAATCAAAATTCTAGTCAAAAGAAAAAATTTAAATAAAATAGTTGAAACGGTTTGATTTTGTTTTTTTTTTTTTTTGATTTCATACACAGCGTCGCTAAAAAGCTCACGCAAAGCTGCATGCGAAAAGCTTTCTGAAACCGTTAGCCTCATGTCGGAAGCTTTATTCAGTCGGTCCCGACACACGCTGCATTAAGGGTGGAAAATCGTCTCAACGGCAAAGACACGACCGAGAAAGCAATAACAACAAAAATTGTACAAAATTAACAGCAACAATCTTAAACTACAAGCGTTTCGCGATTTGTTCAACAAAAGGCCCGCAGCAGCGTCGTATATATCTCATATACATCATCATGGTGAGTGTGTGCTACTAGTATATGTATGTGTGTGTGCGCGCGTGTGTGTGTGTGTGTGTACTAGTTTATTTTTGTTTGAACAATTTATTGCTTTCACTATGATTTCAAACTGCATTCGAGCCCGCAATCAACGCAACTTTGTGTTGGATGAAGGAGATTAAACTATTGCAGTGACCTTCAGAGACCTCTTGGCCACCCTAGGCACTTGTAGTGTATTCTTATTTACATGACCTTGTACTACTATGTGCTACTTACAAATGTACCTACATATGAGTGTGTATTTCATGTGTGTTGTTTCTGTTTGGTTCGATATCAGCTGTGCGCTATAAATAAAAGATGTTGAGAACCGTGGAAGCGGGAACCGGTAACTGTGTAATGCCTCTGAAATTCCCACAACAACGGAACGTTACCCCGCACACCGCCAAAAATTAGCAACTCAAAAAGCCGAAATTTCACATTCCAAGCCAAGTTTTAATTTTGACGTCAAAGTCCAGCGATTTGCATAAAAACTGAACAACAGGTTGGAAGCTGGCGGCACAGGAATTTCTGGCGGGGCTTGATTCATTAGCAACTCGTCGCCGAATTGTTGAAAATGTGTTTATTGGCGCTACCCGAACTAGTCAGTCATCATTACGTTGCCCCAATGCCGGATTATCTTTCATTTTATTTTTGGTTAGTTAGTTAAATTTGTTTAAACAACGACACTAAGTCGCGACGCATGGAATTTTTCACTGGAAATAGTTAAAAACAAACCTATTTTTATAAAAATATCTTGTGTGCCTTTTGCTGTAGCTGCTACTCGCGTATAGTTCTTATTAAAAATGTTATTAATTATGCATTTGGAAACTTGAACAACTGTTCCATTAAATATGTACCAAACTTTGAAAGACAAAATACTACGTGTATCCTTGCGAATGACATTCACAGGTCACTGAACGCACTGCAAGAAAAACAAATCTCAATAGATTACGTAAAAGCTATGCCATTGGAAAACATAACATTTTCTACAAAAAAAAAAAAAAAAAAAAAAAACTATATTTGTGTGAGATTATAATATTTATTATGCGGCCACAAAAACCAACAAGTGTAGATATTTATGCGAAAAAACAAACAACCTGCACATTATCAAACGTGTCCGGAATTTTATTCAATTTATTTTTTAAAATTTCTAAACGAATTGTTCGTTTTGAGTGCGACATTGCGGAACAGTCGGAGCGACACAAAGGGGGGGCCCATATATAATACAGAGAGGTAGATATTAGACAAATACATATACATATAATAGATTTAACCGAGCGAAAAGCACCTACACACAATTATTTCACACGGGCCTATAGGGAGAGGCAACAACATTAAAGGCCATTCTATTTGTTTACAACATTTGATTTGTTCGCTAAAATTCAACACAAGAGAAATGTGCGATTCACGCTATGAACTGTAAAACACAACAAGTGCTACGTACTAGAAACAATGGATCGCTAATTGAGGCGCAATCTAGATTGTATAAATAATAGATAAATAATTGAAAACAACCCCCGAATCAAAACACGCACACTCACACACACATATAATAATTGAATGCGTTCAAGATCAATGTCATTTTGGCAACTTACAACACACTTACACACGATATACACACAAGTCTATACTATATATATAAGTATTTCATACAGTATATAGTAGGATATATAGCATTTTTTGAAGGCTGTACTAATTGTATACTTTAAAGTTTGTGGCAAACATTATTTTTTGCTTGATTTTGTTTTTAGCTGTTGGCCTAGTGCCAAAAGAGAACTACATATTAAATAAGTATGTATATGATATAATAATAAGGTGTAGGTCAGACTATAAAATACTTATAAAAAGCAGTCTACAATTTGTCATTCATTGATACAAAAACAAATAAGAATGCTATAGTCGAGTATACCCGACTACGCAACTCACTTTACCCAGGTCGAAAATTTCCGAACGCATCTTCGTACACTTACACATACACGAAGACGCACTCACACAAGCCACTGCGTAAGTGGCGGCTGTACTTCTTCTTCCCCCCCTTGCCGTAGGACTGAATCTTCTTTCGTCAATTACTTCCGTGTTTATTATCCGATCGATTTGAAATTTGGACAGTAGATTAAGAGTGACTAAATATTGTACTTGCCAAATCCCAAAGCTATATCTTTAAATGTGTAGCGGTAAAACGTTTTTATCGAATTGCGGGGGAACGGGGGGAATATCTGGGATCAGAAACAAACTTGATCTGCGAACCTACATTCCAAATTTGGTGTTTCTAGCTCTTATAGTTGAGATCGACGCGTTCATCCGTACAAACAGACGGACATGGCCAAATCGAATTATCTTTTGATACTGATCAAGAATATATATACTTTATAGGGTCGGAGATATCTCCTTCTGCCTGTTACATACCTTTGCACATATCCAATACCCCCTTTTCACCCATTTTATGGGTACAGGGAGTAAAAGACCACTAAAAAGTGAATTGTTTTATTAGAAATTTTAAATAATAAGCAAGTTCGAAATTTGTTTTTTTTACTTATGGGGGTATTATTTCATATTCATTCTTTTGGGAAGCTATTTTATGTAGCTTTCTTAAAATAAGCCCTATGTTTACGTATTACCAATTCAAATTCCCTTTGTGTAGTTATTTATGTGTCACCAAAAAGTGATGAAGAAGGAGGCCCAAGAGAAAGCGCAGCTCAGAGCAGAGCAGCTCCGTAGGGCACAATCCGCCGTAAGTAGCCCCTGGCGAGGTACAACGATTATATTGATGTATATACGGCATGAAATGTGGCGGCTGCAATGCTCCAAATATATATAGAAACTCTGCTCCTTTTAACTCGACTAAGCTTGTGTCAAACCACTAACTTGTCTAATTATAGTTGTGCTTCTATAGTTCATATATAGCCCCGCTAATGTCCTTTGCTTTTGCTGCTATATTACAGTCTGAAGTACCAATTATCTGGATTCTGGGCGGACCTGGCTGCGGCAAGGGCACACAATGCGCCAAAATTGTGGAGAAGTATGGATTCACACATCTGAGCAGCGGTGATTTGTTACGCGACGAGGTAAGCCATGACTGCACCTTAGTATTATTGATTCTAATCCTTAAATTGCAATCCTTATAGGTAGCATCTGGCTCGGACAAGGGTCGCAAGCTGCAGGCCATCATGACCAGCGGCGCCCTGGTGCCCAATGAGGAGGTGCTCTCGCTGCTGAACGCTGCCGTAACACGCTCCAAGGGTAGCTCAAAGGGTTTCCTCATCGATGGCTATCCCCGCGAGAAGAACCAGGGCATTGCCTTCGAGGAGCAAATTGCACCCGCCGACTTGGCCCTCTACTTTGAGTGCTCCGAGGATACGATGGTGAAGCGCATCATGGCACGCGCTGCTGCCGCAGCTGTGAAGCGTGCGGATGACAATGAGGCAACAATCAGAGCGCGTTTGCAAACCTTTAAGCTAAATACCAGTGCTATTCTAGAACAATATTCGGATAAAACCCTAACGGTATGTATATTACATTAGTTCATACTACAAACTTATGTTAACTGACATTTCCAACCTCTTTACAGATCAATGCCGAGCGTGATGTGGATGATATCTTCATGGAGGTGGTGGATGCCATCAACTGCGTGCTCCACAAGTTGGAGAAGGCCGCCAAAGTTTGTTAGCGCGCTTTTGGACAATCAAAACCAAAGTTCTAAATGTTACCAAAAACAAAATGCACTTTTTAGATCTAAACGCACAAAATCTGCACAAATGAAAGCTTAACACCAAAAATATTTAACTATATTAGTCAAATCTCTAATGTTATCTAGTTGAAAGGCATCTTTATAATATGCCAAGAGCTTTAGCTTCAATTAAATCATTATAAATGAACACACATCGCTCAAGTGCTTTAAGTGAAACTATATTTACAAACTTATGTAACAACAAAAACATAACAAAACAAACAAAACACTCAAATTCTAAGTTATTTACATATGCGACAATAAACTTGATAAACAACAAAAACTGAGAGTTTCCCTTCAATTAATACTACGTTTTATAGTACGTAGACTTATAGTTTTTTTTTTATATTTAATTTCCGTTTCATATAACGTAGTTGCACTTCCATTTGATTTAAGTTTTTACTACAATCTATTAACTTATAAAATGCAAATGATTTTTGCTTGGGCTTAAGTCACGATTTGCTTTTAGTTAATTGGCTAGTTATTTGTAAGGTTTAATGGAAAACTCAAGGGCACGTTTAAATAGAAAGCTAGATACTTAGTTACCTTGAATTGAAGTAGTCTAGCTTGGTAAACGGAGAACTAAACTATTTATAAGCAAGCCTATGCTTTGGGAAATGTTCTTTTTAAAAATGCAGCCTCAAATCGTTAATTTTCCCAAAGAACATTGAGAATCCGCAAGAGATTTGTTTAACAAAGCGGTGATCTATATTATAAGGTATGCTGTGATTGATCTTAATACATAAATCAGTCTACGCGATGACGTATCTACGATATAAGTCCTGGTTCGATACAAAATTGAACAGACATAATTTATGACAGCCGCTATAACATGGAAATAAAATATTGAAAGTCATATCAGAGCGATCTCCAGTCACTTTGTTATTCTAGAAGTTCGAAGTGAATGGAATCATCTGCCTTTTTTTATCACGGAACTGCGTCATCTCATGAAGTGGTCACAACTGGAGTGGGTTTTTGAAGTTCTTGCTCGAGATCAAATCGAGATGGAGATCGAGATCTCAAGTGTTGAGTCAATATATGGAAAGATTTATGTAAAATACTTTTGGCCCGACTAGTTTTCATCAACATTATGTAAAGCTATTATGTTGAACGAAAACAGTTAGCAGGTGAAAATTATCGGATGACAGCGTAAAAGTTTTTATCTGATGATCGCTGATCTCTGATCTTCGGGGAATTCCAATTGTTAAAAATCAGCATGACTAAAAAATATATAAAATAACAAACGAAGATCGGGGCTGGTTTTTGTTTTTGTTATTGTTTTTTATTACTTTTGTTTTTGTTTTTGAATGCTTTCTTTTTGTTTGGCAGCGTCACATTGTTGTTACTGGAGAGGCTGAACTTTAGACTTACAATTAAAATAAATAAAATATATATTTCTTTAAATACTAAAACAAATTCATGAATATTTTGGAAATTAGCTAATGATGAAGAGTATTTACAAATATCACACGATCAAAACATAATTTTGATAACAATTATAAAGCTAGGCGATTCAGTCAAAGTTAGGATCACAATCAGAAAAAAAGGGGAAACTTTGCTAAGCTTAAATGAGATTATCATCCCGATATTTGTGCTGATGCTGCTGATGTGTGTGTGACTGTGCGGCAGTGTGTGTGTGGCTGCCAATTTTGCTCTCAATCCAGTCCAGATAGTGGGTGACACGGGTGAAGCCACCGGGAACAGTGGTGCGATCACAGCCACCGCCAGCCTCGCCATCGGCGGGTCCAAAGCTCGTCACGCCGACCAGTATCTGAGTGCCCTTGAGGACGAGCGGACCACCAGAGTCACCAGTGCAGACGGTCTCATCCTTGAGTCCCTTGGCGCACATGACACCAGCTGTGACCACATCGTACTCCTCGGCGCACTCGGCATTGGAAATCACTTTTAGCTCGGTATACTGCATGGCATCCGAGCTGGTCATCTCGACCATGGCGCCCCAGCCGCTGGCCACCACACTCATGCCCGTAAACTGTTCCAAGCGCTGTCTGCTCGGCAGCGCAGCTGGCCGAATGCGGGACGTGAAGGCAACATCCACGGGCAGCTTGACCAGCGCTATATCATTCGCTGCCGTCTCAGGATTGAAACGCTCATGCACAATAAACTTGTTGGAGCGCAGCACAAGGCCGCCCAGCTGCTCCGTATCCTCCTGGCTTCTAGTGCCCAGATAGACATCGAAGTGTGTGACGCCCATGGTGCAGTGGCCGGCAGTGAGCACCCAGCGCTTGTCCAGCAGTGTGCCGCCGCAGAGTATACGCTTGCGCCAGAGCTGCTTCCCGATGAGCATCACTTGGTAGGGGAACTTTTCGATTTTGCCAAACTTGGACTGGCCAATGGCATAGCCAGCGCTGGGCGGGATTAGGCACAACATTAGCAGCAGGATGAGACCGAGGCCAAGGCCAACGCTGGCACTCACAAATTGTTTGTTGTTTGTATGCATTTTGTTTGTTTGTTTAGTTTTAGTTGCACTTGACACGTGTTTATTGTTGTTCTTGTTGTTCTTGTTGTTGTCACTAATAAACAATCTAATATTATTCAATTCTCGTTGATTTTATATAGAAAAGGCGCTTTGTGGATTTCGCTTCTGCACGCTTCAAACGTTCGCTTCAATTTAAATCCATTCTGACTTTGTCGTGATATTTTATACGTCGCCTCGTCTGAACAACAACTTTTGCCGGTTAGCTTGTCTCGCGCTCAGAGAACAGAAAACAGACCCAGTCTCGGAGGCAGTCTCAGCGCCCAGACTTAACCCCAGACCCAGACTCCGCAACCCGCCCGCGAGACATCGGCGCTCTTCGTCATTATGTTTGTTGTTGCGAGACGATGACGATGACGACGTCGTGTCGTCTTGGTCTTCTTCTTACTCTTCGGTAGCTTGTTATTATGACAGCAAACAAGTCGTTAAATCTTGTTTTAAAGTCTACTATTTCGTATCATATATGGGCATATAGAACAATTCTTATCGGCTGGGCCTAGGTTCATGTGCTTTCCTGTATAGTTTATGTAATACTATGAATTGTGGGATTGCCTTCTTTGTTTGTGCGTACATTTTTCACAAAATTCCACGAAATACCAAATAAAAACATTTGATGGGACAGATATACAGAGTGTAGACAATAGAACAGGTCTTTCAGCTGGTGCCATCCAGCCGGAGAATTTTTTTTTAATTTTTGGTGGGTTAGTGACAAATACGCTTTTAATTATGCATATAGGGTTAAGAATTCTGAACGCACATTTTTAAACAAAATATGACAGTTGATTTGTTTTTGTGCTTTCGGTTTTTTCGGATTTTGAAAGTGGGCATATTTTAAGCTTAAAAAACAACGGGGACTCCGTTCAGTATTATTATTATTATTACTTTATTTGTTTGTGGCGCCATTTAGATACGTATTTATATATATTTATATGTATATTGTTAATTTGCGACTCGAAATCGAAGTTGTCGAGAAATGTTGTTAATTTCGGGCACAACTTTCATGCGAATTTCAGCTGAAATTCAATGATGAATCAATATTATTGTTAAGCTCATTTTGTGTGCATTAAAAACTAATAAATATGTTAATTAAGTTCTAGTTTTTATGAGTATCTTAAAAGCTGACTCAATAAATGTTTTGTTTTCTATATAGTAGTATTATTGTATTTTCAAAAAGTTTTCCAGTTTGTTGTTCAGCTGCGTAAAAAAATTCAACTCTAAATGGAAGTTAATTGATTTGGCGCCAACTCGGAATGTTGTTAATGAGAGGATTGTCGCCGTTGAGCGCATTAATTAAATGTACTGAATAAACAAAGAAACAGATGAAATAACAAATAAATAATACAACAAAATGTAACAGCACCTTTTGTTTTGTTTTGTTTTTGAATGTTGGTGTTTATAAAAGTCTTCTCTCTGCATATTAATTCACACCTCTGCGAGTAAACATTTGAAACCAAATAGTTTGTAAATAATCAAAAAAATAAAACAATATGAATTTTGCATTAGGTGTGAGAATTGCTTACATATTTATATATAACTTAAACAAGCTCTTCATTTTGCAGTGCTTATTTAGGCATTATCTAATCAAATGCGCGCTAAAACTAATCTAATCTAAATTCGAATCTAGATTCTAGTTTAGATCCAATTCGCTTCCCTTTCCATTCTTCCCTTTCCATTCAGACACCAATTAGTTTTCGGCACATCATAAAAGTTATAGCTCTTGATTCATTAGAACTGGTTCGTTCAGATGCAATAAAAATGTACATTTAAAGCTTTATGATTCAAACTAATTTAAATTGTTTGCTTGACTAATGGCAATATCTGTTTAGGAAGGCAATTGATTGGAGAATTCGTCAGGGCACAGAAGCCACAAGATTTATACGAAATTTAATTTAGATAGTATGTAAATAAATGCAAATTACGTATTGGGGAAACACCAGATAAACTCTTTTGTCAACAAAGTTCAGCGGCTTGAAACTGGCGCCACAAATCTTGTTTACCTTGCCCGAGAAAGTAGCTGACCTTGACGAAAGTGTTGTTGTTATTGGAAATTCCAGGCTAAAAACTGGAACAGGCACTTTCTGTACTGGACTGGCTTGATTAGAAGATTGGTTGGCATTGATGCCTGCCTGGGGAGGCAATCACCCCAAAGCGTTGCAATTAATTGATTATGGGCGGACCCGCCCCCCAATGAGGCCATAACAAATCGCACGTTGACGTCAGCCCAATGCCATTAATTTGATATAAGCCACATAAATTCATTAAAAACATCCAAAGCCGAATGTAAATGATAAGCGGTAGCTGTCGCGTAGAACCAGTAGTAGACATGACAGCAATTTAAATGTGCCCCCTTTCCACCTTGCCACCTTTCCCAAGAGCGTGGCAAGGCAGGGTGCTTTCAAAAAACTGTTTAAATACGATTTGGGCAAATTAGATCCGGTTGGGTCGGTTTCATTTCATCCTCAAGACCCCAAAGCTAAATCAAAATCTAATTTCGTTAAACACAATACAACAACAAAAATAAAAGAAAGAAAAGAAATAAAGAAAGAGCCGCTAAGAAGCAGGCAACGGCAGCAATCTAAAGAAATCTAAAACCATTCGGAATTCCCAAAAACTAAAATACTGGGCCAAAAGCCAATAACAAACTCCCATGACGATCCGCTTTGTTTGACTGTAACAAACAATTTTTGGTCTTTTTTTTATATATTTTTTTGTTCCTAGCCGTTCATCAGACGAACTCTCGTTTATCATTAGTCAAAAAATGAAATTAAATAAAATAAAATAAAATGATTATCGCCCCAAAGGCGAAGAAATTGATTGGCGCCAGACGGCTGCATTTATTGTCTTTTTTGACTGGTATTTCCCAAAACACGTGCAAATTGCTTATCGTGTTACCAATTTGATAAACTATAAAGAAAGTCGTTAAATCAAAAATAAAAAAAAAACATATCATTCAAATTGATTTGTGTTTGGTCGTTTTCGCATACGCATTATAATACAAGTTCTTAAACATTATCAAATGAAGCGCAGCTGCGACAACTATTAAAACTTGATATCTGTTGGCCATATATAAAGTTGGAAAACCACATTTGGCATTAAACGTGTGCTAGTAAAACAAATTTCGATATTTATTGCTATATTGGAATGTTTTGTGTAAGCTTTGTTCTCGTTTATTTGAATTTTGTGGCAACGACGGCAATTTGGCGCCGCCATTTAATTAATTATTGATCGCAATGAATCTGCCACTTAAAATTAGCATTTAAATTAGAACTGTCACAATATCGACAAAAGCTGCCAATATTTAGGCAACAACAAGATTATTAGGCGCGCTTCAATCAGCTTTAATACATTTAAATTATACAAATATGGAAAGCGGTTGTCACCGCGCAACAGCCCTTCTGACAATGTACACCTGGGGCGACTCTAACTTATTAGCTTAAAAAAAAACGTCTTGTTTACAAAATTAACCATATAATTAGTTGAATACATAATGAACTTCCTCAAGCTACCGCGAGTATATAACGTTAAGCAGCTCACCTTTGCACACGTTTGTCATGTCACTGAACTCTGGGTAAAACAGAAACGCATTTTGTCGGAACTCGATTTTGAAATTTATGGCTTTAATCACTAAACTTCATGCAACTGCACCGATTGTCAACATATTTTTGTGAAATTCTGGATTGTTCTTAGTATTCAGTGCAATGACTTGCTAAGATAATAAAAAGCATTTAAATCCAGCTATAATTTATATTTAAATTAATTAACAATGACAATAATAAGCAAAAAGTGTCACGAAGCAAAATGGTTTCTCTTTAGCAATTGTTTTCAAAAATTTAAATACACCACTCACTTAGCGGAAATTAAAATGTTGCCACCTAGGTAAATTTCATTATTGAGTAAATTCACCTTGGTTGCCACTCTGCTAAATAAATCGAATTATCGATATATCAATATATTACATTTCGATATTGTTGATAAGACGCCGGCATAAACAACGCGTTGTTAATTAAAAAAGGAGAAAATATGAAGGAAAGAGATTTAAAACGTGCTTATAACAATGTTTTGGCTCAAACCATATCATCATCGCAGAAATACCTGTTTGCTGGCAATCTTTTTGGCGATATTTTCATACTCAGGTAAGGCATACGGAGCGTGTGAGTTGACAAGAACTGTTGACAAGTGAATCTTTTGCAGTCTCAAGGAATTGGATAAAGGCATAGATGAGCCGCCATGCAAGTTGCAGTTGTGCCCACAGGGCAGCGACGTGGACATCAACTGTCTCACATTCCATCGCGACTTTCTGATAGTAGGCGCCATTGGACTCATCTATGGGCTGAAGTGGAACGAGGAGGAGCAAACATTGAGCACAAAGCGTGCCTGGGAGATCAAAATACCCATGCAAGTGGATGCCGTCGAGGTGCCAGATGTTAACTCGCTTTGGCTGTGCCCCGAAACAGATACCTTGTGCGCCGGCTGTGGCGATGGTATCATCTATCAAATAAGCCTGGAGAATGGATGCATAGAGCGTGAGTATCGCGGACACACAGACTACGTGCACTGCGTTGTCGGTCAGTCGGATGGACGCATCTATTCGGGTTCCGAGGACGGCACTGTTCGCTTCTGGTCCAGCAAGCAGAAGCAAGAAACATCAATATTGGAGCCGCACAAGAACCCGCAGCTATTACGTGTGGATTGGGGCAAGTGGATTGGTGCTGTGGCCGTCAACGATGACTGGCTAATGTGTGGCGGCGGTCCACGTCCAGCCATTTGGCATCTGGGCTCCATGGAGTGCACACGAGTCTTTGATTTTCCGGGTCGCGTGCATGTCTGCGACTTTGTCGACGATTCGGTACTCATTGGCGGCGAACATAATCACGTGCAGTTCTATATGCTCAACGGACATCTGCAGGCGAACATTCCCGTAGAGAACACAGCCAGCTACTCGTCTGTGTGGCAAATGAGTCCCTTCAAGTTCATGTCGATTTCTGGCTTCAGCAACAAGTTGCACATACTGAAGGATTTTCGCTTTCTAGACAGCAAAATTGACTTGTACGGCAACGTGCAGGGCGACGATGTTGACAACGAAGAGGAGGATCAAGATGACGAGGATGCTTCGTTTTAGTTTTAAAGAAATACATACGAATCTAACTATAATTGTAAATACGCATTTCTTTTAAATACGACACATTTTCAATTTTGGGATTGAGAAAACCCTACTATCAAATTCTTTTGAAAATAGCGAACTTTAATTGAAGTATTTTGAACCTAATTACTAAAGAAATTAATACTTATACCAACTAATTTACATACTTAAAGGAATTAATTTGTACCTGAAACGTTTGTCCAAGGCAGTCGTCATTTGCATCACTCCTCGCTGCCACCCAGCGGTATAAATGCAGGCAGCGTGCCCAATTTAGGTCGTTGCCGAAGGCCGGTGCTACCAGACGCCGCATCCTCGTCTAGCCTTACATCTTCTTGTTCGTGGTCCTGCTGGCTTGCAGGCAAAGGCTCAGAGGCATCATTGTCGCACTTGAAGTAGCGTGAGCTACTGGGCACTTCCGCGGCATGCGCAATCTCAATAGTTGGCTTCTGAGCTATGCGCACTTTCGTTTTGGATTTTATTTTACTTCTGGCTGCAGTAAACATTTGTGACTTCATTTGCTTGCAATAGGTGCAGTTGGTCAGCTCACATTTGCCTCGCCGAGCAAATTCCGGACACACAAATTCATGGCGCATATTGCACTTAAAATAGTAGAAGAGTTAATAAGAAACTTAAAAAAAATTGCACACAACTTACATCCGCGGCGCGAGCACAGTAGCCACGTAAGAAGTCGATACATATCTCGGCCTTGCGGCTGAGTTTCTTATGCAGATATGGACAATCCTCGCGCACACAAACGCCACGCAAATAGTAACGACATACTGGCATCTTCTCCAGCGTCACATTATGCGAGAGAAGACAGTCGGCTTTGTTGCACTCACCGCGCAGAAAACTGCAATTAAACAATGCAAAATTAAAACTCAATATAAACATCTTATCTTAACAAACCTGGGACAGATGGCCACCTGACGTTTGTCGTGCAGTCGGCGACACTTGCCCCGATTGTGTGCCGCACACTTGCCCAGCCGTTGGTAGATGGCACAGGGCACATTTGTCTTGACCAGCGAACGATTAAGCAGCTGCAAGCTGCGCTGCTTGGCAGTCATAAGATGTGCACGAGACACATGATTCGTGGTGCGTATAAAAACGTTTTGTGCCTTGGACGAGGACACATAAGTCAGACCGCCAAAGTCAATGCGAAGACGCTGGCTTTTGTTAAGGCTTAGCTGTGTGCTGTTGGCCGGCAAGCGCGTTAAGCGACAACCGGATGGGTCCAGAACAAACTTGGTCCCGCGCACAAACAATGTGCAGCCTGTGGAGGTAGTTGGCTTCGTTAGCTGCGGCTGTACGGCTGCTTTAGGGCTGCTGGCATCCAGTTTGGTCAGCTTATTCTTAGCCGTCTTCTTGTACATAACGCCATGTATGCTAACCATGCGCAATGACTTGTTAACGCTGGGCTTCAATACATGCGATTTCAAGCTGCAAGTTTAAAGATAGTTACAATCGCATTTGGACTAGGTTTTTTGTGATATTTACCTCAGTTTTTTGCTAGCTGCCGCCTCATTGGTGCGACTTAAGGCATAGCGTGCAACAAAGTCGCGCGTGCGACGCTTCTTAACCAAAGGTGCACTGCTGCTGGAGGTTATGGAGATGGCGCGCACCAACTTGTACTTAGTACGCTTGGCAGGAGAAGCTGCTGTAGTAATGGTTGTTGGTTTGGCTATGCTAGCGCCTTGTCTCACAAGCTTACGCTTTGATATGCTAACAAGTGGTGGCTGTACGCGTGTGATAGGCGCAGGCACTGGCACGGGGATGGTCTTAACTGGTGGCTTGCGCACCAGGCAAGTGCTTGCTTTGCTTATGATTTTGGCTGGAGGCGGCGTCAAATCGTCAGCAACAGTTTGTTGGTAATACGTAACATGTTGCGGTTGGTGTTGTTGTAGCTGTTGCTGCTGCTGCAGCTGATACTCCTGCTGCTGGCGTTGCAGAAAGTGCGGATTTATATGTATAGCTGGTCGCTCCCATGACTGAAGCGCGTTGTTGCTGTTGGCTCGACCTTGAAGTTGGCTATGAAAATTTGGGTTAATGTAGACCTTTCGCCCCACGGGCGGAATGTTTTCTTCAGCACTTATGTGTGGCAGCATTTCTTTTATATTTATCACAAATTCTTAGCACTTTTGGAGTGGTTTATTTTAACAAATTTGGCGTGGCCTTGCGTGTTGATTAATGTTATTATTTTAATATTATTTTGTTATAAGTTTTGTTTTTATAGTCTTTTAGTGCAACGGAACAGTTGCTTTTGGCCGCTTATTGCATTAATCAGGAACAGCAGTCCAGAAACATATATATGATAAACAAATTAAAGGTTAATTAATTAACGTGAATGACGACAATTTCATTGAATCTTTGTTTGTGTTAATTCAGTGTGACCAAATCTTGAAAGCAGGTTATTATGCCAATTCTCTATTTCAAGTAGAGTATTTTCTTCCTCCCCAGAAATTATATTACAAGCAACAATTGTTGTAATTCTTTTTAAGGATAAACTTCCCGCTTTTCGTTTGGTATTTTGGTGGTCAAATGTACCACTTAAATTTTCATAATACTCGTCCTTCGGACGACTGAGAAAAGTATGTTTTCTATTTATAAAAGAAAGTCCGGACTCCGGAGCCTTCTCTCTAGAGATACAAAGCTATCGATAGTAATATCGATGGGACAATGCGTGCACATGTGAATTGCAAGATAATTAAAACGTGGGTTTAACGTTATCGATAACGGAAAACAAGAACAAAACAAAAGTTACTACCAAAGTTTAATAAAAATGGGCAAGGATCAAGTTCGAAAACCACGGAAATATCATCCAAAGCCATACAATAAGAAGGAATGGCGTGCGAAGAAGGATCTTAGCAAGCTAGAAAATCGAAATGGCAAAGTACAGATTCGCAACAGGTGAAGTTCAAAATATTCAGGTTTTATTGAGATAACCCGGCTTTCTTTGTAGAACACAACATCAAAAATGCACGCTACGCGAGAACCAAGTGGGCATTACGGAATTTACAAATGCAGATTTAGCCGGCTTTACGGGTATTCTGAAATCCCGCTTCTCAGATTTCCATGTCAACGAAATTGACACCGAAGGGCACGTTCTGAAGCTAACTGATCTCAACGTGCCGCACTCGGAACTTGAACGTGTGTGCTGGTTAATCTTAAATATTTCATAGTTTTAATAATGTATGTTATTGCAGCTGTGGATGCAGCACAACTGGACGAATGGCGCCAAAAATTGGCGTCCGTAATTGATGACAGTGTCTGGCAGCAGATAGCCGACGTATACGCAGCCAAATACGATGCCGAGACGGTGCAGAAAGTGGAAATCAATGTTAGCAGCCTGAATAAGGAGCAGCGCACGCAAATACATCAGTTGATCAAACAGCTATATAAGGGAAAATTGATATCCACAACTGTGGGCCCGCAGCCCAATAACCCGTCAGAGCAACAGGTGCCCGCTGGCGAGGAGAATAAAATCATACGCATAATGAAACAAAGGCCAGGACGCTGTAAGTAGGAATTGGGAACTTTGGTGAGAGCACCAAGGCAAATTATATGTGAATGTAAATGAGTTTAAGAAGGCAGAGAATTCATTATAAGAACCTAGCCCGGAGAACTACTCTGCTTCGTAAGGGCGGTAGAGCAGCAAGTGAGACTATATTATATTATTATATTACTTTTTACAGATGACAATCGTTGGAACTTTCCGGGCGAATTTGTGACCTTTGTGGTGCACAAAATGAATATGGATACGAGTGAGGTGGCCTCAATATTAGCCAATAGTTTGAGGTGAGACAATAGTTAATGCAGTTACATTTTACATACTTAACAATTATTTTCAAAACAGCTTGCGGCCTTCACAGGTAAATTACTCGGGCACCAAAGACAAACGCGCTAAAACTACACAAAACTTTTGCATTAAGCGTCGCAAGCCCATGGATATAACCAAGGCGATACGAGCCTTGCGGAACGTCTACGTCGGCAACTTTAGCTTTAGACGTAGCACACTCAAGCTGGGCGATCTGAAGGGCAATCAATTTCGCATTGCACTGCGGCACATAACAGAGCCGCGTGAGCACATTGAGCTGGCATTGCAGTCGCTGAAGGAGCGCGGATTTATTAACTATTATGGCCTGCAGCGTTTTGGCAATAGCGCCAGTGTGCCCACCTATGAGGTGGGCGTGGCATTGCTTAAACACGACTATAAATTGGCCTGTGAGCTGATATTGAAGCCGCGAGACAATGATGTTGAGTTTATGCGCGAAATACGCGAGTTGTGGTGGACGAATCGGGATTCGGCGGCCGCTGCTGCCAAGTTCTATGGTGATAAGTTCATAGAAAAGAAACTGCTGGATGGTTTGGTTGCCTGTGGCGAGAATAATTACTCCGCAGCGTTGCGTCGCATACCACGCAATATGTTGCTGCTGTATCCCCATGCATACCAGAGCCTGATTTTCAATCGCATTGCATCGCGTCGCATCAAGGAATTTGGACTGAAGTTAATACCAGGTGACTTGGTATATGTTGACGAGGACAACGGGCAGCAAGTTACCGAAACCGAAGTACTTGATGTTGATGAAACCGCTGAGCTACCAATCAACGAAGACGATGCGGAAAAGTTACTGGAAGAGGAGTCCATATTTAAACGCAAAGTGAGGCCACTAAGCGCGGAGGACATTGCCAGCAATAAGTACAATCTCACAAATGTTGTGCTGCCTTTGCCTGGCTATGATATTACATATCCGGACAACGAATGTGCCGCTTGGTATGAGGAAATGCTCGGTGAGGTAGGCTTATCCTCGGAGCTGCTGCGGCACAAGGAGAAAACTTATGCGCTGGGTGGCGCCTATCGTAAGCTGCTCATACAGCCAAACGATTTGAAATGGAGCTTTCGTCGTTATAGCACACCTGAGGACACTTTAATAGCTTCCGACTGGGAGCAGCTGAAGAACATTGAAATTACACCAGAGCCCGCTGAGTCAGAGGCTAAGTACACGGCCTTATTGCTAGATTTCTCGCTGCCAACGGCAGCCTATGCCACAATGTTCCTTAGAGAATTATTCAAGCAGGATACCTCGACGGCAACGCAAATGCAGCTGGAACAGGAAGAACTCAACAAGAAATCAGCACAAGAGTCTCCAGAAGTTGAAGTTGTACAGGTTGAAGCGCAAATGGAAGTGGAACAGGAAGAGCTCAACAAGAAATCAGCACAAGAGTGTCCAGACGTTGAAGTTGTGCAGGTTGAAGCGCAGCCGCAGCCAATTTAAAAAGTAACGTTCAGTTAGAATAAAAATCGATAAGAAAAAATCAATTTACGCGCGCTCGCCTTGTGCGTGTATGTAAATGTGTGTATGTAACTTCAAAGCAACCACAACAATAACAATGCGCACGTGAGTGCAAGCGCGCGCGCTCTCTCTCTTTCTTTTGCTCTTCGCTCTCTGGGCCTTTGTCTGATGCTCTTTGCATAGCCAGGACCAGCTTTGAAGTCCTATTCCGTAGCCATTAGTACGCTGACAAGCGAGAGCTTTGGACGCGCTGCGCAGTTAAACAGTTGCCGACGTATCTGTGTGTGTGTGTGTATGTCGAGTGTCTACATAAATGTTGTAAAAGAAGAATAACAATAACAAATAACACAAGTCGCGTCTTTTAATTTAACCGTTACAAGTAATCGAAACAAGCGAAAATCTAAGGTGATTATATACATACATATATTTAATACACAACACATACATAGGCATTTGAGATTTAGGCGCGTATTTTTTTTTTAAAAACCTTATTAACAATAAATAAATAACTTTAAAATTGAATGTGAATTGTGCGCTCACAATCAAAGAACGTTTAATAACAATTGAACTGTACATTAATTCGCATTGGCTTTGCATGCTTATCGATTTTTGTGCGTGCCGTTGCCCAAATCAATCGATAATGTGGTGTTAATGCGCTACAGCTATACCAGAGCAACTTTAGAAAGGTGGCGGGCGCGGTGCATGGAGTAGGTAAGAGTAGTAGTAGTAGTAGGTAGCGCTCATATAAGTTGACAGAGCAGCGGCTGTAGGGTATGGTTAGATCGGGGTGGGTATTGCTCATATTATTTCCTACCTTAAGTCTCATGACACAGCGACAGAGTCATCACAATTAATAAACTAAATGCTTGTTTGGCGTCGTCTACCCCACCTGCCGCCAACACACACCCACCCACCAACCCACAAAGGCAGCCAGCCAGACATGGATATTGGACATGTTATTGCTTGCGCGCGCACTCTTTGACCAACGCTTTAACTTAACTGCGTCATAGTAGGAGTTGTTTTTGGTGTAGTCTACGCTTCGATTTTTGCGCCCAACCCAAAATCCTTACAGTAGCCAACTATACAATACATACATACACACATACAATTACACATATTCTAAAATAATCAGTGTGTTTTGGACGTTTAAATAAATATATCATCGATTTGCTCATCGTTAAGCGCACGCAGATTGCATTTGCATAAATAGGCAACTATTTTTTTTTCTGCCTTGGCACGATTTGCCCCCAAACCCTGCAGCAATGCCTCAATGCGTTTCATGAGATCCTCGTTGGAGGAGCCAGCGGCAACAGTTGCTGGCGCTGTGGGCGGCGCTGTAATTGCAGCTACATGCTGCTCGTCCATGGCCTCCTGCAGGGCATCGTCCTCATCGTGTTCTATAAGCTGGTTGGGACTTAGAGTGCGCCAACTTACATTTTTGAGTGCCGATGTAGTCGCTGCTTTCTGCAGCTGGCGCTCATTGTTCCGAGAGCTGCTGGCGTGTTTCTGTTGTCCCACGAAACGCAGTTTCGGCAACAAGCTCCAATCGGACTGTCCCTTGAGCAGCTCAATGCGTAGTTTTTCTCGCAAGTAATTCCAGCGCGTTATGCACGTACTAACTGGGTTTGTTTTTGAGTAACTGGTGAGTGACAGCAATTATTGTGTTTGGGCGCTTACCGTCCGTTTCTAGAGAAGTTGCAATGCTGCACCACAATTCGGTTTTCCATTTCTTGTGCGAGTCGTAGGGTGCACTACGTAAATCACGCTCATAGAGGCTGGGATTTGCGCGCACCAGCTCAATTAAGCGATTGTCAAAGTCAGCACTCGCGGACATTATAAAAAAAGAGACAATAACAAATACAATAACTTAGCTTTTGCATGCAAGAGTGGCAGAGTGCATCATAACAGACACCAATCGATAGGTCGATAAGCGTTCGATACCACAATGCGCGCAGTGCTGTAAAACGCTGGCCAGACATTTCAGTTTTACGCGCCACTTATCGATTTTATTATTGATTTTGTTTCATGCACCAACACACAAGGCAGGAGAAAGCAGTTGCGTTCAAGGCGCAAAAATGGCCGCCGAAAACTATCACCTGAAATGGGACTCGCATTTGTCCTATTTGAACACTTCCATTGCCACGCTCTACAAGTAAGTATACAAATAAAATACGTTAGTGTCTAATTTAAACCAATTCATATGCAGAAATGAGAAATTTGCCGACGTTATGCTGTACAGTTCGTATAGCAATAGTGGCATCACTTCGGATATACCCACCGTGGGCATAGCCGCACATAAATTTATACTGAGCTCCTGCAGTCTCTTTTTTGCCACCATGTTCGAGACAGCGCCAATTACAGCGCCCAACGGCGTACTATATATTGTGCTTCCGCCTGATCTGAGTCATCGTGCCATACAAATACTGGTACAGTATATGTACAGCGGCGAAGCTACCGTCTCCAATGATATACTGAACGAGGTGTTGCGTGGCGGCGAAATTTTAAAGATACGCGGTCTTTGTCGCACCAGCACTTCCAGCGGTGCTGGCGGTAGCAGTGTTGCCTCGGGGCATTCACATGGACACCACCTACATCATCAGCGCGAGCCGAGCGCTCTCTATGTATCAAATGGCACGCGCTCTTCGCTGGTGCCACCACCACCACCGCCGCCCATGTCTACACAGCTTCCTGGCGATATATATAGCAACAAGCCGAGCAGTAGCAGCGGCAACAGCAGCTCGGCGCGTTACTCTTTGGATCATCATCATACACATCCCCATCAGCATCATCATCATCAGCAGCAGCAGCAGTTTCGCGGCTTAGGCGCTTCCGTAATGCCAAAGGATAGTCCGGTTATTGTAAAATCTCCCAAAATGGCCAGCCACACGGGCTTGCTAAGCGTGGCAAGCAGCAGCAAGCTGCACGCCGCTGGCATTGGTGGCATTTCCGTTAACAAGGAGGTGGCCATCGATCCCGAGGACAAGTGCTGCTATGCAGCATCCAGTCAACTTGAAAGTCTACCACAGCCATCAGCAGCAGCAGCTGCACCACCAGCACCGCCAATGTCCATATGCACAGAAATTGGCTGCAGCAGTTGCCCGCTGGCTGCGCCTTCCACCGAGCCAGCGGAATCTTCGCTTCGCCGGCCAGACTATGGAGAGCGTGATCGTCTTATGGACGATCCACTTTGTGACCGTGACCGTGAGCGTGACGATGTGAGCCTAGTCTTCGAGCGTCGCCTACGTCGCGAGCGGTCCTGTGAGAGAGGTAAACATTTGGACGTTTAAGAAAAACTAGTTTTGTCTTATCACCTAATTTACTTCTTAGGCCCCGCTCATGAGTACTTCCCGCATGACGGCCCGCATTATGAGCATGTGGTGAAGTCCTATGAAGTGCCAGCTGTAGTTGCGCCTCGACTGGCCACGCCGCCGCATCCGCACAGTTTTCTGACCATCAAGCAGGAGCCAAATGATTGGTCAAACAACTCATCGGCATCGTTGGCAAACGACAACAATCACGATCTTAGTGAGGAGGCGCCTCTTTCACCCAAGCAGCCGCTTGACTTTAAGATGAATGCTGTCAAGCTGGAGGCGATTGCCGCGTCTCAGGACGACTCCGAAGAGCACACGCTTCGCGATTACAACAACTTCAAATTGCTCGTTTGCGAGATATGCCAGAAGTCCTTTGAGGACACTAAAACGCTGGTGCGTCATCTGGGCACACATGCCTCTGATCCAGCCGTAAATGTGATGGGGGGCGGTGCAGGTGGCACTGGAAGCAGCAGCAGCACCACAGCCAACAGCAGCCTGGCCCTGAGAGCGTTGAAAACCTATGTGCCAAAGAAGCGACGCAGAGTGTCGGTGAGTGCCGTTGGAGCAGCAGTATTGGACAAGCCCTTATCTCTTCCCATCCCTCATTCGCATTCACAGCAACAGGAGAACAATATGGATCATGTGACTCTACTTTGCGATCTCTGCTCCACGTAAGCTCACCTTCAATAAGTTCTTATGCCATTTGAATTAATTATGCGGCCTTTTGTTGCAGCTCGTTTGAAACGCCAGCGGAGTGGGTGCGCCACATGAACAGTCAACACACGGAAATCGAACTGGCCATGTTCAATAGCAAAAAGGATGGCGAACAGAAGGGGTGCGTGTCGTAAAGCCCATGATAACTGAGCATATGATGAACTCTGTTCATTTGTCCACAGCAGCCACAGCGCGTCTACTGCCTCCGTCAGCCAAATGCAACATACTGCCGCCAGTTCAGCTGTTGCCGCAGCCGCAGCCGCCTTGGCGCATAAGAAGTACATCAATGTCAGCCGGCAGGTGGGCCAAACCCTTAGCAGCAGAGTCGCCACCAGCAATGGCAATGGCGCCACATCAGCAGCATCGCCGGGCCTGACGGTGGTGAGCAACTCGTCGCAGGCATGAATGCTGATGCTGCACAAACAACAGGATCGGGCATAAGCAGAGATATAGTAACAGATGCAAGAACTCCAATAAGAAGACGATGATGAACATGATAACAACACCACCAGCACCACCAGTCAGGCCACGAGTGAGAGAAGCCATAAGATGAACAATTTTTGAACAAAATCAAGTCGTTCCAGTAATCAAAAAAGAACTATTTATATGAAACAGCAAGAACCGTGATCAAAATGCAGCAAACACAGCATATTTTATAGAGAAAACAAACTAAATCTAAAACTAAAACTAAATCTAAATCTAAAACTACAACTAAAACGAAACTGTAAACGAAACTTAGAATCGGAATCGTCAGGCAACGATGCAAAACAAAAAACAAAACAAAATACGATTAACAATTTAACTCTGTAGTATTTTTAAATCTATGTAGTTTTAAACATTACTCCCCCCACTGGCGAACCACAAGACGCAATTGAAACGATCCAAAGTTGAACAATTTACGAATTAAGCGAATATCAAATGAAATATTCTGGCAAACATTTTGATTAGTGATAGAAATGTTTCAAAATATAACAATTATACACAAAAATTTCTATTGATGTATCGTTTTGAAGAAAGCAATGCTAATTTTATTTCAAATATTCGTAATTACAATGCGGCGATTAATTTTAAATTGATTTAGTCTGCTTTTTAATAGTGTATTACTTTTTATTGTATTTTGTACTTGCCGCTGTAACTTGTACTTATATTTTTATATGACTTAATTTATTTGAAATAGAATTTTTAAGAATTTTGTAAATAGGATAAGCTAATTTTTTATGGCCGTCGAAGAGATGTTTTTTTGAGTAAACGAAACAACTTATATAATCTGTGTGTGTGTACTTAGTAGTTGACAAATTCAATTAAAATCTAAAAGTTGTAAAGAAAAATTTTCCCCAAATGTGTGTGTAGTACGTAAATTCATATATACAACAAACATACATACATAAATATGTATACATATATTTACAAATCAGCGTGATTCTTAACAAACTAAGTAACAGAATGCGTATATACGAGTATGTACATTAATTGAAAACACTTAACATACATACATACATATATATACATGTGTACAACTTAAAATCGAATGTAGTAAAAGCGTTTTAATCGCAAAATAAAATACAGAATCGTTTTTAAATATGTACAAAATGCGCACAACTTTAATGACCCCCATTCATCAAAAGCACGCACATGCAAAATTGTGCGCCGAATGATCATGATCGTGAATGGGCTGCTAAAGCTTACGGCTACGCAGCAATGTCACAAAACAACTATTTGTTTTTGTTCGACGAGCTTTGGCTGTGCAGTAAACCCGTCCAGAGTAAGAGAGAACGTTTTTGCGCCCCACTCCATTAAGCATAATGTCGTCCCCACTAAGAGCTTTAGGCGTATAACAGTTTAGCGGCCCATCTGAGAGAAGGTCGAATGTTGTTAGTTGCTTTTCGGCATTCACAGGCGAACGTTGTTGCTGACAACAATACCACATTTAACACACTGTCTAAATTGCATTAATTATACATATCTGTGCGACATGAGTGCGGGCAAACACTTAGGCAAAGGTAAGTTACAAGTCATTATATTGATTTCATATATGAGAGTCACGCCTACGCGGCACTAAACAACTATCAAAAGCGATCAATGTTGGTGAATCATGTTGTTATCTGTCTGTTGTTTACAAATGTTGTGGCTCTTTTTGCAGGTTCCAAGCAGCCAGTGCTGCCGGACGATGGAGTGCTACGGCTTTATTCCATGCGTTTCTGCCCCTATGCGCAGCGTGTCCATCTGGCGCTCAGTGCTAAGAAGGTGCCCCATCATATCATTTATGTCAATCTGACTGAGAAGCCGGAATGGCTGGTGGATGTGAGTCCTTTGCTGAAGGTGCCTGCCCTACACGTGGTTGGTGAAAAGGATCAGCCATCACTCATTGAATCGCTCATCATTTGTGAGTATCTGGATGAGAAGTATCCGCAGAATCCGCTGCTGTCCAAGGATACACTGCAGCGTGCCCAGGAGAAGATACTCATTGAACGTTTCAGTGCCGTTACCGCTGCCTTTGTGAATATTGTCTTTCGCGATGGGAATGGTGATGATCTCTGGCCTGCTGTTGATGTATTCGAGACGGAGCTGGCCCAGCGTGGTACACCCTTCTTTGGTGGCGATAAGCCAGGCTTTGTGGACTACATGATTTGGCCCTGGTTCGAGCGTTTCAGTGTGCTGGAATACCTGTTAAAGGAGCGCTTCAACTTTGATAAGCAACGTTATGCCAAGCTCAGCGTCTGGATGGATCGATTGGTAAAGGATAGTGCGGTGCAGTCCTTCTATGTTACGCCGGAACAGCACGTGGAGTTCTGGGTCTCCCGTAAGACTGGCACTGCCAACTATGATTTGCTGGCCGATGCTCCTGTTTCGAGCTCACTTTAAATATATTGAATTTTGTTTTTATCTGCCTATTAAAGAATGCCATTTGAATACAATGAAATAAAGTACTAGCTCAAATTGAGATTAATAAATAATAATAAGCAGATCTTTTATATAAGTATAGTATTACAAGGTTTTTTGAAAGAACTGTAAGAGTTTGGCTTATTGGAGGAAGCTTTTTAAATGCTTAGGAATATTATATGTACATAAAACAATCGAGAAATTATTAAGAATATAGGAAAGTAAGGCAGCTTCTATAAAAAAATATCATGCGGTTTTAGAAATGTTGAGAATGGCAGAGAGGGGTCCACAGACCTCTAAATCAGGCAATTGTCTGGGACTCCCTTGAATTCTTGAGAATCGCAGAGAAGGGCGATGAATAGTGACTTCGAAATATTAAGCACTTCTACTGCTACTACTGTAGTAGAAGAGCTACTGCTTTACCTTCTGTACTACCATATAACTTTCCAAAACTTTACCGATTTCCATAAGGAATATCTTTTTGATTATGTTTTGTACTCTAAATTTAGTTGGCACTAGAGTTTTAATAATAATCTAAAAAATTGAAGTTTATTCTTTTTCAAAAAATTGACAAGGGTTACCCCTTACATTATCAAAACTTAAAGTTTTGACAAAAATTAAATTCCTAAAATTTTAGTTTTAATCGCTTGCGGACTTCAAAATTAAAATAAAATGAGATTTCAAAACTTGTTCTGAGTTAGTCAATTCTGCGGCCAAAATTCATGCCAAAAATGTAAGAACTTCGACTAGTAAAATTTTAAATACCACAGAAGAGCTGCCTCCCAGAATACCAACTGCCATAACTTTGCCAAAACCCAACCGATCTCCATACGGACTTCCATTCTAATAAAGGTTTTCAGTCTAGATTGATTTGGCGAGATTCAAAAAAATAAAATTTGATATATTTTCGAGGGTAGCTTACAGTTTTTATTAGGCAGGTTTTACTGTATATATCAACAGCCACAATCTTTGCCGCACACCGCAAGCCAGCCTCAAAGGTTATCGTTGACACGGCCACCAAGTTTAATATACTTAGTAATGGACACCTCAAAGCGAAGGGCAACTGAATCAGCCACTTTATATAGTGGCTTGTGGCAGGTGTACTGGTCAACAGTTGCCACACAGTTGCCACATCATGAGCAGCGGCAGACACTTGGCTAAGGGTGAGCAATTGGCCAGCTGTTGATAGTTGCCTCTCAAGTAATCCACTCTGCAGGTTCATCCACGCCGGATGTGCCCGAGGATGGCATTTTGCGGCTGTATTCGATGCGTTTCTGCCCCTTTGCACAGCGTGTGCATCTCGTACTGGATGCCAAACAGATACCCTATCACAGCATATACATAAATCTCACAGAGAAACCGGACTGGTTGTACCACAAGAATCCGCAGGGCAAGGTACCAGCTCTGGAGCTGGTGCGAGAGCCTGGTCCACCCGTGCTGACCGAATCGCTGTTCATATGCGAGTACCTGGACGAGCAATATCCATTGAGGCCGCTTTATCCACGTGATCCGCTGAAGAAGGTGCAGGAGAAGCTGCTCATTGACCGCTTTGGAGCCGTTCTGGGCGCCTTCTTCAAGGCATCCGATGGAGGTGATATTGAGCCCTTCTGGTGCGGCTTGGACTGCTACGAGCAGGAGCTGAGCAGGCGTGGAACGCTGTTCTTTGGTGGCGAACAGACGGGTATACTGGATTACATGATCTGGCCCTGGTGCGAGCGATTGGAGCTGCTTAAGCTGCAGCGTGGCGAGGACTACAACTACGATGAGCAGCGTTTTCCGCAGCTGGTAAGATAATCCCAGTTACTACTTATGTTATAATGCTTTAATAACTGCTCACAGACGCAGTGGATCGTACGCATGAAGTCTGATTCCGCCGTAATGGCCTTCTATATGGAAGCCGAGGTTCAGGCGGAGTTTCTGCGCACGCGCAGCGCTGGCAAACCCAACTACAATCTGTTGGTAAAGGATGCCTGAGCAAGGACAGTTTCCATACATTTTTGGCTTGAATAAAGTGCGTTAGTTAATCTTGAAAGGCATTATCAAAAGGATGTATATGAGGGATGCTGAGATGTTGAGCAACTTGTGCTCTGAAATCTACACAAAGATATGATATTAAGGAGTTGATTTTGACTACAACCGCAGCTAATCAGAAGTTGCGCCAACCCGCTTCCGGTTCAGCTTGTATTTCCTATTTTTAGACTGGGTAAATGGTCAGTTTTTGCTGAGCACAAGTTTATTTTTGTGAATCAGCAAAATTGGGTGTGCCCCGTTTAATCAGCATCTGCTTGAATTATGAGTAATTAAGCATACAATCTGCACATTATAAAAAGTATTCAAGATATAGATACAGACATGTTTCTTGAGCAGATTCATAGTGAGATTTATTGTATTGAGTATTCCTGAGCCTGTCTAATTCCAACCAGGCACTTGACCAGTTTTATATACTATAAATTACAAGGCTTCAAAGGCCATATCATAGTTGGGCTCTCCGGCGCGACGTTCGACCATGAACTTGGCATGCATCTCACTGTCTAGTGAGATTTCTTTGATGGCTTCATCCAGAGCGACCAGCTGACGCCACTCCAACAGCTTGGCAAAGCGTGTCTTGTCCAGCTCATACTTCTCGGCCAGCACATGCTTCATCGCCGCCAAGCGCTCAAACCAGGGCCAGATCATGTAGTCCACCATGCCCATTTGCTGGCCACCAAAATAGGGCGTGCCACGTTTGCTGAGCTCCTGCTCGAAGACATCCAAGCCCTTCTCCAGATTAGTCAGCGCATCCGCTGGCGGACTGGTGGTAAAGAAGAGCGGATACGCCGCGCTGATGACAGGGCCCAGGCGCTCAATGAGTATCTTATCTTGCGCTTTTTGCAGGGGATCTGCGGGATACAGGGGGGGTTGCGGGTACTGCTCATCCAGATACTCGGCTATGACGAGGGACTCAACCAAAGCCGGCTGGCCATGCAGACCGGCCAACTGCAAGGCTGGCACCTTGCCCAGGGGGCTGTAGTCCGTATACCACTCGGGTTTTTCGCTCAAATCAATGTATATCTTATGGTTTGGAATCTTCTTGGCTGCCAGCACCAAGGCGGCGCGTTCCGCAAAAGGACAGAAGCGCATGGAGTACAGACGCAAAACTCCATCCTCGGGCAGCTCAGGTTTTGGCGTGCCTGTTGATGACGCATTTACATATGAATGTGATTTATGAAATTCTCAATAACTCTCACCTTTCTTGAAGTGCTTCAGTGGTATGCCCATTTTGCCAATGCTTTGCTTTACTAAACTGACAAAAATGCGTGTTTTCTCCGTGTTTATTTAATTGCTTATTTCTAAACACTAACTAAAACTGGTTGTCAATTGTTTGCAGCAAGAAAGCTTTTTCGCAAACAATTTGCAGCTCTGCTATGTATTCTGTTAGCACGCTGTTATACTAAATGATCTGCTAACAGTCTGTTATGGCAAACTTTCAGCGAGTGTTATCGATATAAAGCTTTGCGATACCGATTAGCAGCAAATCTTCAGTTCAAATTAAAGCGTTACATTTTGAGTCAGCATTTTAAATGTCGTTTCGTTTATTTTTTAACAACTCGTTAGAACTCGTTTCGAGCTTGCGCTTGTATTTGATAAAAAACAGCAAATGTTTCCTTTATCAATTCACCTCTGTTTCATTTGCTTAAAAAAACAATCATCAGTTACGCTATAAACATAATTTATATTTCCATTAATTTCTTTTCGTATCTCTTTTTTATATGACAAACTTATACATTTATTTTGAATTTTAACTAAAATTTAACTACCACAGATAGGTTGCAATTACATATAAATGTATATATAATATATATATATGTATATAGATACATACATCAAAACATACATAGTTTTTTTTAATAGATTTTATATTGTGTATATAATAAATGTTTTTCCGTTAACATATTACACATATACATATATATATTTGTATATTATGGGCGCATACATATGTAAATTAATTGTAAAATTACTGTATTATGTAACTCTACAAGTGTAGATAGACAATATCTATGTAGAAATGCGATACGTTTTCGACTATAACGTTGAGATTTACACAAAGAATACACGTTGACATCGCATGATTATATTACGTATACGTATTATTTTTATGTATGTAGACAGGCTGAGCGCTTTATAATTTTAAATGAGGTTTTCTGGCTCGTTAATTGAGTCCAAAAAGGCCGCTTAACTAAATACATAACTCTTGCACTAGGCTACAAAACTAGACAAAATGATAACTAATTAACAATTAAGGTAAACATTTATTGGAAATCTTGCAATGTGTATTTGTTTTACTTTCGGTTGTAGTTTTTAGACCGTCGTATCCGGGGCCGGTGCAATTGGCTGCTTCGATTCGGACACGTCCAAACGTGTGCCAGTCGCTGCCGGTGCGCCATCCTGCTGATCCGGCGCAATGTCAATCCGATGCGCCTTCCGCCAGACGACCAGATCCATGAGAAACGCAAGAAACATAATGCCAGCCGTAATGCCTGCAGAAGAGAGTGAGAGAAAGAGAGAGACATGTAATACAAGAGATATAAAGCTCACATGAGCTGTAAAAGCTTCGATAGTGTCACCACTAGCAAGACTATCGATAATGCTAAAGAAGATTAAGAAGCTAAATTGAAATATTAATAAAAAAGCAAAATAAAAGACATATATAAAAGTTTTGGGCTAAACCATCCATTGATATCCGCTGATATCGATAGTGAAAAAAACCTCGATAGTTACTCAAAATATGAATATTATCGATATCTACAGCTGCTGTGCTATAAAAACTTACCCAAGAAGTATTGCCTGAAGGTATCCGCATCGTAGAGCGAGCAGGCGCCGTGTTTGCCACAAACCGACTTCCATATGAGACAGGCCGAGTCCACCACAGCGCCATAGATGATCGGACAAGGAACATTACCGAACAGGCCAATGGCCGACTGTATGACGCCCATGGCCATGGCTTTATCTGTTAAATAGAGTGCGTTTTAGCCAGTTCTCTTATCAATCAAGTGATTATGGACTACCTTTAGGATGTGTACAGCGCATGACGAGCAGCATGCTGCCCACCTCGGAGGTGGAATGCATAAATACGCAAATGGCAAAAATCAATATAAAGTAGATGAAGTTCTTGCAGTTATTATCACAGTAACCATTGACCGCCTCAGCAACTGGAATGATACAAAAATTATAATACAAAATGATAGTTAATATGACTTTAATTGAGGTCATACCATCTGGAATGCAAGCACAGTCGGAGTAGAGTGTGCGATTATCTGTGGCACGTAGTGTGGAGCTGCTGCAGCCGGCATGGCAGGCCGAGATGTACATTTTGCCATCTGTGCCACAAATGGGCGCGAAATTCTCCTTATCACAGGTACAGTTGAGTACCGCGCTGCAGGCGGGCTCTATCATAGCGGGACTGGAAAGGAGCCAACATTTACTGGCTAGTCCAAATGACTGGAGTGGCTATCAACTCACCTGTTGGCATCGCCTGCCTTGTAGCCCGCAAAATCGTTGGTGCTGCAGCCAATGAACATGAGTATGATCATGCCGGCGGAGTAGACAAGTGCCGTGAATGCAATCCAGGCGGCGACTCCCTTTGCCGTTGGCTTGCGCTTCAATATGAATAAACCTGAGATTACAATGCCAATGCCCATGACCAGGATGCCGCAGAAGGCGGCTATCATGTTTGCATCGTAGGTGGCCAGCCGGAACTGTGTCTCCAGATACTTGGGCAGAAACGTATACAAGCCGGCAATGGGCAGCAGATGAAAGACGCACGAGGCGGTGCGGAACATGAGTATATCATTGCTCAGCTGGCGGCGCACAGTCTTGGGGAAATCTAGAAAAGATAATCAGTTAAATAGGACAAATAAACAAAAGCTGCAGCGGCTTACCCTTCAGCTTGGGCTTCTCCTCCAGCTCAGGTGCAGCGGCGGCGGCAGCTGCCTGTGCCTGCTGCTTGCCACGCAGCTGCTTGGGGAACGAGAACATGGCAATGGAGGCGAGCAGCATTAGGCTGCCAATGGCCACGGGTCCCAGCCACCAGGCGCCAATCCAGCGTGGATCGCTGGCATCAAAGCCAGGATTGGCAAAGTTCACATACCAGCGTGTACAAAAGCTGCCCACAATGAAGCCAGAGGCGGGTCCCAGGATCCGCATGCCAATGGTAACAGCCATATACATGGGCGACTGTTTGCTGCCCACATTGTCATCTATGTAGGGTATGCCCAGGGTGGCCACGGCTGTCTGGCCAATGCCCGAGCTGAGCAGGCTGCCAAAGAAGATGCACAGCACAATGACGGTGATTTTGGAGTGGGATGCCTGCTCCAGCTGGCGCTGCTCATTGCATTCGCTGCCCGCCAGTGTACCATTGCCGCCCAGCATGCAGAGATTCGGATCTGTGGTGGCATTGCCCCACAGTTGTGACAACGCCGATGACGATGATGCAGACGTTGCCACTGGCATCTGCGGCTGCAGGAAGACGCTGGACTGCATCAGCTGCTCGCCGAAGATGAAGTGCGGCAGGGCACAGGAAAATGCCGCTATGGAGAATAGCACCATGCCACAGGCAATCCAGCGGGGCCTGTGGCCACGCCCCGCAAAATATGTGAGCAGCATGGCGGTGCTGATCTGGCCCATCTCGCTGGCGCTGAGCAGAAAGCCCGTTGTCTTGGACTTGATCTGGAACAGCTTCTCAATGGTGGTGATCACAGACACAAAGTACGTCATGTACATGCCCTGCAGTATATAGGCCAGCAGGAATACCACCATGAACACGTGCGTCGACGCAAACCGTCGCGCCCAACGCGGCTGGCAGCCAAAGAGGCCACAATTGGAGCCATCATCCCCGCCGCCATTCAAATCGGAATCGAAGTCCGATTCCTCGGATTCGCTGCCACGCGCATGTGCACCACCGGGCAGCTTATAGCCACCGGTCAGCGGTGCCTGCTCGTGGGCATATTTCTCGCGCAGATTGTGCCCGTTGTGGCCATTGCCATTGTTATTGCTGAGCAGGCCATTCTTTAGATTGTTAATATCCTCCGATGCCTTCCACTCGTTGTTGTTGCTTGGCGTACTCTCGTACAGCATTGTTGTGGGCGTTGTGGGCATTACAACGCCCCCCTCGCCGTTTGTGCTGCTGTTGTGCTGCGCCAGCAGCGGCGTAAACGCCTGCGTCGAGTCGCGTCGTCCGCCTCCATTTTGATGATAACCATTCCCGTTCCCATTCCCATTTCCATTGCTCTGCTGCTGATTTGTGGGCGTGCCATGGCCATGGGCGTGAACGTGGCCATTGCTGGGCTTTTGCTGCTTCTGTTGGCCATTTGTGGCTGTGGTGGTTGCGGCTGGTGACGCTGGAGGCGCCTCAACATCGCTGATGCTCATCATCATGCTGCACGTTGCGTATACGTAATGTGTGCCCACTTGGTGCGCGTTTGCTCTGCTCTGCTCTGCGCCTGGCCACAAGAAATTCAAGCTGTTTCCTTCAATTAATTGCTTTTCTTATGCTTCGTGCTGCTTATGTCGTCTTGGAAATTTGTTGTTCCATTTTCCTGGGGGCTGCTACATTGGAAATGCGTTTGATTTTCATTCGCTGCTTGTGCTCATCAGTGAGATTGCTTTGAGTGAGTTGTGTGTGTGTGCGCGCGTGTGTTGATTTGTTGTGCTTGGCCAGCGACGAGGTAGTTTTGGTTGTTGTTCTTGTTGCTGTTGTCAGTTACTTCTGTGTTGCAATATGGCAGTATTATCTGAGAAGGGAGTAAAAAGAGCATAGATATACGAAATCAGTCAAAAAGTCATTATATATATACACATATTTACAAAGTATTTAATTAACTATCTTTTTGCTTAATAATTCTTATATTTATATGGGTAAAAGCAGTTCCTTTTTAAATTTCACAAGCTTGGCTCAGGCACAGCTCACACGCATGCGGACATTTCGTAAGCTAAAAGCACAGCGTAATAGGGAAAGCCGCGCAGAGCTTTTTGGATAAAAGCTCACTAATACTTCTACACTTACAAATACACACATGTATTTGTGTGCTAGTACTTGACATATTAACATATCAATTTTTGTTATTCTTTTTATGTAAAAAAATTGGTATATATTTTTATTAAGCAGGGTTTCTGCTACCTATTTTGGCAGCTTAGAAAAGTTGTACACTTAATTCAATTTTCACAAAAAGTTTGCATAACAAACGCGCCTTTTGGATAGGCAACAGAATATTTGATAACACTTTTATGTGTATTTTAATTATTATCATTATTTTCTAAATTTTTTATTCATATGTTAAGATGTTTATTTGTATTTCAATTTGTTGTAGCTATCTTGCTAGTTTCGTTTTAATGATAATTATATTTTATATTTTTAGAAATTATATTGCACTTTGTGTTATGTTAAATCAAACTAACTTTTTGGCAATTATGTATGAGTTATTGTGAGGAACAATCGAGGCGCGTTCTCCGCGGGCAAGAAAATCAAACTAAGCGAACAAATTGAAACGCAGACTGCAAAAAGCGCAATACAAAAACTGTAGCACAAAAAAACCAATTAAAAACGCGTGCAAAGTAAATACTGGAAGGCAGCAGCAGCAGCAGCAGCAAAAGCAGCAGAGGCAGCAGCAGAGACAGCGGCTTATCAGCTCACAAACACACACACACCCAGCAGTTGGAACGTCAACAAAACGCAGCCTACAGATACATATATGCATATATACGTACATTATGTATAGTCGCACTTAGTGTACTCGCATTTTATACAGCACCTATCAAAATAATAAGAAATCGTTGCAAGCATTCTTCTTTGCCAAAAAATTGTTGCTAAATTGATAACTACTCAAGGTTAATTGATTAGATGTTCTTGGTCAACAATGTTGTACGAGCTCTATAAATAAAACTTGAAACATTTCAATAAGGATTCGTTTTAAAGTTTCGTTCTTAGCATTGAATATTTATTTAATAAATATGTATTCTTAGTTCTTAGCACAGAATCTTTATGTAAGAAGTCTATTAATCTGAAACTTGAAACTTTACTGATGAAACTTGTTAGTTATATGGCATTCCTATATTTGAAGATATACTGTCTATCTATATACTGAATCAGACAGATCGGCTTATAAGAAAGCTTATAGAAATAAAGTTTCTAAAAACGATTATCGACTTATAAGAATACTAACAACATTTCAACCAGACTTTTTTTTAGAATAAAAAGTTCTTGTAATTATAGTTTAAGTTTAATTTAATCTGATAAAACTTGTTAGCTGTCCTATAAATGAAGATATATTATATATTAGAATCAGACAGACAGGCTTATAAATAACTATAATATGCCATAGAAATAAGTTTTCTGAAAACGATTAGCGACTTATAAGAATAGTTAGTAGATTTTAAGCAGATTTAATTTATTTAAAAAGTTCTTGTAAATATAATTTAACTTGTTCATAAAATAACAAAAAGTTTGAATGCAAAAATGCACAAAACCAAATAGTATATTTAGATAATAATTTTGGATTATAATAAGCATTTTAAATTGAGTTTTGTGAAAACGATTATGAACTTCTAAGAAACTTGGTACATTTTTATAATATTTATGGACAATAGTAAGTATATTTTATTTTACAAGGGATAGGTTTTCTTTATGCATATTTTTATTTTATTATTTATTATTATAATATTAATTTTTTTATTTTATTTTATTGATGATCTCATAATAACGTACCGTGCTGTAGGAATTGCACATAATGTGGGGAAAGTAAATATTAAAACAGTTTGTCTAAATCCCATTTGCTTGAGTTTGTCGCTTGCTTTTATTATGTTATATATATGTTGTTATTTTGTTGTTGTTGCTGTCAAAATTTCAATGTCAGCTGAAATATTCGCATTTTATACTCATGTTATTTTTGGGACTGTTGCTTTTTGTAAGACTTCTCAACATTTTATTGCGCCACTTCTAAGCGTATTTGGCATAGAATATATATACTGATATATATGTTTGTATGTATATATATATATGCATAAGGCTATGACACAATAAAATGTCACTTTCCCTTTTCAATTCCCCCTTGCTCTGCTCCACTGCAAACGCAGTCGCTGCAGTCGAAAATCTTATCAGAGTATGAGCAAGCTCGCTGATAATGAAAGTGAAACTGTGCGAAAGAGTCAACAACAATTCAAAAAGCACATGAACTTTGATAAATGCAATAACAATTGTACTCTATGTACTTAGTTTCCTAAAACCCTAACTGTCATAAACTATGACCATGAAATTTCTACTTTCAATGCCCTGTATGGACATATTTGTGAATTGGGTATACCGACTAAGTCCGAATTTTAAACTAAATATGCTCTCATTGGGTAGCTAAGAAGCTTATATAACAGGGTATACAATTGGTCGTTCATATATGGTAACTTACTTCTAATGTTCTTAAATTTATTGCGCATTTTTTGCTGTAATTGTTTTGTTTTGATGAATTTTTGCTGTACATGCGAAAATTTCTAATTCTTATTAATTAGAAGTGCGCGTGATTATTTGAAAGTTTGCATAATGAAATTTCTTAGGTTGATAAGAAATAAGTCAATCATAACAAGTTGCAAAATTGAAGTCAGCAAAAAGTCTATTTATTCTGTAAATTAAACGGAAAATAAACTAATTTAAACGGAATCAAATAAAACAGCATCCTTTGAAACTATAAAAACATCAATAAGAAATGCTTTCGACTCAATATTTCCATCTTGATTCGACAAATATGGAAATTTCTTTAATTTAATTAAGAACTATCTAGGGTATTAATCAACACAGTTAAATTGAACTTAGTTCTAGACAGGGGCTGGAAAAAACTGGATGTATCTAGAATCTAACCTCATCTTCATTCTATAAAGACCATCTTATGAAACTGGGAAAAATTCAATACAAAATGCATTCAACAGAAGAATATTCAGTAGATTTGAAAGTTATTTCAATCTATATTCGAAAAATGCAGTAATTTCCTTAATTTATTTAGGAACAGTGTAGAGTATTAATCAAGTATAGACACGGGCTGAAAAAAAACAGGATATATCTAGAATCTAACCTAACCTAAACGGAATGAAATGAAATATCATCGCTTGAAAGTGGGAAAAAGTCGACTCAAAATACATTCAAATGAAGAATCATCAGTAATTTTAAAGTATATATCAAATTTGATTCGAAAAATTGACTATATTCTATAATTTAATAAGGCACAATGTAGGGTATTAATCAACAGAGTTAAGTTGAACTTAGTGCTAGCCTGGGGCTGAAAAAAGAACTGGATGTATCTACAGTCTAACCTAATCTTCATTCTATAAAAGACCATCTTTTGAAACAGGGAATAATTCAACCCAAAATACATTAAAATGAAGAATCATTAGTAATTTTAAAGAATATATCAAACTTGATTCGATAGTGGAGTAATTTCTTTAATTTAATAATGCACAATGTAGGGTATTAATCAACAGAGTTAAGTTGAACTTAGTGCTAGCCTGGGGCTAAAAAAAGAACTGGATGTATCTAGAATTAGTTGATTTGATGGCAAAACATGGTAAGGATCGAATTGGCCAGCGTTGTCTCCACTATGCGAATAGTACGGGCAGATGCAAATATGCAAAGTAGATTTAAGTTTGTACAAATGCCTGTTGGCCTCTGCACTTGGCCAAGGGCTGACTGGTTAGCTGCCCAGTTACCAGTTCTCACACAGCTCTTAAGTATAGAGAATGCTGCTAAGTACCTGACCACAGAGGACAGGTAAAGCACATTGAACCCACCCTGGTCACTGAACGGAGTTAGGGACACACAAAGAGCTGGGTTTGGGTTTGGGTTTGAGCTTGGGTTTGTCCCGCACAGATCGAGCTGTCATCTACTATATAGGGTTGTCTATATTGTTTTAAATTTGGTTTAATAGAGTGTTAATTGCTCTTCAATTAGTTATTTGCTTACAATGTATGCAAATGACAGTTTGGCGATTGCTGATTGCTCTTTGGCTGATTTGTCAGTGTCAATCATAATAAATGCAATTAAAGCGTTTACGAAACTATCAACATACATATACAAGAGGTTTCCATTTCAATTGAGCCCCCAGTTATGGTAATAAATATTGACAAAACCAAGAGTTATCAACGCCTAGAATCGTATCGATGCGTTCAAGGAGGTGGCGGCGGCGGCGGAAAGCGGGAAAGCTTAGTGAGACTCTCAATGCGTGTCGTTTTTCCGGTTTTTCGGCCACAAGTCGCCAGTTGTTGCCACATCTTCCGTCTTCCGTCTTGGCCAAGTCGACAATAGCGACGTAACTGCTGCTGCTGCTGCTGCTGCTGCTGTTGTTGGCTGACTAAGTTATTACGCGATCTTGTTTGGCTCAGGTGTGTGTGTGTTGAAGTGTGTGTAGCTGCATTTGTGTGTGCATTTGAATTGCGCAAGCGCAACTATTGCAAATTGCATACCAAGCAGCTCAGCTGCCGCTGTTGCTGTCGCTGTTGCTGCTGCTGCTGCATGCCAACATGCAACAAACCAGACACACAGGCAACGGGCCAACCAGCAACATGGCCAAGTGTTGACTAGACGCTGACAGCAGCAGCAGCAGCAGCCGCAGCAGCAGCAACAGCAACAAGTGCAAAAGCCGCAGAAGAAAGCCACAACAATAACAATGCTTAGAAGCAGCATTGAAAGTAAATTGCAGACTGGTACAAGAATTGGCAACAGCAGTTCATCATCATCATCATCATCATCATGATGATGTTGATCATAACTAACATTCAGATGGTGCGATAGCCACAACCAACAGTCGCAACATTATCACGTTGCAATCTTCATAATGAGCTTGCAAAAAGCGGTTTGGCCACATTTCACTTTTAGCATAGAAATAATTTAGAACTTGTCTGCAACTGTTGCTTTATGTTGCCGTTTATTAGCAAAGACTTTGACAAGTATCATAGTAGCATGTACGTACATATTAATAAGATACTTTGCATATGACTTTAGCATAGAATACCTAATTTAAGTAGCTTGCAAATGCAGTTGATATATTTACTGATCATTTGATATGCCTATGTACAGATCAAGATAAAAAACCCTTTATCTATAAGCTAGGTTTCTTTAATAGCCGCAAAGCTTGCAGGAATAGTTAAATAAATCAACATTGAAGTTGATTTAAATAGTCAAGTAAAGCTACATGGAAATTGATTTAAATATCCAAATAAATCCACATGGAAATTGATTTAGAAGTTAGGAAATAGAATGATATACGTAGAGTCTCAGTAGAGGCTTTTCTTAGGTTTCTCAAAAAGCTGAAAAACTTGCAGAAATGTATGGAATTAGATGTCAAATAAAGCCACATGGAAACTGATTTTCGTTGTGAAATAAATACACATGGAAGTTGATTTCAAATGTCAAATAAATCCACATGGAAATTGATTTAAAATCCTAAAGTTAGGAAAGCTTTTATAGGTTTTTAAAAAAGCTGATAAACTTGCAATTAGATTAGAATTAGATGCCAAAAAAGCCACATGGAAATTGATTTAAATAGCCAAATAAATCTACATTGAAATTGATTTAAATAGTCAAATAAATCCACATGGACATTGACTTGGATTTCCAAAGTTAGAAAAATGAATGATAACGTAGAGTTTCAATACTTTTATAAAAGCTTTTCTAGGTTTCTCAAAATTCGATAAGCTTGCAATTAGATGAGAATTAGATGTCAAATAAAGCCACATGGAAACTGATATTTTTAGACAAATAAATACACATGAAAATTTATTTAAATTTTGTAATAAATGCACATGAAAATCGCTTAAAAATTGTACAAAGTTAGCGGGAGTGAAAAGCCTGAAAAAAGCATTGACTAAAGAAGTCTGAAGGTATTTTAGCATGAATTTCGACAATATTACTATCATTTTAATATCAGAAATTAAAAATAAATTAAATGATTTAATTTAAATTATTCTCATTTCAAAATATACGATGATGATTTTTACTACCATTTAATTTGACTACATAGTCATAATTGTTATTAGTTGGTTCAGTTTTGATAAATAAACTATACCATTTATATCTTTAGTTGTAGTAGTATTTATCTGTTGTACTTTGAGTAGATATTCATGTATCTTTCGTGTGTTTCATCGCATATATAGAGCTGAAATCACATTGTTTTTGAATGATATACAAAGCTGAAACTGTTGTCATCAAGCTGGGTTGTTCCTAAGCGCGTCACAATCAGAGCTCATGCATTTGGTTAGCTATCGAAATCAGCAGTTTTTTACCCCATTTATATTTTATAAGTATTTGTTTTTTATTTCTTGCTCTGTCGCCTTGACTTTGACCTTCACACTGAAAACCGAAATTAAAACCAAGCCAAACACAACAAAAACTCGAGCGTTTTATTTTGTAGCGATTTTTTATAAACAAATTTGTTTTAGACAGTCAGACGTAGAGAATAACAATAAGTTGAACACAAATCTGTTTACCACATTTACATACACATAATACACATTTATATATATGTAGATATATATTAGTTGTATTTGTTATATGTATATCAACCTAATTGAAATCGCGTTTTTAAGCTGAAAGTGTCAAAAATTATCTGAGCTGAGTTTTTGTTTTATTGTTATTTCTTTTTAAGAGTGATTCATGGCAGATTTCTGGTTTGTTCGTTGGTTTTTTTTACATTTTTTTTAGATCCTATTATGGAAATGATGAAAATGTGTAGCTTTATGGCGCCCAGTTGCCATAATTTGAAATTACGGATTATAAAAATTATATTCGAACATTTTTTTGAAAATGTACAATTACGATTACGATGACGATTACCAGACTTATATGTACTTTTGGCATTTAAAGTGGAACACGCATGTTTATATGGTCTGTCCATTGTATTTACATATGTATACATGATTCATGGCTTGATGACAAAGGTGCGGCACTAAGAACTCAACAACAATAACAACAATAAGCCAAGCAACAATATAAGCTTGCAAAAGACACAAGTAAGAACGCTATAGTCGAGTATACCCGACTATAAGACTCCCTGTACTTAGATCAACAATTTCCGATCGCAGCTTCGTACACTTCAGCCCAAGCGACAGCGCAAGCGAGGCATTGTATGTGGTGGCTCTACTGCTTCTTGCCCCACGCGCTGAAGCACTGAATCTTGTTTGTTGAATAACTTCCGTGTTTATTATCCGATCGAGTTGAAATTTGATTAGTAGTTGAAGAGTGACTTAAGCATAATACATGCTAAGTTCCAGGGTTATATCTTTTAAAGTGTGGCTGCTAAACGTTTTAATTGAATTGCGGGGGAACGGGGGGATGCGTATGGTATACAGGAATCTACATTTCAAATTTGGTGTCTCTAGCTCTTATAGTTGCTGAGATCGAAGCGTTCATCCGGACAGACAGACAGACATGGTCAAATCGAAATCTCTTTTGATACCGATCAAGAGTATATATACTTTATAGGGTCGGAGATGTCTCCTTCTGCCGGTTACATACTTTTCCACAGATTTAGTACCCCTTTCATACCCATTTTATGGGTACAGGGAGTATATATATATATTTTTTTTCAATGGATCGCGCATTTTATACATTTAAAAAGCAATTAAACAGATGTTTTGAATATAAACCCTATTTACTGCTGCTGCTTATTTTATGAAATTTGTAAGCTGTAAAAATGTTTGAAAATTTAGAAAGTAATTAAGAATTATATAAAAATTAAATGCAATTTAATTGCGTTATTTGAAATGCTTGAATTGAAAGCTAAAAATCATAAATTTAGCCGCATTTGAAAAGAGTAAACAAAATGCCAAATGGTTTCCATAAGATACACACAATGTTGAAACGTTTTGCACATGGCTTAAGTGTATATATTTTATTTATTTTGTTGCTTTTCTTTATGCGTACTTTCGAAAAGAAAAAACGTAGAAAAAAAAGCAACTTCCTTTTTGACGGCGCTTGTTAAAAATGCCAAAAAGGTAAGAAATTGAGGCAAAAGAACAGCAGCCGAAAAAAACGAAACGAAACGAAAGCCAGCAAGGGAAAAATAAAATAAAAAAATGCAAAATAAATAAATACAAAAAAATTAACAACCTCAAAATGGCAGCGGAGTGTGCATAAATTTTTGAAATGCCCGCAACAAGCGAAGCGACAGCAGCAACTTGCCAAAAGAATACAAATAATAAAATAAGAAAAAATACAAAAATACAAAAATAAAACGAGCAGAAAATAAAACACACACAAAAAGTATAAGGAACGAACCTAATGAAATGCAATCAAAAATGCATTTTAAGAGGACTGCATTAAGTCGGGAGCTGTGAACGTGGCCCAAACCCCATGGCAAAGGCTACTTTTGGCCCTGGTACTGTGGTACTCTGTGTGGACCTGGCCAACCGAATCGTTCCAATTCGGCGTTTCTTTAGTATCTGCCATGAAGATCAGAACATGGCGCTGACGTGCGCTCAGCCAGCCCAAAAAAAAGATGTTCAAATTTATTTAAGCATATTGCCGACGAGAACAACAAAAAACGAATGAAAATACAAAATAATTTCAAGCGATTGCTTTTTGCTTTCCCGCCACAATTTACATTTGTCATTTTAGCTTACAGTGTGGCAAATTGCATTTGCAATCTGACAATTATCATATATGTATATGTCCTAAAGCAAAACAATGCTAATGTTTTCAAAAACTCCCAACTTGCAGAAAGACAGGAATGTCTTACACAACGCCGAATTTAGCTAATGAACTAATATAAATCTAATATATTCCTAAGGGAGAGTCGAGAACAACTAGTTATAAATAATTTCTTCTTACTCATTAGCTTAAAAATGATTTTAAATTTATTAAATTGAACATCGCTATTTATTCATTTAAAAAACTCTATTTTTTAATGACAATTTTGAATGATGATCAAATTATCATAAATCGTAAATATATTCTTTAATAATTCTGTATTCATTCAAAGAAATAATGTAGTATTCAAAGAATTTAAAGAATTATGTATTCATATCCAAAAATTTAAATAATTTTGTATTCTTTTCAAAGAATTTAAAGAATTCTGCATTCATATCAAAGAATTTCTTATATCTTATTTAATTTATATTTTTTATTTCAAAATTAATATTTATTTAAGAAAATAATTGTGATCCTCTAACAATTCTAAGTTATAAAGAAGTTTTCTTTAAACAATCTATACATTTTACCTTATACTAGTTTGAACTAAGTTTGAAGGTTTAAGAATTTAATGAGATTGTAAAGATTGGAGTTTCAAATTTGTAGGCGACCAGATTAATAATATGAATTTGTTCTAAACAGAAATAAAACTGAAATTGACAATACAAATTTGGAGGAAAAAGCATTCTTCTGGGAAAAATTAATAAGTATAAATAGTATATAGTATTAAAAAAACATAAGAAATTTGCTTAACGTACATTATTATTGTTTTAAATTTTCCAACTATTTTCTGCACCTAAGCAATTAATTTCATTAAAGACTGCAGTGAACTCCTGCAACAATTTTATTTTTAAAAATAAATATCCTTTGGTTTTAATAATTTTTCAAACATTTTTATATGAGTTTGAAGCCACTGTGCTGCGCAGAAGGAGTCATCGTCAACGCGGGAGAATGTTTCGGTTGCCATTTATAAGAAAAATATTCTTAATTTAAACAGAACCTTACGTCTGATTGATTGAACTGCTGATTTAAGCGGCTTTTTGTGCGGGTCCTGTGTGCAGGGCCAGGGCCAGGGACAGCACAAGGGACAGGGACAGGGACAGGTGACTGGGACAGAAACCGGCAACAAGGTGCGTTGAGGTGTTAACTTGCCTTAAATGTTCAGTCCGAGGTACCGTTATAACGCTAATTGAACTCTTATAAATTGTTTGGAGCGCAGTTTTCTCCGCTCGTTCTTCCCCTCTCTTTTTTTTTGGCTGCTGCGGCTAATTTAGCAAAAAACACGCAAATTGTAGTTGATGATGTGCATTGATTTTTGCAATTAACGCCTAATTAGATGGAACCTAAGTATGTACGGCTCTTAGTCATGGCCAAGAGTTTCGCCCCAGCCAGTTGAAAGAGCAGCGAACAATGAAATCTAAGAACTTCACTCAAAGTGTCAAGTGGTTGCCTAGGAATATGAATGAGAATGGGACTGGGAATGAGTTTGAGTTTGGATAGTACATAGCCCTGGCTCTAGTCACAGTTCTGTTTGAAGTATTTTTATTCATCATTATTTGTTTATGAAAGTACTTAGCAGTTTTTGCGCCGCAACATTTTTGGCTGCCCAGCCCCCCCTCGCCCGCCATGCCCCGTCTTACCTTCCTTTACTCTCCACATGCTACTACTGCCCAACAAAAAGTCAACAATATTTTCAATTGTTTAAAATTCTGTGCATAATTTGCTGTGTGCGTGAGTATGATAATTTTGTTGTTGAATTTTTCGGCTTATTATGCTCTGTTTTCGCAGCTGGTGGGGTATATAGGTTTGTTGTAATGTCCAGCTCTTTTTGAATAGCTTTGCCATGCCTAATCTGGCTGTGTAAAGAGTGTATTTGACAGTCGGGAGCAGCGTTTTTACATATTATGACTTTGTTTTTGTTGCCTGTTGTTGTCTTTTGTGAATTTCCACTAAGCGCCAAGTGCCTTTTTTTGGCGTTACATTTTAAATGAAGTGTTTATTTAAGGCTGGGCCCTACAAACGGCTCGTATTTGTCTTATTGTTTACTTTAAATGGCATTTACTCACTTATTGTTTAAATTTTTGTTGTTGTTGTTGTTGTTGAATTCGGCATGTGTAACGTAGGATCGGTAACTGCAAAGAATATGTAAATATAATGGTTAGAGAAATATTTCAAGTTTTTTTTAAGATTTGTGGAATACGAAATAGAACTTATTGTTAAAGTATATCATAAGAAGAATGTAACATCATTAACTACTGAAAATATACATATATAAATACATACAGTATATTCAGTAGTTATATACATATATACAGTATATTCAGTAGTTAATACATATACATACATACAGTATATTCAGTAGTTAATGGTAACATAATATAAGAAACTTTTCAAAATCATATTTGTGATTTTTCTCATTTGGAATAACGATAAAATTTCACGAAAACTGAATTTTAAGCTGTTCTGAATTCCGAAAATCGATGAAATATTAAGTTTTTTATAAATTGAAAGTAGACTATTCAAAGTTTGCTTCAAAAAGCATTAAAGATTGACTGAAAAAGTACTTGGGAACGACTTGAACTCTATATAGGCTAAAATTTTATATTTATACTTGATAAAAACGGAGAAAACCTATGAAATTTGGGACAAGAGTCTTTCAAGAATGCAGCTCATTTATAAAATATTTTGTTTTAGTTTTCGAGCTAAAAAACCCACAAAAAAATGGTTTAATCAATGTGAAATTCAGAAATCCTCTAAAAATATTTACAATGTAGTAAATATTGATAATTTAAAATATTTATGTATTCATTAATTTATTGTTAATTGCAGACATGTGTATCGATTAAGCGATCCAATATTCCAGTTATAATAAAAACAAAGTACTATTTGTTTATAGAATTTGCAATCTTAATTAACTGCTCCCCCTTCCCTCCCGCTGAGCAGCGGCAAAATGCATGTTTGTAATTTACATGCTAAAATTTATGCCATAAAATGCAAAAAAACAACAACAGCAATAAAAATAGCAAAAACAAGGCAAGCATTGCAGACTGCACGTTTAGTTGGCTCATAACAATTACAGCAAAAGTGATTAACAACTATAAAACAACGACAACAACAACAACAACAATAACAACAACTACTTTTGCTGATCAGCAAAAACAAGTTTGTAGCTGCATTGCGTGTGAAAACAATTTATGAGCGAGCATTTAAACAATATTCTGGTTTTGTTTTTGTTTTTCATATGCATTGCAATAACAACAAGCAAGAATGCGCCAGTCGAGTATGCCCGACTACGAAGCACCCTGTACCCAGGTCTACAACTACCAAACATATCTTCGCACACTTACACATACACAACTACGCACGCATGCAAGCAAAATTTCAAGGGGTGTCCGCTTGCTCTGTGGTACTGATACTTGTTTGTTGCATAACTTTCATGTTTGTTATCCGTTCGACTTGAAATTTGGAAAGTAGATTAAGAATAACCAAAGTATTATGCATGTCAAATCCCAAAGTTATATATTGAAAGTTGTTGCTGTAAAACGGGGGTGTGGGGGGAAATATCTTGCTTGTAAATTAGACTTGACCTGCGCCTGCATGTCAAATTTTCTGTATTAAGCTCTTAGGATTGCTGAGATCGAGGCGTTCCGACATAGCCAAATTGTATTTTCTTTTGATACTGATCAAGAATATATATACTTTATAGGGTCTTCTTCAGTTACATACACTTGCAAAGATTTAATACCCCCTTTTACCCATTTAATGGGTACAGGGTGTAAAAATAATATGCAATAAAAAAGGCATTGCAAGGGGGCAAAGTGTACAATGAATGCAAATGTTGTCTACAACTGCAACAACAACAACAACAACAACAACAGCAACTGACATCGATGTGAACGGGCAGCGACAATGGCTACACGCCAGCAACAACTACAACTACAACTAAAACAACAACAACAACAACAATCAACTGTATAAAAATAAAAGATAAATGAGCGCAAACTGTCTGTTTCGGTCTCTCTGCCATGTGTGTTTCTGTGTGTGTGTGTGTGTGTGTGTGTAACAAAAGCAACAGCTCAAGTAGCATTGCATTGAGATAGGTCAGTCACACACAAAAACACACACACACACACATACACTCACACACACGCGCACAAATGCAACGCTGCACTCGCTGGCAAAGCTTAATATGCAGTTAAAGCTGCAGCGCTGCTGCTGCGACGTCAACTGCAACGTCAGCGTCAACGCCAACGGCAACGTCAACTGCTCTAATTACTCTGCACGTAAATCGTTGCTAGGGGTGCGCCCCCCCTCGTCCAGCCTACCAGCAACAGTTGCAGCATGCCAGTGTTGCCAAGCGTTGCATAAACAATAACAACAACAACATCAACTAGCAGCATAAAACAAGTTTTTTTCTTTCTTTTTTTCAGAGTTAATCTCAGTCTCAGTTTCAGTTTCAGCCGCAGACTCTGCTGCTGCTGCCGCAGTCGCTGCTGCTGCACCATGTAAGAACTTACACAATCGCCACGCCGCGCCGCATCGCACGCACACAAATGTAAAAGCATCTGTGCGAAGCTTCCCGCTCAACGATTCACTTTTCTTTGTGCAATTTCAATAATTTTGCAGGCGCGCGAGATTGTGAGAGAGTGAGAGAGAGAGAGCGTGCCACAGAGAGCGCGAGCATAGCAAATAAAAAAAGCTTTGTTGCAGTCGCTGCGAGCAGCGCAGTCGGCAACTTGCACTTTCTGCTGCACTTTTTGGGCATAGCATAGCAAACATAAATAGTAGTAGATTTTCATTTTTGGCAGTAGCTTCTTTAAGTTGTACTTCAAATTGAGAGTTTTTTATAGGAATAAATAAGCTAAATATGTGAAAAAATAGATATTAAATAGGTTTTAAATACTATTACAAAATGGATTATAAACTAATTTTGAAAACTTTTCTAATATATTTTAAGTTTTATTTACATTTTTCATAAAAGTTGATTAAATAATTCACTTTTTCACATCAGATCTTTTCTAAAAATAGAAAGAATATAAAATAGTTTTGAAATTTTCACGTATTTACATTTTCCCAGCTAGTTTTGACCTGGGGCAACAAAATAAATAGTGCCCCGAAAAGCTAACAACGCAATAAAGAGGCAGACGCCCTACAAATTTTCAACCCCTACAGCCGAAAGCTCAAAAGCTTTCTTGCTCTCTCTCTTTAGCTCTCGCTTCTTGGCGCCTAGCTGCTTGGGAAGGGGGCGCGTCTGAGCAGGCTCGCATTACGGACAACACAAAGAATATTGCGCAATTGCCAAAAAAAGGGAACTAAAATAAGTCGTAGACTATTGTCTAGACATGCGCTGGATAGGGGGTTCGGGGGGGTGGTAGATACACATACTTAAGTACATATAAGCAGATTCGTCATGCAATGCAGTTAATGCTGTTTATAAAGCTTAATGATCATTAAGGCGCTTAGCCATTTGATTTTATTGTGACATAATTAGTGAAAGTGAAATTGATCAGCGAAATGCAACAGCCACAGCGGCAGAGCAGCAGTGCAGCAGAGCAGCAGCAGCAGCAGCCGCAGTCGCTGCCAGCGTTTGGTATTTTTAGACGCTGTCAATAGATGAAAAATGCAGCGCAGCGTGACGCCAGCGTTCGACGTTGACGTTGTGCGCGTTGGGAGAGTGCGCGAAATGAAAATGAAATTAAAATTCAAAATGAAAATGAAAATATTGCAAAACTTAAACACGCACACGAACGGCCAACAGGCTCTCTCAGCTGTGTGTGTGTGTGTGTGAAAAGTGCATTGACTTGCCCGCTTATTGACGAGCCTACCTTGGCTGGTTGTGTGTGTGTGCGTGTGTGTGTGTGGCATGTAAGCAACCCACATTACCACAGACAATTTGTATTTTAAAGTGTTCTCCGTGCATTTTTGTTGTTTTTGCTTGATTCATTGTTAAATGCAAATGACATAAGCACTAAATAACTTTTAACTATTTGTGTGTGCGTGTGTGCGTGTGTGTGTGTATGTGTGTACCTTATAAAACTAACTGTATCAACAAATGTCTAATTTCATTAAATTCATTCAAGTTCTTGCAATCATCAGTCAAATTATGAGATTGTATGTTTTTCGACGCCTTAAAGGAACCCTCAACCCAACGAAAGTTCTTGAATTTGTCCAGGAGAGAGTTATTTTCTGACAGGAGTACAATAGATCTTCTATATATATAAGCCGCCCTATTTATAATACTAATATGATATCTGTTTTTCTATTCTTTTCAATATACTAATTTTTTAGGTTATGTTTTTGATTTTTGTTGAATAGATATTTCTGCTTCTGATAACATAAAGGATCTGTCCATCTAGGGTCAATCAATACATTTTGTCGGTTAATACTAAAATGATATCTGTTTTTCTATTATTTTTCATTTTTTTATATTTTAGGTTAGGTTTTTGGGATGTTTTTCTGTAATAACATAAAGGAACTATGTGCATCCTATACTTCTCCAGGAGAGCCTTACTCTCAAGCGGGGGTACAATAGATCTTACAGGCATACATATTAATATGATATCTGTTCTTCTTCTTTGTCAATTTATTTATATTTTAGGTTAGGTTTCTTTCATGCTAAATAAAATATATCTACGCCTGATAACATAAAGCAACTTTTAGGCTCAAACGGGGGTACAATAGCTCTTTAGGAGAGCTTTAGGCTCAGACGGGGGTACAATAGGTCTTATATTTAGGTACAAGCCGCCCTATTCATAATAATAATATTTTATTTCTCAAGTTTTCCTATTAAAATGAAATTATACATATAGATATACATGTTTTTCAATATATAGTTGTCTAGGAACATTTTGTTGGTTAATATTAAGATCTAATATGTTTTTCCATTCCTTTTCAATTTATTCAATTTATAGGTTAGGTTTTTCGCAGTTGAATAGAAATTTCCACGACTGTTAACACAAGGGAATTGTGTGCTTGAGAAACCTGAGGCATAAAACATTCAAAGCATTCAATATTTTAGCAATAAATGATGTGGCAGTTACAGATTGTCTAGGAACATTTGTTAGCTAATATTAATACGAGATCTGTTTTCCTATTCCTTTTCAATTTATTTATTTTATAGGTTAGGTAAAATCCGAAAACGATGTTGTATACAAATTTCTACGTCTTTTAAAGGTACTGTGTGCCTTAAGAAAGTAATGAACATTCAAGGCATTCAATATTTTAGCATTAAATGGCTTAGGATATTTTCAAAAATAATTTTAATATATATAATTACTTTGACTGAGATTTACTGCTATGTTTTGCAATTGATTTTTAAATACTGTGCAAGTGTTTGCAATTTATTTGCTTGCCAAGCTGCCCCCCTATAAATCACTCAGAACTACGCAGTCGTTTGGCCAAGTTTTCACACGTCGTATGCGCAATATGCGCGCTGCCCACATCACGTATACGCCGTGTACGCAAGTTGGCACAAAGTGCGAGCAGCTGAAGTGCATAAACAATATAAAGTAATAGTAATAGTAATAGTAATAAGTAATGCATATAATCAAAAGTAAAATGCTTTAATGCATTTTAGCGCACTTTTGTGGACTTTGTCGCTGCACGCGCGAAACATTTTGCCTCGCTTGATTGTGCCCCATTGTGTGGCTAATTTGTGGCATTTGTGCAACAATGTGGCATGCATATAGATATTGTTGCAAATTGTCAAGACAAGAATTCAAGCAAAGGAGAACGATAAACGCAAGTGGCAAAACTAGTTTAGTAGGAATTTTATATGTCCATTTGCGGGTTACGTGGCATTCAATTGAATAAGTGACTGCCTGATGTGGGTTGGGGGCAGGGGAGCACAAGGGGTGGGCTCCTGTTTAGGGCCCATAAGTGTGCAAATGTGTGTTAAATTGATTGAGTGTCGTTGAGCCATGAATGCCATGCACCAGCACAAAAACTAGTCTACTTAAAAATGCATTTTGTATAATTTTCACAAAAATCAAACAAGACGACTTCACACCAGAGACAGCAACGAAGGCGGAGGTGGAGACGGAGACAGAGGCGGAGGCAGAGGCGGAGCTGCAGTCGCTGCCTGTCAGCCTATGAAAAGCGAAAACTGGGTCAACCTGATGCAGCTGCCTACGCAGCAAACGGACGTCGTCGTCGTTGTCTATCCGGCCGCAGACGTTACAAATATGTAACTCAAGAGATATGCAAGCCGAAGCCAAATTGTATCTGTATCTGCGCCAAAAATAACAGCCAAAAAACAAATAAAGTAAAGGTGCCCATTAACTAGAGTATGCCACTAAGAGATATCCTATAGAGCTTGAGATGGAGATAGAGATAGAGCTAGAGAGATTGCAAGCCTATTTTTCTGAAAATGTAGTTGTAAGAGTCACGCGATATGGCATTTTGCCACGTATATGTAATATCGTTATCGAAGTCAACTGTCCAAAATATTATATGGCAAAAGTAAATAGTATAATAAATAAAAAATAGAAAAAAATGTCCTAAATTTTGGTGCATCTTATGTTGCAATATAGAAAACTTGGTACTTTAATCAGAAATATGTTTTTAATTCTTAAAATTCGAAAAAACTTTCAAAGAAAGAGGAGCTTTTTATATATTCTAGGTAGAAAAGTCGTTCTTATAGTCGAGAACATTATTTTAATTATTAAGATTCGAATAAAACTTCAAGGAAAGAGGAGCTATCTATAAATTCTTTGTAATCAATATAGAAAAGTCATTCTTACAATCAAATATATTATTTTAATTATTAAATTCGAAAAATTTTCAAAGAAAGAGAAGCTTTATATAATATTTTCTTGTCATTTTATTTATGTGGTGTTTAAGATTGGCACTCTGCGAAATACCCAACGATGTATAAAGTTTAATAAGCCTGGATCTACATACTTATAAATTCTAGTTAACATTTTATTGTGAGTACTCGTATAAATGTATTTTGCTTCATTTATATAAAAAGTGTTCTTGATTAACTTTGGAATTTATTAGTGGATAGGTTCTGAATATTATTCTGAATGTACCAAGAACAAGTTTAAAGATACGTGTACCAAATTTCAATAACTTCAAGACTATCTTAAATATGATACCTGAAGTTAGCTGCTAACACTAGAAATAAGATTGGAAATTGGAATTAAACGAGTATAGAAAGTGGAGTTATTGTTGCAAATGCATATGCTTTACTTTACAAACTTTATTATACCCTGAGCATGCATTTTATTGTACAGGGTATAAAAAAGATCACTGCGAAAAATCGCAAAAAAAAATTATAAATCATTTTCTCGCGAGTTGGAAAAGTAAAAACAGCAGCAACACGACGCCAAAAATTTATGTATCTCTTGGATTTCACCCACGCCGCTGTTGATTTAACAACAACAACAAAAGCAACTTCAGCAACAACAACGTGGGTCAAGTTACAACTTGTTTTTGGCTGGTTTTTGTGTGCAATGGATTCGCCATTGCGTTTTGGTAATCACAATCAGCCTCTTATCAGCCGCAGCAGCCTTAAAGCTGACACGCGACAACAACAGCAACATTTTGGGGCCAATGCACACAGTGATAACAAGAAATAATAACAATGGCTTGTGGCCTTAGCCTAGTTAGTGGGATTTTCATAGCATTTGCTCCACTGTGCAGGCCCACAGTGTCTGCGAGTCGTGATTCCGATTCCGATTCCGCCTGCACAAACGTTCACTTTCAAAATCAGTGAAATGTAACCGACATAAACAAATAGTGAATTGTTGTTGTTGTTGCCGTTCTCACTGTTGTTGGCTTAGTTACTCACATTATTCATTTGGCTTACAAATAGAGGTTAATTTATTGTGACTCGATCAAATTGAGTCGCACATAAAATGCAAAGAGAAATGCTTTCTTCTGTTGTCTGCTCGATTTTGGAAAGGAAATGGCTGTAGATTATAATAATTTAAGTCTAAACTTAAATAAATGTAAGAGAAAACTATTTGTGTATAGGAGCAGAAAGGTAAGGGCAACTCATTGGAAAACGTGTATATAATAAAATATCAACGATTGGCCATGAAAAGGAATCGGAAATTAGAACAAGCCTGTTTAATCGACAATCGACTGCGGCTATCGATAAATCTCACTAGCGAGCTTTGTGGGCGCGCTTACATTCCAGCGTTGCCACTTGATGAAAATGTTCAGCCACAAAGTTGTTTGGTTCGATCAACATAAAGCGGAACCTAACTGGCTCCGATTGTTTAGCGTATTCAAATGTTTTTGTTTAGGGCCTGGGAATTTTCGTTTTGTTATCTTCTGCTGAATTTGCATAATTAATTTAAAGATTGCCTAAAAGATGGCATATATCGAGGCAAGGTAAGCATATACAGTGTGCGCTCGAATGAAGGCACAACATTTAATGTTTTCTTTGGAAGGTTCATCAAGATATTAGAGAAGAAGAATTTCTTTAAGAGTCGAAAACTTTCCAGCATCATATGAACGCAATCTATTGAGCATTTACTGTACTTAAATAAATTTCTTAATTTCATGGTAGTTCTTACACATAGTTCCTGTAGATCTAAAACAATCTTTGACAGATTCTTAATCAGAGTTCCTCTGAGAACTGGCAACGCTTGCTTATCAGTGTTTAAAGCGATGAAAGTTATCGACTTTGGTCCTACCACAATGCGAACGAATGCAAGTCTCAATGTCAAGCTGGGCCATGTTATTGAACCAATAACACTGAGCTCCATTCATATAGTATCTGCTGCTATATAGATGCATGTGTACAATATGTATTGTAAGATGCTGCAGAGGCAGAGAGATAAAACTTCAAGTGGAGAGAAAACTGCATGGGCAGGCGGCGGCCTTCAATGCTGTTGATCTGACATTGAAGTGTTCAGACACGATATAAGTACTACATAAAGATACATATGTATCTGTATCTGTAATTGTATTTGTAGCTGCTGTAAGTGGCTGCTACTTGACGTTGACATAATTCATCAATGTGTATGCAAATTGTTTGCAACGCTTTTCTTCCCAATTAACGTAAAATGCCAAATAAGTCAGACGGCTGTGGCAGAGGCAGAGGCAGCGGCTGTTGCAGCGGCTGTTGCAGCGGCTGTTGCAGCGGCTGTGGCAGATTCGATGACGCGCCTGCGCTTGCATTCCACGCAAGTTTCTGACCATAAAGAGATTCGAGTGCAGCTGAAGTTGCAGTTGCAGTTGCTGTAGCTGTTTGGAGTGCGTGTCTGTGGCACTTCATGTTGCAACAAACGGCAACTGCACTTGACTTACTTGCCGCCTGCTCTTTCTCGCTCTTTGTCATCCATTTGTATCTGTATCTGTAGCTGTAGCTGTTGCTGTTGCTGCTGTAGCTGTAGCTGTAGCTGTATCTGTATCTGGTTGCCATCTGCGCAATGCATTTCACTTTCATTATGATGCAGTCGCTTTTTGCCACTAAAAATGGCAACGAGCGTTGGCAATGCCACAATGTGTGGTTTTTCCAAGCCGAAAATGAAAACCAGTTAACGGCATACGGATTTTCCCATTTGCTCACCCGCTCTCGCACTCTCTCTCTCTTTCTCTTTACCCTCTCTCTGATTGGCATCAGCTGACAGCTGCTCACCTGGCCGCCGCCGCCGCGTGTAGGAGGCGTCTCTTTTGTCTTTTCATTGTATCTTTTTGTGTTTTTGTCTTTTTGTTAGTTGTTTTTACTTTCTTCTAATAGATCGTTAGAGCTTTTGCTTTGAACTTGCTGCTTGGCGCGCTGTTGCAATTGATTGCTTATTGTTAAATGAAAATGAAAATGGAAAGTCATTTTCTATGCAGCTGCCTCTTTTTCGTGGGTCTAACCCTCCTTTGTACCCCTCCACGCTCCCCCCACGCTTCCGTCTTGTTGTTTCAGGCGCACTTTCCCAAAAAATAATGAACGAAATTTGTATCTCAAATATGCATTAGGGGGGTCAAGCATTTAATTCATTTCGTTTGCTGGCGCATTCTTGACTGAGCATTTATTTGTATCTTTCTTGTTTCTTATTGATTTGCCAGCTGAGCAAACGGAAAGCGAAAGTAATTACTGTTAGTCATGCAATCAAACAGCAGGCGTCCCTACCCTCTCCCTACACACACACAGATACACACAAGTATATACTTGTGTTCTTTGTAGATAAGTCCCCATTGAGGGAACTCTCCGTGCACTGTCCGAAGCAGGCGATAAAGGCGAATGCATTAAATGCAACCCTAAAAAGTGCACGACACTCGTTGCTGACTTTCTCACAGTGTAGTTATGTGGTAGTGTTAACCCTCCTCGCTCCTCGCTTCTCGCTCTCTCCCCGCTGACCGTGTAACGCCCGCACGCAACAGAATCAATTTTTATTGGTTACACAACGACGACAGCGCCAGAGAAGAGTGCATTGAACCCAACGACTCATGACTTTTAGTACTTCTTCGCATACCTACCATTGCAAGGCGCCAAAAGGCATATCAACTATTTCATTCAGTTGGTAACAACCTAACATTCCTAAAGACCGGACACTGATGTCAACTATCTTAATGGTAACAATATCTTATATTATTACTGTGGATATTGATGAATATATACTATAATATACTATGTGCCATTCTGCAACTCACATCATAGTTACATACTAGCGTTAATGATGAGATAACAAGAAGAAGCATAGGACGGAAATATTTAGGATCTAATGGTTTCCTAGTATTTAATTTCCTATCTCTGATACAAACTTATCATATAGTTTTAAGTATATGATTAGTTCTTAAATAAAATAATAAATGTTTTAAAAATTTCTCATCTGAAGAGTTTCAGCTCTTTTCAATTTTAAAAATAAAAAGAATATATTTATTTGTTCCTCTCTTTTTTAGCTTATCACAAATAAACCAATTATGATTAGTTTTCAATAAATAAATAAAATTTCTAATATACAGTATTTAAACTTTCTCCAATATCTGTCCTAGAGTATTCCATCTTCGGTTAGTTCCATCAATTTTTCCATACTTCTTTAATGTTTGCTGTAGCTTCCCCTTTTTGTGTGTTGCTTGCTGTTGTTTTTGTTGCTGTTGGCAACTACTCTAAGTATTTTATTGATACTTATCAACATACATAAATGCATCTACATGTGCATGTAGATACAGATACATTTGTCTATCGACATACATACAAAAATTACTCTTTTATAGTAAGCAAATTTAAAATGATCGTAGCAGCCGAATATCATGACAATTGAATCAAGAGGAGACTTTGGTGTCTTATCTATCCTATGTAAATATATAATAAATTTAGGTCATAAACATATTTCATTATAAATTTTATGGGCTATGCATCCCTGAGTTTCTTATCAGCAAGCCTTTCTTCTGTATGGAAGGCATTTAAAGAACTTCAGCGAATGAGATATTTTTGAAATATAAGAGATAGTAATCGAATATTTAAGAATCTGTTAAATAAGTTGTCATCATTATTAATTTGGTTACACTTTATTGGCAATGAATATTTGAGAGAGGATATAATACATGTAATTTGGTCGATAATTCAGTTAGAAGCTCCAGCGTCCCTGAATGCCACCACCTAGATTGTTGCGGTTTTGGTCGATGTTGCGATTGGCATTGGCGTAGGCGTCAATGGTGCCACGCCCATCACCACTTGTATATAGATTGTGGTTATACTGCAAGCCCAGCTGACGTCCTGCCTGATCCTTGCTAACCGTTGCAGTCACTGAGCCGTGCTGCGGCTCAGGAGAACGCACGACGCGCACTAGGGGCAGCGGCAGCGGCAAAGTATCCTGCGTCTGTGCAGCAACGAGAGCAACCAGGCAGCAGGCCAGGATCAGCACAATGTGGCACTTGTTGGAGGACATCTTGACTGGAGATGGTAGTGCTTTGGTTTGTAGAATTCAACTGTGTCTGGCTTGAGCAACACCTTCGGGTTTTATAGCCTGAGCAGACACCTTTGGGATTCACATGGATGGGGACTCATCTCGCCTTATCTATCAAAGTCATTGTGCTTGTGCCCCCAAGGCGGTACTTTTTTCCAGGCCGTGAATCCCCCAGGGCTTATCAGCAAATAATTATATTAATTGCAATAGCTAAGGATTTAAAACAAGTAAGAACGTTGCAGTCGGACGTACCCGACAGCAGTATACTCATTTTGAAGGAAAAGTGATGTGAAAGAAACATTAATCTATCAACTTTGGTGAATCTACCTGAACAGGTGTTTGGGAGATAGATTTTGTTCATTTGCGGGGGAGGTGGGAGTACCAACCTTTGTCAAATCTGTCAAGGTTGTCAACACTTTTTGGCTGATCTTGACACTTTATAAGCTCAGGATATACACCCTCAAGTGTACCAAGTTTGGCTGCTCTAGCTTCAAGGGTTAGCAAAAAAAAGGGTGAAACAGAAGGACGGACGGATAGACGGACATTTCCCAAACCCAATATACTATTTTTCAAAAATAAATTTCTTGTTGAAAACGAGTATAATGATGTCTATAGATGCGAGTCTATATAATTGAAATAGGGAATACAAGGGAAATACAAAAGAAACTAACTTATTATGGTCTTTTATCTGCTGTTCTAATATTTCAAGACTTATTTATGTTATTTTCATTATATTAGTTATTTTTTACAAGCCTTAAGCATCTTCTTTTTATATTTCTACACAGTTTTAGATAATAACTAAAGTATTTAGTGATATATACACTTCAGAGCTGTCTAATGAAGCTAATATTAGCTATATATATCAAAATCTTCTTTAAAACTATGCACAAACACGCTGAAAGCTCTAAGGCGACCTCTTGACCTGATTCCTCAATGATTCCATTCATTATCAAGACATTTTATAGGTTTCTAATCACTTTTCAGCCGAAGCAGGCAGGCGACTGTCATAACTTTTCTTTTCTAAACGCATTCGAGACGGCGACGGCGACGTCGACGGCCTACGCAACAATTCTTGAGATAACGCACCGGCTAACAACAACAACAACAACAACAAGAAAATAGAAATAAATAAAAGACGAACGAAAACTAAATGGAAATAAAACAAAACCTAATAAAACTAAGTATCATAAAAAAAGAATTTAGTTCAAATGAGTTCATTGACACACAAAAAGAAATCAAAATATTGTGTGTGGACTGTGGACGGTTTCTTATACTTATACTTATACTTATAGTCATAGGCGCGTCTACAATCTCTGCGTATCTGCTCCCCTCCCCCCACACACCAACCCCCTTAACACACGCACTATATAGTTTTCTATCAGCCTATGCAAAACTAAACAAACACAAACACACACGCACAGTTTTGAGTGTAGTTTGAGAACTTCTACTTATCGATGTTAGGTTGAGATAGTAGCTATAGGTAGTTTAAGATACTCGTAGTACACGTACTTATAGATTGCTGGACAGAATGCATAAGTTTCTGGGCGATTGGCAATCTCTTGCCATGAACTTGAATTTCGATTTTGTGAAAGTAAATTCAATGTGAGCCCAAATTCTTATTGCCGTTTGTCGATTGCTTGCTCTCTAGACGAGAACTGATTTCTAATCAGTTTTTTTCTTTCTACTATATATATAGATATATATACATATATATATTGTTAGTTTGTTCAAGTGCTGTAATTAGATGTGCGTACCTCGCATTTGGCTTCTGGCTACATCGATTTGAATGCGAAAGTCTTTGAAGTGTGTGTCTGGCTTTTGTGTCCATAGATCATTTGCGGGTGAAAGTTTTTTTTCGACTCGCTCGAAAATTGTACACACACATGAGTGTGTGTGTGCCTGTGTGTGTGTGTGTGTGTGTTTGTAGGTTTCATTTACTTTTATTATTCAAGCTCTGGATCAGCTATATCTATTGAATATCAAGTTATGCATTTGAATTTCGTTTTGTCACCTGTGGCTATTTATCTTCTCGCTGCGTGCGCTTTGTTTTATGGGCCCACGGGGCGTATACTCTACACACAATACCTGTGCGCCTCAAGAGCAGCCCTAGTATTCATAGTTTTCTTCAGGCCTCGCCACACACACACACACACACACATACACACACACAAAATGAAATAGAAAACCGAAAGCATTGAAAAACCGACACGTGTTGCCAACTTTGCCGAGTCATAATTGAATTTTTATAAGCCTGCTTCAGCTGAAGGGGCTCGGCACCGAGGGGGACAACCTTTTCTATGGCCCAAACACACACACACACACTCACACACACACACACACATTCATTGACGAACACTGAATGAACTGAGACAACGCTATCTGTATCTCTTTATATGTATCCATCTATATAATCAGCCATGTCGTTGAGAAATGCGTGGCGTACGCATGCCTTCAAAATAAATTATATTATATATGCTTCAATTATACGTAGTATCTATAAGCATAAGTATGTATATAAGTCTGTCTGTCTGTGCTCTCAAGATTTATTTGCCAAAAATATATGACGACAAAAAGATTAATAAAATTTGCTTTGTGCTTAAAAGTCGCTTATAAAGCAGCTGCCACGCCTTACACCTCTGCCCCTCTGTCTCTGTCGCTGTTCTCAGCCTCTCTCTCTCTCTCGTCTACTCTATCCCTCTAGCATTATCTGTCTCTCGCTTTTTGTCGGCCTTTATTATTTGCTTTTCAAGTTCGTCAACATAAAGCAAAACAAGAAAATGCAAAAAAATATTCAAGCTTGTCTTAAATTGAAAATTTAATGCTCTTTCTGTGCTCAGCTCTAACTCTAAAACATAATATGATCTATATTATAGTGATGACAAAAAATGTCATTAATCGATTATTGAATCATGTCAGCAATTTAAGCCGAGCGAGTATTAATCGCAATTAATCGAAGAAAAGTGAAAATAATCGATTAATCAAATGTTTTTTTTTAATTATCAGCAATATTTAAAATTGTTTGTATTTGACAGGTGAGTCTTTATGCATGATTGTTGTGTTTCTGCCATATTTTAGTTGCTTTTCACAAAATCGGCACTGTACTTCCTTTTCGATTAGTTTTGGAATAATATTTTCACACTTTGCGTATGTTGGTGCCATAATCAGTCTTTGCAAATTGCTCTGGCATCTTTTATTTTGCATTAACGCGCAAATAGAGATGTGATTATTTAAGCGTATAATCGATTAAAGATGCAATTAATCGACATCCATTTTGCAAATAGAGATGTGATTATTTAAGCATTTAATCGATTAAATATGCAATTAATCGACACCAATTTTGCGATACAATTAAATCGTGAATTGAGACAAAATAATCGATTAATGTGAATCATATGATTAATCGTGCCATCACTATCTATGTATGTATAAGTATTATGATCAATTATACAGTCCTGTTCAATCATATCATGTCCTTTCAGGAATGAAACGGATGTGCTTTGAATAAAATACAAATATTTATTTGTCTAAAGGCAGTCTGGCAAACCTTTGCCGTCAAAGATTTATATGACAGAATGTCAAACATATGTATAGGGGCTAAATGCTAAAAAAAATGACAACTTGAAGTACTATATAAAGTAATATGTATATGTCAAGAAGCTTAAAATGACAACTTGAAGAAAATAAAGCAGAAAACTTATTCGATTGTTTGTGCACACGTTGCCAATTGTCCGGCATCAAATATTCGACGTGTTGTCAGTGAGAATCCTCCAAAAGTATGCAATGTAAACACGAATTCAGATTAGATAGGGACAGCTTAGAAGTCTCTTCAGTCTTAAGTTCAAAAACTATGCTGAAACTTGTCACAGTGCCCATTTGCCTTAAGTATAGAGTATCTAAAACGCGCCAAGCCGTTTAAATACATATAAATTAACAAAACGCAAAGAGAAGAAAACAATTTGTTGCTATTTTTATATTGTTTAGCGCTGCGGTTTTGAATAATGTTTAGAGCCGAAAAGAAGAATGAGAGCGCTCAAAACTAAAAGTTTTCGATATTTGTGAGAGCGGGGCTGCGAAGGGAGCTGGCAGAGAGAAGAATGAAGATGGAGGAGAATGTTGGAGAAGAATATAGAGAAGGAGGAGGCTGTGTGCCATATTGAAATGCCGGCTGCTGATGTTCTTCTTCTTCTTCTTCTGCTTGTTGTTGTTTATTGTTGTAGTTGTTGTAGTTGTTTGTGTTATGGTTGCGTTTAAGTCAAGTTCAAGGACTGTCAATTAAATTGAAATCACTTGCTAAAGACGCGACGCGAGCAAAACAAGCTACAGATGACTGCGAGAGATATTCGCATGTTGAGTGGAGTAGTGGATGGTTTGGGGGAGGAGGAGGGGGAGAGGGGCTGCCGCAGGGTAAAGAGGGGGGAGTGTGGCACTGTCCATGGGCCGAGTCCAAGTTGCTCTTCTTATGGCTTATTTTGAATTCACTTATAGCACGCAATACACACACGCACACACACAGCTGCCTCGCTGTGTATCTGTGTGTGCGTGTGTGTGTGTGTGTGTGTGTGTAGTTGACTTTTGCACGCAGCCTCGTTTACATTTTTCTTGCCGGCGGATGCTGCGTAGTTACAGGCCCGCAATTGTGGCTGATGATATGCCATCATCTCCTCTACGGCTCCTTTGAATGCCAGGCCCCAAGAAAATAACAAGTCAAGTGCCGCCTGAGCTGGACTTCAGGATCTGGCATTGAAAATACTGTGAGAACTACTCGCAGAACCGCAAAGATGTGAAATTATTAAGCTAACCAACTTAGAGCATACGAAATTTGAGCTATAGCTCAACGATAGTAGATTCAAAATGATAATCTTCAGATATATAATCAGAAATATTAAATATATCAAACAAGGCAATAGATCCTTTATATCGTAGTACACACATCCCCTATCAAATAATAATAATGAGATATATCATGATGTATAATAAATAAGAGATATGCCCATAACTGAGACAATATATGACTAGAATTATTTGCTTATATTCAGCAGACAAGTTTGATCAATCACTTTTTGTCCCTGCTGAATGCGGTGATGCATTTTTTCTAGCATAAGAATTTTCAACCAAAGTCTGATGCAACCAAAGTTTGATTTTTTATTATTTTCTTTTTTTTATTAATTTCAATATATTATACAATAAAATACCTAAGGATTAGAGTACTAGCTACAAAGGCCTACGACGTTTATTTTTATTTAGATGATATATTTTTAGTTAATCAGAAATTGAGGTTTTCAGAAGGTTATTTAGTTGATTTATTTTTGATAAAATTAGAATTAAAAGCGTTCAGCAGGTTTCATATAATATAGATTAGGTATTTTCGAACTTCAAGCACTCCGAATTTTCAGAATATTAATCCCGGCGAATAAGTCAGAGACCATAATTTATTTAAACATTAATCATATACTTAAAAACTATATGAGAAATGTGCATCAACAATGGCTTCCAGGACCTTCAGTAGAGGCCATAATTCTTATAACAAGTATAACAACTAATGTTGATTATATTATTAAATAAAGTCCTAAAAAAACCTTAAAATTATTATTATTATTAACAGCAAGATGCCAGCAATGGCTTCTAAGGCCTTAAAATGTTAATATTTATATTTTTATAAAGTTATTTATTTACTTATTTAGAGCTATATACATTTATTAAAACTTTATCTAACTGGTTTGATATAGCACTGGTTACTGGAGTCTTCGGCTATTCAGATTTTATTATTCTTTATTTATATATTTATTTTAATTGTAACTTAGAACTAATACTATAGTACAATAATGTAGACAGAGCAACTGAGGCCTTTAGGCTGAAAATTTTAATATAAATATAGGCTTCTTTCTGAAACTCGAATATATTTTAAATTCCCAAAAATTATTGTTATAGTAATGACTTTTATTAGGGCATTTTGCTTTCTTAGGGTAGCTCGTTTAGGCAGCTTTTTTTCGAAAATCTTCAGGCCCCAACAAAAGACTCAATATAGTTGGCTTTTTTGAATTCAATCCACACCCAACAGTCTCGGTATCTAAGCCATTCAAACGATTAAAAGCCAAAAAGCGCTGAAAAGCAATTGAAACCGTGTTTTTAGGCCAACTTTCAGTTTTCAAAGTGAATCGAGGTTTTCGCATATAATATATACGATTTACAGGCACGATCAAATTTGGTCATAGCCGGCGGCTCTTGATACGCTTTAAATAAATGCATAATTAATGCCGCATTTTGTTGTTATTATTGTGTGTGTTTTATTTATTAACAAATTAACATAATACCACAACACCATGCACAATGTGCTCTGTTTGATTATTTTTCAGTTAATACCATTGAGAGCCACGATGGGCAACGATTTAGCTGCTGGCCACACTGACTAAGCACTTAACTTGGCTTAGTTTTTGCTCAGATACAAAACTGAAGCAAGTAAGAATGCTATAGTTGAGCATACCCAACTACAAAATTCCCTGTACACAGGTCAAACATATCCGATCGCATCTTCGTACACTTACACATACACAGCACAAGCGACAGCGCGTGCGAGGCATTTTAAATGGCGGCTGTGCTGCTTCTTCCCCCGCGCTGCAGTACTACATGCTGTATATTGAATAACTTCCGTGTTTATTACCCGATCGACTTGAAATTTGGACAGTAGATTAAGAGTGAGTGAAGTATTGTACATGCCAAATCTTAAAGCTGTATCTTGAAAATTGTTACTGCAAAACGGTTTTTATCGAATAGCGGGAGAATATCTCGGATAAACTTGATCTGCGCCCGCTATACACGAGCCTACATTTCAAATTGGGTGTCTCTAGTTCTTATAGTTAAACAGACGTACAGACAGACGAACATGGCTAAGTTGAAACCTCTTTTGATACTGATCAAGAATATATATACTTTATAGGGTCGGAGATGTCTCCTTCTGCCTGTTACATACATTTGCACAGATTTAGTACCCCATTTTTAGCCATTTTATGGGAACAGTGAGTAAACAGATGAAATTTGGGATTCATAAAGAATTTATCGGAAAAAGCATGAATCGGACCTGGGTTTTTTTTTAAATATTCATTTTTTGTATTGTATTGGCCTTGTTTATTAGTCAATAATGACTAAACTTTTTTTTGTTAAGTGAAAAATTTTGTTAGTCAAAAAAATTGAAATATATATATAATATATATATATAGCCAAAGAAAGGAAGCGCCTGGTGATCGAGCGGAAACTCGCGGCGTTTGTCACGCACAAATATAGCGACAGACAGACGAGAGAAAGAGAGAGAGAGAGGGAGAGAGTGAGAGGGTTAGACAGAGAGAGCTATAGGGCTATATATATTATGGCCCGTCAATATTTTGCCAATAAAGCCATTTCGCTGCGTTTCCAAACTCAATTTTAATTTGTTGTTGTTGCCTTTTGCCTTTTATTTTTTTTGTTGTTGTATTTTTTGTTGTTATTTTCTTCAGTTTTTTTGTAGAATTTTTGTATGCCAAGAATTTAAATTAGTAGTAAATCTGGTTTTTGATTTCGGGTTCTGCCTGCTGCTCAATTCTTGTTTCGTGATTCTTCAGCTTGACTGCTCTTTTCTGCGACGTTATTACAGGTGGAATTCTTCTACTGTTGTTCTTCTCGTATTTTATTTGGATTCTTTTTTTTTCGTATTTTTAAAGTTCTTTTTTTTCGCGCTCTTCACTTTTACACAAACAGCTCACATCGTTGTTGGCTTAGAATGCCTGGCGCTTTTTTTAATTATGGCCAAAAAATACAAGAAATCAAATAAAATAAGTAAAACTTCCAGTTGGGTTGAAAATGAAATGATCATTCCAGGCGAACTCTAGGCTGGAGTATTGGAATTGGAACCACAATCGTTTTATGAATACTTATGTATATAAATTGCATAATTTGCCTTTATTTACTTTCCTTAAAAGAAAAGTGAAAAAATTAAACTTCCAGTTGGGTTGAAAATGAAATCATTCCAGGTGGATTCTAGGCTGGATTGAGAAAAGCTTACTGGAAGCTTGGATTAAAATTCTACTGGATTCTACGAAAAAAACACATGTATATTCATATAAATTATATAATTTGATTTTTTTTTACTTTCCTTAACAGAAAAGTATGAAATAAAACTTCCACTTGGGCTAAAAATGAAATCATTCCAGGCGTATTCTAAGCTGGAATGAGAAGACCTTACTGGAATGTTGGCTTATGGCATCTAGATTCTTCTAAGAAAATGGTGTATGTTCATATAAATTGTAGAAATTGATTTTATTTACTTTCTTTAAATGAAAAGTGAAAAACAAAACAAACTTCCTTTTGGGTTGAAAATAAAATCATTCCAGGCTTATTCTAGGTTGGAACTAGAAGAGCTTACTGGAATTATAGGATGATATTTCGATATTTATTCACATAAATATTAGAAATTGTCATTTTTACTTTCTTTAAAAGAAAAATTGGCATGGAAATTAAATCTTACCGGGCATATGCTAGGCTGGAATATAAAGAGCTTACTGGAAGTTTGGATTAGGCCATCTAGATTCTTCTAAAAAAAACCATATATATTCATATAAATTGTAGAGATAGTTTTTCTTACTTTCGTCAAAAGAAAAGGGAAAACTTGGCTTGAAAAGTAAATACCAATTTTACAGGCACATTCTAGGCTGGAATGTGCAGAGCTTACTGGAATGTTGATATGCTAGATTCTGCCATGAAAACTTAGAAAACAATGAACAAATAAGGAACTAATTAACTTTTTTTAAATATTTTATTACGTACTTAGCCTCTTTCAGTTATAATCCATATTTTGTCTTTTTACGCATTTAAGATACATTGTATTTATTTTATCTGCTTGATCTTTATCTTTATACATATAAATGATACTGCCCCCCAATATGGGTCATATTTGTGCGCGGGCTTAGCAAGCTGTTGCAAGAACAAACTTGTACAATCTGGCTTTCTTTTATTAGCCCTTTTGTATTTTGGCCAATTGCTTAAAAGTGAAACTCGCCAGCTCTGCAGGCCAAAGATAAACATGGCCCAAACATAACCAATTGCCGAATACTTCAGATATCTGCAGTATAAACATTTACATTAATTAAACGAATCTTTATTGATTTAGCCAGCCTGGTTTTTGGGCCCAATTTTTAAATGCCTGCACTTTAGCATTTATTTATGCATTTAATTTTTTTTTTTTTTTTGGGCTTTCATTTCGCTTTTGTCTTGTCACAAAAAAATGCATTTACATGCGCTAAATATATTTATGTATATATATGTGTGTATCTCTGGCTGAATGGCTGGTGCTATATCTGCATCTTGCTGCCTGCTGTATCTGTATCTGTGCATCTGTATCTGTATCTTTATCTGTGCGTATTTATTTTGCTTTTACATGCCTCTTTTTTTTCTTAGCTGCTGCCTGCGTCGGCATGTAATTACACAAAAATGAGGCAAAAACACAAGAAAACAAAAACGAAAACGGAATGTATTTCATGTTCTGTTGCTTTGCTTTTCGTATATATTTTGTTTTTTATTTTTTGTTGTTTTTTTTCGTATTTTTCTTATCATTATTTTGTGCTGTGCGCTTTCAGCTGTCCAAAAGGGACAGTCGCGCATTTAAGAAATTTCTGAACTCATTACGATTTCACTCAATACGGCGTATAATTTGTTTGTAGGCCGTCGGCGTCTGCGATATTTTACACAAAAATTACATGTTTCACTTTCTCTGGCGCTCGCAAGGCCCAAGAAACAACAAATATACAAAAACCCGAGAAAAACTCAACTCAAGAAAAAACGAGCCACAACATTTACATAAAAGATTCTTACAAGAATTCTGGAATTCTGTAGATATTTTCTAATGTGTTTAAGAAGCGTTGAAATTGAAATGTGATAAAAACAATTTGTTGAGCGTGGAATTGATGAATGTGGCCCAAACTGTGCGTAGTTTTCAGATTTATATTTTTATGAATAAGTACTGTGTGAAGAATGACAAATTTATGATACATTTTCTTTTGTAAGAACTGAAAATTTTTTTGCTTATTCATAAATTCAATTCATGCAGTGTGAGATTTTCTGAATGAGCGAAGTTTTCAGTTTGTATTTACTTAAATATTGAAATGTGAATGGCGAATGAATGATTCATATTTGAAAAGTTCCTTTACAAAATTCTTCAATGAATTTTCTTCTATAAGAACTGCAAACCTTATTAATTATTTATAATTTCAATTCAATAAGAACTGAAAACTTTGTTATCTCTATTATTAACAATTTAAATTAAGACTGAGCGAAGTTTTCACCATAATATAATGTTTTAAATGGGAATAGTTCGTTTCGAATTCTTTTAGAAATTTCCTTGATTAATTGTCTTCTATAAGAACTGAAAACTATATTGATTACTTATAAATTCAATTCAAAAAGTGTACGAATTTCGACTGAGCGAAGTATTCAGTTTTTTTAATGATTTAATATTGAAAGATAAATGGCGATTGAATGATTTATATAAAGTTTATATTCGAATAGTTTTTCTACATATTTCTTTAATGCATTTTCTTCTATAAGAACTGATAACTTTAATAATTGTAGTTTTTATACATAAAGTGTGAGATTTTCTGACTAAGTACAAGAAGTTTTCAGTTTTGTAATGTTCAAATTGTTAACTGAATGACAAATTAATGTTTTATGTTTGCATAGTTCTTTTACAACTTTTTTAAAATGAATTTTCTTTTATAAGAACTGAAAACTTAATTGTTAATTTATAATTTTAATTCATGAAGTGTTAGATTTCTTGACTCAAGGAAGTTTTCAATTTTGTATTAATCAAAGATCCTTATGTGAGTTAAAGTTAAAAGGAATTGTTTTATAAAGTACTTTAACAAGATTTTTGTAGCATCAAAGATGAATTTTCTTTTATAAGAAATGAAAACTGCATATATTATTTATGATGGAAATTCATGAAGTGTCAAATTATCTGAGTTTCAGTTGTCAGTTTTGTATTGATCAAAGATCGTGCAATGAATTGTTTTATATGGTTCTATAAACAGTTTGTTAAAGTTTCTAAGATGAATTTTCTTTTTTTAGAGCTGCAATTATTATTTGTAATTCAAATTCATGAGGTGTGAGTTATAGATACATATATAGATATGCACATAGATTCTGACTGACCATTTTTCAGTTTTCAGTTTTGTATTGATCAAAGATCGTGAAAAGTGATCTAAAGTGCATCTAATAATTTTATATAGTTCTACAAGCATATTATTGTGGTTTCTAAGATTAATATGCTTTTAATTAATTAATTATTGCAATTATTATTTATTATAGAAATTCATAAAGTGTGAGATCTTGTGACTGAACTTTTTCAGTTTGAAATGAAATGATCGTGAAATGAATTGTTTTCTATAGTTCTATAACTAGCTTATGTAGTTTATAAGATACATTTTCTTTTATTAGAACTGCAATTATAATTTTTAACTGAGCGTTTTTCAGTTTTCAGTATTGTAGTTATCAAAGATCGTGAAATGAATTCTTTTCTATAGTTCTATAACTAGCTTATGTAGCTTCTAAGATACATTTATTAATATTAGAACTTAATATTTTTATAATTGATAATTGAAATTCTTAAAGTGTGAGATCTTGTGACTGAATCTGTTTTCAGATTTTAGGGGTCCAAGATCGAGAAATATATTCTTTTTCTATAGTTCTATAACTAGCTTATGTAGTTTCTAAGATAAATTTACTAATATAATAACTGCAATTATAATTAATAATTGAAATTCATGTTTTTCCACGCTACACATTAAACGAGATTCAGTTAATTTCAGTTCTATATGTACGTAGGCCATATGGCTCCACTAATTTGATTACGCGCTGTATATAAGTATATAGCATATATATATTGTATGTTATATATAAGCCTGTGTGTGTGTGTGTGTGTGTGTTGTGTGTGTGTTGTTACTTATACAAAGTTCCAGCTGTACTTACATTTATCTGCCCGTATGCCTCGACTTTTTCATTCAGAACTTTGCTACGCAATTTATGCGTGTAATTTTGCTGCCTCTCACTCTCTTGCTCCCTCTCTCTCTCTCTCTGTCTGTCTCGAGTTGTTGTTTTCACACAATTTAATATAATTTTTGTTGATTATTATTTATTTAGTAATTGCACACATAATGGGATGAATATATAAATGCTGTGCTGGGATGAAAAACACGCACGCAGCCAATTGAGAAATTTGTTGATTATTTTGTTAAATTTGCTGGCACTTCAAATTTGTTGTTGTTTCACTTTGCACAAAAATATCGAAAAATCAAATGCATTTCAAAAATTTCAAAACAATTTTTATGAATTCTCAAATATATTTATGTTGTGTGTGTGTGTGTGTATTTGTTGGGGGCAAACTCTGAGGTTCTGCGTTCTGTGTACGAAGTATATTTTGAATTTCGTTTAAAAATAGAACAATTTTCGCTTTAAAATGTTGTGTTTTTTGTGTGTGTATGTGTGTGTGTTGCTTGATATATCTTTTGTTTTTGTTGTGGTTTTTTAGCTGTTCCTTTGAGGCGCGTCAGTGTTGCACTTGTATCTTACAGATACACACAGCGAGCCAATTGGTGTGTGTTTGAAATAGATTTGGTTTGATTTGAATTACTTTTTATAAGCATTGCCGAAGTATTGGCTTGGAATATTTGTGTGTTTTTTTATCTCAAATACAATTTCGAGGGGGGGCAAAGTGGAAATAAAACGCGACGCGTTCGCAGCGCAGCGCGTGCAGTTACAACGACGACGACTGAGCGGCAAAAACTCGAGAATAAGCAAAGTGCGGCTCAATTTATACGACAAACAGACAACAAGAAGATACACACACGAATGCGGCGGCGCTGCCGCTGTGCGAGTGTTGGTGTTGGTGTATCTTTAAGATACACACGATCGCCAGCTAACAAACAGATAACAGCGGCGTCGCCGCCAACGGCAACGGCAACAGCGACGCGCACGCAATTAGAACGCTGCCAAAACGAAGCGAGGCAACGGCAGCCGCGCTGCTGGCAGCACCTAAAATGAGAGCGCGCGCGCCGGCTGCGAGCAGAGCAGCGAGAGTGAATTTTTCGGGCATTAACGTTTTGCGCTCTCTTCTGCCGCTGCCTGAGGGGGTGGCGACGGCGCTGTCGCTGTTATCGCAGGCGTAGGCACTATGCGTCGGCGTCTCAGTCTCTGTCTCTGCCTCTGTGCATATGTATGCATGTTTGGATTTTGTATTTGTTATAAAATAGTAGTAGATGAGGCAAAAAACGTAGTAGCCTTTGGTAGCAACATGTGCGGCCTGTTTCAATGCGTTATTTTATTTGCATATATTAAATATGCACGACCTACATTGTTGTTTTTCAACGAGCGGCGCACAAACAAAAACGAAAAAATGTATTAAAGATACAGATACAGATACAGAGGCAGACGCACAAAATAGTATACGAAAACAGCACAGAGCACAGCCGTAGACCGCAGAGCAGGCGAAGCCGCCGCATATAAATAAAAACACACCAAGTGTACATATTACCGCAGCCGTTGACGCTGCCGCTGTCGCTGCCGCAGTCGCAGTCGCTGCTGTTGCCCCACACACACACACACACATACACACATACAGCTAGCTGCTCAGTGGCGCCCGCACACGCAAGCAAATCGTAGGGGAGACACACTCACACTCACGCTCTCGCTCACACACACATGCACAGAGAGTCAGTTCAAGCCGACCAAAACAACAACTCGCTGGCGTCGCCGTCCGCACGCGGTCAAAGGCAAGTCCAAACTGAAATACTCGAAAATACGTTTTTTGCTTGGCCCCAACAGCTGCTGCGCCTGCTGCTGCTGCGGCTACACTCAACGTTGGAGTCAGCTGCGGCAGCGCCGACAGCGGCAGCGTCGTTTGGAGCTGTCATAGCCTAACAGCTGTTAACCCGCTGCTAAAGCTCTCAGCCGCTGTTAATGTTGTGGGTGGCGCTGGCGAGGGAGCCCTGGGGAGTTAGTTCTTAAACAATTTGTTGTACACACTTGTGTTATTATCTGCGTCGCCTTGACAGCTGTTCCGCTTCGCAAGCTTATTAATTTTCCTAATTGGCCTGCCTAGCTTTTCCAAATAAAAGAGCTTTCGCTTTCGTTGTGGATTCTGATGTCATTTTCCAGCGAAATACTCAACAAATTCCATGTGCCATGGCCAGAGATCATTAAGATATTAAGCCTTCAAAAACGTTGAATCCTTTCTTGCCCAATTTCAAGTCCAGTAGCCTGATGAGCTTTTGATGATGCTGCCACACTCTGAGTGTTGAGCATAGAACGATGAAGACATGCAACAAAGTTTCAAGGCGGTACATTAATCTAAATTCTCGTCGTCATTAGTTTAAATTTGACTGTATATTTGAAAAAGCGGCTACAATATGTGGGAATAATAAAAACCGAATTGAATATGGAAAAAGAAACTGAAACTGCAAACACTTTATAGCTCAGAGACTCGCTTAAAGTTAATCAAATGGTTTATTTTCGTTTAATCTATTTAATCTAATAGTTTTATTGAGTATTTAACCCATAGTTGCAAGATTATTTATATAAAAATAGAACTGTTAGGATTAGAAACTTAGATAAAGGGATGTAGCTTTGGTACGGACTTGAAATTTCAAATGAACCTGTTGATGAAAGTAATTAGTTCAAGCCAGGATCGCACAGCAAGTGGGTCAGAGGTTAAGGAAGGCATCCGACTTACAGACGGGAGCACTCGGGTTCAAATCTATCCAACTACCACACATACGGACAAGCTATGACACAAATTCTAACAATAATATAATATTTCATTTACAAACTAAATATACCTCGCTAAACACACATTCTATATAGCTCAGCTTTTGAGGTTTAATATGATTATAATATTGCTGATTTTTCACATAATGCCAAAGTTAATCTAAAAAGAATCTACAGTTCAAAGCATTACGGAAAGATTATCAGATTTGTAGCTTAGTCAAGAAACTTGGGCTGAAAATATATTAAAAAAAAATGAAAACAAAAGTTGAAAAATTCAATAAGAGATAGGAATGTAAATTGAAATATAGCTTAAAATTTAAATAAAAGCAGCAACGAAGAGTTCCTATAATTTGTACAAGTTAAACCAATCAGAAACTACAAATTTCTTAAAACTATAGTTAATTCAATACTAAAAGTATTTCTGTATTGAATTACAATGCGTCTTTAAATATTCAATAAATAAACTGAACCTCTTTTTTAAATTTATACCATCTATCAACATATATGTTACCTAAAGAATACAAATTTCTTGACTTTATTTAATACTAAAAATATTTCTATATGGAATTACAATGTGTCTTTAATTGTTCAACAAATGAATTGAGCAGTTTTTTTCTTTAATTTATATCATCTATCAACATATGTATATGTTGGTTAAAGAATCCAAATTTTTTACAACATTAGTTTATGTATTACTCTCTCTATAAGTATTTCTATATTGAATTACAATGCATTTTTAATTTACAATAAATAAATTGAACTTTATTTTTTAGTTTATACCATAAATTTAAACCATTATCAATATATACGTTAGTTAATTAAACTACAAATAGTATCATAAAACTTTGGTTTATTTATTACTATAAATATTTATATACATAAATACTTTATTTAATACTCTAAAAGTATTTCTATATTGTATTACAATGCATCTTTCATTTTTAACAAATAATTTGAACAATTTTTTTAGTTTATACCATTTACCATTTTTACCATTATACTATTGATATATTATATATATATATATATATATTATATATTATACCAATAATTTAATTTATGTATGTTAGTTAAAGAAACTACAAATTTCTTAAGACTTTAGTCAATTTATTACTCTAAAAGTATTTCTATATTGAATTGTAATGCATCTTTAATTTTCAACAAACAATGAGCAGTTTCATTTAAAATGTATACCATCTATCAATATATATGCATATATGTACATATATATCAATTATAGATTGAGCGCAAGGCCGGCCAGAAGGCAGAGGCGGACAGAGGGACGGATATAGTAGCATTTGAATGCATTAATGAATGATGAAAACGAATCGAATGCAATTCCGAGGCACACGACCAAGTAAATAGAGTTAAGTGTAGGTTTCTATATGTCTATCATTAATTTATTTGCAAGACTCAATCGGCTGGGAATGAAACTGAGACTGAGACTGAGACTGAGACAAGGCGAGTTAATTACGTGACATGTCAGAGACTCGTAAACGAGTTAAACACGCTTCCAGTTGCAGTTGCAGTTGCAAACGCAATCACCTCGAAGTGTGCGTTGAACTTTTGTAACAATTTAACAATTATTGATAGTATTAATGGATGAGCTCTAGCTATAGTATTTGTATTGGTATACGATTAAAATGCTATAATGCACTCACTATAAGGGGGCCCCCACTGGCTGATCTTTCTATCAGCAACTGTATCTGTAACTTTGTATCTGTAAATGTATCTGGTGCGAGTGCGAGTGTGTGTTTGTGTAACTGTTTCGGCTTGTAAACAAACGTCGAGCAAATACTGCAAGAATTTCCAAAAATTTGTGTTTGTTGTATTGACAAGATGGCTGGGCTTATCTGAACTGTTTGTTTAATGTGTGTGTACACGTTAACATATTTATGAAAAACTCGAATCCCATTCAACATTTCTCAGCTCAAATACTCACGTAGGCACCGCGAGCGCAATGTTGCATGCCACTTCAGCTGCCAACTGCAATTCAAATGGCTGCCACTTATTATCAGCACTTAATATACTCGAAACCTGCGCCGATTTCCCAGACCATAGAGGTTGAGAATATGGGCAAGATAAAGCCAGAGCGACCAGAAGCTGCAGAGCAGCTGGCTGGCTCTTATCAGCCAGCCCACAATGTGTGTCAATTGTGATAAGGCGTTAGAATAGCTCTCTATATGTAATAATTAGTTACGCATACATATGCATCTTCATCTTCATATAAGTGGTATCTTTGACAGCGTTTATACGCAGCCACATTTCGTGCATTCAGCGTGAGTTCATTCATTGCTGAGGCGCAGCCAACTTAACTGCATGCTTTAATTGTGTATTTTTCATGTGTGTAGTAAGATATCATGAATTCTATAGCATAAACGGCTCTAACATTGCTGTGTTGGCCACTTTTCTTGAATTGCCGTTGCCATGACTAATTAACCAAGCAAAACTTCATTTATCAGCATAAAAACGCGCCGACAACTTTGTAAAGGATTGCCAAAAAGTTTGTTGCGCATCTTTCGGATATGCGTTAGGGTATAGATTGTTATCCGAGTGCTATAACTTTTCCATAAAGCTTGTAACCAACAGTAGAAACTCTTAACCAGAGTTGTAGCAAACGTATTGTGAATTTAATAACCAAAGGCCAAAGATATGAGAAGTTGGTTCATTCCCATACAAATGTGTGGTTTATGAAAAACTGGGAGTGAACCATCTTCTTATATCTTTAATCTTTGATATAACTGAACCTAACTTTATTATTGTCACTAAAGTAATTACGAGTAGTTATATATGTTATGATGGAATGTATTTGTATCTAAAGACTTTGAATAAAAGTTGTCCAAACTTTCTAAAACTACGCATTTTCATAAACACAATCAGACCTGTTCCGAATTCCACTCGTTTTCAAAACGTAAAAATCACTCGTTTTGGCGTGCTCGGAAGAGTTATAAAACGAAAAGTAATTTCACTTCCGAAACTTTTGAGTGTAAGTGGAATTGGGAACAGGCCAGTCTATTCTAAGCCTTAAATCCTTAATATTACTTAGAAATATTATAGTGTCTACTGAGTTATTATCATAAAAACTCTTTATATAAATGTTGCTGTATTAAAGCCATAAAAACTAAGTATGAATTCCAGCGAAACTGCCTTTTAGATAGCTCCTTATAGTCTGCTTTTGAAGAAAACCCATTAAAGCCTTTTACACAGCAAGTTAACACTTTTAGCAAGGATATGCCGTCGTCAACATTCCTGAGATAAAAGAGAGAATATTTTTTGTATTTTTTTGTTGGTTTTCTTTGTCTTGGTTTTTTGCCATATACAACATTTTCGATTTTTGTGCTTTGCGCGTGTGAATCATGAGCATTAAACATAAAACCGACATTTAGCTGATTGATCTTAATAAGAATTCCTGGCCGGGGCTGTGGCTCGCTCGCTAACGGATCCGCGGATCGGGTCAATAACATTGTGTGCTGGTCCCTCCCTTTGGAAACCCCCCTGCCATACGTTGAGGGCGTTACTTGGGCTGCGCCTGTGCAACATAACAAACTTTGTGTTTGTTTCTTTTGTATGCATTTCCTTGTGCAGTTTTAATAACTTTGGTGCTGATCAGTGGAACAGGGGAAGAGGGACAGGGCCCAGCCTTTTGTGCCTGTCGGAAATTAAATTTTTGCATTTTTTTTTTAAGTTTTGTTTTTTTTCTTATTTGAGTTTTGTGTGTTGTCTTGTTTTGTTGTGGACAGAATATTGGATTGGTTCTTATATATATATATGTGTTTAGTTTGAAATTTGCAATCGTCGTGATGCAGAGCGGATGTCTGTTGCCCAATTGTTGAATCGAGCGAGAATTGTCGCCAAAAGTGCAAAATTTGCAAAGCTAATGCCACAGAGCTGAGGGGGGTTGTGGGGTAACTGTGCCATTTCAGGAGTCTGGGGCATTCTGTGAACTGTTGCATATTTCATATATTTAGCACATTTAAAGTCAATTTCATGTTGATTGATTTGCTTAGCACAAATTTATGCAACATCCAATGTTCGTCTGCGCCACAACGTGTTCAAATTTCAAACAGCTTCTAACTAATATTTCGGACAAGAATTATTAAGAATTTCAACACACACACACACACAGACATGTACTATATTAGATGGCATAGGCAACCTGTCTAAAAACTCAATGAAACCCAATCAATTTTGTCTGCCTCGTAAATTGACTTTCAAAATGCATTGGTTCGATTTCAAATTTGTTGGGGAGGGGCCCGCCAAGTGGTCCAAAATTGGCGACATTTATTGCGCAATGTCTGGCGTCTAGCAATCGAATTAAATCAAATGCAATCGAGTCTCAAAAAAACAGCGAAATAACAACCTGAGCAAAGTCTTTTCTATACTCTTGCAGTGGGTATTATAATTCTGTTAAGGAATCTGTAACGTAGTTGGGGAGGTGTTCCTGATCAGAAAAAATATATATTATACATATATTCTTCATCAGAACAACAGGCTAAGCTGTCCATCAAAATATTCGTCAAGCTTTTGAAATTAGGTACAGTTGCTGCTTTTTTTATGCTCATAGATAATAGTCTTTTAGCAATGCTTGTAAGATTTGGTACAGTTGCTTCATTTTTCTGTAGCAGCATATATGTTGAAATCAGCTGGATCGACACACTATATCATATGGACCCAACATATCTACTGCTACGGAGAAAAGGATCAACTGTACTAAAATTCACAAGCATTGCTAAAAGACTATTATGCTTATTGTAAAAAGAGGCAACTGTACCTAATTTCAAAAGCTAAGCTGTTATCGAAACAATCGATAAATGCCTTTACAGCTATCGTGTTCAGAATTACTTATTACTTGTATAAATTTGAATACGCTTTAGACAGATTGGCCAAATATATATCTCTTAAGTAAACTGTGTATAACAATAACAATATCCCTATAGTTGTATCTCCATTAACATAGATATTTGTAGATATGGATATAGATATACTTAGATGTAGATATATGAATACGCTTTAGACAGATTGGCCAAATATATATATATGTATCTCTATAATTGTATCTCCATCATCAAAGATATAGATGTGGATATATGTAGATATACTTAGATGTAGTTTGATATATATGTAGATCTATGTATATATTGACAACGATATCTTATTACGCCAAACAAGACAAAGTTGTCTAGATGCAATCAAAGTTGGTCGTAATTTGAAAACTATGCCAATCTTAACTCTGGCCAATAATTGCAAGATTTTGTTAAAGCCAGGGTATTATAATCCTCGTCTTCCCAAAGCTGTCTGTACTTTCTTGGGCTGTTTTTTTTTTTTCTTGTTGTATCTAAGTCTGCTGCTTAAATTAAGTGCAATAAAAGTAAAATTGATGGAACAACCTGAAGAGCTGAACGGCTGAAGAGCTCAAGAACTGAAGAACTGAAGAGCGCTTCTCAGTCAGCTTCGACTTCTGCTTTTGCTTTTGCTAAGTAGTGCACTTGATTCCCCTGGTTCCCCCGTCAAAAAGAGCGCTGCCTTGTCGTCGTCGTGCCTTAATTCTGCTGCCCTTTATGACGCTTTTGTGTTTGTTTTTGCTCTGATGTTGTTGTACAAACAAAAGGCGTCTAGATTACGTCTACTTCTTTGCCAGACCCAAACCCAAACCCAGACACAGACGCAGACACAGCCTCAAGTTTTGAGACTTCAGCTATGCCCCTCATCCCTCGTCCCTCATCCGCCAGCGTCTGGAATTGGGTTTATTTTGTGGGATTCGCCTTGTCTGCTTTTTGTCTGCGGCTTCTGCCTCTGTTCTTGTTGTTGTTATTGTCCTTTATCATTTCTTTTTTTCTTGGCTTAGATGTTAGTCAAGTTTTTTGCTTTTATTATTATATACATTTTTGTTTTTTTTTCTTCGTTCTCTTTGGGCTTATTGTTTGAATTTCGCATTTGATATCATTTTTCGGCACATTTCCAGACTGCCTTGGGAGTTGCTCTGGAGTCGGGCATGTAGATAAGTGTGTAGACTTACATGTAGAGTTAAAAATCTACAAATGATTTTACATAAATTTATACAAGTCTTAACTTACCTGATTAATGAAATAATATACAGATTAATAGATTAAACAAAACTAAATAAAAATAATAATATTTAAAAGTTTTTGATGCAGATTTGTCCAGGGGGCTAACATTAGTCTGTATGCCAAATTTGGTGACTCTGGCTATTGAACTGTAGGAGATATATCCCTGTTTAGAACATGTTTTGGGTATAGAATGTAACGATTTGCGGGGGAGGGGGTGGGGGTGTCAACAAATTTTTGATGCAGTTCTTCCAGGAATCTCAACATCAGTATGTATGCCAAATTTGGTGACTATAGCTTCAAAAATGTGGAAGATACAGGTTTTCGCCAAATTGTGGGGGAGGGCTTGGGGGGTGGGGCGATCTTGACACTTTATAAATTGACGATATACACCAACATGTGTACCAAGTTTGGTTGCTCTAGCTTCAAGGGTGTGGACAGACGGACAGACGGACATTTCGCAAACCCAATATACTATATTACCTTCGGAAACATAGTATAAAAAGACATGTTGCCAAAATATATCAAAAACTATGTTGCAAGCTTCTTGCACACAATTTCATTTCTATTCTATAATTTATTTGCTCAACTTATTGTCGACATCTTGCTCTACACTGTCATAAAGCTTTGGACTTGCCACACAATCTGGTACATCAAGTTGCCGAAAAAAGTGGCCAGACATATGTATGTATGTACAGTGTACAGTGTACATACATACATACGCACATGGCATACTCACAAATCATGTCTGGATCTTTATTGTGCGACTGACCTTGAATTTATGCAAATTGCGCAAGTGGGAACAACTTTGTCAAATTGAGAAATCAGAGGAAAAAAAAGGCAAATAAAATCCAAAGAGACCTTGACATTGAGCTGTGTGCACAAGGGCTCGCCAGTTAATATTATGTGATCTCATCGTGGTTAGATGGACTTATAGCAAACTTGATAGGAAAACATGGAAACAAAAATATTTAATTACTTTCCAAGGAAGTGATCACTTTATATTTAGATTAATATGACTTTTTCATTGATTTTAATTTTAGTTTGCTGGATTTTGAATAAAGGAAACAATATAACGAAAGAATTCATTCGTATAGAATTCACTTTACAAACTTATGGAAGTCAGAAATTGAAAGAAGGATGAAATTAATTCACAGATTTCTATAAAATAGAAATGCTAAATCAATCTAACTGACAAACCCTGAACAAAAACGCAATCCACGCAGAAATCGGTTCAGTTTAAATAAAGTTATGTTCTTTTTAAATCTAGAGTCGGGATCTTTACCTTTTTTTCTGTTCTTTTCCATTTTTTCATTAAATTTTTCTGTTTTTCTTATGAAGAACTTAAATAAACTTTAACTATATTTACAAGAACTACTTAATCTTAAAGAAAATTAAGTGTGGTTGGGCTCTTTTAAGATTACAATATTTTGAATTTTTGGGATGAAATTACTTTCAATTAGAATTAATTTTTAAAATGGCATTAGCAGCTAGTGCGCTTTTGGATACATTAGATAATTGTTTTGTAATATTTTTCCAATAAAAATTAATCGGGGGCGTCCACTTATTACCTAATCATCAAGGGGATGGGGGGTAGGGTCAGCCAAAAGATTACTCTTGATTACATGGGGGGGGAGGGTCCTTGGCATATGATTACGTAATCTATCTAAGAGCCTTCATTCACCAATTTTATTTTCAAATTTTGAATGAGAGCATCAAAAAAAGGTAAAAACGTGATTACGTAATATAGGGACGACCCCGATAGTTTTTAAGTAGTTTTTAAACATCGAGTTTTATACTTTCTTACTGTGCGCTTGGAAAGCAGTTCTTACATAGTTTTATATACAAGGAAGGGAAAACAGTTTAGTGTTTACATAGTCTTATATACAAGGAAGGGAAAACAGTTTAGTTCATACATAGTTTTATATACAAGGAAGTGAAAGCAGATTTAATTTTTATATAGTTTTTTTAAGGAAACATATGTATGTAGAAAGAGGATTCAACTCAAGCAGATCCTTAGTCAAAAGCTTACCTCAGATTGAATAAAAATACCCTTTATATGTGTACATGTCACATTGAGCAGCATCGCCAATGAATTACAGCTTACGCATAATTTACAAAAAATAAACCAAACGAAAAGGAAGGAAGATCATAATAAGCAACTGGGCTCGGTCCCGGGACAGGGTATCGATAACCCTTATCAAGTGTGCGGCATCGCGGGCCCAAAAATACAAATTATGCTTACAAACAAAAAATTCAAAAAGCAAAAATGCAAACCAAGGAAATACAAAGTTGAGAACTTGGCTGGGATGGCAATGGACGGGTTCACCCTTTGGGCCACCATCAAAGCAGTAGGCGTTACGCGCTTAAATCCAGTACGCCCCACACTAAAAGAACAAAAAACAACAAAAAAATAACCCAAAATGCAACATTCTGTGATGCAAATTTCAAGATATTGAAAACCCAATCAAATTGCTGTAATTTCGCTGGCTACCCAAGGGAAATAATAATAATATGCATGAAATTGAGCGTTTTATTAATTTACATTTACCCAAAATTAGGTAGCCGTCTTCATAAATGGCCTTTAAGCCGACAGACATTTAACTTTATTTACTTACTGACGCAATTGGGAGGATCAGTTTCGGAACACGTGCTGCCTAATTGGAGGATGTGGATTCTTGTCAAATAAGAAGACTAAGAACTTTGACAAGAAGTTTACATATTAATATATTACTCCAAGAAGGTTTCCTCTGCAGATTGATGCGTTTTCTTCATATTATTTACTTGCAGAATTCGAATATATTTAGCAGCTTTCGGAAATTTATCCTTTATTTTCCTCTGATCTGTTCCCCAAACATATTTTGTCCCTATATACTTACAATTATTTCGGGAACAATTATATTTCTAAGTCAATCCAATGTGGATCTTTATAACAACATTGTACACTTATGTATTATTAAACAAATTTCCTCTTGTATAGTTCCAGAGGATATAGTTCCAGAATTAAGTTTACGGTAATCGTATTGTACTTTTGTCACAACTGTACCTTCTTTTTTATTATTTCCATCTATATAGGCCTTGAGTTTTATTTAAGTATTCAGTATACCAACTAAGCTTAAGCTATCAACAACTAAAAAATTATACAGTTTTCTGAAGATCCTTACGGAACTAAATTCGATAAAAGTTTTGACAAAATTTGTAATCAGAAACAAGTACACAATTTTCTTTATTTATTCAATTCCATAAATAATGATGATGTCTAAGTGTTCCCGCTTGGAGCAGGAGATAATCGTGCTGCGCCATGAGCTGGCCACACTGCGATGTGACCGGGACGAGGTGTACCAGAAACATGCCTTCCACTTGAAGTACTGTGCCGGTGGCGACTGTTGCCAGAAGTTCCATGCTGATGCCGAACTAATGAGCAGCACCACTCCCAATCAGGACCTGTACATTGCCTATCTGGAGGATCAGATACGCAAGACGCGCTTGAAGTACCAGAAGCAGATGGGGGAGGTCAGGTCGAGTGCCAGCCTGTTGGAATCGAAGCTGCAGAAGGTCCGACGTGATATGAACTGCATTACCGCCAAGGCCAGGCAAGTGGATAAGCTACAGAAGAACGTCCAGGTGCTAAAGTCAAAGGTGCATCGACGGGACACAATTATAGCCCGTTTGAATAAACAAACCGAGGATCTTATTAACAATTCGGATCAACAATCAAATCAAGAAGATCATGCCTTCTACTCGATCGGAAGTCTTAGTAAAACAGATGAAGCTGAAACTGATGGCTGCCGTGGCAACAAAAGGGATTTGGACACTATATCGGGTTACAAATCTGATGCATCCTGCTTTTCCAATCTGAGCGCAGCACTCAGAAACAAACTGATGCCCAACTAAGTAAATTCCTAACCGATCAATGACGTACCACTTTGGCAAAAATGTTCTTATTTTATATACACACTTTTAAAAATTTTGTAGTTAATAAAGTTTCAGATGAATTAACATTTAAAGGCGTTCATATAACAAGGTTCGTTTACGTTATTGTATCCATTCATAAAGCGTCTACATTGGCGGAACTTAGGTCAGCAATTCTTATCGGGTGTTCTTAGAACTGCCCCCGTTCAAGTTCATTGTCAATTGATATAAATTATCAAAATAAAGAGATTCTTTGCGCCACAATTCATGAGAATACAAAAACGTGCATGGATTTACCAGTTTTTAGTAATTTTATACGTCGATTCAAAAGATTATAGAGCATCGCTTAGATATTTAAAAAAAACTGACAAAAATCCAAAGAATGATATCTTAATTTGTGGTAAAATTGTCACGTTTTGAGAACTATAAAAGACTTGCATTCGTTGGATTCGCTTTGTCCATTGCGTTCGTATCCTATCCTAATGCAAAATTTGTGCAAAAAGGCACGTAGCATATCGCCCATAAATACTCCCAACAGCACCTAAGTACATACTATTTTGCAGTGAGTCAGAAATGGTATACATAGGTCACGCCTTAGAGCGTCTATTGAATTCTAATGGCTGATGCGACTGCACCAGGAAGTGCGTGCAGCAATCGATCGTTCGATCGTTGGATCGTTGGTCAATTGGAGTTATTTGCGGCAAAGCGTTGACCAAAAGCCAATTGAAATTGATTAAGCGTATTTGCACAGTATGGGAATATTAGAAATATATGCAAGAAACAAAGAACTGGGCCAAAAGTTCAAAGGAGTCTCAACGGTAATACTAATAGGAAATAATAGGAAAATAATAGGAAATTACAATTGGTACTTGATTTACAATCTTATCGTTTCAAAGATAATGGAATCACAGCTTTATGACGAAATAAACAATTTCACATATGGATATATGTATATATTTGGCAGTCAGTGTGGGGGGCAACATTTAGAAGCTTTCGGCAATGAAACCAGTTCAATTAGCCTTCAAATACAATTAATATGCAATGCTCATGTGCCAGCCAACGACGACGACGACCCTGAAACGCTTTTGTTACACCAATTTTTGTGTGACGTCACTGCAAAGGGGCTCCACTCTAAGAATCAGAACAATCAACAAAATTACATTTTGCTTCGAATGGTTATTATTAATGCTTAACTAAATTGCGTACATTACATTTGATTACTTAAATTAATCACCAAACGTGGGCAGTATCAGCGTTTTTATGTTCCTGAGAAGCTACGAAAGTTATTTTTCAGCAGCAACACCACAAAGAAAATTCCCACAGCGATGGTAAACAACTGAACGTTGATTACTTTGGAGTCGACTAGGGCCTGCAGCATGTTGTAGATGCTTTCGCTGCGCACTTCACCGCCACAGCAGTCCATAAGCCTCTTATATTAGGTGTATTGATTGTTAATATAAAAATCTAGATCTATCCTCGCGTTATACGTATATAAAATTCAAGTCTTTTTGTTTTTGCTGACGAGCAGCTGTTCTAGTGTTGGTAAGGTAACCTATGCTGTAGTGCTGAAAAACGCCACATTTATGTATACCATATGGGAACGCCTTTAACAGCTGTTATCTTCAACTTAAAATTTCAGCAAACAGTACGCTGTCAGCTGAGCTGATACAGCGGATCTGACTACGCTCAGCTCTAAATGACTCACACAGAGCGCGGCTTGTAAACGAAGATATAAGGTAATAGATGATATTTTAGATAGTGCTATAACTTATAAACCAATGTAGTTGGTTACGCTCATCTCTGTTCATCTGCTTGTATGCGCTTTCGTTGAATTCATATGCTAAGCTCCGCTTGGTCGGCTTAGGCGTATTTCGTAGATATCTATTAGAAGTTCATGCAAACTAAAACGCACAACTCAATTGAACTGTGGGTCTATGTTTATTATTTAGCTTAACATCACTATTTGCTAATTTGGGCCAATATGCGGACAGTTCGTTTATTCGTCATTCGCGTAGTCAGCGGGGTTCTTGCGCTGCAAGGCTGAGTGTTTGCGCTCGGTCAGGTCATAGATTAGGTATCCCAGGATAAAGGCTACGAGAATGAAAGCAATAAGATATAGACACGAAGAATATATCTGCTGAAGTTGTTACTTACGTGGTGCCACTATGAAGACATTGGAGCGGAAGCGGCGCACCATGTTGGGCAGGCCCTTGCTGATGGCGCCAGCGAAGGCGCGCTGCTCGAAGGGGGACAACTTGTAGGTGACAATGCCGTGGACCTTGGCAAGGTTGCCGAAGTGGGCGCCGTTGAGGATCGAGGTTAGATGCATGTTTCAAGCTGTGGGGGAATGGGGGAATCGGAAATTAGCAACAACATATCAAGCTCACGAGTATTTGAATAAAAACACAGATAGTTATTATAAACATTCTGCACTTAGCCTCAAAGGAGGTTATGTAATTTGGCACTGGGAACGTCTGCAACTGCAACAGCAAACTGGGCGCTGCACCTTTGCCAACCAATAACTAGGCATATTTATAGAGCCCAGCACTTGGCACTATTTTGACATTTATTGCGTTTAATATTTACCTTGACGAGTCGAAAATCCGTGCCTTAATATAGAAAACTGGCAAATGACGTCCGTCCTGCTCCGTCTCACCTGCTGTTTGACAGTGCTAGCTAACGTTTGTTATTACAAAGTCCCAGTCGACGTAAATTCGATAACATTTCGATAATATAGTGGCAGCGCCGCTTGCTACGATTCTGTTAAGCTCAATTAGCTGCTGTTAAATGGTAATTTGAGTTTCATACGCAGATTTTCCATCAAACTAGGCGGGCTTAAAAACATTGTTAGTTATTAGCCATTATAACTGTTCTCCTTAATGTACTAATCAAATCTTTTATGTGATCTCATGCAGAGCCAGAACATCGGCGCTCTATTTTTGAATAACAGTTTAGTAAACTGTTAAGTTTATTTTTGTTGTCAAAATCTGATCGATGTGGTAACGCTACAATTTTAGCTACAAACTTGCAGCAACGCCAACTGTTTGTAAAAAATCTATTAATCTTATTAAAATCTCACAAAACTTAACTAAAAATGGCCGCTAAAGTAGCAAGCAATACAAACAAAGTGTTCCAGAACGTAAGTACATGTGTGACAGTCGCGGCACGCCGAAGTAACCTCACTTTGCTCATCACCTGCTGAACATGCTCTGGGCGTTGACTAATTCTAACTCGCTTTCCCACACAGCACGATGATGTGCATATATCCTTCGAGGATCAACAGCGTATCAATCGCTTTGCCAAGCACAATGCACGCATGGATGATCTGAAGATGGAACTGGAGATGAAAAAGAATGAGCTCAAGTGCGTGGAGGAGGCACTGGAGGAAATCGAGCTGTTCGATGAGGAGGAAGACATTCCCTTCTTGATTGGGGAAGTATTTCTATCACACAAGCTAGGCAAGACGCAGGAACTGCTTGCCGAGACCAAGGAACAGACGCTCAAAGAGATTGCTAGCATTGAGGCCAAGGCAAAGATTATCAAAGCTGAGATGGACGAACTGAAGGCGCATTTGTACCAGCGTTTTGGTAACAATATCTCCCTGGAGAGCGACGATTAGATCCGAATAGTGCAACAAATGAAAGTTCTTCATTAAAATAGAGTACATTTAATTTAAAATCTGAGCAAAATGATATTTTCGTTTTTCTAAAGCACTAAAAAGTATATAATCAGTCCGATTATCAGCAATGTGACCACTACGCCGCCTATAAAGATGCGCCGATCCTCGACTAATCTCCGCTCTATCAATTTCATTGTGTGATTGGATAATCCCAACGTACTGCCAATAGCCTGGATACGCTTATGTGCACCGCCCAGCGTCATACGCTGTGATATAAGATTTTCAAGTATGCCACTGCCGGAGGCAATCATATCGTCCACACCCCGATGAGCATTGCCCATCTGTGTGTGATGCTGCAGCTCGTAGTCCAATTGCAGGCACGTCTCTGCCGGCGCAGTGCTATTTGCGGCAAATCGATGATTTAGCAACTGTTCCCGCTCGTTCATCTCCTGTTGACGGCGCTGGCGACGATCGCGCGCATGCTGCAGCGATGTTTGCAAATGCCTCAGATCGTACTTTAGCTGATCTACCCGCAGCTTAGAGCTCTGTCGCTGCGAAGGTGGCACCTTGAATAACAACACATCGAGCCGGTCGCAGTTGCTGTGAAAATTATGAATATATAGCAGTTGTTGTGGGCCAGTGGGGTGATGACTCACGAATTCGCCTGAGTAATTTTCATTTGTATTGCATTTTCCACGTCAAGCGCTTCCTGTGGCCCAATCTGTCCGAGCCGCTGGAAGCACTGTTCAATTTCCTTCACCGTGTTGTTGGTTTGATGGTATAGCGTTTCCATCGTTGGCGCTTTCTAGTGTACACACACAAGCAGCATGCAACTAGTGGGGCTGTCAATTAGTTAATTAACTGTAACAACACGCAATTTTAATACGTTTCAAAAAGCTGACGCGTTGCAATTGCTCCAATTGTCTAGGTATGTTGATATCGATAACTGACACTTGGTGTCACCTGCCGATAAGAGGGTGGCAACGCTGTCGCAGCGAAATGTACTAATTGTGACCGTAGCTAACTGTGCGGCCGAAGAATGTGCTAAAATAAGCCGAATCACACACACTCTAGGATAAACCACAATGGCGCATACATCTAGTACCGGCGTTGGTAAGAATATAATTTGTAAAATTAACAATTTGACAATGAATTTGATTGAAAAGCACGTGCCCGCGAGCATGGCCAAGGTGCAGGCCACATTTGGCCAACGAAATGTGCGAATGTGCGGCATAAAACGTGTGCGCAAAACTACATTTTTTTATTGAACGATGACGGGCCGCTGCCGCAGCGCTGCCACTGCCCGCTGCGCTCTGTGAAAATGGAAAAGAAAGCAAATGGCAAAAAAAGAAAGAAACGACCGATAAAACGCGAGCATAATATTATATTGGGAAAACAAGCAGCCAGTCGCGCCGTTCAATTCATTCGCTTTAACTGCAGTCCTTATGCAGCAATTTTGCTTCGTGACTTGACAATTTCGGTGGGCCCCCTCTCCCCCACATAACACCCCCCTGCATTGTGGACTGTGTCCCTTTTCAAATTTGTTTTTTCCACTTGAGCTTTTATGCTTATTGCTGGCCAAACTGCTGCTCAAATTGTTGTATATAATTAAATTAGTTAGCCGCTGGCCACTGCAAATTCATTTAGCGCATAACTGGAGACGGCAAAAATGCGTTTTGCACAAAAAAATGATGTGTCGCGCGTGTGTGTGTGCGTGTGTGTGTGTTTTGTGTTTGGGTGGGGTGGTGGGGGGATCGGACCACTAGTGCTAACTAGGCAACCAACGCGACTAACCAAATCCACACCACACCACACCCTTCGTCCCGCATACATATACATATTCTTGCCTACTTTGAAAGCTACGAAAGTGCGTGCAAAGTCGCACGAGCGAAGGAAAAACAACGCAAGACACACGGCCAATAACAAAACAACAACAATAACAAAATGAAGAAGAAGAAGAAGCAGCTAACAAAGAAGAAGAAGAACGTCTACCATAACCACATGACCCCCCGCGCTAAACACGCTCTATGTTTTAATTACAGCCTTTGGCCCGCCCCGGTCGGAGTATTTATAATCATATTAGTATTAATTGTTAAATGCAAATTTATAGCTGGCTAATTTTATTTTTAGTGGTGCCACGAAATTTCCGCTTACTGGAGGAGCTGGATCAGGGCCAGAAGGGTGTGGGCGATGGCACCATATCGTGGGGACTGGAAAACGACGATGATATGACGCTTACCTATTGGATTGGCATGATCATTGGTCCCCCTAGAGTAAGTACTCAATAACTAACCCCAACTTATCATACGATATCTCTCTCCCATCAACCCCATTGAAATAAACCCCATATCGCATGGCTTAGCCTATCAGTTTGGGGCAAGTTTATCAATTCGATTGCGTAAATTCAAAACGCAGCACAAACAATTGAAATCATATATTTAATAACAGTCTTGAAAAGCTGAAAAGTTTGTTTATTTAGTCAGTAAACAAGTTTTGAATGAGCAAAGCTAAAACTTAGTCCAAATGCTGAATGAACTTCAAAGTTTTGTAGCGTATAAATAAAGTTAGTAAACAGCGGTATACTTTTTCAATAATTTATTAAAGTAAACAGTAATTGAAGACTAAAAACGCGAACTTTCTCTTTAAACAGCTGTCATAATAAATATAATTATTGTAATTACAGAGATTTCAATATATAACTATTTTGCGGCTTAGATTGAACGTAATTTAATGATTTTCAGAAATTTAAACAAGTTTTATAAACTTTGCTATTTACTTTTCAAAATAAATTGGTATGAATGTTTTGACTAAGGATTTAGGAATACCCTTAACTAAAATTCAGCTTGTTTTTTATGCTTTAGCGAAATTTGCAACAGTTTTGTATACTTTCTAGAGGAATGCATAGAAATGGGTTAAATGTTTTGGCCAAGGAATTAGAAATAATACCATTTCGGCTGATTTTCCGAAAATTGTAACAGATTTATGAGAATTGTATAGCTTTGAGGCGCTAGAAATGTCAATTAAATCCAAAGGCAACTGAAATTTGGGACTTGGACACTCCTGCATATAATACAATAAATTTGAATTTAAAAAAAAAGAAATTTAATACGATATTACGTGGATTTATTGTTGCGTCAAAGCTCAGGTATAAAGCATATAAGGTAGATTACAAAACGCATTCTTTATAGAAATGCTGATAAGAAACCTAAAGATAAGCCGTGCAGCCATGCTTAGAATACAGAAAATAGCTGTTATGCAAGAAAATGACATTGTCAAATTTATAATACTTGATTAACCCACAAAGTTGTGCAAAATTTGTACAAGTTGTGCCTCTATCAAGGAGTTTAGGTACTAAATTTGCACAGTTTGACCTGCCACAGTGGAATGTGGCGCGCATGAATCATGTGCATTCAACACGGCTAGTTGCAAATGCCAGCGAATGCTGAGTCAGCCGTTGAGGTGTGTGTGATGAGAGAGCCTGCCCCGGCAATTATTGTTAGTTTGATTGGGGCTGGTTGCCGTATAGATAGATAGATATATATATAGAGTTGAATTTATGCACATATTTGTATAATCGACAAGCTAATTAAATTGAATATGGCAATTAGTAATTCACATGAATCGGTTTCTTTCTAGACACCATTCGAGAATCGAATGTATTCACTAAAGATTGAGTGCGGCGAACGCTATCCGGATGAGCCACCAACGCTCAGATTTTTAACTAAAGTTAATATAAATTGCATTAATCAGAATAATGGCGTGGTAAGTATAGCACAGAGAGAACTTTATAGTTATAATTATTGATAATTGTTGAAATTTTGAACAGGTTGATCATAGATCAGTGCCCATGTTGTCCAGATGGAGCAGGGAATATACCATTAAAACGATGCTTCAGGAAATACGTAGGATTATGACCATGAAAGAGAACTTGAAGTTGGCACAGCCGCCAGAAGGTAGTTGTTTTTAGTCGGCAACAACAACAACAGCAACAAAAACAACAACCTACAAGCACAGCAACAACAACAACAGCAGCAGCAGGAGCAGCAGCAGCAATACTACACACAACAATACCAACAACAAATGCGCTCTAACTGAGTGTAAAAGAGAGGATGTCAAAGAGAGCGAGTGCCCGTAACGGTAAGTCGCCACAATCCTCGCTAAACTGTGTGTGGTAATGTCTGAGATAGAGAAAGGGAGAAAGGGAATAAAGAAAGCGTCCAGGAAGAGCTGAAGAAGAGAAGCTGCAACGGAGCTAGCTGCATTGTTGTTGTTCTTGTTGAATGTGTGTGTGTGCGCGCGCGCGTTGGCAGCAGCAGCAACAACAAGAACTAAAGCAAATATACTATAAGTGTAACAACAACAACAGCAACAACAAGAAGAGAAAGAAGAAGAACAGCCACAGCAAACGTCACTAAAATCTAAATGGTCGTCGTCCCTTCCATCATCGAACGTCTTGCGTATAAAATGTCATCATGTTTGGTTAACACTTTCTTAAATAAGACAACAAATAAACAATATACACAAAAACAACAACAAACTTTAAAGCAAATGAGAATTCGCCTACAGCAATAATATACATTTATAATTTTTACTCAAGCAATTTATGAAAAGCAAACTCAAAACCACTTTATTCGATTAAATGTTTAGTGGCGATGAAAAAAGTAACCGTAACGATTGTTTTGCATTATTAAAAAAAAAAGGAAATTTATTAATTATATATATATATATACAAATTTAAGTGAATTTTTTGTAGTAAAAAAGAAAATGCCACAAAAAATACTATGAACCGAACCGAGGCAATTTGTAACAAATTCATTAGTTTTCCTTTTTCTAATGGGGCGTGAGACACGATTTATAATCTTTAAAAACAATTTGCGGTAATTATTATACAAAGATTATAAAAATTATATACACACACACACACATACACATATACACACTAAACTGATAAAGAAATCGAGCGATGGAAAATAATGATTAAAATAATATTTTACTTTAAGCTTCTAAATAAAACAATTAATAATCCAATAAAAAAGAAAAGCCAAAATCGCGTTATGTGTGTGCTTCAGTCGTTATAGGTTATTAAACTTACACGATTTATATTACCCTGAAATTATAAAACTAATTTTGATTAATTTATAAAATTTACTACTCAATTTTCAGCGCATTCCTGTATCCCAAAGGATTAATATTGAAAATTTTTATATATATGTGTATTGTAAATTTGTATATTTTTTAACGGATGATTCGAAGAATTCAGTCCTGCTTCCGGTTCCCAGTTTCTTTTCCTTATTTCTGGATTGAAATTATAAAATTTACTAAGTTTTCGGCGCATCCCTGCATCCCAAAAGATGAATATTCAAAATATATTTATATATATATTTTTTTTAACGGATAATTCAGAGAATTCAGTCCTGCTTTCGGTTCCCAGTTTCTTTTCTTTATTCGTGGATTAAAATTATTAAATTAACGTCCCAATTTTCAACGCATCCCTGATTCCCAAAGGATGAATATTGAAAATTAACGGATGATTCGGAAAACTCCGTCCTGCTTCCGGTTTCCAGTTTCTTCTTTTCCTTATCCCTGAATTGAAATGTTAGCTAAACAAATAAGTTAGTCGGTTAAATCCTTTCAATTGTTTATTTAAATACATAATTTGAATTATAGATTTATACACAGTTAATGTAAGATCCACTATTCATTTTTCTAGGCTCTCTGCTTGCTTTAGATTAACTCCTCGTTTTCTGCCGTTGGTTGTCCTTTGATCTTCGTGCATCCTTTTATGCTAGGCGTTTTGGTTTCCACTTTTCTGGCTCGTTATGGTTGTTATAAATAGCTGTTTTTCTTTAAATTTGTATTTTATAATTGAATTTTTGTGTGTGTGTGAACGAACGTTTGGGTTTCTGCTTAAAATTGATTTATTTTTATTAGTCGGTAAAGCCGCGATAACACTGCGATTCTTCGCTGCAATTCTTCAAATCAAATTCAAACATATCATCTAATCTTTCTTGGGCACAAAGACGATCTTTCGCGACTTAAGCGCGGACCACTTGTGTCGCTTAATGTAATACGAGATGACGGTCAGGAAGCCGAGAATGCCAATTACTTTGATCAGCAGCTGCTTGCGATCATCGTGCTCCGGCTCCGAAGTCCACTTAAGGAAACAGGCCACATCCTTGGCCAGCTGACTCTGTGTTGGCGGTGTGCCATCCTCGTACTCAATGACCTGCCGAGCAAATAAATGCAATTGTTTGAGCTAAATAAACCTTTTGTAGCTTTTGTTTATGCTCACCTCGCTGTACAACACCTGGGCCATGGATATGGCACCACCAGGGAAGTACGGATTGAAGTACTGACCCTCGCGCAGCGGCACACCAGCGGGTGCGTCATGGTAGCCAGTTAACAGGGCAAAGATGTAATCCTCGCCGCCATGGCGCGCCGACGCAATGTAGCTCAAATCTGGTGGATAGGCACCATTGTTGGCCGCACGTGCCGCTTCCTCATTTGGATACGGCGATGGGAAGTAGTCCGAGAGCTTGCCGGGACGTTGATAGTAGTTGCCAGTATCATCGGGTCCGTCTCTCACCTAAGTCCAAGCAAATGTCAGAGAAGAAATTCAACAATTTCTGGTCTAATCTTACCATGATCTCCTCGGCCTGAGCCTTTGCCTCGGCCTCGGTATGGCTGACACCAACCAGATTGCGGTAGGCAATATACTGCATCGAGTGGCAGGCGGAGCACACCTGCTTGTACACCTCATAGCCGCGACGGATGCTGTAATTATGAATATCAAACGGTTAATAACAAAAAACCAACTCAGAATGTGTTAGTCGAGTGTGCTTGACTAACATATCTTTGCATAGATCGGGTATTCCCCAATATATCGTCGTCGCTATTGAATTATTTTGGGGTTTATTATTATACCCTGTCTCGAAATGTGTTATATTCTGAAGGAGGCGTTTCCGACCCAACAAAGTATATATGTATATTCTGAATCAGCATGAATAGCCCAATCGATATAGCGTCTGTTCCTGTGCAAACTTGTCTCTCAGTTTTTGAGCTATCGTAATGAAATTTGGTACAGACCCTTCTTTTTGCTGCAGGCAGTACATATGTCGGAACCGACCAAATAACATATAGCTGCCATAGGAATAATCGGTCGGAAACTAAGTTTTTGTATGAAAAACTTTGTTGTTTATAAAGATATCCTCACCAAACTGAGTCTCTGGAGAGTTTATACAATCTGACCAAATTGGGTCAGAATCAGGCCGCTTAGCTCACAAAATTAAGGCTATATATTAAAAATTGGGGTTGTATATTGTTTTTATCAATTCGCGTGAGGAAACATACAAATTTAGTAGGTTTATCTAACTTTTAGACGGACGAACATGACTAAATCGATTACGCTGATAAAGCTGAATAAATAACTTTATGAAACAATCGACGGCGACTTTATTAACACATATTTCTCTCACCTCTGGTGATCCAGCGAGGAGAAGAGACCCTTGTGGTTCCAGAGCTGGGCCGGGGGATGGACCTCAGTGCCGGAGGCCGACACGGATTGCTCCAGGGCAAAGAGAAGCGCACCAACGCCGCCGGTAATAGCACCAACAGCACCGATCAGCTGTTCGCGACACGCACACAACAAGAAGCGTCGAGCAGTGGGGAGGGGGTTGGAAAAGTAAACGCGTTTTGAGGTTAGGTCCGCTTGGCTATTATGAAATGCTCAATGTCCGTTTGATGACTCGTACTTACCTTTTTGTTACTATTTGCCCAACTTGAAGCCGTGGACAGGTTCTTCGCCTGCAAGCAAACGACAATTAATTAGATTTAACAGCCCTGGGAAAAATTGCACGTATCATTTTTTGCATGGAGTTACATAATTGTGGGTCGGGGTGTAATCTACAGCTGCAGTTGGACTTGTACCAATTGTTTATCACAGACGATGCACTGTTTTTAAGGGATTCTGTCTGATTTCACTTGAAACATGGGCTTTAAAGGCAAGATAAATGTTGTAATGAATTGGATACACTTGGAGTTGTGTGGCTTGTGGGTCGCTTTGAAAATTTTCACGTTTGGTGCTGAGGGCGTCGGACTTTTTACCTGTTGCAGATTCGATGATGGCATAGATTTTAGCAATCTCAAGCCATTGAATCTTCGCAATGTCGCTGCCATGCTGGCCGGAGTTCAATTTTCTGCGTCTGGTCGTGTAAGGAAACTTAAAGGGCAGCGCGAATCTATCTATTCCACTGGCAGTAGGTCGGTCGCTCTCGCTGGCAGATGTTTACTCGATGTTTTTTAGTCGTCACATTTAACACCTTGCTCCTCTCTTAACATAAATCGCTCCACACGTAACTAGATTTACGCCCACGCACTTAGCAGAATGTGCTCCTCACTTAACAGCAGCGATTCGTCACATAACTGTTAGTATTTTACACGTTACTTTCGACGAATTTTCAAATTTAGTCAACTAATCCACTGGCGGTAGCACTTACCACTAATAACATTGCTCTTAGGGCGTTATATCATCTTTCAATATGTTTATAGTGTACTTTTATTTTCTTACATTATTATAAAGTCCTCCCAGTCAATGTGGCATATAAATGTATTAGAAAACAATAGATAAACCACTAAGTACTCTATTAATTAAGACTTTATTATTACTACCTATTACATGCTTCAGTTGACAACAGCTAGGTAAATTCTGTTGCACAAAATAACTTGCAAACATTTAATTTACATTAAATTTACACTTAACATAGCGTACACGTCTCATAACATAGCTTACTCCTCAGTTAACATAGCTTACTCGATATTTAACAGGATTGCACGCCCACGCATTTAACAGCGCTCACTCCAGAGCACTCCACAGCTGACAAAGTGCTGCCACACTGATAATTTTTCGCAATTATTTGTTGGTAGACGAATCATAGCAACGGGTGCATAAACAAATGCAAAGAAAAACACTTATCATTGATTTCCTTTAATTGCGTACTGAGGAAAAGGTTATCATTTGCTTAAAGCCCAACGTAGGAAGATTCCAAAGATGCCCCAGGAGCAGGCAACGTCGTCGCATCAGCTCGATGACGAGATCGAAAATGTTCGTGTTGTGGTGCGTTCCAGGCCGATGGACAAGAATGAGTTGTCCGCGGGAGCACTTAGCGCCATTCAGGTGGATAAAATCAATCGTGCCATTACCGTTATGAAGCCAAATGCCACCGCCAACGAGCCGCCAAAAACCTATTACTTCGACAATGTCTTTGACGGTGGGTCCAATCAGCTGGATCTGTATGTGGACACGGCGCGACCGATTGTGGACAAGGTGCTGGAGGGCTACAATGGCACCATATTGGCCTACGGTCAGACGGGCACTGGCAAGACGTACACCATGTCTGGCAATCCAGACTCGCCGCAAACCAAGGGTATTATTCCAAATGCATTTGCGCACATCTTTGGCCATATTGCCAAGGCGCGAGAGAATCAAAAGTTTTTGGTGCGCGTCAGCTATATGGAGATCTACAACGAAGAGGTGCGTGACCTGCTGGGCAAGGATGTGAGCAAGAGCCTGGAGGTCAAGGAGCGGCCAGACATTGGCATCTTTGTCAAGGATCTCAGTGGCTATGTGGTGCACAATGCTGATGATCTGGAGAATATTATGCGGCTGGGCAATAAGAATCGAGCCGTGGGTGCCACAAAAATGAATGAGGAGTCCTCACGCTCGCATGCCATCTTTTCCATCACCGTGGAGAGCAGCGAACTGGGCGAGGGCGATGTGCAGCATGTGCGTATGGGCAAATTGCAGCTGGTGGATTTGGCTGGCTCGGAGCGTCAGTCCAAGACGCAGGCGAGCGGCCAGCGCTTGAAGGAGGCTACCAAGATCAATCTATCGCTTTCGGTGCTGGGCAATGTAATAAGTGCTCTGGTGGACGGCAAAAGTACGCACATTCCTTATCGCAACTCAAAGCTGACGCGCCTGCTGCAGGACTCGCTGGGCGGCAACTCGAAGACGGTCATGTGTGCCACCATTAGCCCAGCGGACTGCAACTGTATGGAAACGATTTCAACGCTGCGCTATGCAAGCCGCGCCAAGAACATACAGAACCGCATGCACATCAATGAGGAGCCCAAGGATGCGCTGCTGCGTCATTTCCAGGAGGAAATTGCGCGCCTACGCAAGCAGCTAGAGGAAGGCAGCTTTGAGGATGAGCAGCAGCCAAGTGGCGAGGGCGAGGACGACGAAGACACATGTGACGATGAGCTGGAGGCGCCCATAGAAATTGAGCTAGAATCGGCTGCTGCAGCAGCTATCAGCCCCAACAGCAAGAAACCGCGTAAGAAGCGCGAGAAGACAGATGAGGAAAAGGAGGAGCTAGCCATGCGCAAGAACGAGCATCTTCGTGAGATTGAGCATGCCAAAACGGAGCAGGAGCTGCTGCGCAACAAGCTTGTCTCGCTGGAGGGCAAAATTCTGGTGGGCGGCGAGAATCTGCTGGAGAAAGCGCAAACACAAGAGAAGCTGCTCGAGCAATCGATTGCGGAGCTGGAGGAGCGCGAGAAATCCGAGGAAGCGCTGCGACAAACGTTACAGCAAAAGGCCACCGAGCGCATTGACATAGAGGAGCGCTACTCCACGCTACAGGATGCCAGCACAGGCATCACCAAGAAGATTCATCGCGTCATGCAAATGCTAATGGGCGTCAAATCCGAGCTGGCCGATCAGCAGCAGGAGCATCAGCGGGAAAAGGAGGGCATCTATGAGAACATACGCAGTCTGTCCCGGGAGCTGGCGCTCTGCGAACTGGTGCTCAACTCCTACGTGCCCAAGGAGTACCAGTCGATGATCAATCAGCATACGCACTGGAACGAGGACATTGGCGAGTGGCAGCTCAAGTGCGTCGCCTACACGGGCAACAATATGCGAAAGCACATTGAGAACAAGACCGGAGGCAAGGAGCCCGATTTTGTTGATCTCTCCCATGTGTATCTCAGTTATAACACTGATGCTGTAGCCAATCCTCTGCGCGCCAAATCGGCCCGTCCACGCACCTCAGGAGTACCGCGACCTACAACGGCTCGGCGATACTGAAGCAGTCGATCCCTAGTCCCGGAGCCAGTTCCCTGTCTGGCAGGACTACGTGCACAGTTTTGGTTTTATTTGTTATTGCTTTTGCTCTTCTATGGCTTAAAATACTTGTGCTCATCGTCTTTCAGTTCTTGACTTTTGCTTTATTGTATTATATAATTTTGTTGTTAATTTATTTAATAGGTGTCTGCAATAGTTACGTGTAATACTTTTTAGGTTGAACAATGGTGCAATATGTTTAATTTATAATCCTAATTTATTGTATCTCACTAAGCATAACAGTTTTACAAACTCGCGCAAGGCATACATACGTGCTTTTGGCTTTTAAAATAAAATACATAAATACTCAAAATGTAGCAATAAATGTGTTTCAAAGCTTCCGTAAAATCCACACATTTGTTTCCTCCTAAGACTGTTAGAACATTTTCCCAGTGAAGTGCGTAACAAAACTGAAATTAGGCCGAGAGCTGGACAGATGGTTCCATAGTGTAGCGGTTATCACGTCTGCTTTACACGCAGAAGGTCTCCGGTTCGATCCCGGATGGAACCATGTGGATTTCTTTTTTTATTTTCGTTGCAAATCTCAAACCTTTTATTTATTGTCTCGATTTATTACCACCTTCAAGAGGAGTCCATATGTTATTGTTTACAGTTTATAAAAGTAATTTAATACTTATGGAAACTTTAATATTAATATGATTTAATATTTAATATTACTGACAGGATATAACTCGGTCACAAAATATCTAATCCAGGTGATCTGTTCACTTAGATTATATCAAAGAATATAAAGTCATATGATTATAGTTATAGTGGCCAAGAGTTGGTAATACCGCCTGTGTGGCATTCATATTATATTCGCTACATAAATATGTCATATATATTTACTATCAACAAATATACAATCGCTTTCGGGTATAGCCAGATTAAAAAACTATTTTCAATAAATGGGTAAGACATTTCAGTATACTTTCTCTAAGCAAATAAATTAAAAGAAAACAAAAAAGAAATCCACATGGTTCCATCCGGGATCGAACCGGAGACCTTCTGCGTGTAAAGCAGACGTGATAACCGCTACACTATGGAACCATTTGAGCGGCGTGTGTCTAAGTTCTAACACAAGTTTCCCAACAAAAATTCAAACATATTACTGTATATTTAAGCAATTTCAGATTTGACTTATGGGGTGGAGTATTGCATAAATAAATGTACAAAATATTGAATGCGGAAATTGAATTTATAATTAATATATGTACTTAAATACAACATTGATTTACCTAATTTTCAGCGAAATAAATACGATAGAATGAGGAAGGGTTATTGCCTTATCCTTCCAAAAAATTTCTGCTATGTAGGAATGCGCAACTTCTATTGCCAATTTATTCTGATTCACATTTGCTGTAACTAATCTATTTTGGTATTCCATGGCTCATCACAGATGTGGGTATTTCACAATGCAGGTACCTGATAGTGCCGTACCTTTGCCTGAGCTGTTGAACTGTACTTTTGCTATTATATGAGCAAACAAATAACAGTATCTTAATTTTGCGCATTTCCTAATCTCATGGTTGCACGTTTTTGTTGGTATACGTTGGGAAATACAGCTTATTTTAGGTGTTCACTGCAGACAAACCAAAGGGGAGTTTTACTTAACATAGCCTTCGACCGGCAAGTGTGTTATCAGTTAGCGTGCTGACGTCACAAATAACAGTTCAATTTACATATGCTATTTAAAATTCATATGTATATATGAAGCAATCGAGTTGAAAGTGTGAAACTTGGAGAGCAGGCCGTTGTTGCTATGACAATTATCGTTCTCTGAACGACATATAGCGGTACAGGCATTGAGTACAAGTACGAGTTGCTCAGTGAGCGCTAATTGAGCGGAAAGAGATAAATATAGAGAGAGAGCGACAGAAAGAGCGTTTTACACGACACAACATAATCAAGTGAAGACGAAATCTAAAAGGTGTTAACATATATTTTAATATTAGCTAATCAAATATTCCCACAATTTGGGGTCTTTCCAATGCCAAGTTCAGCTGGAGACTGATTTTAATAGGTAATATGGGAAAGTATGGGAAACTTAATAAATTAAGAAGAGATCGTTAAATTTATAAGGTGTTTACCAAAGTAAAGCAAAGGATTTATAACGTAATAATGTAATTAATATAACTATCTGCTCTTATTTATCTATTAATTGTTTATCTTTCCGTATGCTTTCACTTTATTTCCATCCAACACGTTTCCAAAAGATCTTAAACCTGCAGCATAGTGTTGTTGAGTCGAAAAATAATGCTCTCTCGTATTTCTCAGCGGGTTGGTTGGATGTGCAACCTTTTGGTTGGATTTCTTTGGGATCTGGTTGGTTTTGTGCTGGTCGACGTGTTGCGTGTTCAGTTGAAAATCGTTGACGCTGATCGTTAAACGTCTCTCCGTCTCTCCGCCGATCAAATAAAGTCATTTTAATTCGTGAATAGTGAATCGTTATTTGCCGTTGTTGTCTTTTCAATTTCAATTTCACTTTAATGTGCAATCGGCCACGGCATAAATATATATATAAAACAAAGAGTATCGGGCAAAAGAAGCGTCAGTTGAAATAATTAAATAAAATAAAAACGCCACGTTCTCGTGTTCTACAAATACACAGTACACACTCGTACAAACTCGTGGTGGTGTATACAAACAGCACACAACATATAATTAGTTACTTGCCACTGATATATTTCAACGATTCGCTTGGCAACAGTCGACAGTCTCCAATTGAATAAATATACAATATATACGCACATTTTTGCATATACTAGATATATAAATTTTGAAAAAGTGTTTTGGGAGCATATCATTGAAAGAGGGCCAAACCAAATCAATACGCTAAAACATCCAGTGCGGTTCCAATGTAGCCCTATATGGTTAATTAACACGAGCCCGTTGTGTGACTATATAGCAGTTTCGTGTTAAACATAACTCAAAAAGTGTCAAAATTAGTCAAATACTACCAATAATCCTCAAACACAATACTAACGATCAGTCAACACAAAGAAAATTTCAACCAACAAATAGAGCAGACTTTACGTGAGTCACCAACAAAACAAATTTTCCGGTGAGTTGTCCACATGTTTTTTTTTTTTTTTATATTGAACTATACTATATAGGTTTTATCTATGAGAGTGTACTTGAAAAGTTTTAACTGTTTAGGTGTCTGTTCACACGCGTATGAAGTTATTTAATCAATTATTGACCTCGTGCTAAGAATTAGAAATACCTGGCACACTTCACACTAAATGGGACGCAACGCAGTATCTGTTGTCTGCCAGAAATCGGGGTCAACATTTAGCTATATAATTTACACTTCTTTCAACCGTTTTTTTCCGTCGGTAAATGCAAATGCGCAAATTGTCACATTGATTACAGGCGAGGAATTGTGAGATCAGTGAGGAAAAAAACAGCACATGACTCGGCAGTTTTACAGGGGTTGTTCCAGTGAGTTCCACAGGCAGCGTACCAGGCCAGCATCTAGGTGTTTCTAAATACTTTGGTACAGTCTGCACATATATGCAGTGTATGCTATGTATGTACCTGATTAGCTAACCGGTATGGCCTTATCTAGGTTCATCGGGGAACCCACTTTGATTATTATATTGGTTATAGCATTAAGCTGATAAGATCAGATTCGAAATACCCGGTACAAGGCAACGCGTGTTGAGTCAAGTTCATTTATTTGGTGGCCAAGTGCTGGAAGTATGATTCAATTGGAATTCGCAGCCGGAAATCCGATAGTCAAGGCATGCGCCGATATCTGTTTTATCGATAGACCTTCAGGCGTTGTTTGGCCTGTCAGCAAGTGAAGGGGGGGATTTTGTTGGGTTAGTGCCGTGTTGACATGTGTCACGATCCAGCAACCCTCCAGACAGATCTCAATGGACCCGGGGCCCCTTATCTTTCACAAATATGTACGCAAAGCGGTAGCCATGTGTATTACTTATACAAAAGATACGGAGGACATCCAAAAATAAATGAACTATTTACGCAGACAGCTGTTTGTTGTTGTCTCTTTTCATGGGCTCTATATCTTTTTATATTCTGCGAATATTCTTTATCTGTTTGGCTAGATAAGATTTTGCAGGCCATGTGGATGGCGCAAACAAAATTTAAATAGATCCCACTTAGTTTAAATTTTGCGTTGGAACCGTTAAGATTACAGAGCGAAAATCTTAAGGATTATTAAAGATATTGAGAAGTTTTAAATGTTTACAGAGGATAACAATGGAAAATAGCCTAATGTTTAGGTAAAATTAATGGTATAAATGGGTGAAAAATAGAAGTAAAATATTAACAACTTAAAGTTGTCACCAGACATATAAAGGCAATGGCCTAGAATACAATCACCATAACCAAAAATAAATCGTTTTAAATTACCTTAAGATCGTTGAGGAAAAAAACCCCCTAGCAACGGCCAGCCAAAGTTGGGAACTTAAGATCTTGAAATTCTCAGTGAGCATGCGCGACGTTTGAGCCAAGCGAACAAATAAAAGGCAATAATAAAAAAAACTATAGGAGTACTACTACAATACCAACAACATGAACATGAAACGGCAGCGGGGTAAGAGAGACGACGACGGCTTCTATCACATGCTGAGGGGGCAGGTCTTTTCCAAGAAGTTGCCAGGCCGCTTGTGGAGCAGACAGCAGGAAGACGGGCAGACAGGCGGGCAAGCGGGCAGGCGAGCGGTGCAGCTATTGTATCTCACAGATACGCAGACAAATGAGGTCAAAATCCTTGAGGTTCTTGTCCTTCTGCACGTCGTGAACCTCAGATTAGTTTGCAAGACAAAACACAACACAGCTTGGGTTTGCTGTCTGGCGGAGACTCAAGAGATTCTTCTGGGCTTTGTTCTCTTACTTTATTATTTGTTATTAGGTTTTTGATATTGAGCGACAATTGTCAATCAATTAACGTGTCTCGTATTTATGAATTTGTTGCCCACATTTCATTTAGAGTTATGTAAATGCCAGACAATTCATCATCAAGTCCATTTTGTTGCTTGTTAATTAGTTCTTAATTGAAGACAGCAGGAAATTCCATGTCAATTGAAGAGCTATATGATTGACCCCATAAGTCCGCCACTTTATTCTGCCCAAAGAAAGTACAAATGATGAGAAGCATTCACACGGGAAAATAGTTTATCATTTGCCTTAACTGCGCACTCAAATGAATGTCAATTGAAACTTGTAGCTTATGTGTAACTATGCGGAATAGTGATCAAAAGTCAATCGTACTCAAAGTCAATTGACAGCGGATTTACATGGAAATGACACTAAGTGCGCATAATGAAATTTCAAATTCAAACAAATTACTAAAAATAACATGTGACAGTGCTAAAATTGTGAGTGATCTATTATAATGCACTTACTTGAGTATCACAGAGAAGTGTGATGTATAGGAGACCTCCAAAATAGGCAATTGTATTAGACTCCCTTAAATTCTTGAGAATCTCAGAGAAGGGCGGTGAATGTCAAATTTATTGAACTTCCTTTAATTCTTGAGAATCGTAGAGAAGGACTCCTTTAAATTCTTGAGAATCGCAGAGGAGGGCGGTGAATGTCAGTTCTATTGGACTCCCTTTAATTCTTGAGAATCGCAGAGAAGGCCGATGAATAGTAGACCTCCTAAATAGGAAAATTTTTTGGACTCCCTTTACTTCTTGAGAATCGCAGAGAAGGGCGGTGAATGTCTATTCTATTGTATTTCCTTTAATTTTTGATAACTACAGAGAAGAGCGGTGAATGTCAATTTTATTGGACTCCCTTTAATTCTTGAGAATCTTAGAGAAGTTCGAGTAATAGTAGACCTCCTAAATAGGCAAATGTCTTCGACTCCCTTTAATTCTTAAGAATCTCAGAAAAGGGCGGTGAATGTCAATTCTATTGTACTTCCTTTAATTCTTGAGAAGGGGGAAAAATAATACACCTCCAAAATAAGGAAATGTCTTCGACTCCCTTTAATTCTTGAGAATCGCAGAGAAGGGTGGTGAATGCCATTTCCATTAGACTCCCCGTAATTCTTGAGAATCGCAGAGGAGGGCGAGGCTTTGCGATGATTGCCAATCAGTCACCAGTGAGGTCAAACTTTCAAATACATATCTTCCAGTTAAGAGTCAGTAATATCTGAATGCCAATCAACAAGTCATAGCTCATGCACTTTAAGCTTATTGTACAGCGTATGCAACTCAATGATTCATGAAAACCTGCTGTGGCATGGGAATTAACGTTCTTGATAGTTGGTAGATGGTCACGTGCGGCTTTCAGCCCCGAGCCGACTAGAAGTCAGAGCTGATAAATGCATGGGTTGTCATAAATAATCTCCGGCTGTCTATCAAGCCAACTGCCACTATACTTCACAGTTTATATACACACCTGCCACGTGGGCAGAGCCACCGAAAGCTGTGTGGATCGGCACGAATTGCAGCGCTTGACAGGCCGCAGATATCATTTTGAGGGCCAAACCATTCGGCCAAGTTCAATAGAACTCTGCTCTGGCCATGCTCTGAATACGATGTTTTTGAACAACGCAAATTGTCGGATTTTCCGCTCGTGTGCTCGGCAAATTCAACGCTGGCAGTTTTGGTGAAAGCGTCAAGGGAATCGGTCGAGATCGTTCAGAGGCGGGCGAAATAAAATTTTGTATATCAAAAAGTATTTTTTTTGGGCCAACATCATTGACGTAGATGGGGTTTATATTTTAGATACTCGTATATACTTGGCCATCACGTTGTCTTATTGTTTTTGCGAAAGTATTGCAGATTTTACCGGGTTTTTCCGGTATTCCATTCAAAGAGAACATTCAAAAACATTCAGAGTATACAAAAATAAGTGACAATATTTTACAAATAATTTAAATATTTTGGAAAACAAACAACTGTGAAATATTTTGTGTGTCTTTGGAATATTTTCTAGATGTCCACAGCCAATTGAAAGGTAAATGAACTGGCCAGCAAATAATATTGTTAATCTTAGAGCTCTGACAAATCAAATGATCACGAGATGGTTTATATAAAAGCCTCGATGAGTTATCTCTGCTGTAATATGTATGTGTAGGATTGTATATACACAAACTTATATATAAGGCTATAAGAGACAGAGCCAGAAGCTGATACAAATTGCCATTGGCATTTAGTATAAATTCAGTGAATAACAAAAAGCAAAACAACTGAAAGGAAATTGCATAAAACAGCTGATCAACAGACAGAATATCATGTCAAAAAAAGTAAATAAAATACACAAAACTTACGTTTTCGCTGAAATTCTATGGATCCAGAAATGCAACTGACAAATTATTTTTATTTTTTTAGCGGAAACGTGAATTGTTATATAGTGTGAATTGTTGGCAAATGCTAACTATAGAAATGAAATAACAAAAGAGCACTTGTATATAATATTTAAATATGGTAATTAGTTTAATTTCACAATTATAGAATAGAATTGTTGAGAATTACATATTTTACAGCAACGAATGCATCTCAAGCCCAGAAAGCTATAATCTGTATTTCATAAAAATTTCCAATGTTTATAATCTTAGTAATCAATCCCAGTCTATATGTCTAGACGTGACAATCAAACGGCTTAGAGTTTATTCAAATTGTACTGAAAATTTTCCCCATTATGAAGCTGATTAATTGATGTTCAACGCCCCATAAGCAATTCACATCAGCTGAGCTATATATATTAGTATATAGCAGTTAATTGCGTGTCCATAAATATACCCGCTAATTTGTTAATCACGCGACAATCTTTCTGCGCATGCGTTCCCAGCATGCATTCCAGCTAGGTGAAAAGTCAGTAGGCCTAGCTATAAAATGCTCTAAACTGATCAAATCTTTCCGATGTCTGAGTAGGGTCTAAACAGCCGAACTGATGTCGGAACATTTGCATACAATTATACTCCAAATGCTGTCTTTTATTACAACATCAGCACTCTTGACCATGTGCTTAGCTGGTTTTTACTTTGCTTTTGGCCTCAGTTTACAATTCACTTGGCTTATCACGCAAGTTGAAGGCGCGTGGCAAACTTTTTATTTTTTATGGATCACATAACTGTGATCGAGTGAGTGGCTCTGAACTCGTAATTGATTGACCAGACGAATACTTATGTGTATTATAATATTGCACATACATTTGCATATTTATTTTAGTGCCAGCTTTGCGGTTTCCATTCAGCATAAATTGAGGTTCCCACGTCAGCGAGAGGTCGTGTTTTTTTCTTCCTGTTGCCAAGTGTATAACTGCTGGCTTATTGAATTATTTATAAGCCCGTCCCCAGATGATAGGTATCTCCAACCCTATAGAATAGATAGAACCCTATCACTTATTTATCAGCCAATGGCGCCAAGTGCCTTCAAATACTTCCCCGTTTGAGTATATACCACATGTGGTATTATGTTGTTCGATTTTTGGGAACTTTTAGCACATAAATATATATATATATATTTATAATATTTCCCTCAAGTGCCAAGTATGTGGGCTGCTACCTTTTTTTGTGTTTTACCTACCTCAGACTTGTTTTCTAGAACAAGTTCATAAATTTTTTATTGATGTTGGAAAAATGTTTCGAAAATTTATGTTTTTTTTTTCCTCACATATAATGTATATCTAATTTATTGCTGTTTATCAAAGAATTCATTGTTAAAACGTATATAACATGATTTGTTGAAGGAATCGTTTAGCATGGCGTTCAATTATTTCACTGAATAGGTACAGTTTACACAAAAGTTGAAGTACAATGTTGAAATTATGAATGGGCATATAAATCATTAATTAATTTTGTTTAGTTATTTGTAGATTTCTTAGAATGATATCACCTGTATCAGTAGAAATATATATATATGAGAAATATAGCAACAGCTGCTTCAAGTGTTGTCAGGCTGAACATATCCAAATATTTACCAAATATTCCACAAAATGCAATCTTATCAATAAAATTGAGTTAGAAACAGTTGAGTCCGTTTGACATATTTAGAGCGAAAGTTTATGAACAGACTTTGCTATCGAGTAAGTAAACTATTTACACTAGACTTTATTGATAATAATACAATAGATATAGGAAATTTACAGCCACGCACGAGCAGCTTGTAATGGAGATCAGATACATAATTATTAATATCTAGTTCAGTAGCCCAGTTGGGGCTACTAAATCTAAATTGCTGCAGTGCGCACATTGAGCTCTATAAATCAGTAAAGTCTGTTGTCAACAACTAAGAAACTTGCAACGAAAAACAACAAACATATATAAAACTGTATAAACAAAATGATAACGACAATCAAGCTATTTAAATTTAGCTAACTGCAAAAAGACGTCAAATGGGGGGAGATTTACGATATTTAGAGCCCTCTTTGCTAAAAGTATTTAAGCAGTTTACTTTCATATTGACGTCATTGTCAAGATTTACGTAGTTTGTCAGTTAATTGGCAGTTCGTGAGAAGCTCCATGATTGACAGACAGAGCACCCATTGGCCTTGTGGCTGGCTCTGAAGAGCATCTTTCGTTTACAATGCAAGTCAATTCAGTTTTAATATGTTTCAAAATATATAAACCTGCTCATCTGTGTAAACAATAAGTAACAGCCTTATATGGCGGACAGGGCTTTCAGGTGCTTTTCACTTGGATATCACTGTTTATTTTCATTAGCGAAAGAAAATGAAATTAATTTCATTTGAACACATTGCAAGCCAAACAATCCATATGAGGTACAGTCCCACAAAGTCGGTGAAAGTCCACACACAAATTGGTAATGGACTATAAAAACTGATGATTCAATTAGTGTTTAACATATTAAACTGTTTATAAATTAGCTATTTAAATTATTTCAAGTGAAATGCATGCAATTCCAACGATAACTTGTTCAGAACTTGTTCAAATAATAATAATATTTAATTGAATAAATGTTGACAGCTCAGCTGATCAAATTATTGACGTTTTTGTAACCTGTTATGACATAGAAATTTATTGAAATCAATAATGAGTATGCATAAAATAATATGAATTATATTGATGTGTTTACCAAGTTGGAATATGTTTTAGAATTACTTACATTTGAGAACTTACTTAAATCAATTATTATAGTATGAGCAGTTCAGTGCACAGATTGATTAACTGCATTTAACAAAAAGTTGACAAGTGCGATGAAATAATATAGAATAGAATAGAATAATATATATTGTAGAAGCCATAAATACTGAGATCGTTTTTATATAAGCGTATTTAAAATGAATAAGAGAATAAGCCAAAAAAAACCCCCGTCAGTAATGTTAAAAGTTAATCAATCTGTGCAGTGAACGGCTCATATGATAATTAACTACACTCGGGTTCAAAAAGATTGTTTTGTAGAAGAGTATATTGGGTTTGTGAAATGTACGTATGTCTGTCTGTCTGTTCCTTGAAGCTAGAGCAACTAAACTTGGTATACATGTTGGTGTCAACCCTGAGTTTGTAAAGTGTCAAGGTCGACCCCCAGGGCTATTCCCTCCGCCTACATTTTATTTTAAGCTTGAGTCACCAAATTTAATATAATAGACTAATGTTGACCTACTCGACAGATTTGCATCAACAAATTTTTGCCATTCCAACCGCCTCCCACGCAAATGAGCAAAATCTATATGAAAATCTATTTAAAATACAGACTACTTTTTGTCACGTCACTTTCCCATCCCACCACAAATAACCAAATGATAACTCACTTGAAACTGATTATTCTGCTGCCTTGTAGGTGGTATTATCATATATCGGACTACTATATAATATAGCTGTTATAGAAGCAATTGTTCGAAATATGAGTTTTTGTGCAAGGTCATGTGTCTTTGACATCTTGAAGATAGCCATTCTCTTCTTGTCGACTCATAAATAACATCTGGCAGTAGCTAGATACTTGTAGTTCAATTTGTCACTTCATCATTCAAACTCGTTGAGCTTTAACATCCCCATCAACTGGGCTGTGGTCCAATTATTTTGTCCAGATCGTCACTAAACAAGACGTCAGCAACATGGGACCACCAATCAATTGCGATTCTCATATTTCATATCGATTTGAATTGAGTGAACATAAACATTAGAACAAAATCAACAAATACATCAACTGAACGCGTGCGCGCTGAGTCTTTATAAATGTTTGAAGTAAACAAAGTCTGGAGTTGTATAGAGTCTGTATGGCAACTTGATTGGGGATCACTTGTTGTTTGGCATTTGTCTTGGAAGTGGACTTTAAAACGTCGACAAATCACGAGATGAAACAATAAACAAATCAGGCTAAAACAAAATTTAAATTCGTTGACCGAGTGAATTGAGTATTGTTTGGATTTCAGGCGCCGCTTTAGAAAATTGTTTAATATCGTACTAAACATGAATTTTATTACTCTTTTCTTGCAGTTCTTCAAATGGGTTGACTTGTGACATTTAAGCTTCCTGGACCCGGGAAATAAAAAGGTAAGTTTCGTCAAATCTAATAACATAAATCAATGTTTATCTTTGGTTTACAAAAATGCGATTCAGAATATAAAAATATTTGGCATTTATAACAAAGATTTTGAATTGTATTTGTTTGTTGATTGATCGCTAAAATTCGCACAAATATGCTTCTCGATATTCGCAATGTAAAACACAATTAAAAATCATGTGAATGAATTCATTTACAATATTAGGCTTTTCCACGTGCCGCAAAATTTCCGTTTCATAAAATGCCGCAAGCAACGGGGCGTATGCGTATTGTGTTCGATTTGTTTATCTAGTCGAATTGTAGTAGAATTTGAATTTAAATTAGAAATTCTAATTACATGCCGTTTGGATTGTGCAAAGGCGCCGATTTGAATTCTTTTTCTTTTACATACTGTATTAAGAAGCCAGGGCCTTGAAATTCTTTACCAGATATTAATATTTAATGTGGGGCATATGTTTTTGGAATTACCTTGATAAGACTAACCGAAATGAGGGCAATTTTTTCACATTTCTAAAGCTTGACTTTCATTTTTGCCTAAATGTGTGATCTCATTTCCATCTGAACATAGAACAGGTGGACTCTCAAAGTTTGCAGCCATTAAAATTCACCAACCAACGAAGAGCCACTTGGGTAATAAAATTAATTTATTAGTTTTACAAATGCTCAGCATTTGTTTATCCAGAAAATTTCAGTGTGGCAAGTGCGTAAGATTAAAAATCAGGTGTAGCCAAAAAGATAGCTAAAGATATATACACAAATACTATATAATTTTCACGCCTCTTATATTTTTTTTATGAGACTCTTAGACTGTGATGAAAATGAATTACAGATCAGGTTTTAGCTGGATCTTCATAAATATAATGAAGACGAATTACAAACGAATTAAATGGGAAAATGTTTATTATTATTGGACAGAGAATTTGCTTTGAATAAATATTTAGACTAATGGAACAATAATGGGCGTTTTGCATTTAAATACATTACCAGCCAAGACGTCAAACAAATGCCTGCAAATTATATATATATATACATTTGTAGAATTCTTACATTTTTACCATATTTTGCGTCTTATTTGAGAAAGCAAAAATCCATGTACTAAATGTGTTTCTTTACACCCTAATATGGATAAAAAGGGGTTACTAAATCTGTGCAAATGTAACAGGCAGAAGGAAACATCTCCGACCCTATAAAGTATATATATTCTTGATCAGTATCGATCAAATTTCGATTTGGCCATGTTCGTCTGTATGTCCAACTATAAGAGCTAGAGACTTTGGAATGTAGATTCGTGTATAGCGGGCGCAGGTCAAGTTTATTTTGGATCCGTGATTTTCCTCCTCCCCCCCATTCCCCCGCTAATCGACAAAAACCATTTTAAAGAAACAGTTTTCAAGTAAAAGCTTTGGGATTTGGCATGTACAATACTTTAGTCATTCTTCAACTACTGTAAAAATTTCAAGTCGATCGGATAATAAACTCGGAAGTTATTCAAGAAACAAGATTCAGTACTCCGGCGCGGGGGGAAAGAAGCAGCACAGCCACCACTTAAAATGCCTCGCTTGCGCTGTCGCTTGTGTGTGCGCATCTTTGTGTATGTGTGTGTGTATGTGTAAAGTGTACAAATATGCGATCGGAAATTTGTGACCTGTGTACAGGAAGTTTTGTAATCGGATATACTCAACTATAGCATTCTTACTTGTCTTTTCTCATGCTACAGGGATACATTTGGAACCTATGTAAATCCAACACATTGTACAATATACACAGACCCAGTCCGCTCAGCTGCTACTGGACATAGCGGCTAAAGGCACCTCCAACCCATCCAAAAAAAACAATAGCCAACAACATCACCAACAAATTCAACAGAACATATAGTAGATATTGTGAAAATTTCAAAGAATTTGAATTGAGAACCGCTTGGAACACTGCCCAAGAGCAGCGAAGACCATCCATGAACCAAACGGCCGTTTCGCCTGACAGCGCGGCCACCGTGATCATTATCATCAGCATCATTAGCAGCAGCAGCAGCAGCGGCAGCAGCAGCCACTGGCATATCCTGGCATATCCTGGCGTTATTGGCCAACTGACTGCCATCAAACTGGGCCACTCCTACGCCGCACGAGCCGATCTCAATTATTGCCACGAGTGAAGTGAATTGTGAGACAACCTCAATCAGAATCTGAGTTAAGGATAATCCAACAAACGAAAGGAATAAAGGATATCTTAATCGTTCCAAATTCAAAGCGGCTTCAAGACGGACGGAACAATGCTAAAAGTCGTTGGTGCATCATGGCAAAAAACTCGAATAGGAACGTATATACTGATCGGTGCCGGTTTACTGGTGATCGGTGCGTTCTTTATCGGTTATATGGATCGTCCTGAATACGATGGCACTTACTGTGCCACCGCGTATTATACCAAGAAGATGGGCTTTCAAATTGAGAATTGGAAACAGCAAAACGATTTGGTGAACATTCCCAAGGGTGTGGCTAGAATATGCTACAAGGATTCTGTCTATGAGAATGGGTAAGTTTCTAATTGATTTCCATTTTCAACATACTGAGACTGTTCTTCTTTTTTAGTTGGGCACAAATTGAGGTGGAAACCCAGCGCAGCTATCCAGACTGGGTGCAGGCCTATGCAGCTGGCAAGTTGGAGGGTTCCCTGACCTGGAAAAACATCTACAATCAGTGGGTCAAGTAAGTACAGCTGTCTTCTATCAGCTTCTAGCTCAAAGTTGCTCATTTTTGTCTTCTATTTTCTAGCACAATTTCATCGTCCTGCGAACGGGATGAGAGCTCACAAAAGTTTTGCGAATGGCTACGCGAACTGCTGACCCGGAACTATGAGTATCTGAAGAAGGAGGCGGTGGCCAAGGGCGAAAAGGATCACTACTGGCATCAATTGCATTTAATATTCAATCAACTAGAGGGCATAGAAGCGGGCTACGAACGGGGAGCTTCACGTGCACGTTCCGATTTGGAGGAGGAAATTCCACACTCCGACTTTCTATTGATGAATGCGGCAGCCGATATACAGGATTTGAAAATCTATTATGAGAACTATGTGCTGCCAAATGGCACCACCGAGGCGGGCAGCAAGAATTTCTTTCTGCCCAGCGCGTCGATGCTGACGAGAATCCTGCGAGATGAGAATCCCTCTTCGCCCCAGTCGCTGCAGCTGCTCTTTGGCCACAGCACCGCCGGCAGCTACTCCTCCATGCTGCGCATACAGAAGCGCTACAAATTCCACTATCACTTTTCGCCGGATTCGCGCAGCAAAACGGTGCCCGGTGCGGACATTACCTTCACCGGTTATCCGGGCATTCTGGGCTCTACGGAT